>JAUMIR010000005.1:59807409-60429891 GCA_030847615.1 Gambelia wislizenii | reverse complement strand
AAGCTACCGTCAGTACGGTAACATGTATAGATGCCGTCGTCTTCTTCAAGCTCTGCCATAGCCCTTTGGAGTATCATGCTAAAGAAGATTGTAAATAAAGTTGGTGCAAGAACACAACCTTGCTTCACTCCATTAGTTATTAGAAAGGGCTCTGAAAGAGCATCGCCATATCTGACTTGTCCACGCTGGCCCTCGTGTAGCACGATAATCATTTTAAGGAATTTGGGGGGACATCCTAGTCTTTCCAGGATCTGCCACAGACCTTTTCTACTTACAGTGTCGAAGGCTTTGGTGACAAATGTTACATAGAGACCCTTGTTCTGCTCCCTACATTTTTCTTGCAGTTGCCTAAGGGCAAATACCATGTCTGTAGTACTCCTATTGGCTCTGAAGCCACATTGGCTTTCAGGGAGAAGTTCTTCTGCAATAGCAGGAACTAATCTGTTCAGGAGTATCCTTGCAAGGATTTTTCCAGCAATAGAGAGCAGTGTTATGCCTCAATAGTTTGAGCAATCGGATTTTGCTCCTTTTTTCTTGTACAGGGTGATGATGACTGCATCTCGGAGATCTGATGGCAGTTCCCCTTTTTCCCAGCAATTCACAAGGAATTCATGGAATTTTTCGTGGAGTGCATGACCTCCGTGTTTCCAAACTTCAGGTGGGATTCCATCAATCCCAGCTGCCTTGCCGTTTTTCATCTGCTGTATGGCCTTAAGGGTCTCTTCCAAAGTGGGAGCTATGTCCAATTCATTTTTCATTGGTTTTTGTATCATATGTTGGATAGCTGAGCCTTGGACTACTCGGTTGGCACTAAAGAGACTTTGAAAATGTTCAGCCCAACGATTCAGGATGGAGGCTTTATCAGTAATTAATGTTTGACCATCTATACTGTATAAGGAGCTTTGGACCTGATAAGTAGGTCCAAACACTGCTTTAAGAGCTTCATAAAATCCTCTATGATCACCCAGATCTGCACAGCGATGTGTCTTTTCTGCTATATTGATCCACCACTTGTTCTGCATGTCTCGGAGTTTTTGTTGTAGTTTAGTACATGTGAGGCGGAAAGCTGCTTTTCTTACATGGCAGGTTGGCTGAGCGAGGTATGCCTGGTGAGCAGGTCTCTTCTTTGCCAACAGCTCCTGGATCTCTTGGTTGTTTTCATCAAATCAGTCTTGATTTTTCTTGTGGGAAAATCCGAGGGATTCTTCTGCAGACTGGAGGATACTCTTTTTGATATGTTGCCAAAGCACAGTAGGAGAAGGATCTGTAGGATGGTCTTCAAGTTTCGTTTGTAGATTTGCCTGGAAGTTGTCTCTCATGGTAGCTTGTTGAAGATTGTTGACTTGGAGTCTCTTCTTTAAGATGCCACCCCTCTTAGGTTTGAACTTGAGATGAAGATTTAGTTTACATCTGACAAGGCGATGATCTGTTTGGCATTCTGCACTGGGCATCACTCGGGTATGACGGACATCACTAATGTCTCTCTGACGGACTAGAATGTAGTCAATGATGTGCCAATGTTTGGATCAGGGATGCATCCAGGTTGTCTTCAAGCTATCTTTCTGTTGAAAGATTGTGTTTGTAATAGTCAGCTGTTGTTCTGCACAGAACTCTAGCAGGAGGCCTCCGTTATCATTGCAATTTCCAAAACCATGCTTGCCTAAGACACCTTTCCAGGCTTCGGAGTTCTTTCCTACTCTGGCATTGAAGTCACCAAGGATAATAATTTTATCTTCTACAGGGACTTTTTGTATGAGTTGGCGTAGGTCTGTGTAGAATTTGTCTTTCTCTACAGGGTTGGCTTGCATAGTTGGGGCATATATACTAAAGAAAACAACATGTGGGAGGCGTAAGGAAATAATGCGATCAGAGTGTCCTGTTGGCAAGGTTTCGAGTTTGGAGGCAATGGAGTTTTTAATCATAAAGCCTACTCCTGAAAGATGTTTTTCGGTTTTGGGTTTGCCAGACCAGTAAAGTGTGTAGCCGGCGCCATGTTCTTTAAGGCTGCCTTCCTCATGGAAGCGAACTTCCCTAAGAGCAGCGATGTCGATATTAAGCCGTGATAGTTCATGGGCTATTAGGGCAGAACGACGCTCAGGCCGTCCACTATCTTCAGAGTCTTGCATGGTTCTGATGTTCCAGCATGCAAGTGTCAGTTTATTTACACCTTTGGAGGCCGGTGTGTGCCTTTGTTTCTTTGCCTTGGTTTGACCGCATCAGAAGATTCCCGTTGGCCGCGGCTAGCCAACCAGGTAGTTGGGGATGAGCTTTCGTTAGGCCACCTTTTCT
The DNA here is from genome assembly GCA_030847615.1 of Gambelia wislizenii. Lineage (NCBI taxonomy): Eukaryota > Metazoa > Chordata > Lepidosauria > Squamata > Crotaphytidae > Gambelia > Gambelia wislizenii. Next base: position 60,427,602 of record JAUMIR010000005.1, on the reverse strand, counting down.
AGGCCCCTCTCCATATGGAGCAAGCAGTGCTCTCCTTAAAAAAGGCTGCTTGGTCGTTCAGGATGCTGCCGAACAAGACTGTCATCTCCCGGGTCAGGCTTGAGCGACCAATGTCCTGAACCGCCTGCATGCAGGGTTGGGGCTGCGGCTTCCAGTGCATCTTTACACCTGCCGGTTTCATCCCTCACCTTTCACTACAGGGCTTTTTTGGAACTGGATTTGTCCTTCGAGCCTGTGCAATGGATTTTTCTGGTGGAGCGCAGCGTGCACAGAACTGGCCTCACCCTTTAAATCAGAGATTCATCTGCCGTGGCCTTGCAAGCATGGACGTGGCAGCGAGGTTCTTGGGCCGTAGGTTTGATTAGAGTTTCCTTCTCTTAGATGGTTGACCTTACAGGGTTGGACGAGCACCATCTGCCCGGGTTTGGGATTAGAGTTTTCCTTCTCCTAGGATGGTTGCCACAGGGCTAGAGAGCCCATCCTGCCCTTTGACGCTGTTTGTCAGACCCTTCGGTTTTGACCTGTCTGGCATGGGAGACCCTACCAGTGGCTATTATGCCACTGCCAGCATAGCTCAAAACATCATTAGGGTACGCAAGCCTCTCTCCCATGACAAGGGGGCGTCAATGGAGAGGAAAGTTTCAGTATACTTCATATTGATTCATTCACAGAGTCTTAGAAGCATACCAATATTAAATGTACTCATGAGAGCTACTGAACTTGTAAGGAACTTCATTCAGTTAGTATTTGGTGATTTTTAATTTAAAATGTATACTTATTATATTGTTTGTGTTTAATAGCTTCGGGGCCAGTTACAAATAAACTCAGCCCTTAAGACTGATAAAAAAAGGACTTTCATAACATTGTAGTTGAAGGATACATGCTGATGAAGACCAACCAGTTTGAAATGCTTTGGTCAATACCCTTGGCTCAGGAGAGTGGTATCAATCAGTAGGACCATCTAGGACCATCTGGTCTGTGTGGTGTTAGGCCCTGTAAGGTTGGTTGGGCCATGGTAGGCCCACTAGGCCTTGGTTAGACCCAATAGGCATGTTAAACCCAATTGACCTCTACTAGGTCTGATCATCTACTTAGGCCCTTGTAGGTCCTACTAGGCCCCCATCATCCTGTTTGGCCCTTGGTGTTATGCCAGTGAGGACAGTCAGGCCTGGGTAGGCCTGCCAGTCCTGATTAGGCACCATTGAGGCCTGCTGGCCTAGCAGCTTGGTTTTGAGTGTTGGAGCTGGTCCTTTCAAATTCATGTGGCTGCCAGGAATCCAGCACCCTTATCATGCTAAGATAAGGGTTGTTGGTTTAGAAGGTGTGGTTGTTGGTTTAGAAGGTGTGGTAAGGGATAAGATGGTAAGGAAGTGATAGAAGGGAGAGTGGTAGGTCCCTTTACATCTGCCTCTGTTCCCTATTAGAGTGTGTCACCTCTGGGGGTTGTTCCTAAGAAGGCACCTGGTGAATATAGACTTATTCATCATTTGTCTTACTACAGAGGTGAATCTGTAAATGATGTCATTCCTGCAGAGTTTGCACTGTGTGTTATACCTCTTTTGATGCTGTGGTTCAGGAGGTGTGCAGAATGGTGTGGGAGCTGGATTTGTCCAGTGCGACATTTTCACCTTTTGCCAGTTCATCTTCTGTATTTTGAGTTACTGGATTTTTCTTTAGAAGGCCTTTTTTTCATGGATTGGGCACTTCCTATGGGCTTTTTGGTGTCATGTGCCATGTTTGAAAAAATCAGTACATTTCTTGAATTGACCGTTAAGCTAAGGTCATGGCAAAAAGGGGTTCTACATTGTCTGGATGGTTTTTTGTTCATAGGGCAGTTGGGATTGGGACAGTGTGCCTCCTTGATGAGGACCTCTCCAGTTTTGAAAGGTTTTGTTGTGTTACTAATGTTGTTATCTTTCCCAGATTCTAGGTTATGCCTGGAGAGTTGGCAGGTCCTAACCTATGGCTATAGTATGATCTATTTGGCAGCACACCAGGAAAGAAACTGCCATTTGGGGTCTCAACTGGGGTTGAGCAACCAGGCCATAGCTGTGTAGCTTGGGAAAATAGGAGTTTATTGGTATAGTTTGTTGCCTCTGTTGTTTAGGGAGTACAAAGGGCCTCTCTGTCATGTTCTGGTCACTGACATGGGTGGGAATGACCTAGGTTTGTTGAAGGGCAAGATACTTATTATTCAGGGTCTGCATGAGTTTCGGATCATCCAGACTAAATGGCCAGGGGTAACTTTCATGTAGTCTGTCATTTTCCTCACCAACTTTGGTTGGGTGAGAGTGATCCATGTTACATTGATTGGGCACCCAGTAGGGTTAACAGGGAAATCCGTAATGCCCTATTCAGGGGACTGGGCCATTTTCTCCTGCACCTCAACATAGTATTTCAGTGCCCTGAGCTTTACAAAGCAGACAATGTACATTTATCTGAGGAGGGTGTGATATAGTTCTTGGGGGATTTGCAACAAGGAGCGAGGGCCCATTTGGCCAGTCTGGTGGGGGAAAGGGACTAAGTGGATGCTTGTCCTTTGTCTGTGGCAGGTTGTAGGGCAAGAAAAAAATAGCAGGTACAGTGAACACTTTGGAACCCTTTTGGTGAAGCGGACAGCTCTGCAACTGCCTCTTTAGGTCCTGAGACTAGGGGAGTGGGCAAGGAGACTACCCTGGGGGCTACCTTGGGGGCTTTGCTGTCACTTTAAGTCCTGCAAGTTGTGTGTGTGTGGGGCGTCCTTGAGTCTTCCAGCAAATGGCTGGACAGGAAGCAACCCAGCTATTGGATTGTCCTTAAGGCTCAGGTGTTTCTCCCTGGGGGAGGCTGAGGAGGAAGTCAAGGAGTGACACTTGCCTCAGCTGATCTTGTGCGAGGTTGCTCCCTGCTTCTTGTTCCTTTTCAGGTTCAGTGCACTTAAATAGGTTCTAGGTTAAATAAAGTGGCCCTTATTCAACCCAAATCATTGTGTCTGGTCTTGTTATTCCATGGTTGGTCAACAACATTATTAACTTGTTTGTATATTCCCAACATATCTTCCCTTTTTTCAGTACTGAGTAACTTTAAAATATTAACCTTTTTTAAAGGTGGAAAACTGAGTAGAATTAAAAGCAGACTTCGGTGACTGGCAGCAGATTGTGAACTATTGAGATATATGCTTAATGGCCTGCCTGAGACTAAGGGAGACTGTATGGGAGGTGGCTGCTGTATGTCTTTCTTTCTTTTCCCTTTTGCTTCCCATCTTGATGCATTTGTTAGTAGCATATTCATTCTTTAGAATGTCTGAATTAGAAGAACTATTTGCATGTTTTACAATGTGACCTTAAATGAAATCAATATAATATTACCACACTGTTTTTATCATTATTATTATGCAATGAACTCCTACAAGATTTGTTTGCTCAGTGAGAATCTGATTGAGTAAAATATTTATATTTAGCTTATGTCCCCTAATCAGTTTGGATCCCAGCCTTTCTTCAAGCAAATTAAGGTTGCTTACATGATACAATCCCACTTTATCCTTATAGCAACTCTATGATTAGGCTTGGCTTAGAGATGGTCATATACCCAAGGATATCCAGTGAGCAACATGGCTGTGCAAAGATTTGAATTCAGGCTTTCCTTGTCTGAATCCACTGTTAGAGATGTGAAATTTCTGGAAATTTTGAAGCTATGAAAAAGACCCATCTTTCCCCCATCCCCCCCCCCCGGAAAACCTGGAAGGGGAGATTGAAATATATGCTATACTTCATTTCAAATAACACCTGTACTTATTTTGACTGTTTAACATAAAATGCTTTATTTGTAACAGCACATAAAATTGCATAATTTGGAATGTTTATGAAACTGAAAATTCAAAAACCTTAGTTTTATAAAAGCAAAATTGTGAATATATCCTATAACAAAGAGAGAGCTGCAAACTGCTATGCTCTATTCTGCCTAAAGCACATGTGACTTAGTTTTTGCCATCTGAGAAGTATGTTAAAAATTAGAACAGAAGCCATACATCTTATAATAAACAAAATAAAGTCTTTTTTATGGGAAACAGTCTTATACATTCACAATATTAGAACTAGACTAGGAGCACAAATCAACACTCACAATATTCAACTCTTGAACAATGTATAATAATCACAAGTAATAATGTCCCCTGTCTGCTCCTCTCACATCTCTACCCACTGCTATATGCTTCCAGTTCACTGCCTATTTTTTAAAAAGTCTGTGTAGATGAGAAGGACGGACAGAATTTTATTTATTTGGCTGAAGTTACAATCCATAAATATACTGAGATGGGCAACAGTGGCTTTTGAAAATTTCTGGACTAAAATTCCATTCTCTATGCTGGCTAGTGTAGATGGGAGTTGTAGGACAATGGTATCTGGGTGACCACTGTAGCCTAACCCATAGGTATATATGGTTCATTCCATTCTATAGCTGCAATAGGAGAAATAAGAGTTGTGTTGCTACATCTAAAGTGTCATTGTACTGTACTCTAGGCAAATTGAGCAGTACTCTGTAACATATCAAACTGCCCTTGAAGTGATTTATGATGGAAGTGTCATGCCATCAGTTGTACCTTCACACTCAGGTGAGAACCCTTTCAGAAGAGTACAAAATTCTGTTTTGTTTATTGTTTCTGTAGAGTATGTGTCATCTCCAGCACCAGAGCTAGCCCAAAACATTTTACTGCCAGAGGCAGTGTAGGAAATAGTGACTCCCATAAAAAACATACAAACCCAAAAGCCCCTTTCCCTATCCTTGGCAATAAAAATACAATAGTAACAAGTAACAATTTGTTGCCCCTTCATGACACCTCAGACCTGTTGCCTGAAGCAACTACCACACTTTATCTAAGGGTGCAACTGGTTCTGGTCCTGGACTAAGCGGCGGGAGATCTTTAAAAGGAATTATGCCTGCATGAAGCTCACAATGATACTCCATCCCCTCCTTTTAGGGTACATTTCTGATTGGGTTAGGTTCTGAGAGAGGTGGGATGGACAGAGTGGAGGAGAGTACTAGTTCTGGTTACTCAAAGAGAGGTTCATTGAAAAGCAGACTGTCAAAAAACAGGGGATACCTGTATATTTGTTTTGCGGGCTCATTTGTGGTGGATTTTGGGACACTTTTGTATTTTTAACTGTATTTTTAAAAAATAAAGAAGCAAGTGAAAACAAACTAATTTTTAATGCTCTGGTAACATGTTACTTTTCAGCGAGTAATAAGTCATGTTAACAAGTTGCTATTTAAAAATAGTGACCAATTAGTATTGATTTAAAAAAAAATTGTCCAAGCTCTGTACGTTGCTTGTGTGTATGTGTGCACATGCATGTGTGTGTGTGTGCCTGTCCATCCACCCATGTGTTTTAGTGTTTTGTTTTAATTTATTTTATTGCAATTGCAACTTTTTGAAAGGTGGCCTGGGACGTTGTTGAAAGGTGGGACAGAAATTTCTAAAAACAAAACAAAAAAAAAAAACCCAGGCAAATATCCCCATTTAACACCCAAATAATGTCTGATGAAGTAAAGAAGCAAAGAAGTAGCATGTCTTCACTGCCAGAAAGTAGACCATCAGATGGTTCTAAGTCATGCTAAAACTTTTTCAAAACTTGATAACAGAGTACATATTACAAATTATTACAAATACAGTATAAATAAGACATAACTTTTACATTGCTAATGTAACATACATTTATTCCTTTTATGGTATAACTATAGCTGGTTGTGAGTTACTTTCCTAATTACAGGAGGTGGCCTAATTATTTAGGTATGTTTTGTATTACAGGCCAGAGGCTTATATCATTCTTTTTAAAAATCAGTTACTTATTACAGTAGTTACTGCTTTAAAAAATGATATAAGTGTCTGGCCTGTAATACAAAACATACCTAAATAATCAGGCCACCCCCTAAATTTTTACATAGCAAAGAATGACTTCTAAAATTTGTGTCAATGATTGTAACTAGCTTCCTTCTGGAACATGAACTATGTTTAAAAGTAACTATCCAAGTTCTGGGCTTGCTCCATTAAGTTGTCAGTCAAAGTAATTTATATTTCACTGTTGTCCATTAAACTGAAGGGAATGAGGCTTTGGTGGATGGGAGAACATGTCTAAGGGTGCGGCTATACGATCATAAAAAAATCTGTATGGGAGGCAAAAAAATACGAACAGCCTGTCGTTCGTATGCATACGAACCAGCTATACGGTTTTTAACCCCCCTAAACTCCGTATAACTCCCTCTTCCCGAAGCTGGCTGGAGCGAGCAAGCCAAGCGGCAGTTTTAAATCTCCTGCCACTTTTTTTTTTAAAAGGTTCCTGGTTTGCGGACAGTCAGTTTTCCGTATTTACAATATAAAATAAAAATAAATAAACATATAAATTCATGGACTTACCGGACTCTCGCTAGCCGGGAAACCAACATGGCGGCTGCTCCCAATTCCCCTCCATGCTAGCCCCTCCCCCTCTACTCAGCCAGCCAATCAGATTACCCTGCCTGTTCGTATGTGTGCGAACGGACCGTACAGACCCGTCAGCCATCTGAATGGCGTACGGATTTCTCTTCGCGATCCGCTTTCCCTCCCGAATGCCGTGTGTGTGTATTTCAGGGTGGAAAACCAGGGCCCCCTCTTTTGCATTCATGTGCATCCGAACGGCCGTTTGTACTGAAGCACAAACTTCCGTACGCCGTACGTATTATTTAAATCATGTAGACGGGACCTAAGTTTCATTCCAAGGGCTTCAATGCTTGTGCTTCCTGTGCAAGGCAACTCTAGGGGTGGGTGAGAACTTCACTTTGTTTTGGAGAGAAAAAAATCATCACAGTTCATAATTTTCGTCAGATTTGGAATGGGAAGAAGTTGAGTTTTTTTTTAAAAAAAGAAAAGCCATTGTGAGTGAAACTGAAACAGACATCAAACAACAGACACTTGTCCATCTAAACTTTAAAATATTTTATTAAAATGCTTTTTTTATTAAAAAAGATATTCAGGATTTGAATTCTTGTGTATCCAGCCATGTTAAGGTAAATTAATTTTGCTACCCTTCCCCCCCCCGCCACCCTGTAATACTTCTCATCTTTAGCAACTACAGTATATGGCAAGTGGGTGCAACATGGTCTTCATGCTAGGAGTGGCCACATGTATACAATTTGTCTAGTGCAAGTAGGTGATAATTTTACTTCAATTTCTTTTTGTTAAGAATTGGCCAAAAATTGCAAATTTATTCTTATTCTGGATGGAAAGAGTGTGAGTTTTTTAAAAACATGCAAATGTGAGAGAAGGCAAAGCCATGAGATTGACTCACCCCTACTCACCTCATTCCATGAAATGACTTGTTCTTTGATAGAACTGTTGAACAGTTTAGCCAGATTAGAGGTGTTGTGTTAATTATAGAGAAGAGACAAATTACTGAGATAGGATCTTTTATAAAACAAGAATGATCTGTCAATACAGAGACATCCAAACTGCAGATTGTTCAGAAGCTCATACTTAACTGTATAAAGAAAGGAAGGGAAGAATGAGACTGAGAAATTCTTAAAGAAATGATGCTCAGTAGGCTGAGGGAAATGATGTTAAGTGTATGATTTCCTAATCTGTTTAACATATTGTGACGGGCTTGACTGTGTGACACTGATAAATTCACAGTGGCATTTCAGTTTTGATTGGGGAAAACCCCCACTTTATTTTTCCTACAGAGATCTGCAATAACAATTGCGATGGGAGGTATTTCCTTGAGATTAATGGCTGGTTAAGAGGAGTTGATGGCCCAAAACTCAACAGAGGGGCCATTAAACACAGCTGGTCATTATGCTGCAGGAAATGCTTCAGGCTGAAGTCATTACTGCTAGTATAAAATGAAAAAAAGGAAGAGGGGAAAAGAACATAGGTGTTTGGAGTTTTAGAAATAAAGCAATTTCTATTAGTATGAAGAGGGCATTCACAGGGAGTAGCATTACAGGCAACTCCATCACATGAATTAACATCTATATTCCATTCATCTTGGGACTTTTTATAGCTATAGACATAAGTATAGATATAGGATTCTTTATACTTAGATTCAAGTCAAGACCACTTCAAGCCATTGTAAACAAGGGTAGCCATGTTGGTCATTCAGCAAATATGACAAAATACAAAATCCACAAAAGAGCAATACCTATATTGGCCAAATGAAACACACAAAATATATCATACACATTTTCACAGCTCCACTGGCTTCTCCATCAGGCAAAAGATGTTTACAAATAATACAGGAGATTAAAGTTGATGACGGTAGAGTTATAGGACTACATTTTGTATCAGTTTTTTTTTAAATTTTCCTGTATCAAGCCATTGTGTTTCTTATGAAAAAAAAAGACAACATGAAAAAAGGTTTTTAAACTAGGTCCATATGAGGGATTCATATTTGCAGGATCAAAATTTCCATGTAGTATTAATTTAAAATATAGAAAACAAAGTAGACAAAATGCTTGTATTGTAATATGGTAATATTTCAGTATTTTGTATGCAAGAATGCAAATATATATATATATATATATATATTACTGTTTGTCTCTCCAATGGCACTACTTTTCCATGGGGGTGGGATTATGTGCTCCTGAGAGGCAAGAAGCTATGCTAATGACAGCTGTGATGTTAGTAGGATCTCCCATGTCAGATAGGCTTTTGCTGAGAAGCCAGACTAGATGTGCCAAACAGCTAGTGGGAAGGGTGGGTGGGAGAGAGAGAGAGAGAGAGACTGGCAGAGGATTTCTCAGAGACAATGACAGTGACACCATAGCTAACATCTGTTAGTACAGTGCAGAAGCAGGCAGGGTAATCCCCTTCTGAATGACCTTTACCATGAATATCCTATGATGAGACAATCCAAAATAAAACAAGAGCTAGTGCCAGAAGATGACACTTCCAGGTCAGATGGCACTCAGAGAGCTACTGGAGAAGAGCAGAGGGCAATTATGAGTAGTGCTGCGGCTAATGATGCAACTGGATTCAAGCTGAAAGGACATTCAGCTGTTGACATCCTCATGAGGTGAAAGAAAAATCCAAAGCTGCACAGTACATATTATAGGTAACATGGAATGTGAGAAGCCTGGGTCAGGGGAAGATAGACACAGTAAAACCAGGAACTGAATGTATAAACATTGTAATCTTGTAGTGGTGGTGAGTGAATTAAATAGACAGAAATGGTACATTTTAAGTCAGATAATTACACAGTGTTTTCTTCAGGAAATGAAAATATAAGAAGAAATGGGGTGGCATTAATAGTGAAGAGAGAGGTAGCAAAAGCTGCCAAAGGATATAGTGCAAAGTCTGACGGAATAATAGCAATAAAACTTCAGAGAAAGTTAATATATAACTTTCATCAATATAACCTTAATCCAAGTTTATGCTCCAACTACAGAGGAAGAAGAAGAAACTGATTTTGTGCTGGAGTCCAGGAGGAAATGGATCACACACCAAAACAGGACTTGTTGTTAATCATAGGCAATTGGAATGCAAAAGGAGGAAACAGAGCAGAATCAAAGATTGTAGGAAAATTTAGCCTAGAATCGAGAAATAAAGCAGGAGAGTGACTGATAGGATTTTGCATGGCCAACAGTTTGTTCATTGCAAACGCACATTCTCCAGGCAACCCAAGAAGTGACTGTATACATCAGCATCAGCTGATGGCCAATATAGAAATCAAATAGACTACATAATTGGAAGCAGAAGATGGAGAAGCTTCATTTTCTCTGAAAAAATAAGACCAGGGTCAAATTGGGGCACAGACCATGAATTAGAGTCAGGATGCTATATGGCCAGCAGGGAAACACATTACATGACCAAGTACAAATAAAATGTTGATGGAAACAATACACTGAAGAATTATATAAAAGAGATGAAAAGATGATAGATTGATTCTAGAAAGAACCGAACCATTTGAAGATGAACCTACAATTTTGGAACGTGAAGTGGAAGCTGCACTCAAGGCACTTGGGAGAAATAAAGTACCAGGAACAGATGACATATCAATAGAATTGCTTCAAGCAATAGAGCCAGAATCCACTGAAATTCTAACTAAAATCTGTCAACAACTATGGAAAACAGCACAGTGGCCCACAGATTGGAAACATTCGACATACATTCCAGTTCCCAAGAAGGAGACACTAGGGATTGCAGTAACAACAAATCCATCGAATTAACTCCCCATTCAAACAAAGTGATCCTCAAAATTCTTCAAAAAAGACTTACCATATTGAGCAAGAAATACATTTTGGTCACCCTCCTCTGACATCTTCATTGCTGGAATGGTCTCACTGTCCCTTCCCTCTCTACTAGTAAACAGCAACAGCCTCTCCTCAGCATCAACAGCTACCACGGGAAGGTTTCAGATGGGACACAAAGGGCTAGATAATAGCCCCTTGCACCCCATCCAAAAAGAGGCATGTGTGTGCATAAGCCACAGTTTTGCATATGTATGCCACTAACAGAATGCTACCCCTTATATTCCAAATTGTCGTATATCATTCATTTTGACTAGGTCCTAGTTTATGTTTTATTATAGAAAATACTTCTCTTATATCTGAGTTTTCTAAAAAAATAAATCTAAAAATAATTTCACTTATTGGGTATATGACATTCATATTCCTTGACTAAGATTGGCTCCTTCTGTACAGGACCTGAGTCAGCTACATTGCTTACATATGTTGCTGCCTTCACTAGAAAATATAATCTGATGAAATTAGATTTTATTGTGACTTGCATAAAAGAAAAGAAGAAAAGATGTGAGCTCCTGGCAGCTATGTTGGTTGGGAGGTCTGAGTATAGCAGTGAGGTTTTGCTAATTAAATAAAGTGAATTATCCATTTAGCTAAATCTCATAAGTCTTTATCAATGATGGCTGGAAATCCAGCACATAAAATATGTAAACATCTAATAAAAACTGAAGCACATCATGAATACATGGCAGTAAAAATAAAGAGAGCCATAGAATAAATTACTTACATTCACTTTAGGTGTTCTGGAAACATAGCATCATTTTTCCAGTTTTGACTCATATCAGGACCACCCTGAAGAATAGCTTAATTGAATCAAATCCCTAAAGACTCTGTATTTATCATTTAGTTTATAAGTTTGGCAGCTAACTAGACATAACAAAATATGCAAATTAAATTACGACTGATGATTACATAAAAACACTCACTATTTGCACCATAGCATATAAGTGTTTTGAATTTAGCACTAACAACTGAGGTTGGTGGGAGAGGGAGAGAAGAGAAAACAACTTTAAAATAATCAATGAAAACTTGTCATCCTTATCCAAATATGGCCTGAAAACACAGATGACACTTAACTTGCCTCTTGGCAAGAGACTTAAATGTTCATGGAAACAGAAGGCAACAGAACTATAGTAAAGTATTTAAATTTTTTGTTTCTCTTCTTGTTGCCATGTATTAATGTAGTTATATAATAGTGTATTTAGAGATTACTGAAGGCAAATAATTTTGTGTATTGTGAAGTTGAAGGCTTTCACGGCTGGCATCCATAGATTTTCCTTGGTTTTTTTTTTTTTTTCCTGGGCTGTGAGGCCGTGTTCTGGAAGAGTTTATTTCTGAAGATGCCAGCCACAGATGCAGGCGAAATGTCAGAAATAAACTCTTCCCGAACACGGCCTCACAGCCCAGAAAAAAACCAAGGAAAATCTATAATTTTGTGTATGCATAGTACACTCATAATCCTGAGTGTGTTCAAGGAACAACCAACAAGATAAATGTTTTGGGGAAATCTAAGAAAGGCAGGTATATGTGTATGTGTGTAAAATGGGACGTGGGTGGATTGCAAGTCACACATAATCCCCTAAGGATACTTTACTGCCTGTGGACCCCTGGAACCATTAGCCTCATTTTTGCAGAAATTTTCTTGAAAAATTGTGTTTGATACTTCTAGTTATTTTAATTTTTTCCTTCCCCCTTCATTTCTAGGTCTTGTGCATTGCACAGTGGGTCCTTGTAGCCAAAATTTGACCCCAGACCATTAGAAGTTCTTTCCCCCTGACGTAGAGATTTGAGATGGAACTAATAAGTCTTTTAAGAAGTATTTTATGCCAGAGTTGGTGCAGAGTGGTGATGGTCTATAAGGCAGGTAAGTAGTGTATATACTGGGAAATGTGAGTGATAGCTGAATATCAATTGGCAAGGCAGAAGATGAACAACAACCAATCCCATCCACACCCACACCCACACCCACACAAGTTTAGAAGAGAAAAGAAATATGCTTAGTCTTCTTTGCCACAATAGTAGCTTGACTAACAAATGTTGTACATAATCAAATGCATGGTCATATGGAGGAAAGAGCGAGAAAAAGAAAATGGCTGCAGGTTCAATGGATGTAGGAATACAGTGTGTGGAGGAAACCCCTAACAAAAAGGAAGTTACCATAAATATACACTGTGCACAAACTACTAGAGAGTAACATGTAAATTTGCAATTAGTGAATATAAATATGCAAAGACTGAGAACTCTAACAGTACATCTGTCCACTGATATGTACAGACTGAAAGGCCCAAATCATTTATTTTCTAAAAACTAATTAGGTGGCACCAGGAGCAAGTTGACTCCTGGTGACACTGGGTCTTTGTATAAACGATGAAGAAATGCCTCACAGAATGCAAGGGCAATACCTTTTGTCCTGATGAGATCTTGCAGGGATTTGCTGTATTCAAAAGGAAGGGGGGGGCAAAAACTCCATATACTGTGTGATCACAACCTTTGCATTTTTTGCAAAGTTTTTTTTTAAAAAAAAATACACAAAAATGCACATTCCTGCCCATTTGGACAATCAATTTGAAGAGCGGTGCATTCCGGAAGGCCAAAATGTGATTGTTCAGACATGCATGGGGAGGCGGGCTTGCTGGTGACAAAGTGGCTGGAACTGCTATTGTTGATTTTTGCTCTACCGATTGTGCATGGTTTTGGAGCTGTAAAGCAAAGTAACCCCAACTTTTTCCCCACAAGGACATGTCTTGGATTTAATCAGAAAAAAAATCTGTGCAATGGTGAGAACTTTAGGGGAATAATAACATGAGTAATCCACTTGCAGTTACCATCTTTATTTGTAGGCATTCTCCATGTGAACTTCAAAATAGATAACTTCCCATACCATCGATCCTGAGAAAAAAATCATGGAGACAAAGGAACACTGCTGTAATGGTGAGTTAATTGACTTAAATGAGCATTATATCTCCTCATACAGATGAGCCCCTGATCTCTTTTGAAGAGCAAGTTAGCATGAACTCCCACTGCATTGCTACTAGATTGGGACTCCTGAGATTATAAAAATTACAGCCCTACGATTCTACCTTAATGGTCATGGCAATATTCTACGGCTTCCTAGGATGTGCAGTTTAGATAGGTCAGGGATATAGTTATGGTCGGGGCAAAATGAGACTGTAGCAGTTTGAGTGTGGTGTAGTGGTTTGAGCATAGGACTAGGACTCTGGAAATCAGGCTTCAAATCCCCTCTCAGTGATCAAAACCTACTGGGTGACCTTGGGAAAGTCACTCTTTCAGTCTCAGAGGAAGGCAAAGGCAACCCTCCTCTGTACAAATCTTGCCAAGAAAATCCCATGATAGGTTCACCCTAGGACCACCATAAATTTGAAATGACCTGAAGACACAGAACAGCAACAACAAAATGAGGACATTGCCCTCCAAATAAGAATTCTACTTCTTAACTGAAATTTTCTTTCAGTCCCCAAATTTCCAGTATTACTTAAAAGCTCATTTGAGTATTTGGAAATACAGTTTAGGTATCCAAAGAAAATGGGGAGGTGAAGTTACCAAGAGAATGCAAACACAGCAAATAGATTTTTTTGTGGGGGGGGGGTTGATACCCAGTGCTTCACTCTTTGCAATGCTAGATGTTTGGGGACTGAAGGGAAATATTATGGAGAGGGCAGAAATCCTGTTTGAAGGGGCAGCTCCCTCATTTTGTCAATGCCATAGCTATGCCTCTGAGGATGAATATTTAGAATTCTCAGCCAGAGAGCTTTAGTACCTCACCAAACTACAAACCCCAGACATCCATAAGATGCAGCCACAGCAGTTCAAATGGAATCACAGAGCTATAATTGCGTAGTGTGGATGGGACCAGATCCCTGGAGTTGAGAGAGTGAGAGAATTAGTTTGTGTATGTGTGTGAAACAGTTAGTGGGGGAAGTGTGTGTTAGGGAGAGGGAAGGTGCACAGGTGCCAGCCACACTTCCCTGGCTCACCACCACATGCACCCCTCAGGAGTAAGAAAACATGGTTCATCCTTGCTCTATACAGGTCACTGCCTCCCCCATATCCACAGAACTAATATCTGTGATTTCAGTCATCCACAGCTGAAAAAAATAGGGATGCATACCATAGAGTCATGCTGTTTAGGAGAGTCATCCTCTCTAAGAATCACTAGGTCCTCCAACACAACTCTATGGTATGTTTGTACCGGAAGTCCTTTATTTTAATAGAGTTTGCTATTATCTACAGTTTCATTTATAAACGGTAAGTCAAGGAGTATATCCCCCATGAATACGGGGGGGGGGGCTGTAATTTTAGCCAGATATACTGCCTGTATATGTTAAGGAAAATGCATGGGACATACAGTGAAAGAAATAAAATATGTATGTGAAAGTCACAATGACTAAGCAAGAGCAATTATGAAGCTACACAGGTGAAACTGCTAATGTAATCTAGAAGTCCTGAGAGCCAAGGACAGAGGTACTGAATGCAGAATGGAAACACCTGAGAATCATTAAGTGTACAAGGTGAAATGCTGAAATACATGGGTTGGTCTTAAGTATGGGTGGAACTACGTGGACCAATCAGAATGGAAGTACACACCCACTGGGTGATAAACAATGGCTATAAAATTGCAATGTTTGCCAATGTATTGTTGTTGAGTAGAGGTGGAGTAGTTTGGAGATATTGTGGAGTAGTGTGTAGAGATTGTGATTTGTTGACCATATAGTATATTTATATAGAAGAATAAAGTAGGTTTTATATAAAACTACTGAGTTGCCTGAGTGAATCCTGGAGACGTTTTGGAGACACCTGGAGAAGAGTGAGAAGGCTTGGAGAGTTTGTCAGGATCTTCAGCCTATTCTCTGAAACTCTGCTGCTTTGGAGGAAAGCATTAACCACTGATCTAAGCTGGTCGGCTCTGCTGCATAACAAGGTGGTGAGTTTGAGCTAGAGGTGAAGAGCTACAACTCCCATCATCCCTGACAGTATATACACCCACAGCCAGGAAAGACTGTAATTCTTAAGGGCCACCCTACATATTTTCCACATGCATTTAGATTTCATCCAGATCTGTATACATACATGGTTTTGTCTCTTTTTACTTTTTAAATTATTCCATTTTTAAATGATCCAGTTGTTTAATGTTTTAAAATTATTTTTATTGTTCTAAATTTTAAATTATGTAACCTGATTTTATTGTAGGCTGCCCAGGAAGGTCATAAAATATGGCTGGATGAAAATATTTTAATAAACAGTTTTTAAAAAGCAGCTCTCATGTGTGTATTACTAGATTATCACACTACATTGTTATAGCACTATTATTCCACTTTAACTGCTCTGGCTGCCTCCTGTGGAATCCTGGGATTTGCAGTTTAGGGAGGGGCATTTAGCATTCTCAGCCTGAGAGCTCTTAGGCCTCACTAAACTACAAAACCCAGAATTCCCCAGGAGGCAGCCATAGCATTTAATGTAGAATAATAGCACTATAACAGTGTAGTGTGATAAAGTCCTGTGTGTTAAATTTGGATTGTGAATACTGTGCAGTGATGTGTGTATGTATTTACCCTTTCCTTCACTTTTTTGCCACCACTACTTCTTCCGTGCAAATCTACTCCTGCCACCTGCAATACAGCTGCTATTAGCCATGAAAGGGAAAACGTACAGACTCAACAACAGGAGATCCAAAACAACTGTAAGAAAAGCAACGACAGAAGAAAAGCAACAGCTGCACAAATTGGTATTAGCTAGCATTCCCAACATGTCTCAAGAAACATATATTTATCAAAAGAAAAGTCTATTTGTTCTCCTTAGCCAAAAAACTGTTAGGAAAAAAAATGTTCTTGTTGCAGCACAGCTGATCAAAGTGTAGCTGATATCTCAGAACTTTACCAAACATTCTGTGCAGCTGTCTCTCCCCATTTCCATTTTCTATTTGGAAACATGAAAACACAACAGAAGCCCTGCATGGTTCCCCCTCCATAGCTAATACCAGATTGGGTGGGGGGAAGGAATTGCCTGAGAGAAACAACATAGGGAGGAAGGATTAAAACAGGTCCATATCAGCTCTTAGGACTGCCTCCTACTATCAACATTTATAACAAAGAATAATAATATCAGAAAATCCCATTGTGGATTTTCTCTGTAATGTGTAGCTTGGCTCCAAGTGGGAGTAGTATAAGTTCATGGCTGCACTCCATTGTCTAGGCGGGAATGGGTTGGGGTTGCCAGACCATTATGTTAGGGTTGTCATATTCCCGCACCTCAAATCTGAGGATGTAGTGTCCATGTAGACTCTAATGTCTATTTGCTGGATGCTGTAATCTTACAATTACGATTCGGGGTCAGACTAGATAGCCCATGAGACTCTGGAAGTCTGCAAAGTCTTTTTCCTTTAACTCTCAGGCCTAGTCAATGTTCTTTACTAATCAACCCTATTTTCCATAAACATATGATATGCTGAAGTAAACAAATTATTTCTCTAATAATGGTCGAACTGTACCTAAATGTTCCTAAACTATCTTGTCTTGAACTATCAACAAACTGTCTCAAGGGAAGTGCCAAATATAGACACAGAAACCACAATATGGGAGGAGGGAAGTGCTCTTGTTTGTATCTCATAACACACTGTATGTTCTATAAAAGATAACATTCAATGTGGCTCGGGGCGCCTTGGTCTTTCGGAAATTATTCCACCAAGAGCCCGCGCATAATTGGGAATAAAGCTCACTTTCTCAACTTCTCTGTGGTCCTGAGTCTGCTTCCTGCAACAAGGACTTTATCACACAAGCCTTTTTTATATATATTTTTATTAAACATATATCAGTAAAACAAACAAGACACCAACCATAAAAAAGAAAAAACAAACAAACAAATTGTAACAATTACAGTCACATCTATATAAAAACCTCACATTACACTCACTCATTCATCTACCAATAAAGACTTCCTATCTGATCTTTCCATGAGTTCTACTTGTGCTGTAAACATAATTTCTACCATTCTGTCTGTGGGACTGTTTCACTACTACATCTCTTTTATTATCCCACCTTCCAATTGTCCATGATGTTACTATATATCTGTTTAACAATTTTTAAAAATACTTCTTTGCAATATGTCGAGGACTGAAATCATTCCTTTGCATGTTTTTTCTTACTTATTATGAGATTGTTGCAAATTCCCTCCCCTCTCTCTGGCTTTCTTCACAAATGAAGATTCAGGAAGGACTCATCCCATGCTTTCTGCAAGTGTGTTGATGACTGAAAAGGCCAATCCAAGATAAACAAGTCCGGTTGCAGAAAGCACAGCAGAAGGTCTCCTTGGGTGATGTTTCCAGGTTGTGATTCTTTCTGCGTTGTTGTTTCTCTTCATGACTTATTCGGCATGAGTTCTCAAATAAGGCTGCAGTATTGTGGATGGTGGGTCTCCATGCTTCCCGGTCTGAGGCCAGAGTAGACCACTGTTGGTGATCAATTTGGCCGAGCCTGAGATGTTGTTTCAGAGAGTCCTTGTATCGCTTTTTTGGAGTGCTCCTCTTATGCTGACCCGTGGTGAGTTCACCGTAGAGTACTATTTTTGGGAGGCGATGGGGTCCTCCATCCTAGAAACGTGCCCTGCCCAGTGCAGCTGTATTCTTAATATTATGGTCTCAATGCTGGTGATCCCTGCTTGCTCAAGGACAGCAACATACGTCACATAGTCAGTCCAGTGTATATTTAGGATTGTGCGTATACAGCGCTGATGAAAGCGTTCGAGGAGTCGTAAGTGTTGGCAATAGGTGACCCATGTTTCAGACCCGTAAAGGAGAATGGACAGTACAATGGCTCTATACACAATGATTTTTGTGCTTTGCCTCAGGTGTTTGTTACTCCAGACTCTTTTGTAAAGTCTTCCAAATGCGCTATATGCTTTTACTAATCTGTGTTCAATCTCTTTGTCAGTCTTGGCATCTGAGGAGATCATGCTTCCCAGGTAGGTGAACTGCTGAACAGACTTGAGCACAGATTTGCCTACGGCAATGTGGGAATGGTGGTGTTCGTCCTGTGGTGCAGGCTGGTAGAGTACGTCCGTTTTCTTCAGGTTGACTTTCAGCCCAAACAAATTTACCCCACTTTTCTTCTAAATACTCTGAGAAACTGTTCCAAGATTCTCGATGCTTCTCTATGGATTTACCTTTTAAAAGCAATGTTAGGTGATCCATACCTGACATTTTATAAATTTTAAGTAGCCATCGTTGGAATATTCTTATCTTTCCACATAGCTGCATATGTGATTCTTCCTGCAGCCAACATGTAAAATAACATTTTCTCCTTATCACGACCTAAATTCTCTTCATGGATACCTAATAGATATAGCTCCAGGTTTAACAGGATATTGCATTTTAAGGTTTTATTAATAATTTTCTGTATTTGTTTCCAAAATTTCTGAGCTCTCTCACAGCTCCACCATAAGTGAAAGAAGGTACCTGTCATGTCTCCGCATTTCCAGTAATCACTCTTCAGATTTTTATACATTTTTGACAATTTATCTGGGGATAGATACCATCTGAAGTACATTTTATAGCAATTCTCTCAAACATTTTGGCTTAAGGTTAATTTCATTTTTGTCATCCACATTGCTTCCTATTTGTCCAAATGTATCTCATGTCCAGTATTCTGTGCCCATTTTATCATATTATCTTTTATCACTTCATCTTATGTTTCCCATTTGAGTAATTATTGATAAAATCTAGCTATCAAATTCTTATTTCCCGGTTGAATTCTTTTTTCCCAAATTGATTTTAACAAGCCTATGCCCTCCAATTTTTGATCCATTTTGCATCTTTCTTTGATTTGCCTGTAAAGGTACCAGTGACATGATATACCTCTCTTTCCAATTCCTCCTGTGTTTTTATTATTTGTTGTCCATTCTTCATCGCCAATAGTCTTTATAGGTAACCCAATTTAATGATGGTATTTTTTCTTTACTTAAAAAAGCTTCATGGGATGATACCCATTTCAGAATCTTTGGACAAAATCTTGTTTTATATTTTTTCCATACCTTTAAAAGAGCTTACCTAATAAAATGATTATTAAATTCTTTATTAAATTCTTTATTAACTGTCTTTATTGTAAAATAGATATGCATGCCATCCGTATTGAATGTTAGAACCTTCCAATTTTCCATCTTCTAATGTTGTCCTTTCCTTAACCCATAATATAGTTTTAAATTAGGTGCATTTAGCCCTCTTCTGTTCCTTGTGTCTTGCATAACTTTCATTTTAACTCTGGGTTTTCCCCCTGACCAAAGAATTTTGTTAAGTCCTTTTGCCATCCTTTGAAAATTTCTTCTTTGTGAATGATTAGGATCGTTTGGAAAAGAAACATCAATTTAGGTAAAATGTTCATTTTTATTGTAGCAATTTCCCCCAAAAGTGACAAATTTAAATTCTGCCAATTCTTTAAATCTTTTTTAACTTCCATCCATATTAACATACATCACAACTCCTTTCTTTTTCTTTTCATTGGCTGATACAAATTCTTTACCCAATTTTTTGTTCCTTAGTAATTTCACGTCCTCTTTTCTGATACGCATTTCCTGCAGACAGGTCACATCATATACTTTTTTTCTCTAGTGAATGAAAAATTTTCTTCCTTTTTTCCAGTGAATTAAGTCCTTTATATTCCAAGTGATAAATTTCAAAGTCATGGTTAAATAATTCATTTTCCTCCTTATTTCAATTTACTCTATTTAAGTTTCCTCCTCTTCTTCTTCTTTTTCTTGTTGTCCTACCTCTTCTCCTTGAGCTTGTTCTGTGCTATCCTGTTCTCTTCTGTTTCCTAATCCTTGCGTATCTTGTGTATCTGTAAAATTAGCCTTTAAATCTTTCCTGTATTTCTCTAGAAATTCTTCTGCTTTTGTGATTGTATCTATCTTGAAATGTCTTTGTTTGAATCTAAAAGAGATCCCCTCTAATTTCTCCTGTCTGTAAGGGATTCCAATTTGTCTCAATTGTGTTGTTAGGTTACTGTGATTGTAGCTTTGTTGTAATATCAAATCTCTTGTTTTTTTCCCAAACAAAAAAGACCACCACATCTCTTGGTAGATTCCTTTGCTTTGCTTTGATGATATTCTATAAATGGCATCAACTTCCCATTCGATTTGCGATTTAGTTTTCCCCACAATTTTTGCTAATTTTGGTGTCAAGAATTTGTATAGGTCCTCATTATCTTGTTCTTTTATTCCCCTTATTTTTATGCAATTTTCTCTCCATTTCAATTCCTGAAGGGCCGGTTTGTCCAGTTCTTGCTCTTTTGAGTCTTCCAAGATTCTGGTTTCCAGATTTTCTACTTTATTTTCTAGTACATTTACTTTCTCTTTAGTTTGTTTTGAATCCGCCGTGATCTTGTCAGTAATTTCTCTTATTCCTTTTAATTCTTTTTTTCATGTCTTGTCTAAATTCACTCTTCATCTCTTTCAATTCAGTCTGTAATAGTTTTAGTTCTTCTAGGACTGGAGATAAATTTGTATCTGATGATCTTCTCATCGCCTGAATTGTTGATTGTGTTGTTGTGCGTTTTGCAGCCATTGTTATTTTTTTTAATCTGTATTTTAAAGTCACTACTTCCTTCTTATTATTTTCCCCACCTATCTAATTTGTTCTCTCACTCTCTTTTCTATCTTCTTCCTCCCTTTTCTCTCTCCTCTTCTTTCTTTCTCTTCTTTCTCCTTCTTCTCTTCTTCCCCCCTTTCTCTTTTCCTTTTTCCTTCCTATTCCCTCAGTTTCTTTTAGCCTCTTGTTAGCTCTTTCCCCTCTGATACCTTTGCAGTAATCTTTTAATTTGAAAAACAAGCAAACACTTGTATATTTAATTTATAGATTATTTAAATGAATTTTAAGTCCTGGACCTCTGCCAAGTACCAGTATATTTATATTTTAGATTATTCAATCTTATTACAGTATCTTTCTCAATTACTTAATCTGATTTTGTGTTATTATAATCTGAGTGTATGTTATATTTTAAACAGATATATTATCTCCTAGAAATAATAGAATTGAAGGTCCAAATAGGGACTATATATCACAGTATATATATATCAATAGAGACAATATACCACAATATTTTAAATTTATATTGGAGTCAAATGAATGAGAATTCAACAAATACGAATCAATTCAATCTCTAGTAAAAAAAATAAGTTTGTTCAACTTTTTCATATTGCTGTCAAATCGCTACCCCCTCAAAATTCTTTAGGGCTGTTCTGTATTTCAAATGAACAACCAACCCTCTATCTTAACTTTAGTTCACCACCTCTCTCTTTTAATCCATTGGATCTCTCTACCCCTTTCCTCTCAGTCATCTTTTTTTTTTTTTGATTCTCCAATCCTCTTATTCAGGTCTCTCCACCCCTTTCCTCTCCGCCACCCCTTTTTTCAGATTCTCCAACCCTCTTATTCAGGTCTCTCCACCCCTTTCCTCTCAGCCACCCCTTTTTATCAGATTCTCCAGCCCTCTTATTCGGATCTCACAAGCCTTTTAAAGCAGAATTAAAGCTGGATAATAATGCCTTTGGTGATACTTATCATGTGATGTCACCTCCAAATCATTGCTGCTGTGTCTCCAAAGTGTGGTTAGAGTGTCCCTTGTCATTAACGGGGAACACCTGTCAATAAGCTCCCAATCACGCTGCCGTGCCATGAATCCTCAGGTGTGATAAATGTCTCCAGTTGCAGTCCTAAGACTGGGCAGTCACATGGTCTCAATCTCCTCCTCTCTCCCCTCCCCCTCCCTCCTGATATCTCCAAATAGGGTAGTTTTCTTCCCCCCTTTCTTTCATTTTCTCTTTTCTTTGTTTCACTAAATTGCATTGCCAAATTGTATTACAACTAACAATAAAAATAAAAAGGAAATGAAAAGCATGCTTGGTAGGGTAATAGGGCAGGGAGGAGGGGTTAAGGGAGAGTCCAGTAGAGAACTGAGGGATCATCAGTGGCTGAAACGTCCCAGGTGCACTACTGAGGGAAAGTGTGATACTGAGGGCTGCCAATCTGGTTTCTGTCCATTCACTTTTGCAAACATGATTACAGTGACAACAGGACTTGTGTGATAATGTCCTGAGTATAATATTATAATTGTTCATATAATTAATTTGCATTCTAATAATGCAGATTCAACACATTAATCATATCCTTTTCCCCTACCACTATGTTTCAGCCTTGGTACTCTTAGAGAACTCATAGAGTAATATTTGCAGTTTTGGATTTGCAACAGATAGATCCAAGTTAAAATCCTTTTTTGGTCATAGAATTTATCATGTGACCTTGCATAATCACTGCCTTTCAACAATTGTATCTTAGAGGGTTTGTTGTGGGGATTAATAGGAAGTCAGGAAACATGAAAAGTGGTTGTGCACATTCATGGTGTTGTTAATTCTCTTGCTCCCCCCCCCCTCCATTTCAGGCAAAATATGTATAATAATTCTGGAAAGAACCCAAAACACTAACTTTCCAAATAGTAACACCTTCACAATAAGACTAGATGGGAATGATTTTTAAAAATCAACAGAAACTGCTTTTTTGTAGCAAAACATCTATGAGGTGGTACTGAAAAGTTCTCAGCCTGACCAAGAAGGGAATGACCTAGAGCCATGAAACTTACATGCTCTTCCACATATCCACCCTGAAGTTCGGCACACTTGGCACATCATTTTTCAAATTTCTTTAACCCTTCCAAAAAACTAAATAATTCTGAAGTCTGGTCAATGAATACTGCTCTGCTGCTGCTATCTGAATCATTTGA
The DNA here is from genome assembly GCA_030847615.1 of Gambelia wislizenii. Taxonomy (NCBI): domain Eukaryota; kingdom Metazoa; phylum Chordata; class Lepidosauria; order Squamata; family Crotaphytidae; genus Gambelia; species Gambelia wislizenii. Next base: position 60,404,572 of record JAUMIR010000005.1, on the reverse strand, counting down.
AATTTTCCTTCCTTTCAAGCTTTTTTTAAGGTTTGGAAAAAGGAAATAATCAGATGGAGCAAGTTCTGGTGAGTAGGGTGGAGGTCTATGCACTCAAACCCCAAATTCTTCAGAACATCCATCATCTTGCCAGCTCTGTGACCAGGTGCATTGTCCTGCAGAAACAGAACGCCTTTCTGTAGTTTACTTCAATGCTTTTCTTTAATCAGCACAGCAAGTTAGAGTAGTATTCTGCATTAACTGCCCTTCTGAAGATAAATAGGCATCAGAATACCTCCCTTACCCCAAAAAACTGTGGCCATGACCTTTCCTGCTGACTTTCGAGTCTTGAATTTCTTTGGTCTTGGGGAACCAAGTGCTGCCACTTCAAGGACTGTTGTTTGGTCTCCAGAACATAGTCATGTAACCATGTTTCATCAACAATGACAAGTTGTTCCACATTTTTTTTTCACTAGATTGCTCAGAATGCTTCAAAATCAACTTGGAGGTATCCACTCAATTTTGTTTCTGGTCAGCATTCAAACATTTTGGCACCTACTTGGCTGATAGTTTCTGCATAGCCAACTGCTCATGAATTATACACCCAATGTGTTATTGCAATATCTTTAGTGCCTCAGCAATGGTTTTAACCAAGATTTGCTGATCTGCCAAAATCAGACCATGAATATGCTCAACAATTTTAGGAGCTGACACTGTTGAAATCCTCCCAGACCTTGCTGCATCTTTGGTCTCAAAATCTCCACACTGAAAGTTGGCACACCACTTCTTCACAGTTGAGTATGATGGACACTTGTCACTCAACATTTGCATCATACATTCATGGATTTCTTTTGGAGTTTTCTTCTGCAGAAACATGAACTTCATGATGATCTGGAGTTCAGCACTTGAAAATTCTACACTTTTCATTGACATGGTTCTATTAATGATGTGAGAAAATTCAGAAATCACAGCTACAATTCTGCATATTGGCAGTTTAGAATATAAAATAACACTCTTTCAAACTACAGTGACAAAATTGTGCTCAGATTTTGGGGAAGTGGGTTGGACCAATCTGAACTGGCAGCAAAAGACCATGAAAGAGATGCAGGAATGGCATTTGAGAAAGGCAGTTCCCCAACATCCTAGTGCAAAAATTAAACTGCCAATATCATGTTTCCATTTTACAAATCCATGGTGTAAGCGCTTCTGAAATACTGTATTGGAGTCTGGCCACTGTGCCTAAGAAAACATATTGTAGACCTGGAAAATGTGCAGAAACTGGCAACCATAATGATCAATATGGCTAAGCAACTCTACTATAGCTATAGATTTTCTTTGGTTTTCTTTCCGGGCTGTGAGGCCGTGTTCTGGAATAGTTTCTTTCTGATGTTTCGCCTGCATCTGTGGCTGGCATCTTCAGACAATGGTTGGGTAGAAGTGTGTCTGGGGTTTATATGCTGTGAACCCCTGTATATGTAAATTTGTGTAATTGAATGGTTAGTTTCTGGGTATAGAAATGCAAGGCTTGTTAGTGTCTGTTTGGCTGATGGTTGGTTGATGGGCCATTATCTGCTGGGAATCCCCCTGTCCCTTGGTGGAATTCCTTTGTAAGTGTTGAGTTTTAATTCTATTGTCTTTCAAAACTGGGAGCCAGATTTTGTTTACTTTTAAGGTTTCTTCTTTCCTGTTGAAGTTGTCCAGGTGTTTGTGGCTTTCAATAGCTTCTCTGTGCATTCTGACATGATAGTTGTTGCCTGGTCCAGAATTTCTGTGTTTTTAAATAACATTTTGTGTCTAGGTTGGTTTATATAGCTGCCCAGCTCAGAAACAGGGCGAATAAGGGGCAATGTGATTAAGGTGCATAAAATTACACATAGTGTGGCAAAAATAGACAAAGAGAATTTTTTTCTCTCCTTCCTACTACAAGAAGCCAGGGCCTTTCACTGAAGAAAGGAAATTGTAAGAAAATACTTTTTTTCACACAGCATATAGTTAAACTGTGGAAGTCACTGCTACAAGACCTAGCAATGGATACCAAGTCATGTCTTTAAAGGGGGTGGAGCAAACTCAGAGATATTGGCTGCTGACACACTGCAGAAATAAAGCAGTTTGACACCACTTTATCTATCATGGCTCCATCCTATGGAATCCTAGGTTTGTAGTTTGTTGTGACACCAAAGCTCTCTGGAGAATGCTAAATATCTCACAAAACTACAAACCCCAGAATTCCATGGCAGTTAAAGCAGTATCAAAGTGCATTATTTCTGCAGTGTATCAGCAGCCATCAGGGCCATCAATGGCTGCTAGTTAGGATAACCATATATCACTCAGGGTATTGGAGGCTGCTTTTCTCTTAGCTTCCCCATTTCCCAGAATTTCTCTCCAGCCATTATCCAAAAAGCTATTGCCTTAACCCACAAAGCTACAGTCCTAGAATCAGTGTGAGGTTTAAATCCAGTGAAACTGACAACTTTCATTTGCCTCAGAACGAGTAGACTGCAATTAGTTCCATAACTTTATTTCCTGAGCACTTGGATTGATCATAAACATTCTATGATATCACATTGTGTCGGCCAGCAATTGTCAAAGGTGTTACTGCAAGAAATGCAATGCTATATGGATTGAAAAAACTGCATGGTGCAGGATACAGAACAGTGTAACATCCCAGCTATGGTGAGGTGAGGTATCAAGAGCATTAGTTATGACTCATAATATATACAATTGACTTAACAACAGTATACACACAGTTTGATGAAATGCAGAGAACATTCCTAGGCATCTGTTTTACTGTAAGTACAGGTGCATGCAAGCAAAACATATGCACTATGGCAAATAATGCAGTTTCTTGAAAATGCCTTAGAGAGAAGATAAACAGTTCTGAAAAAATAGAAAAAATAATATAGAGTAGACAGCCCATCTTGTTCTGCTCTTTGTTTGCATGATATTTTGGATAGCTCAAACTCTGAGCTCTGCTACTGGAAGGGCAGAATTATAGTTCTTTCCTGCACTCTCCATAGTGGACTGTTGTTATATTATAAAATCAGGCTAGGAAAAAAAATGTGTCTTCATATTAGAAACTCTGTCCTGCATCTTGTGTTTTATTGTGGAGAGCTGTGGTGAGCAGGGGTGAACCAAATAGATTCTTTCCCATTAATTAGTAACATTTCAGCCTAAATTGAGTCTCTGTGGCTTCTATTTAAATGGCTTATATTTAAAACTTTTTTTAAAAAATGTTAAAGCATCACAAATGATACAATAGTCAGAGGTGGTTTGCCATTCTCTTCCTCTGAAGCACCTGATATTCCTTGGTGTCCCCCAATAGAGTACTAACCAGGCTTGACCCTGTTTAATTTCCAAGATAAGATGAGGGTATTTAGGCAGGGATGCAGGTGGTGGTGGCAGCAAATAATGATGGAGAGAAATCATGAGTGGCTGTCCAGGGCCAAGACTGCTGAAAACTGGCACTGGGCCTGGAAAAGATGTATGACCCTCACCAGCCCCTTTCACCAGCCCTGCTTAGGGCAGCTTTTTATAGGTACGCAGCAAAACAGATGTATAGGACTTGTATGCAGCAAAACAGATGTATAGGACTTAAGCAGTTTAGGAACAGCAAAAAGTAAAAAGAGGAATGAGGAACATGATGGGTTAGGGAGAGTAAAATAAGATTGCAGGATGTAATTCATTTTCTGTTAGGATGCTAAATTCTGCCAACCTCAGGAAGTAGGAAATTCATGGAGATTAATGCCATCAGTGGCTACTCATCAGAACAGACGTATATCACTGCCGGAATCAGCGTGCTTCTGTATATTAGTTGCTAATATACAGATGCAGTTGCATTCATGGTGGGTTTTCCCTAGGCAACTGATTGGCCACTCTGTGAACAGAATAGGATTGGATAGAACTTTGGCCTGCTCCAGCATAGGTTTTATTACAACAGTACGGTAGAACAAGGTTCTCTTCTTACCACACACTCAGCCATTGAATGTGTTTTTAGTAGCAGCACTAGGGAGCAGTAGAGCTAAGGAAGGGAGAAAATTTCCCCAAGGGCAGTGACAGGTAAAGTCATTGTTCCTGCTAATCAAAATTTTCTGATGCTTAGACCTTCTGAGCCTTGGCTTCACTAAACCATGGAGGATAGATTACTTGGTTGCACAGGGGACCACTGGACAAAGGTGTTTCAGTGGAACAGACCTCCTTGCCTATCATTAGTCTCATTATTCCACTGACTGTGGAGCTGAGAAGTAAGATGAACAGTTCATCTTTTCATAATTAAGAAAGTCAATATCTCTATATATAATTCTCTTGGGTATGTTGTTTGTCATTCCCAGTGTGCTGATTGACTGCTCAGGAAATTTCCCAACCAAAGTTCTCCATTGGCCAGCCAATCAGCACACTGGGAGTGGAAACATGGGGAATGCCCCAAGCACACCATCTGGCAGGTCCACAGGAGTTTACTTGCAAGTAAAGGGTTTCTTCCCCCCTCCTCCAGGCTGTTCAGCTGAATCCCACACACACTTCCAAAGCTGGGTTTCTCACAGCTGCTTCATGGGCCCATGCTGCAATCCCAGGTGGGTTTATTTGGAAGTAAAGCCCAACTGGGTTTCCTTTTCTGGGAACTGTCAGAAATTGGTCTCTCCCCCCCACCTACCATGAAGCATGTTGGATGAGCTGGATAAGATAACAGCATATGTTATGCTGAGTACAGCTAGTTTATTAAAATCAAGCACATTTTTGTTTTATTTTATTTTGGAAATTTCTAACTGCTGTTTGTTTGAATAGATTCCAGGACAGCGTACATTAAAAGTTCAAAAATTACAAATGGAATACTGTAATAATAACAAAACAACCGGTATCTTGTAATCAGTAAAACTGAGAAGCAACAAGCAACACCATAAGCAGAAACAACACAGTTGTTTAAAATGCCTGGAGAGACAAGAATGCCAAAATTGCAATATCAGTGTAAGTAAAGCTTGCTTGGTGTGTGTGTTGGATTTCTAGTGTTAAGATGCCACCACCAAAAAGGCTCCTATGTAATTTTTTAACTGCAACCTTAACTGCAATATACAGATTCCCTTTTCAGGCCAAAAGGGCGGGCGGGGGGTGGGGAGAGAGAGAGATAGCAAGCACCATGGGTTCTTAGAGAACTGGCTGTATAATTGTGTTTGTATGATAAACCTTCAGAGAGACAGATGTAAAGAACAGCAGCTATGACCATTGCCACCAGGACCTGTTTAAGGGGTTTTGGGCCCCCCTGCAATGCTTTATTTTTTGGGGCCCATATGTTTATCTCAGGTCAGTGTAACCTAACTCAACCTAAGCTATTCACAGTACAGGATATTCAGATTATTACTAATAATGTTTTTGCAGGAGGAGGGTTACTACGGGGGCCCCCACAATGATGGAGCCCCCTGCGAATGCTGAGCCGCCAGTGCCTTAAACCGGCCCTGATTGCCACTACTATAGAAAACCTGATCAGCTTTCATTGTCAGTAGACCAGTTTTCATTTTCCATTGTTGTTTAGCAACAAGAAGAAAATCCTAAATTAGAAACCTGGTTTTAGAAAGTAGGAGAGAGTAATACCCTTCAGCTGCTTCTTTGTTAACATTCTGTTTCTTGTTACCTCATTGGGCAGTAAATAAATGGAAAAACCCCAAATTAATAATTGTAAATGTCTTTAATATACCGATTTGCCTGCAAGCTATAGTCTTGGAAAATTCTAATTATAAAGCAATTCAGTTTGTTTATAACATGCATTTGCTTTTAATTTTACTGTATTCTACTGTTGGAAAATCCTTTTGACATCTGGTTTCGGGAAATCCTAGCAGCCAGCTTATATGTTATAATAGTATGCCTTTTATTTCAGAGATGAGGGAAAACTGGGATTTAATGTATGGAGAGATTTTCAAAAGCAAACCACACTACTGTAACTTTGTTACCAATAATCTTTGCAATGGACTCAATGACTACAGCCTTTCGCTGCTTTTCAGTGGTAATTTTACCTTCAGTGTGTTGACAGAAATGAGAGGAAAATCATGCTTTATATAAGCACTTGTAGTTATGTTGAGAAGCATCATTTTATACCCCGAATCACAGACTTCTGGTGTGATAAATGCATATCTGAACCTCCCCCTGTCAATAAATAAACCAATAATAAACCAAATGCTGTGATGATAGTACTCTTAACATGCACTATATATATATATATATATATATATATATATATGTATATGACTGAGTGGTTTTATCAATGCCATTTTAGGTAAGGTGTCTGATTAGTGCCAATATTCACTGTTTGCACCAGAAGATCAAATGAAAGCAATTCAATAGCAACATGTACCCTCACAGCTGCCTCACTCAGTGCAATACCACCATAGCTTCTTTGAGCGTTTCTGGAAAATGGATACTTGTGGATTCATTTAAAAAGTGAGGGCTGGGGGCTGATTTGGGTATAAAGGATTTACAGAGGAAGAAGCTACCTTATGCCAAAAGTTCTTCCAGACTGTGCAACCATCTGAAAGATTTTGTTGTTGTTGTTGTCTAGGAATCTCTAGGTCCTCCATGATATATTTGTGGAGGAAGTCCTTTAATTTTGCTATTATCCATGGTTTTGCAATTATCCATGGTTTCACTTATACACAGTAAATCCAGGAATATATTCCCCATGGATACATGTGTGTGTGTGTGTAACTTGAATATATTTTTCAGTTTGCTTTATATTATATTGTATTTTTTGTGTTTTATCTGGATAATTTTACAATTGTATTGTACAGTTTTATATGTCTACTATTCCTTCCTTCCCTCCCCCCGTTTCTGTGTACAGATGCACACACTCACACATACACATTTTGGCTTGAATGCCTTTGTCAGGACCCACTGTTTTTGGTCGTTTTACTTGTAAAGCTGTATGCACATTGATAGTGCTATATACAAAATAAACAGCAACAGCAGCATCTGAACTTTGTAAAATTCTGTGAATTAGGTAGTGTGACTAGATTGCACAATAAAAGCTTCATTAGGAAGCAACTCAAGTTGAACAGTTGCTCAGTCTAGCTCTGACTGGCAGCTGCTCTTCAATGTTTTAGGCAGAAATCTTTCTCAGTCTTACCTAGACATGCCAGGGATTGAATTTAGAAAATTCTGCATGCAAAGAATATATTCTGCCACTGAGTAACTTGGAAACGTTACTTTTTGAACCCTCCAGATCCTCTAGCCAACAGTAATTTTTCCAAGCTCTGCAACTTGGACAAGCAAATCTTCATGGAACTTGTACTTGCTGCAAAACAGTAATTGTCATGGGGCTTGTATGCCTTTTTATAAATTGTAACTGACCCATAGAATTCAAATTACCAGATCTCTAGCTTCAACTCTCCTTAATTCAAGAGGTGGTAAAATCATGTCTGTGGAACAGAGCGTACAGGAACAAGGCAGTTCAGAGCCACAGAGCTGAGAAACTTGTCCTTAGCATACTTTCCATAAAATAGTGGTTAGAAGTTTACAGCTGTATCCCTGATGTACTGTAAGCAGCTGCTTTCTGAACCCTTTCTCCTGCTGCCATCCAACCACAAGTTCCAAGAAAGGAATGAAACAATATCCTATCTTCATATGTTGTGTAAACTTAGTACATGAATCAAAGATCTCACAAGATCTTTTGCAGGTCTTAACTCCTGTCAGCAGTTCACAATAACGAAATCCCTATTGTGGGAATACTTTTGTTAGGCCAGCCCAAAAGGTGCAAAAAAAAATAAAATCTATGCAAGCCTCTAAGACTTCCAGGTCTCTTGGAGAGGCAAGATGTTACAAAAATCAGCAGAAGAACAGATGGGGAATCACTTGATAATTAGCCATGTCATCTACATGCTGTCCTAATGGTGAGGAAGGATCCAGATCCCCAATTGATCACATCAGGTATTACATTTTACCTTGAAAGGTTAAATAACGATAGAAGGTAAAGATCCATAGCTCAGTGGTACAGCACATATTTTATATGCAGAAGCATTTCGCCTCAATCCCTACTATATCTCCAGTTCAAGCTGAAATCTTTTACAGCCACTGCCAATTGGTGCAGACAATACTGAATTAGAGCCGGGGTTGGGGGCAACTGTTAAAGGAGGGGTGATGTTCCTCTTGTGCTCCCAGTAGGCTGTACCAGCACACCAAAGCCACCAGATCCCAATAAAAAGTTTTAAAAATATTTGCCCCCAGCAACCTCCCAAAATGGCTCAAAATTTCTGTAAAATGCAGCGTCACCTCAAAATCAGCTGAAATTGAAACAGGAAACGAGCAATATCACTTTTGGTTTCAATTTTGTCACTTTTTTGTGGGGGGGGATTCTGGCATGTTTCTATAGTATATGGAGGGTGGGGGGTTGGGGAACTGTGTTAGGGGTTTGAGGGTGCAAAATCTCCCAGAAATTTACAAATTGGGAGGGGGCTTGGGGAGGCTTCAGGGGCCACACCGTGGGGCCCAATAGGCCACATATAGTTCACAGGACACCATGAACAAGAGAGACCAGTAGAATGGCAGTTTACTACAATACGGTATCTCCCTTTATTCCTGCAAGCAATGAGACATTCAGAAGAAGTATGACTTAAGATAAAAAAGCAGCTGCCCCCTTTAACTTTAGTTTTCACAACTGCCAATCACTGAAGATATTATATATACTGCAGTGGCTCTTAACATTTCTTTACCAGGGTTCCCCTTTAAATATCTTTTGTTGCCATGGCCCCCAAGACTTAACTCAACATTTAAAACAACAACAGCAACACCAACACAGTTACACCATCCATTAAAACTTCCCTCAGAGGCACTGGAGGGGGAGGGAAGACTTTTCTCCTGCTTCTTCCTGCAAGTTTGTGGCTGGAGTGGATTGAATGGCAATGCGCAGGCCAAGCCAGCCAGCTTTTGTCTTGGCTTCTGTCATGTGGCCACTCCACTGTAGGGAGGAGGTGGTCCAAGCAACTTTCAAGCCTTCATGGACTCCCTGTGAGGACATTGTGGACCCCTGGGTGTCCATGGAACCCAGGTTAAGAACCACTGATATACTGAATAACAAAGCCCAGAGCTGGCCCTAGCAATAAGCAAACAGTCTACAGGGAATTAGAGGGAAAAGTTGTAGGACACACCTCTTATTCTGCACTCCCCAAGCTAGACTGCTGCCTTAGATCCTACCTAACTCACGGTTATCAATGGTGTTGAAGAAAGATTCAGTTCTAGTGCAGCTTCCTTTTCAGACACGGAATAGAAGGTGATGTTATCTTGTGATTTGCTTCAGACAGCAAAATGTCTTAGGTTAGCCCTGACAGGGCTGTAAAAGAAACATAGGGAAAGTAGATGATGCAGCCTGTCCAGCTGTTATGCACTCAAGTCATCAAGGAAAAGCTTTTTAAAGATGCTCCCTGAGTGTTACTGTGTAGCCCTTTTATTTCCTCTCCAGAGGCTCCCACTGAAAAGCACCCTGTATTACCAAAGTTATACATGTTATTACATGGCAAATATAATTGCTATGTATACACTATGTGTGTATGTGCCTTCAAGTAGCCTGTCGACTTATGGCAACCCCATGAATTTCATAGGGTTTTCTTAGGCAAGGAATCCTCAGAGGTGGTTTTGCCAGTTCCTTCCTCTGAAATATAGCCTTCAGCACCTGGCATTGGTGATCTCCCATTGAGGTACTAACCACAGCTGACCCTGCTTAGCTTCCAAGGTCAGATAGGATCTGATGCCTTTAGGGGAGTTAGACCTATGGATACACCAGCCTTTGCTAAAACAGCACAGACAAGATGGACATGTTTTAACCATCAAATAACTTTGGCCCAATCATGGTTACTACACAACGTGTGTTTCTGCTCTTCTGCTCTGTAACAAGATAAAACTGAGAAAGGCTCAGAGCTCAGTGGTACTGTGTTAGAGCATATGATTTGCTCTTCAAGCTCCCAAATTTAATCCCTGAAAAATGCAGTTAAGGTTGGCAAAATCTCATGTCCTACTTTTGGTAGACCACGGATGAGGAAAGTATAGGCTTCCAAAAGTGGGGTCGCAGTTCTTATCAGCCCTAGCCAATGGTAAGGGTAATTTCAGCATCATCTGAAGGGCCACATATTCCTCATCTCTGGTATAAATAGGGATGGAAAGAATAAGAAACCCTGATGAGAAGAATCCTGGACTGATGAGAATCTTCTCCGTTCAGGACTTATTTAGCACAAACATCACATATGGCTGTTTTGCACAGAAAACAGCATTTTCTGAGAAAACAATATTTCTATGCAGAAATATTATTTCCCGCTCAGAAAATGCTGTCATTGGAGATTTATTCTGCACAAAATTCTCACTTGGTTGATTTGCACAGAAAACATTTTTGGTGCAGGAAATAGCATTTTTGTGTAGAAATACTATTTTCAGCACAGAAACTGCTGTTTCCTGCACAGAAAATACTGTTTGCACATGCAAATTTTGCACAGAATAAGCCATGAATTGCGAATAGGCTTCAAAAACTGAAGACTTTCTAGCAGCAGGAAGAAAATTGCTAAAATTACTTGCTGCTTCCTTTGAGAAGAAATTTAGTGAAGAATTACATGTTGTTGTGTGCTTTCAAGCACACTTATGGCAACCCTGAGGTGAACCTATCATGGGATTTTCTGAGATGCCAAGTGTGTGACTTGCCCAAAGTCACCCAGTGGGTTTTCATGGCCAAGTGGAGATTCAGAGCCTGGTCTCCAGTCATAGTCCAGCTCTCAAGCTACTTTGCCACTCTGGCCCCATGAAGAATTACTTCCCTAGGTGTAAACAGTACTGGGCTAGATGGACCAGCAGTCTGATTGGTATAAGGTTTCTTCCTATGAGAAACTGGTGGCCAGCAGGAACAAACAAATAAATGCGTGTTATTGGCACTACACACTCATATCTGTTGTTCTAGTTTCAGTTGTCATAGTTCCATCTTAAGTAATCCTGGGATTTATAGTTTGGTGAGGTAATGAGAAAGTACCAACGTAGCATGAGAAGAGAGGGAGTGAGGATTAATAATAATAATTTTAAAACATGTATTTATATTCCACCCCTCTACAAAACGCAATCGGAGTGGCTTACAACATTTAATAATATATTTAAGGCCCTCCATCCCGCCCACCCCTTAAAATACAATTAAATAATCAAAAAAATTAAAACATACTTCTCTGGCTTTTCTTCACAAATGAAGATCCAGGAACATATTTAATAAATACTAAAAATAACAATAAAGAATAAACAGTGGCTGTATTGGGATCGGGACAGATTAGATTTTCTTTCTGATAATAATAATAATAATAATAATATTTATTTATACCCCGCCCCTCTGTTAAAAGAATCGGGGCGGCTTACAAAAATTAAAATACAATACAGATAAAATCCCCAAACACCCCCCACCCCACCCTCCCCCATAAAAAAATATTAAACAATTAAAACCAACTGATATAAAATCACAATTAAAACAATAAATGCAATAAAATACTATAAATGTCCAGCGGACTAAAAGAAGCCAGGATCCCCTGAGGCCGGGATCTAATTAGGAAAGGCCTGCCGAAAGAGATACGTCTTTAGTGCTTTTTTAAAGCTACTCAGGGTTGTTATCTGACGGATCTCGTTCGGCAGGTCATTCCACAATTTGGGGGCGATTACCGAAAAGGCCCTCTGGGAGGTTGGCCAGAAAAGGCCATCTGGGAGGATGGCTGGGTATCTATTCAGGAAAGGCCCGCCGGAAGAGATCCGTCTTAAGTGCTTTTTAAAAGCTATTTAAGGTGGTAATATGATGGATCTTATCCGGCAGGCTGTTCCATAATCAGGGAGCAATAGCCGAAAAGGTCCTCCAGGAGGTTGAAGAAAGCCTAGTTTTTAAAGGTTGTAGCAAATTCCTCCCAGAGGACATGAGTGTACAGGGAGAATTATATGGAAGGAGGCATTCCTGAAGATAGGTTGGACCCAAGCCATTTAGGGCTTTAAAGGTGATGACCAACATCTTGTACTGGGCCCGGAAACTAATGGGCAGCCAGTGAAGTGATCTTAAGATTGGTGTTATATGGTCTCTTCTAGATGTACCCGAGACCAATCTGGCTGCCATATTCTGTACTAATTGAAGTTTCCAGACCAAGCACAAGGGTAGCCCCATGTACAGTGCATTACAGAAATCAAGACGGGAGGTTACCAGAGCATGTACCATGGTCTCAAGGTCCCCGACTTCCAGGAAAGGGTGCAGCTGGTGGATTAGCTGAAGCTGATAACAGGCACTCCTGACCGTTGCATTTACCTGATTCGTCATCTGGAGCTGTGGGTCCAGGAGTACCCCCAGACTGCGAACACAGTCTGTGGAGGAGAGTCTGACCCCATCCAGGACTGGAGGATGTATCCTGATACCTGATTAAACTTCTTATGAGGACAGTCACTTCCTGTTTTGAAAAAGAAGAGGCCTGTATAAACTTAAAACAGGATGCAGGTTGGAGTGAAATGGGGCAAAATGGTTAAACATGCTTCCAGCAGACTTCAGTGGGCATAACTGTCTGTTTTTGGTGGGAAATGGGCAATTTGGTGAAAGTGGAAGCACAGAAACCCTTTGGAGGCCTGATGGATCATGATTTGACCACTTTAGGACCACACTTTGCCCAACCGGGAGTTAATGGAAAGAGGAAACTCACTTTGCGCCTCACTGTTTGAGGTATATTAAACTTTTTAACCAGCAAAGGAGGGGAGGGTTTCATTTTCAATAACCTCCACCTCCTCCTCCTCTGGTCTGCCATTGCTTCTTTCCTGACAATAGAAAAAAAACCCCTATGATTCTGCAGCAGATGATTACTGAAAATGTTTGCTGCATTTCACCTAGAGCTGGTCAGTTTTCACGGGTGGAGTATTCCCTTGCTATAAAATATATCATTCTATGACTGTCAAATACATTGGGATCACTTGGAGTGTCATGTGTCATACATTATTAATAACGTGGCAAGGCAACAGCCTTATTGCAGTCCAACATGGTGAACTGCTGGAATGGAAATTCAAGAACTATCAATACATTCTTTACAGTATTTACACTAAACTGAAAAGGATAGCTAGCATTACAGGAAACAGGTGATATCATAGCTCAGTGGGAAACACATGCTTTACATGTGGAGACCGTGTATCCATAGCGTAAAATCTCAAGTTCAAGTTCAAAATAGCATAGGTAAGCAGAATAGGGAAGAATTTCTGCAGGAGAACCTAGAGAGCCAGTTACACAAGGGGTTATTGTTGTTGTTAACTGCCCTCAAGTCAACTTTGACTCATGGCAACCCTGTAAACGAGACATCTACAAGACTCCCTGTCCTCAACCACTCTGTTCAGGTCCTGCAGGCTCAGTGCCATGGCCTCCTTGATTGAGTCTATCAATTTGGTACATGGTCTTCCTCTCTTTCTACTGCCCTCCACCTTTCTGAGTAATACTGTATTGTCTTTTCTAGTGAGCCATGCCTTCTCATGATGTGGCCAAAGTACAACAGCCTCAATTTAGTCATCTAGGCTTCCAGGGAGAGTTCAAGCTTGATCTGTTCTAGGACCCATTTATTTATCTTTTTGGTCGTCCACAGTATCCTCAGGACTCTTCTCCAGCACCACATCTCAAATAAGTTGATTTTCTTTCTATCAGCTTTCTTCACTGTCCAACTCTCACATCCATACATGGTGAAGGGACTTATGATGGCTTGGACGATCATATCTTTAGTTGATATGATCTACCAATACTGGAGTACAATGGTAATAGTGAACATTTAGGCCAAAACTTTTAAAAAGTGCAAGGAAAATAGGATTACATGACAAGGCACTTTGCCAGCATGGCAAAAATAGCTCCTCACTAAGAAAAACTAATTGGTGATGGTACCTGACCAGTTATAGTGTAGCCCCTGTTATAGGTAAGCATAGAATGTCTTAAAGGAACTCATTCCATGCTGGTGGGAAGAGGTGACATGAAAATAGGGCTAGAACCCCACAAGGATTGTGGGAGAAGAAGAAAGTTAAGCTTATCATTGCTGAAAACCAGAAAAGAGAGGAAGGGACAGGAAGAGAAGAGATTTCCATAGCCACATGGCCATTGCAGATGGAGCAAGAACCTGACTTCGTATCACGTTGCTTCCTATGTAACCCATGAATTTATTTGAATGAGTAAGAACCTGTATTGCATGACTGAATGGAATGGGAACATTACCCACCCAAGACCTTTTGCTGGCAAAGAACAAGATAGCCTCCCCATCCCATTTATAGGTGTGAAAATCTCTCTGTCTCAATTTTGCTGCATTTCTCTAAATATCACTCAGTTTTCTTCCCATTCATCCTCAAGACATGGAGGGGGCAGATGGAATTTGCAGGGAAATTCATGTTTACTGTGGTATGCCGATTTTCTGATGTATTCATAATACATTTTTCTTCATGTATACATTTCTGCATGCATTTTCTCCATTGGCTGAAGTGTGTTTGTGTATTTTTTCACAGTTTATGTATTTTGAGTTGTGTGCTTTTATTTCTACATAATTCAAAAAGGAAGGGGATGAGTACATTCCTTGTGGTTTCTTCTTAGTGATGGGAAACTTAGAGACACATACAACCTTTTACTAATAATTTCTCAGACCATAAACTGGGAAAAGCAATTTAAAAATGAAGTTAATGTGAATTTCTTTTCCATCTCTGCTCCAATTTCTTGCACAAAAGCTGACCAAACTGGCAGTGGAATCTTTCAGTGTGGTAGCAATGGGACAACATTCATAACCACATCTAAGGGGAGCAGAGGAATGTATGGAGTGCAGAGCAGGCTGTGTGGCACTAAGCTTTCTCCTCCAACACCTTGTTGCCACTTCCCAGCATCTCCTACCTGAGGCAATCACCTCACTCTGCCTAATGGTAGGGCTAGGCCTTAGCTGGAACAAAGACTTGAAAATATCAATTGTAGCTAATAATCCCTTATTTCGACACTTTAAAATTTGGTTAAAGTAGAAAAAGAGAAATGCATATGTACATATGTGTGTAATAATGACAGGATGCCTCTTGGTGTCTAACATATTGTTGAAATTGTTCAAAGCCTTTCCTTCTAATGATAATATTACCCTTGTAATTTTGCCAGGATCAGTGTTCTCTCTTTCATGAATCAGTTATTTGCTCATTTGTGGTTGTTTCCTTCTCAGCCTTTTTTCCTTTTTGTTTCTGGCTGTTCACACCACGATAGTCCCCATCAGCAGCCATCTCTCTCTCTTTTTTTGCTGAGACAGCTATCAGTTCTGTAGGTGCATTTTCAGAGCAGGGTCAACCTGTGAGCACTACCAGATTTTCGTTCCTGTAATTGTCTACAAAAGATAATAAACACACTTTATTCTGGTACCTTTCAGACCGCAATGGTCTAGTCTCTCATCACATTAAGATTTGGTTTGAGTAATCTAATAAAAACTTGCAGACTGTATCAACACCATCATCAACATCCATCTAGCCCAGGGTTTTGAATCTACCCAGTAATGCATTGTTATTTAGAGGGCAGAATTGTACAGAATTGTGCAGAACAATGACTGAGAACCCCATGCCTGGTTAGTTACTTCCACCAGCCCAGCCCAGACCTTGATCTTAATCTAATTATTAATTTAAAATATAATAATAAATGTTGTTTATTAGAAATGACATTAATCCATTGCCATTCACCATGATAACTTAAGTTGTTTAATTTAATACTGTTGATGAATTCTTTACTTAAGTCATTCCTTCCCTGAGCCATGGGATTCATAAAGAATGATATGGAAGTTGTCATTGTTGACTCTACAGGCTCATTTTGTTAATTGGGATCTTCAAAAATTACCTTTTTTTTCCATTTTAAATTTGTCTTCCACCAGTCTCACACTTTTTCTAAGGTAGAGCATAGATCCCATAATAAGACTGTTGGCTGAAACTATCAAGCTGTAAAAAAGACTGTCCTAAAGCTTTGGATCTCATCTTACAACTTATTCAGTTAAGTTTTGTTACTGATGTGCCTCCCAGTTTTCTTTTCAGCCCCCCTGCAATACATACACTTTCACTCATCTTTCAAATGCATTATTTCCCAAAGGTTAATAAAGAATTATTATTTCAGTTAGAGGATAGCAGCAAGTGCAGCGACAAATCGATAGCTACAAAGTGACTCAGGGGTGGAGAATTCCTAACCAGAAATGCTTTCAGAGCCTTGGAGCATGCACTGATCCACAGCAAGTCCAGCTGGGTAGCTACAAAGATTAGTCAGTGGATAGTAGGATATAAATCATATAATTAAATAAATAATTGAATCTAAGCTCCATTCACATCCACGGAACTCCACCTTCTGAGTATGAGGGTGGAGGTATGTCCTCTTTGCTTAAGAAGATTCTTCTTTTTGAAGTGTTGCCAGAGAACTATAAGAAGGGAGATCAGTGACCCTGAAGATATTAAGAATAGCTGCGTAATGTTTTAGTATGGACATGTTTTAGTATGGACAGTAGCAGTGTACATGCTTTTCATCCAGGATGGTCCAATTTCAGTGTCCAGAATCTTCAGTTTAAAGAGGCAGGTATCAGTGTAAGGACAGAGTCTCTGGGACTCTGGAGAATTGCCACAAGTCAGAGTATACAGACTGACACAGTTTTTCTTTTCTTGAAGAGTAAACTTGCCATACCTGTTTACCATAATATAGATGCCTGAACAGAAAAGCAAGGCTTTTACAGATTTATGTAAAAATAATATTGTGGCAAACTAGGTTGCTACTAATAATCTGGGAAATTCCTTAACAGTCAGAAATACAAGATAGTGGTGGTTTTTCACCCTCCAGTCTTCCAGATATTTTGGACTTTAACTATGAGAAGCCCTAAACAGAATAGTCAATGTTCAAGGCTTCATAAAGTTGAAGCCTAAAACATTTAGAGGACTAAAGTTCAAAAGCCCAAGCAATACAAGTAGGAACCAATGCAGCTATGACATTATTCACATCTTCAGCTATTATATGGCTGGTTTTTCTTTCTGTTTTTTTTTTTTTAATGGCTAGCATGGAGGGGATGGGTGAACCAGGTTGGGACCATGGCAAGGGAAAGCCCTGATCAGAATCCTCCTCTCCACACCTGTGATTCAGAATGTATTCATCTCTTTAGTCTTGTGTACCTAATTATTATGTTAAACACATGAAGTTTGGCCCTTATTTTATAGACCAGCCTTCCCAATAAATGTGCTGGAGTACAAGTCCCATCATCTAGCCAGCATGTCTAGTGCCTGGAAATGGCAGGAATTCTACTCTACCATATCAGTAAAGCACCAGGATGGGGAAGGCTTCTTCAGACTTAGGAGTTTATCAGATCACCCCTGTCTTTACCTTCTTTTGCCAGCATAAATTGTGGCATTTTTATGCCAGCAAAAGAACCCCCTACTATACTTACTTTGAGCAGCATCAATGAGATTTCCCCAGCATAAACGGAGCAAAAATGGAGCTCCTTTTACTTCTGGGGTTGAAATCTCACCGATTTTCACAAGAAGATGCTAGTGTGGGAAATTAAAAACACATACAAAATAAACACATAAAAAGCACAGGAAAGCACTAAAACACACTTTTAAAGTCCTAAGTACATGGGGGAGGGGTCATAAAAAGAGCATTCCCTACCTGGCTGTCACAATCTCACCCGGAAGTGTTCTGACATTAATGATGTAATCATGTGAGTACAGTGGTATGTGGATTCAAATGCCGGCAATGCTGGCAACAAATCACCATAGGAGATCAATTGATGGCTTGGGCCATCAATAAAATAGAACGGGGTTTTTTGTGCTTGTATATATATATATATATATATATAAATATATATAATATATAAATATATTAATAATATATTCATTATTAATACATATACAAAACAGATAACAAAATCTAAATATAACACAACACAACAATATTGTTGTATATACATGATCCTCAACATAATGGCATATAACACTTGTATTCAAACTTTGTTTATCTCCTTCTAATCTTCCACTCTCAACAATATCGTCTCCCTACTTTTTGCCCTTCATCTCCTTAATTTCTCTTGCTTTTTCTTTTCTTTATATTTTCCATCTCTTGTCGTTCCTCAACCACTATAACAACAAAAAACATTCTCATACCCTCTCACTTACATTGCCTTCTTACATACTACTCTCCTTCCCTAATTTTAACCTTCAATCAATTTCTTTACATATATGTGTTTCTTCTCATAGAATAGACAGTATATGAACATTATGATCTTCTACAAACATTTTTTATATATTTCATCCCTTATACCCATTGTCTTTCTCTCTTCATGGATACATGTATACCCCTATAAGTTTACAGTACTGTATTTTCACTGCTTGTAACTTCTCTTCTTCATTGACTTCTTTTATATTTACCAGCTCTCTTGGATATTAACCTATTAAAATGGAACATTGACTTTGTATAAGTGTCATTTGGTGTTGTTGTTTTTTTAATCATGTCTTTTCTCTAAGTAAATTGTACAGGCCCTTGTTCTTTTACTTTCCTTTTCCACCAATAAAAGATTACAAAACACACACACACACACACAAACCTTATTGTTCCATGAGAGTTATTTCAATTTAAAATGTGTATGATTCTTTATGTACATTACATTGTTTACATCCTCTTTCCCTTTAATTTGTTACCATAAAAATTAGATTAGTATTCTCGTTGTTTATGCTTTAATTACTATTCTTTGTTATCGCATAGTCATTCCACCTCCCATTTCTTTCTACAAAATTCTATGATTGGATACCATTCTGATTCTTGTGTTTGTAAGTCTTTTTCTCTTAGTTCAAAGGTAAATTTGTTCATACATGCCATGTCTATGACCAAAATAGAATGGGTTTTTGACAATATGTGATCATCAAAGAGCAACGTCGTCTGGTATGCACGCCCTTTTGCGATCATTAGGCGTCCTTATGACGCTGTATTTGCCTGGTCTGATAAAGTCCTTAAACAATTTCAGATAAAAACAATAAAATAACTTAAATAGGATAAAAGCATATTATTAAAATATCAGAAAAGGTTAACACAGATAATGCTATGGACATGTGCAGTATAAAAAAAGTTTAGGTCCTCAAGGCTTTAATTTAAAAAAACTTGTTTTAGCCTGTTACCTAGCCCCCCCCCCTTATAGTGTTAATTGGAGCTTCAAGGGCAGGGTGTTACATAAATGGGGTGCCAGGTTTCAGTGGAAGAGAAGACCCTCCCCCATGTCCCTGCACAATGTATCACTCCAAGTATTGAGATACAGAGGAGGCTATCCAGCAGATCTCAGTCTTTTAATAAGTGTGCATAGGAAGAGGTGCTTCTTCAAGTATTGAGATCCCAGGCTGTTTAGGGCTTTGAAAATCATCATCGGCACCTTGAATTCAGAGGGGAAGCAAATTGCAAACAGTGCAGCTCCTTTAAGACCAGTGTTATGTATTATACCAGTGTTATTTCTATAGACAACACGTAACACTAGTCTATGGTCCAGTGAATCCCAGACTTACACATCCAAATCAGGCATGCACATGTTGCTGAATCACAGCCAGCAAAAGTGATCTGCATAGAGAAACAGATCTCTGTTCATGGATCTTCACAGCAGGGAGTATAACAGGACTGATGTGGAGAGGAATGTAGTCATATACATACAGTGCCAAGATGCTCCTACACCATAGGTGCACTATAGAACACATCTGCCAGCAGATAGCATTCATTATTCACTGGGGCAGATGGAATGCCTGAAGCTGGACTACAGCTCCCAGAATCTCCTAGCTAGTACAGCCAATTCTTGGAGTTTTCAAAACTCTGCTTTGTACTGCTGCTTAGCAGAGGGCATGCTAAATATCCAACCTTATAATACAGCTCCATTTATTTTTTCATCAGGCCTCTTGTCTTGAGTATCTTGATAAATAATACTATCTTCTTGAGAAATAGTCAGTGAGTTCCTCAGAAAAGTATGAGGAAATCTGTTCCAGTTTGGGGGACTGTAAAAATACTATTAAAAAAAAAATCAGACAAGTTTCTGCTTGTGGGTGGTAGGATGGAAGCTCAATTACACAGCTTTCCACCCCACAAAGAGTTCAATGACAGCCTTTACTTTCTGCTCTTTCACTCTTGGCTTTGTACAGTAGGACAAATCTTTCCTTGGATGAAAAATGTGTAGCTTGTGTGTACAGAATGGCCTCATAAGGTTTCCCCACCCTATAAGTCTGCTGTAAATTTGGATCACAGACAAAAGGCTGGTGTCGCAAAAGCCTATGTCAATTAAGAATTGTTCCACATTTCCTAACCACAAGGAAGAACACAACTTGCCATTTTTTCCCTGGAAGTCATGTAACCTTTGCATATATCTCATTCATGTGAAAAGCCCAAAGACAATGTTATTTTAACTTTTAAAAAATATATCATCAAGCTCCCTCTCTTATAAATGCTGTTAAACTACTGATGAATGTATCAGTTCAGTTGTAACTAACTGCTCCAGTGTTTTCTCAGGCCAGAATATCTCAGGGTAATTAGTGCTTTAAACTGCCTTGGGTTTTGGCAGCTTGGAGATGCGTGAAATAACATTATCACACCAAAACTCTGAGCTCACAGGCAGAAGGAATTGGTTCAACTTTGAATGATTTATAACCTGAATTAGGCACATACTTCCTTTCCATGTTTGTTTCAGAACATAGGAGGTCAATAGGAGGTGAAAGTTTATGTTGTTGAAATAGGCACAAGTGTAGTTTTAAATATCTGAATATGTCTCAAGCCTTTTTGCTTAAAAAATCTCTTCATTTGGAAGGTAGGATGCAACAAATGAATATATAAATATACTTTAGGAAAAGATTTATGAAGTACCTTTCTGGACAATTGCCCTGACAAGTCAATGATTACGAAATGTGAACAACAATATTTTAAAGCCTGTCAAATTAAAATCTACCTGGCACGCCTCTTAAATGGTACCTTTATAGGTGTGCATGATAGGTCTATATAAGGGCACACATTTGTTTGCTTCAGACAGGCAAACTGGAGCTATAGGCCAAGAGGGAGTAACCCACTCCCTTTGGGCCGTAGCCTCACCCATTGCTTGCATGCAGCTCTTGGTGAGATTTTTCCAGAACCAAGTTGAGCCTCAGTCCAATTCCCCCCTGCCTACACTTCTGCCTTAAAGCAGGCAGTAAAAACTTCATTAAGAACAAGGTTTGGATTTGGGATTCTGACTGGTGATCAGGTTTTGAGGTCCGGTAAATGCACTGTGTGTGAGAGAGAGACAGCATGACATAGTGGTTTGAGTGTTGGACTACAACTCTGGAGACCATGGTTCAAAGCCCTGCTAAACCATGAAACCCACTGGGTGACCCTGGGAAAGTCATACTCTTTCAGTCTCAGAGGAAGGCAATGGCAAACCCCTTCTGAATAAATCTAGCCAAGAAAACCCTGTGATAGGTTCATCTTATGGTTGCCATAACTCAGAAATGACTTGAAGGCAAACAACAACAGATGCACTGTGTATGAACTGGAGCTTCGGGGAAAAATCCTTTTCTTCTTCTTCTTCTTTTTTTGGGGGGTATGAAAGCTCCTAAATTCTTCTAGCCAGCATGGCCAAGCTCCTAGACCTCCTAGCCAGCTCCAGTTTGAATGACTGTCAAGAAGTAGCTATTTTAAAAGATTAATTTTCCTGTGTAATACCTATATAAACAGTTTTTATATTTTGTGAAATCTAACTGATTTGACATTATTTTTTTTTAAAAAAAATTCCATCTGATATTGCAGGAATTGAAGGGATGTGAGGTAGGGAATCTTATAAAATTCATACTGGCAATGTTTGCCTTCCCTGTCATTCATCAGTAACCCATGAAGCTGCTGGCTGAACAGCCTTTCACTTGTTTCAGTGACAGTAAAGTACATTTGCTTATATTTCAGTGGATTTAGTTGGAAATTAGAAAAGAAAACACAATACAAAATGCCCATTTAAACCTTTGGTCTGATAGCAGGTTCAAATGACATTATGCACTCCCACTTACAATGTACTAACTATGTACTTCATATATAAACAACCATACAGGTTTTTATAACCTGGGAACTGTGCCATATTTTATTGACCCAACTGATCAAAGTATAAAAAATTATGTGCATCTCTGTTATCCAAGAAAAATGAACTTAAAAGAAATGTTAAAGAAAAGATAGCAAACACACACACACATTCTATCAAGGGTCACTTTCATGCATGAATTGCACAAAAGAGGTATAACAAAACTTGATGGGAGAAAGTGGAAACGTTTTTTGGGCCGTGCTCAGAGTTATCATACAAAATTCTCAGAGTCATCATGTAAAAGAAAAAAAAAAGGAATCTTTCTCAGCTCTGGCCCATGGAGCTTGGTGCCAGTCATTGTGTGTTTGTGGGAAGGACTTCTGAAGCAAAGACACCTGCATTAAAGTAGTTGCTTTTGCAGAAGATTCATCTATTCAGATGTCCATATCACTTGCACATTTTGCAGTGGGTAACCCTTTACACAATTCACAAAGGAAGTAGGCTAAAGAAACATATATCTTTTGGAGGTTTCTAAATAGAGGCGAGGTAGCCATCTGTCAGGAATGCTTAGATTGGGTATTTCTGCATGGCAGGGAGTTGGACTAGATGGCCCTTGTAGTCTCTTCCAACACTATGATTCTATGGACTTTATCAGACGAGCCCCTTTAAATGTTCTTTTGCTGGCATAAAAAATCCATATTTATGCCAGCAAAAGAACACCCCCCACTACACTTACCTTCTCTCGCAGCAGAAGGCTTCTCTGTTAATGAAGAGGAAGTGAACGAAGCCACATTCACTTCCTCCTTTGAAATCCCGTGAGACTTCATTACACAGGAAATTTAAGAATAAAACAAAAACAACACACAAAAAGTTACACAAAGCTCATACATACACTTAAAAACTTCCAAGTAAACTGGGGAGGGTGATAAAAAGTGTGTCACCTACCTGGATGTCTCAATCTCAGCCAGAGGTGTTCTGGCCAGTCTGGCCATTCACAAGGTAAGTATGTGAATAAAAAGATGCGAGGTTACATACGCCAGCTATGCTGGCAAAAAACAAAACAAAACAGCACAGCTAATCTATTGACAACTTGGGTCGTCAATAAAATAGATCAGCTTAAGGACAAGACATAAACATAAAAGGGCCTCATCATCTGGTATGCATGCCCTTTCGCGTTTATGTGTTGTCATGATGACACCATAATAGTGCATCTGATAAAGTGCTATGATCAGTTGTTATCTCAAATAATGTATTTCCTTTTCCAACCTATGCTCGATAATATAACGTATATTCCGGCGTATAAGACGACTGGGCGCATAAGACGACCCCCCCAATTTTTAAGTTAAAATATAGAGTTTGCCCCCACCCCAGCCAGCCAGGAAAGCCTGTTCCCCACCAGCCAGCCAGCTCAGTGGCTGTAGATGATGGAATAGTCTGTGAAATTAAAGGACTGAGAACAGCTAAAAAAGCATGGGATACTTTGAAAAATCTCTGTGGTGTTCAATCTTTGGAAAGTAAGGTTGCATTAATACTGTAAGTTGGTTAATATGAAGCTATCAAATCCCAAATTTTTGAATGAGCACATTAATGAATGAGCACATTAATGGTTTTAGAGCCACATTGGCAGACAAGAGAATTTCACCATAGACAAAACTTGATGCAAAATGAGAAGTTGAATCCAGAAATTCTAATTTTAGGCTAACTTGTCCTGAAAAGAAACATCATTTTGACTCTCCTGAGCTAAATAGAGGGCCATTTAACTCTTCAAATGCAAAGCAGTCATTCTCACAGCAGGAGGAAGGATCTGCTGGGAAAACTGCCCAGGCCATTTTACACTTCAATCATTCTCACAGCAGGGGAAAAGGTCTATTGGGGGTATAAGACCACCCCCCCACTTTTGAGGAGATTTTCAAGTGTTAAAAAGTAGTCTTGTATGCAGAAATATACGGTAGTAAATTAGGGTTGCCACATGTCAGGGTCTGGTCTTGAGTCTCTGGACTCCCTTCTCTAGTTTTCGTGGCAAGGGGGAGGAATCTCATGGTGAGAGCACTGCCTTGAAAAGTGTGTTTGTGTGTTTTTCTTTATTACTTTGTGTTTTTTATTTGAATGATATAGTCTGTGTTGCTTAATTTCTCATGCTTAACAATATCATGAGGGGCTGACCCCTGTAACATCACCCTTGTAAACCTCCCCCCATCACAAGGGGCTTGGGGGTTCTCAGGTTTTGGCTCCAAGGCCCACTCCTCAGATCTTTGTTGTCCTTTCTGTACAGATCATGCAGTATTTGTCTGTCATTTTTATGTATTTATTTTTAATCACTTGAAAAAGATTTCATGCTCTGGGAAGTCAAAAGTTTTATCCAGTAGTATGGCTACCAATAGGCTAGTGTTTCATCAGTGATTAACTAAAACTGTTTTCCCAAATAATTGCTCAGAAAATCTTTTTTTTTAATAAACCCTCAAATATGAATACTTATCTAAATATGAAAAAATGTAAGAATAATTGCAGTTGGCAGTCACTGTTTTAGAAGAGATACTCTCTCTTATTTGTGAAAGAAAGTGGAATCCATCTTCTGACATAATATTTAGATGATAATATGTACATCATCTAAAAAACAATCGGTAGGATTTACCATTAAGTCCCATTGAATTAATCAGTTTTACTTGGCATATGGTTAAGTCTCTGGATCTACCCAAAGTGTGTGTTTTTATCTATAGTTTCTTTGCTCATGTGCCAATATGTGCAGATTTAAGTATGAATAATTCAACCATAAAAGATATGAATATATGTTGGTGCTTAATATTGAGAAATAGTCTGCTGAGTCACAAAATACAGTCTACTTTGTATTCTCAGGTGTGAAGCACCTAGTTTTCCCTTGATCTAATCTGTTAGGATTTTTTGCCTCCCTGTCCTCCCCACATCACCACTATTCCTTCTCTTTCTCCATCTTTTTACTCTTACCCCAATGAACAATTTATACATACTGATTGCTCTGAAGGGGAAGTTGGGAAATCTATTTTTTGAATTACAACTCTCAGAAGCCCCAAGCCTCCTGCATGCTTTCTCAGGACCCCCAAGCGAGCTGGAATTATCGTTCCAAAAGGTAAATTTTCCAAGCTCTTCCCTGAAGTTAGGAAAACAGACCAGTATTCTTGCCATAAATGCCACTCAGTGAACCAGCCACTAGGTCATGCTCAAGGGCAACACAATCTTGTTTTCCCCCATGCAGAAATTTAGTTTTACCTTCACAATGCTTTCATTTCTTGGCACTTGTGGATTTTCTGATACTTAATTTGAAAATATACATATCAAATACGTTAGTCTAAAATAAATACACACAACAAATTAATTAACCACTTTTAGCTCTTGCTCTCTTCAATCTTTTTTCCCAGTATCCCATTAGCATTCTTGTTCTGTTACAGTTCCATACTGAATTGTGAGCCTTTTCCTCATCCTGCACGAATTTGTAATTTTCCCTCAATAACATGCTTCTTTCAACTGCAGTGTTAGCTATGCACATTCTTTTGTTGTTGTGTGACTTCAATTCATTTCTGACTTATGGCGAACCTAAGGCAAAACTATCATGGGGTTTTCTTGGCAGAATTTGTTAAGAGAGGATTTGTCTTTGCCTTACTCTGATACTGAGAGAGTATGACTTGCTCCAGGTCACCCAGTGGATTTATGGCTGAGTGAGAATTAGAACCCTGGTCTCCAGTGTCCTAGTCCAATACTTAAGCCACTACAGCACTCTGGCTCTCAGCATATTCTCTAAGATGTACATATTTTCAGTTGTGCACATTTTGAAATGTACACATGGTTTTATGTATAATTTCCCCCTGCAAAACACATCAAAGGCTTCACAGATATACAGACTCCTTAAAGCAAAATTACCTTTGTTCCACTGCAGCTCTTTGGACATGTGAAATTGATATATCTGTACAGAAATCCAGTGAATATACAGTATTTTTCATCCCTAGCATTAACTATGTATGCATAGTCCAGTCCTTTGAATCAGTTTTTAGTTGCTTGCTGTGCTGTAAAAATCTACTGATAGCAACAGGGTAGGCACATACAAATAAATCCTATTCAATGTTGCTTCTAAAAGGGGGCTCTTAGGATTTCTTCTTTCTTTCTTTGTGGCAGTAACAGATTGTGAGTTGACCTTACCTCATCCCTGAGCATATAGTGGGAGTTTTTCATACTTAGCTGGCTCATGAATGCTCTTGCAACATGCACAGCTTATGTCTAGGCAATCTGACAGACTGTATCTTCCTAGATCAGTCTTCTCAGACCTCAAGATCCTCAGAAGAAGCCCTTCATTCAGTTCCACCAAGTGTGTAGGTAGAGGTAGCCTGCTATATTTGTATGGGATATGCTCCCAGATTTATTGCAAATACATGAAACCATGAGTAATAGTGAACCCCCATAGAATTATGCTGGAGGATCTAGGAAATATCTAGAGAGGCCACCTCTCTGGGCACCTCCAGTGCAACTCTGTGGTAACTTCCAGTGGAAATGTCTAAAGAGACCATATTTTTCAGATGATGGATAATTGAAACCATACGTATTGGTCCTGTGAATAGGGGGGATTGACCTGTACAGTTGGTGTGAACATGAGATAGGGCCTTCTCAGTGACTGCCCCTAGGCTGTGGAATTTCCTCCCTAAGGAGGCTAAAATGGCTCCCTCTTTGTTGTCCTTCTGTTGGCAGGTGAAGACTGTTTTTTAAAAAAATCCAACAGGGTTTTGGAATTGAAGGTTTTTGAGGAAAGGGCTTTTAAGAGGGTCCTGTATTGTTTTGAATTGTACTGTTTTTATCATTTTAAGTGCTGTTTTATTTTGTTTTAGTGTTAATAATTTAATTCTATGTTAATGTTGATTATTTGTACCCTTGTAATTAAATTGTAATCTTTTTCATTTGTAAGCTGCCTCGAGTCCCAAACTGGGGAGGAAGGCAGGGTATAAATAAAGTTGATGATGACAATGATGATTATGATGATGATGACATGATGGTGGTGGTGATGATGACTGTAACATAACAATCTTGTTCAGCTTTTCCATTGAGAAAGCTCTTCCTTTATAGATTTCCAAGAGGTTAGAGAGCTGTGGCCGAGTGGCTCAGAAAGTGGTTCTCAGGCATGTTGTCACAAAGTTCATAATTATTTCATTTGGAATATGAAATTCTCCAGTTTGCAATGTTGGACTTCATTATGAATCAAATGCTATTTTGCAAGATTATGAGCATGCATAGTCAGTGGTCAGCATGTGCGGTCAGTGGTCAGGAGATCAGGTACCCCAGCCAACAACTTTGTTGGCACATGTGCAAAAGTTTCTTTAATATTACAACTCTTACTCTGGCTGAAACCCTCTTTCATCACTGTGAAATGACTTGAACCATACAACTACAAAAGTTCCAACCCGCTTCACACTGCCAGATGGCAATTATAGCACATTGGCTATGGATATAGTAATGACATTCCCCCCCCCAATTGTAAGGAAAACCACTTTTATTAATTAATTCTTTATCCCTCTTCACAACTATACACAATTTAACATATTGATACTGTTTCCCCTGCTATGGCTGATTCATACAGAATCTCGAGACTTGTACTTTGGGGAAGCATTATAGCTTTCTGCCAGAGAATTCTAAGTACCTCACAAAACTATAAATCTCAGAATTCCATAGGATTGAGCCATGGTAGTTAAACTGGTGTCAAACTGCTATAACTCTATTGTGTGTCTGAGCCTACTGTCTTCTCAGTCGTAGCCCTACACTCTGACTGCTACACTACACTGTATTACACCATATTTACAATCCCACAGAAAGTAAAGATCATAAAGGCAAGGCAAGAGTACAAGAATCCCATGTTTATCCTGCACTTGAGGTTTACCTCCTTGTAGGAATTTGGTCAATGTCTGATGCATCTGATGCAAGCCTCAATAAGATCTCCAGTGCCAAAGTTATTATCTGGTCCAGAACAGAATTTAAAAAAACAAACAAACAAAAACCCACTACTATATTACTACCATAAATGCTGCTTCATGCATTGTTTTGCACAGGATATACAGTGCTGGGGCCCTTTCACACTGTACAATTATAGCAGTATGATTCTACTTTAATTATCATGGCTGTTCCCTATGGAATCCTAGTGTTTCTAATTTGATGCACTAGAGCTTTCTACAGCCTGTGTGGTATAGTGGTTTGAGTGTTGGACTAGGACACTGGGAGACCAGGGTACAAATTCCTGCTCAGCCATGGAAGCCTACTGGGTAACCTCAGGGAAGTCACACTCTTTCAGCCTCAGAGGAAGTTAATGGCAAATCCCTGCTGAACAAGTCTTGCCAAAAAACAAACAAACAAACAAAAACCAAACCATGATAGGTTTGTCTTAGGGTCACCATAACTTCAAAAGGACTTGAAGGCATATAACAGCAGCGGCAATCACAACAGAGTCCTCTGGTTGGGAATGCTAAATACTCCTCCCTAAACTGCAAATCCCAGGATTCCACAGCAGTTAAAATGGCATATAACTGTGTAGTGTGAAGAAGCCCCTCATTTCTCCTAATTTGATTCTCCTTGACCAATTTTATCTACATGTATGATTTGACTTCTGTGAAAAGGAGACTTTTGAGTCTTAAGTGTCATGAAGTAATGTATAAACAAGAACCAGCATGCTGTAATGATTTGAACATCCGACTATGACTCTGTAGACCAGGGTTTGAATCCCTGCTTGCCCATGGAAATACATTGGTGAGCTTTGGCAGTCATACTCTTTCAATCTCAGAGGAAGGCTGTAATTATGGAGTTTTTATATTGTAAGCTGCCCCGATTGCATTGCAGAGGGGCGGGATAAAAATAAAATATTATTATTATTATTATTAGGCAGTTCTGAACAAATCTTGCCAAGAAAACCCAAGCATAGGTTCCTTAGGGTTGCCTTAAGTCAGAAATGACTTGAAGGCACACAACAACAATACATTTGAAAACTCTATCTCTGGTGCTGGTCTCTGATAGCTTATTGGTACAAGGTAGGGATTTAAAGAATATCCAGCAAGTTTTCTGTTCTCAATGAGGTGGAAGTCCTTTTACACCACACAGTTATAGCACCATGATTCCACTATAACAGCCATTGGAATATGCTACAGATTCCTGTGATTTGTAGTTTGGTGAGATGCTAGAGCTCTCTGGCTGGGAATTCTAAATGTCCCTCCTTAAACTGCAAATGTCAGGATTCTATAGGAAGGAACTATGGCAGTAAAAGAGGAATCATAGCATCATAACTATGTAGTGTGAAAGGGCCCAGGATTTATCAGCACACAGGCATGCTGTTGAGAACCTGAGAATTAATGCAAACTTCGCCCTCTTGTTTGACAGTAAACTATTCAGCACTTTGTTCCTCATTAAGGTCATCATAATTGATAACCAACCCTGAAATAACAGGGCCAGACACAGAAAATTGGGTTAAAAGGGCCACTTTATTAACCTAAAATCTATTTAATAAAGTTTTGGCCTGGGGATGAACCAAATGGGGGGAGCAACATGAAATGGCACTTACACAGCCCCATTTTAGTCAACCCAGTCCTCCTCTGTCCTCCTCCCGACCTTCCCCTGTGCTGTTCGCACCACTTTTTACTGACGGAAAACCACCGTGAATAAAAAGTGGTGCGAGCAGCATGGGCAAAGGCCAGGAGGAAGTCGGGAGGAGGACGGAGGAGGACTACGTTGTCTGAAACAGGGCTGTGTAAGCACAACAGCCCCGTTCTTCTCCTGACCTCCTCGTGGTTTTTTTCAACTGTTTGAAAAGTCCTATGTGGGGAAATGTGTGTGAGAACCACCAGCTGCATAACCCGTGACTGTACTGTATCTGTACTGTATAATTGGATCACCCCACTAACTGTCTCTGCACTTGACTTGGATTTTGCTCTCAGACTGTGTGCATTCAGTCTGGGATGTATGGTGCAGGATGGCATTGATATGTAGTCTGTATGCTAGGCATCTCAGACTCATTGTAAATATTTCTCCAATATGCTTTAGTAAAGAGAAATAGTTTAGGCACACATCTGTGTCTGTGTGCTCATTTCTTCACCTGGTGACTACAACTCTGCTATAACAATTTTTGCTGCCTGGTCCTCTTGATAAGCTCAGAGGTACCAGTGTGCTACCATGATAGCAATTAGTTAAGCAGCAGCTGCATTAGCTGCTGATCTATAAATATGCAGCACTGCCCTCCAGGAGTTGTCAGAGCTTATATGACCTACCTGATTACTCATTGTGTTCCTAATCTCTGTGATGAACCTGGATTGTGTTTGTTTACTCTGGACTCTGTTTGCTTGACCTGGATTCTGCTGGACTGACCTAGACTCTGTTTGCCAGACCTGAACCATGTTATGGGACTTTGCTTCTGGACATGTGTTTTTGCTTGCTAGTAGACTGTCTGCCTTCATGCTGCTTTGATTCCTTTGCCTGGTAATTAGCCTGACTTTGCTGTGCTGTTGCTTATCAGCTGTATAGTAACAAGCCTTTGTCTGGTTGCCTGGACAGTGTTTAGATGTCCTAATGCATTTGCTGTTCCCCTCCAAGAAATACACCCAGCACTTTTGGGGGCAAGTCTTGCCAGCTGCTTGAACTGAATGACACCATGTGCGTTACTCTTGGTGGTGGGGTCAGCCATCAAGATACAAACAGCTTAGTGCACTGATGTGATGCTTCCCTCAGCAGCCCCCCCATCACCTCCTTTTTTTCTGTTAAAGTTGGCACCCAGACTTGAAACTCAAATTTATACTTGACTTGAAAGTATCGTGCAAGGACCTGAGACTTGACTTGAGACTTAAAGGCAAAGACTTGAGGCTTGACTTAAGATCTGGAGTAAAAGATTTGATACATCACTGATTATTAATCAAAAAAAGTTCAATCAACCCATCCAGGGTTTCTACGTTTTAAAAATTCATGTCTTAGTGGAAGCAACAATGTTTTTTTGTGTGGGGGGGATTCACAATTTGCACCCAATTCTTTTGATGTAAACACTCTTTGAAAATGTGTAAAAAGCCTCTTGCCCAGTGAGAAGAAATATTCTGAGACTTTAAGAATAAGATAAGTGAGGATTTACATCAATAATACAAAGCAGTCATCATTACATTATATTGGAGTGAATCATCAAGACATGGACATGTGTAAGCCTCCTTCAGTATATGTCCAGAAAAGCAGCTCCAAATTCCAGCAGGATAAACAAGGTCTGGGAAAGCAGCCAAGCCCCAGTTAAGTTAATTAGGGAGAGCCAGATAAAGTTCAGAACAAGCAAGGTTCCGTTTCTTGGAGAAGCAGCAATGCAGGCAAGAAGGCACACAAGAGAAGAGTCCAGAATACAGTCCGAAGATCAAGGCTTACAGAATGCAGTGTTGTCCAGAAGTTGGTCCATGGGTCAGCAGGATCAGGCAACAGGGCAGTCAGGAACAGTCCAAGGTCAAGGCATGAGTCACGGCAGCAAGGATTCAGGCACCAAAGTCAGCAGGAAGCTTTCTCCAAGGAGATCAGTTGATCTCTGACAAAGCCTACATTGCCTTTTCCAGCCTATATAAAGCAATTAAGACTTTGCCAGGTGTTTCTTAATGAGCAAGTTCTTATAAATTCTCAGGGACCTCCTTTGAGCTTCCTTTAGAGCTCGCTGCTGGGTATACGATTGTGAAGGCAAGTCCCTCTCCTCTTCTTCATCCTTATCTGAGTGGACAGGACTCTCTGCTGGAACTGATGCCAACCCACTTGGACCAGTCTCTTCCTCTGCTTAAGCCTCTAGGCTGGTAGGGTTCCCTGCTGGCACAGGTGTAGATAAACCTGTGCCAGAGTCCCAAGGGCTGTTCTCTGCCATCTCCTCCTCCTTTTCTGACTCTATAGCTTCATCAGGCTTAAGGGGCATGACAATATATAGAGTACTCCTGTTCAATGTTTCTAGTCAATCATTCACCAGGCCCTCTTCTAGGATATGCCATTCTGTCCCTTCATAATTTTCTCCCACCCCCTTTGCTGGCCAAATAATCAGTAGCCTGTAGCTGTTGAGCATACTCAGCAATAATTGGGGTTTACATAGTGATGTCCACTGAGGTTTTTCATAAAGCTGTATTTTTACTTGATAATACTTTCTTCCCCTCCTCCCCCTCCTCCTCCTTCTTCCCTTGAGGTTCCCCTAAACCTTCTGATTCTGCTTTCATGTTTTTCAGTGGCCCCATTTTGACAGCAATCATCTTGGCCTTTACCACCTGAGTTCCCTATTAGAGGACTGACAATTCCAGTATTTGTGTTATGTCTCCTCCTTCCTTACTCTGGGATAAGCTTGCTATCATAGATCCATTGAAATGAATGGGACTTGTCAATCAACATTCACACTGGATTTAGTTAATCTGTTTTAAATATTTATCCAGATAATTATAGCTAAAACTTTCATATGAGAAACTGTGGGGCTGTAGCTACCATAACAAGGTCTGAGTTAGCTGAATTCAATATAATTAAATTAATTCATAGCATCCGAGTGACATAAAAATAGGTTCACTTAGAAATAACAAATACATATAGAGTTAATATTTTTTTTAAAAAAAGAAAGAAACCCACCCACATTAAATTACGAATAAAACAGCATACTTTAATTGTTTTGACAAGGGATGGGGAAGTGGGGAGCTGGTCCTGAAAATACCATTAAAGTTAATTATTTTAAAATCAACGCTGTACTCTAGTTTCAGGCTAACGTCCAGCTTCAGCTGTGTATCTTAGATAACCTAGTTCACAAACACAAGTTGCCCAAGTGAAATGTCTTTTCCCTTCATCACTGCTCTTTCCATTTAATGTTTTAAATAGGTGAGGGAAACATAGATCCATGTCGGAGGGGGGGATCCACTAAGGAATTTTATTTATTATGATTGGAAGTCAGCAGCTGTTCCTGTAAGGATCACTTTATATTTTATTTTGATGGAGATGGGAGGAGGAAACATTCACCCTGCCAACAGTAATTCCTAAATGCTTCTCTTGCATTTGGGAGCCATGACCTTTTGCAACCGACATAATGACACAGTACAATGTGTTAATGCCTGGCGGAATGCCACTTTTGTAGAAATGACTTATTTTGTTGTGCTATCAAGTTTACTAATCATTTGTCCTCATGGTGCAAAAACAGATTTGTATTCTATATCAACTTTTGCACAGGTAAATTTCTATGCTAGTTTCCATCTTTCTCTTTTCCTTCTCTGAGAAGTGCTGCGGAGGATCTCAAATTATTTGGAAATGGCCATTTGGCTTCTCATCATGCAACTGTAGGCCTGCATCCTTTTATTTTTTTAAAAAAGTATGTATTATATTTACACTCCACCTTTGCTCCAAGCAGAGGTATATCTACTGTGTGTGTGCATGTGGGAGGCAGGAATGATAACACTGATCTCCCTAAATATGAATTCTGTCTCCCCAATGAAATTTTCCTTCAGTCCCCAAATTTCTAGCTTTGCAGAGAGTGAGACATTAGAAATCATTCACACTCACACTTTCTGTGTTCACATTCTCTTGGTAACTTTGTTTTTCTTCCCCACCCCCACCCCACCCCACCGTTTTGGATGCCTAAACTGTATTTCTAAACTCACAACTGAAGTTCCAAGTTACTGAAATGCTAGAAATTTGGAGATGGAAAGAAAATTTAATTTGGGAGGGGGGGTAGAATTCTTATTTGATAAGCAATGCCCTAATTTTGCTGCTACCCCCCCCCCAGACACACACACTTCCAAGGAGCCTAGGAAGCGTGTAAGTTCCTGTTTTTATCCTGCCAGCAATCATGTGAGGCCAGTTACACATAAAGGTAAATGATTGCTCAGAGGTCACCTGGCAAACTTTGCATCTGAGTGGAGATTTGAACCTGAGCCTCTCTGCTTCTAGGTGGACATTCTAAACACTGTACTGCTGTGGCTCTTTTCTGTGATAGAAAAGGATACTACTAAAGCAACTGTCTTCTCTTTATTCCAGAAACATTTAAGAATCATAGAATTGTAGAGTTGGAAGAGACCACAAGGGCCATCCAGTCCAACCTTCTGCCATGCAGGAAATCATAATCAAAGCATCCCTAACAGATGGCCATCCAGCCTCTGTTTAAAGACCTCCAAGGAAGGAGACCCCACCACTCTCCAAGGGAGTGTGTTCCACTGCCAAACAGCTCTTTCTGTCAGAAAGTTCCTCCTAATGTTGAGGTGGAATCTCTGTTCCTGGAGCTTGCATCCATTGTTCTGTGTTCTAGTCTCTGGAGCAGCAGAAAACAAGCTTGCTCCATCCTCAATGTGACACTCCTTCAAATACTTAAACAGGGCTGTCATATCACCCCTTAACCGTCTTTTTTCCCAGGTTAAACATACCCAGCTCCCTAAGTCTTTCCTCATAAGACACGGTTTCCAGACCTTTCACCCTCCTCTGGACACGCTCCAATTTATCAATATCCTTTTTGAACTGTGGTGCCCCGAACTGGATACAGTATTCTAAGTGAGGCCTGACCAAGGCAGAATAGAGTGCCACTATTACTTCCCTTGATCTAGACACTATACTTCTATTGATGCAGCCCAAATCGCATTGGCCGTTTTAGCTGCCACATCACACTGTTGAATCATGTTCTCCTAGATCCCTTTTGCATGTAGTCTCGTTCAGCCAGGTCTCCCCCATCATATATCTATGCATTTTGTTTTTCCGCCCTAAGTGCAGTACCTTACATTTCTCCATATTGAATTTCATTTTGTTAGCTTTGGCCCAGCTTTCTTTTTTTCTTTTTTCTTTTTTTCCCAAGAAATTTTTATTATACACCTCATAATAAAATATCCAAATATAGAAATATAAGTCCTGTATCATATGTTCAGTGACCGCCATTATCTTCAACTCAATACAATTAATATGACACAAACCTTTACTTATACACAATAATTAATTTGTATTTACTTATATCAGAAATGTATGTACTTGTGTATGAATACATATACATATATATATAAGGATTGTGTTTGTATATATGTGTACACCTCCTCCTTTTTATATATCCTATTGACTTTCGCCGTCCCTTTCTTATAATATTATACCATTACCAATAGTTAAAAAGAAAGAAAGAAGAGAAAAAAAGAAAAAAAGAAAAGGAAAAAGAAAGACAAGAGACCCCAAGCCTCCCACCCTTCTCCTCCCCCCCCCAAAAAAAGACAACTTCCTTTCCGAAACTAGTTCCGTCTCTCTGAAATTCCCCATTCCTTCTTATCTCTTAAAATTATCTGCTACCTTTACTAAGTTTGTATAATTTCTCTTATGTGTTGCGCATATTCATGCTACTTTAAATCTGTTACGTTGTATATTATACCAAAGACTTCTGGGAGATAAGTGGCATTGGTATTATTCCACATACTATTGTTTTCATCTACTACCATTGCTTATTGATGGCTAATAAATTCTATTTATCCCGCTTGGTCACTCCATTGCTCCTTTTTTCTCCCCTCCCTTTTTGCGAAGGGAATTAAAGAAAATGTAAATTAGTATATTAGATTTTATTTATGCATTAATTGCTGCCCAGTCTCCCCACTTATCCTTTAAAAAGTTGGAAAAGGCTTTCCAGTCTTCATAATGTTTGCCCAAGGATTTGCCCTTTAACAACACCGTTAATCTGTCTGATTCTACCATTTCTCGTGTTTTCATTATCCATTCTTCAATAGTTGGCGTTTGTTTGGACTTCCATACTCTTGCATATTCAATTCGAGCAGCCGTCAGCATATAAAATATCATTTTACCATGTTCCCTTTCTAAAGCTCCATTTATCATCCCAAGAAGGTAACATTCTGGTTTGAGTGGGATATTAACATTTAGTATTTCTCTTATTGTTTTTTGTATTTTTTTTCCAATAGTTCCCGGCTTCCTCGCAAGTCCACCAAAGATGGTAGAAGGTACCAACTTCGTGATTACACTTCCAGCATTTATTTTCCTTTCTTTTCCAATGGTGCATATATCCCGATCAGTAGGGTTTTCTTTCCTTGAATGATTCCTTCTACTCCTACATAATGACCATTCACGTCAGAGAATATCATATCTGCTTTAATTCTGTTATTCACAAACATAACCACTCCTTTCTTCTTTTCCTTAGATGCCGATATGAATTCTTTACCTAATTTTTTGTTCACTAATAGATGAGTATCCTTATTTCTAATGTGAGTTTCTTGCAAGCATATGACATCGTATTTTTTCTTCCCCAGCAAATGATATACTTTTCTTCTTTTTTCAGGCTGATTAAGTCCCTTTACATTCCATGTCAGAAGTTTTAGATTCATGTTTGATTTCATTTGTACCATTATTGGTTGGTAATTATCAGTTTTCCCTTCAATCCTCTATTTATTTGTCAAATTCCAGATTCGATTCAGGTTCGCCCAATATTTCTTCTTCCTCTCCCTCCTCAGGATCTAACTCTTGTTCGTCTTCTCCTTCTTCCTCCTCTGTATCTCTTTGTATTTTCCCCTCCTCCTCTTCCATTCGTTGTGAGGGTGATCTGGCTGCGACATCTGTCACCCCATTGATCGCCAGGGTTGATTCGGCTGATCTGGCTGGCTAGGCGGGTGTCCCCTTCCTCCCTCACCGCTCCATGTGCGTCCCTCCCGAAGCTGCACGCTCGGTGGAAGAGGACGACCATCCCAGATAGAAGGAGTGTACCGTTCTTCGGTCAAGGGTATACGATAGCTGCGCTCCCCTGCTAGAACCTCCAAACAAGCTCAAGGTCCATTTGGCCCAGCTTTCTAGTCTATTCAGGTCATTTTGAATTTTGATCCTGTCCTCTAGGGTATTAGCTACTCCTCCTAATTTGGTGTCATCTGCAAATTTGATAAGTATGCTCCTAATTCTGTCATCCAAGTCATTGATAACGATGCTGAATAGCACTGGACACAGGACAGAACCCCTGGCACCCCATTGGTCACATCTTTCCAAGACAAAGAGGAGACACTGAGGAGTACCCTTTGGGTTCGGCCAGTCAACCAGTTACAAATCCATTTAACAGTTAACTTGTCTAGCCCACATTTTACAAGCTTGTTTGCAAGAATGTCATGGGGAACCTTGTCTAAAGCCTTACTGAAATCAAGGTATGTGATATCCACAGCGTTCACTTCATCTACCAAGCTGGTCATTTTATCAAAAAAAGAGATCAGATTAGTCTGGCATGACTTGTTTCTCTGAACCCATGTTGACTTTTTGTGATTATGGCATTGCCTTCTAAATGTTTACAGATTGTCTTTTTAATTATCTGCTCTAGAATCTCTGCTTGATTGATAGCTTGGTCTCATTAGCCTTCTAAGACATGTGGCACTGTGGTAATCCAGCAGAGCAGCTAAAGTGGGACAACACGCACACATTGTTGATTGGACCACCTTTAATTTTAGCCTCAGGAAATGACTCAGAGGTCAATACCAATGCTGAATCAGAGGCACCATTCACCCAAGTTCAGGTGAATCTCTTTCAGTGAGAAGAAGGCTGCAGATTCGTGTAAAAGGAGGACTCCATGACACATGTCAACTCTGAAACTCATGACTCTGCCCACCATTGTGTAAACAGGCTAAATACTTCCCCTGTCCCTGTAAGGCTATGAAGAAAATCATTATCCCATTAAGCCCATTCCATGCTCTGCTGAGGGATAGAAGTCAGTCTGTTGCCAAGACTTGCATCAAAATATGGGTCCTCGGGTTAGTTTTGTACTTTGCTGAAGTAAGTGGCTAGAGCTGTCCCTCATCCTAGAAATCACCTGCTCACACCCTAAATGGAACAGCATGAGACATAAGTTTTCATATTATTATAGACTCTTGGAGTTGGAAGGGGTTGCAAGGGCCATTTAGTCTAAACCCTTGGCATGCAGGAATACACAACAAACCCACTCCTGAAAGATGCCCATCCAACCTCTGTTTAAAGACTTCCAAAGAAGGAGAGTCCACCATCCGCTGAGGCAGTCTATTCTAACTGTTGCACAGTTCTTACAGTGAAGAAGTTCTTCCTAATGTTTAGGTAGAATCTGTTTTCTTGTAATTTGAACCCACTGGTTCTTGTTCTAGTCTGTGCAACAACAGAGAACAAGCTTGTTCCATCTTCTCCATGACATCTCTTCAGATATTTAAAGATGGTTATCATGTCACCTTTCCATTTTCTCTTCTCTGAGCTAAATATACACAACTCCCTAAGTAATTCCTGATAAGGCCTATTTCCAATTTTTATGAACAAGCTGGTGTGTAAGGTCAGATCATCCTATTACTAGGCCGTGGGCAATTGCATTGATTTATAACATGAGTACGATCATACTGCAAACTACAGAATGTGCGATTTCCCAGTGAATCAGCAGTTCCAAGGGTCATTAGACCCAGTTAATCCTAACAACATCACTGCAGGGTTAGAGCAATTAAAGGACAACAGCATGATATGGTGAAAGTAGACAGGTAGAAGCTTTTTCTCACATTCTCTTAATACCAAATCTACTGAAGGTGAATGATGGGAGATTCAGGACAAGTAAAAGGAAGTACTTCCTCACACAAGTCAATGCCATAAGATACTAGTGATAGCTGCCCGACTGGATCCCTTTGAACAGGAACTGGATAAACTCAGAAAGGTTAGGGGGCATCAATAGCCACTAGTCAGGATGGATATCTACTACTTTGAGTATCAGAGACAGTATCTGTAAATCATTTGCTGAGGAGTGCAGGATAGAGCATGCACTCACTTCCATATCCCACTAGCAGACTTTCCTTAAACAAGTGGTTGGCCATTGTGTTGGCCACTAGATCTGATCCAACATGGCTCTTTTTAGGTTTTTAAATTAGTCCAAAAGCTGAAGAAGCCAGAAATTTCTAAACAAATTCTCAAAATAAACCAGAATTTGGGAGACATCAAATATTTCACAGTGCATGGTTAAAATGTGGAATTCACTGCTGCAAAATGTAGTGATAGCTGCCAAGTTGAATGGCTTTAAAAGGGGATTGGATAAACTCACAGAGATTAGGACCATGAGTGGCTGCTAGTCAGGATGACTGTATATCACATTGAGTATTGAAGACAACATGCCTGGATCAGTTGCTGAAGAACATACAACTGAGGATGCAGTTTCACTTAAGTTCTACTAGTTGGCTTTCTTGGCCTGCTGATTGGCTACTGTCTAAAAAGAATACTGGACTGATGCATCTTTCTTCTGATTCAGTATGACTCTTATGTTCTTATGTAATGTGCTGCAATGCTGCTGCAGATAAGGAACAGGGAGGTACCATTCCTCTATTCTATTTATCCATAGAATTCACAGAGGATTGTGCAAATCTCAGCTTATTTTTTTAAAATAGGGTATATGCAGCTATAGTGGGATGGGATAGAAATAGGCCATGAGTATACAGTAAAAACAAAAAAAGTCTGTCAAAAAGGCCAGAGGGGCCATGATGAAAAATGTACATGCCAGAGATATCTGGAGAGGGACACTGTGTATAGGTGCTAAAGCTTGAAGCCTCTGAACCAAGGTTGAAGAGCTGGGCTCCTTGGTTTTACTAAAGAACACAGATATAATGAGCATAACAGAAACCCGGTGGCATGGAGAGAAACAGTGTGATATGTCCATTTCTGGGTACAAACTCTATGGGAACACTGATAAAGGGTGTACTGGAGATGGTGCTGCCTTGTATGAGAGCTTAGATTTAGAACTTTGAACCAACGAAACAAGAAAAGGTCTGATTCTTGCTCAGAAACACCATGGAGACAGTACCAGCTCCTCAAACTGATTTAGTAGGGGGGCACATGGAGGGGAGGATTTCACCAGGACTGCAACACCAGGTGAAAGGGTTAAATGCCACTCTTTGCATGCCACATTTTTGTCCTCCTCACCCCATGCTGTGATTTAAATAATTTTAAAAAGAGACATGAAATTTATCCACCTATATGAGTTAGTAAGAGCCATGCTCTTACATAGGCTCAGTGCATTGCTTTTTCCCCTCTTCTGAACTGGGTACAAGTTTTGCTGTTTTTCTTACCACAGCGATACACTTTATATAGAAGAAATCTCTGCTTTCAAAGTATCTGTCTTCTACAGCTGCTTCCCTGGGCTTTTGCCAGTGATACAGGTACCTGAAGCTGAACCTGTTTCTCAGACTGGCATCTGGACAGAGTTACAGTGCCTGCAAACTCATCTACAGCATAGAAATGTAGACATAAGAATTCAATTTTTATTGGCCATATGCTTATAATTCTTCAAGTCCTGCAGAACATATGTTGCATCTTACTCTTGCCTATTTTAAGAGATTCTTTGCTTTGGGATAATAAATAGAACTGGCACAACAAATGAGATTGCTAATGACATGCCAACATTTTTATAGCACAAATATTTGAGTCTAGGAGTGCCAGAAGAGTGTGATAAAAGGAATGAGGCACAGTAACTAGATTTCCAAAGAGGGAAGGGCAATTGCAGTGGAAGGTTTTCCTCTTCAGAATGCTTGCCTCAAAAGTGTCATTTACCATTGCTTAGATGGAGCTGTCTTTAGCTGCTGCTGTGTGTGGTCAGGAATCAGCAGCATAACAGATGGTTTTCTTGTTCAGCTTGAGATTCAGAAGAGATATTTTTTCCAGACTATATCTTTAAAACCTTTGCACATGTGGAATCCAGAAATGGGAAGCTTCATGCTTTCCAGAAGGGTAGAAAAAACAAAAATGGAAGAACCAAGCAGACAGAACCTTGC
This sequence comes from Gambelia wislizenii, assembly GCA_030847615.1. NCBI lineage: Eukaryota > Metazoa > Chordata > Lepidosauria > Squamata > Crotaphytidae > Gambelia > Gambelia wislizenii. Next base: position 60,363,864 of record JAUMIR010000005.1, on the reverse strand, counting down.
TCAGAGCAGAATGAAAAGCCAAATGGTGCTGTTAAGATGGAACGGGAGGTAGCTATGGGGAAGTAAAATAAGGGCATTCCCTCCTCCCCATAAGAATTCTGCCACACCTAATGAAAATTTTCTTCAGCCCCTAGATTCTAGCATTACAGAGAATGAGACACTGGAAATTGTTCCCAACTTCAACTATCTTTGCTGTATTTACACCCCCTTGGTCACTTTGTCAGTCCTTTCTCTTTGGATGCCTCAACTGTGTTTCTAAATGCTCAGCTGAAGTGCTATGCTACTGCAATGCTAGAAATCTGGGGAATGATAAAATATTTCATTGGGGGTGCAGAATTCTTCTTTGTGGAGTCAATGCCCTCATTTTGTTACACCCCCCCCCCACCAGGTACACCCTTGAGATGGAGGGCCTGTGAAATCATCTTCTGTCAAAATTTAGATGGGGTGACTACAGTTGTGGACTACAAAACCAGTAATATGTTTTTTGTGCAGAATTTTGGAACAAGGCACTTCATAGAGAAGTTATGTGTAATGCATTTTAGGTACATGATTTTGAAAAGGGGACTTGATTTGGATATTGACTTCCTAACAAGAGTAAATCAATGCATTCAGATTTTAATACCATTTGTCAGGTCCTAGGCAGCTGAGTGCTAAAACCCAAGGGATCTGGCTGACAGCCTAGGCAATGAAAAAGAGGTCCTGTCCAGAACAGGTTAGTTCCAGGGGGAGACATTCAAAGGTTCAAGTAGTCAGAGGCCAAGAGGCAGTTAGAGTCAGGCTGAAGGTCAAGGTCTGGAGTGGCCATGTCTTACCTTAAAGAGAGAAGTCCTCTATTTAAAGGTATTCAGCGGTCAGTGATCTTTGAAGAGCTGTCTAATTCAAGTTTATTTTAAAAATGAAAGGTCATGAGAAAGGAAAGCAGGGATCAGAAATAGTTATCAGCTGCAACTTGCTAGCCCCAACTAGAACAGACCCATTGAATCAGCTGCTAAATTAATACTCATGTAAACCCCATTGAGCCAATGGGTTTACTGTAGTTGGACCTAGCAATGAGCCTCACAGCAGTCATGCTATTAAAGGAAACAGGAACATATATATATCATCATACCTCTCTTCATTCATGTGACTGTGCTCTTTTGGCAACCCCCTGGTGCAACAGGTCCCTTCTCTTCAGTTCCAGAATGGCTGCAGTCATGTGGCATGAGGGGGACTGATTCTCCTCCTCTGTCATCCTCCTCATCACTATTTCAAAGCAGCACAGAGTCAGCCTGCTTTGGAATAGTGAGGGGGGCAGAAGAGAATCAGATCCCCTCATGCCACATGGCTGCAGTTATCTTGAAACTGAAGCAAGGGACCTATTGCACTAGGGGCAACAACAGAACAATAGTGATATTGGTAGGTATTGATGGAGTTTTCCCATCAATTGAAAGAGGTGCAACAGTAATGACTAGAATACAAAGTACCAACAGGATAGCCATCTGATAAGTAGTGGCCACTTTCATTACTATCCCACTGAAATTTCACTTTAGCAGCCTCATGTAATAAAGTCTTTAGACCTGAACTGTGTGATATATTTATCTTTAAATTATAATGATAATTTCTAAATTTGCATCTGTGCAAATTTTATGAAAATCTGAGCCATCTCTTGCCTCCTCTCTTTGCTGATACATTGGCCTCTCTCTGGCAATATTTGGTGATACAAGCATCTTATCTGGCACTGAGTGAGTGATTGCTGATGTGGAAAGGTCATAAGGTGATCATAAGACCAAAGTAAATATATTCTGAATATTCTGAACTAATTTTTTTTTTTATATGCTGCAGAGTTATAGAGTTCTTGGAATCTCAAAGACAAGCAGATTAAGTATTTCCAGAACATGCTGACCCTACCATAACTAACTGGCACTTTCTACTAATAACAGAACAATAATACATAATGTAAGGAAAGGTTCAACATAATAGTTGTCACTTGGTTCTTGCTTAGTAATTTTCTATTATGGTATAATGGTTTTTGTTTAACGATTGACTTATATATATCCAGTATACCCTTGAGATTTGTATATGTTGCTGTATGCTGTTGCTGGGTATAGTTTCCAAAACAGCTGTAAATGTTAAGGTGTATGTTTCCTTCAGTGCCAGACTGCTCAGCTTGCATGCTGACATCTGGACTGGCATGTTGTTAAGCAAACATTTCACTAATGCCTCAATTTTTGAACCCTAAAGGGGGTAAGTTTCCACATCACTGCCTTAATCTTGACATGGCTACCCTACCTTTGAAGGCAGATCAGGAACTGGGGGGCCAAAAGCAAGCACAAGTTCAGTTCAATCAGGGCCATAATCCAAAACATCAATCATGAGAGAAAGGAGAAGAAACTAAGCCAAATCATCACAGTACCTTACATACAAGTTGCTCTACTGAGGAATGAGCTCTGCACATGGCCTTTTATAGGGATCTCTGTGTTGACACTGACCCTTGGTATCTTTTGACAGCTATGTACCTTAGAAGCCACATTTGAAGCTCAGAGCTCAGTCTGCCAGACTTATGGTCAGCTGAGAGTGCCAGTAATAGAGAAGATAATTTATTGGAATATGTCAAGGAGCCCATTTGAAGCATGCCCACTTCAGTGTCTCACTTGAGCAATGGCAGTCCTTGTAAGTAGGGATGGTAAATCCACTTTAGGTTTCAGTTCAAACTATAAAGGAACTATCCAAAGTACTGAGTCCATCAGGATAACTCCGTGAAATTTTGGGCTGAAACCTAGAGCAAATTTCCCACCCCACTAATAATGGAAGCCACCAGCCTCCACTCTGCCACTGGTTTAAAATCTGGATTTACTTGAACATTTAACAACAGCCAAGCAAATGAATATATTTCAGGGAGATTGTATCATAGACCTATTATCTATGAAATTTTATTCCTTCTTTTAATTCCTGGCTTTATTTGTAGCTTCATCTGTTGCTTTTAATCTGCTGTTTATTCTGTCCTTTTGTCATTACTACATATTTTGTATGTACTTTTTAAAAGGGCTTTTTGAGAAAGTAGGGGGAAAGATGCCTAGAAATAAAGTCTTTATCTGAAGAAACTGTAGTAGCACACATAATGTGATGTGAGAATTAAACTACTCTATTGTTCTCACTTTTCTCATACCTCTTTGAAAGCTATTCTCAGACAAGTACAGATGTGAAGTCGAAGGCTTTCACAGCCGGCATCCATAGATTTTCCTTGGTTTTTTTCTGGGCTGTGAGGCCATGTTCTGGAAGAGTTTCTTTCTGATGTTTTGCCTATATCTGTGGCTGGCATTTTCAGATAATGGTTAGGTAGGAGTGTGTGGGGGTTATATACTGTGAGCCCCTGTTGGAGAGGTTATGTAAATGTGTGTATTTGAATGGGTAGTTCCTGGGGGAATCCTCCTTGCATATCTTCCCCCAGGAACTATCCATTCAAATACACAAATTTACATAACCTCTCCAACAGGGGCTCACAGTATATAACCCCCCACACACACACACACTCCTACCCAACCATTCTCTGAAGGTGCCAGCCAAAGATACAGGCAAGACATCAGAAAGAAACTCTTCTGGAATACGGCCTCACAGCCCAGAAAAAAAGCAAGAAAAATCTACAAGTACAGATGGTTCTTAGAAGACAACAGACACAACTGCCCTTTCTATGCCTAGGTCCATTTCTCCCCTGACTAGAAAACAGCAGAAAAGCTATGTCCTAAGACAGAGAGCAAACCAAGGCCCTGGCTGAGCACAGTTAGGTGTGTAGTTCCCTCAATAACAAAAGTTCTCGAAGAAAAGTTGAGATCAAGCATGGTGTTTGTCCAATGACAGTAGCACTGAATGCCAAGGTCAAACATGGGGCCAGTCTACTCAAGGGATTATACTCTCAATCCAAGCAATTATTGCAAACGCGCGACAGAGCTCAAGTGGCTCAATGGTATTTTGGACCACTTGTGGGAAATCAAGGTCACCCATCTTTTTCTTAACTAAACAGAGTGGGATGTAAATCAAGATGGAGTCAAAGGATTACTGCGCTGTGTTTACTGTCCTGGTGGGTGTGTACTCCATGCTATTTTTAAACCTGTCAATCAACATTGTGCATGTGTGATCAACCTCTGTTGTCATGTACTTCCTATGGTGCTCTTATCCAGGAATGCGATTCAATGTGATTGGTTGTCCCAACAGGCAGGGGTGCACATTTCCATCAGGTTTTTAAAACACTTGGGAAAAGCCACACAGGCTTTTCCTACATAGTTTTCCCAAATTTTGGTCCCCCCTCCTGCTTTGAAAATGATGGACCACTGCAGGATCCCATTTGGACACATGGGATTCCCCCTGAATTCTAAGAGGAATTATTTCACCATCTGGACTGGCCCACAGATAAGCAGTTCAGAGCACTAGGTGTTATCTGAGATCACTTGCACATGCAGCTGGTTAGGGCAGAATACAGAATCAAACTATGAGGTTGCCCAGAGCTGACGATCTGTGTTGTCCCAGTAAGTGGAGAACTTATGTACCCTGATCATTTGAGGACTACCCACCTCCCAACCAATTTGCCAGCCTTTAGGGTTTCCTACTTGCTGGGGAATGCCTTATTCCCACATTCTGTATATTTTGGGCATCAATTTGCACCCTACATCAGTGGGTGTTTGCTTATGCCTGTACCTTCTGGTGTTGGTACTCCTAGAAGCTGCAAAGTAGTTTAGACCTACCTATCTGACTGCAGGTAAGCCAGAAATTGCTATATCTAGGACCTCCACAGCAGACAGGGTTAGTGTGGCCTCTCCAAAAGTCCAAGTGGCACCTTGACTAACGCTAGTCAGCAGGGTTTCTTAGAAGATTTTCAAACAGGAACAAAAAAAGAGTTCCCATCTTGCAATCTCCTCTCCCACCCCTCTCCCGTCCCTGTAATGCCAAAAAATAAAAACTTTTCAAACCTACCGTAATCATGACTCTTTGCCTCAGTTGGGCAACCCAGGAGTAAATGGAGCTCAAATGGAGCTCCATTCATTTTCTGGATTGAAATCCCGTCTGCTCTCATGAGAAGACAATAGTAAAAGTGACACTAAGCACCAAAACACACTTAAAAACTCAATAAGTAACTTGGGGAGGATACAAAAAAATGTGTCATTGACCTGGATGTCCCAGTCTCACCCAGAAGTGTTCTGGCACAGACCTCCCATTGATGCAGGCACCACACCAGCATAATGGGGCACCTTTTCAGTCTCAGGACATTCCATGACAGAAATGGAACAGGGGTTCTATTGATGACTTAGCCCATCAATAAATAGTGACTGTGGCATAATGACAGCCAAACGGGAGCATAATGAGAGGGGAATGACATCATCTGAAAAGAAAGCCCTTTAGCGATCTCCTGCTGTTGTCATAATGCCATATTTAGAGTGTCTGATAATCTCCTTAGCCTGGGTTTCTTAGATTGTGGCACATCAAGGTACTTGCACTGGACCTGCACTGGGCAGGCCTTCAAAGAGAGGACACTTTCAAACAAAGGAACATCATTTGTAAAGATGTGGCCACTGTAACTGATACTAGAGCAAAGCTTCTGTCTGAGAAAAGTGCAGCAGATGTACTGCTAGAGGTTTTGTATTTGTGTGTTTGGGTGTGGGAGAGAGAGAAAGAAAGAGAGAGAGGGAGAGAGAACATAACAATACAGTGCAAAGATGCAGAACTGCAGGGAAGTGAATTGGTATAATCCATGGAGTTTTATTAGAGTTAATTGGCATCAACCATAGTGTTTTACTAGCTACCATCAATCCTTTCTCCTTGCCCATTTTTTTAGAATGGAGGGGAAGCTTCTAAGTTGCAAAAAAGAGGAAACCACTGGTCCCTAGCAAAAGACAAGAAGGGGTTCCCTTAAGTGCATCAGTCTTTCTACATGATATCCAAGGAGTTGGTGTCAGTAGCATGATGGTGGGAGCTCACCTTGTCACAACTACCAAGACTGATTGGCATGTCAAAGTATAAAAAGACTTGGGATTGAATGCATCTGTGTGAAATTAATTTTGAAATCCAAAATCTCCAACAAAGTGTTTTCAAAACAGATGAGAAAATTGAGAGATTATGGCTGCTGACACACTGCAGAAATAATGCAGTTTGACACTGCTTTGGCTATCAAGGCTCCATCCTATGGAATCCTAGGATTTGTAGTTTGTTGTGACACCAGAGCTCTCTGACAGACAGGCTAAATATCTCATAAAACTACAGATCCCAGAATTCTATAACATTGAGCCATGGCAATTAAAGCAGTGTCAAACTGCATTATTTCTGCGGTGTGGCAGCAGCCTATATTTCAGGCTCATTCTCCCCCCCCCACCCCACCCCATCCTACCCGCTTATGATTATAAGACACACTTTCATCACTCCTGGCCTCTTGATTTAAAGTAATTGAGTTTTGGCAGTTTTACTTGGATGTTGGGCATTTGGCCTGTTCACATGGCTTATCCACTTGAGTTTAGCACAGTAAGTTATTTTGTTGCCTGCTCCCTGTACACCAAGGGTGGCCAAACATGCTTGACACATTGGCTACACAGTGATTTACAGCTTGAGGCTCTGGCTGAGATCCTTGCCAGCAAGGCCATGCTGCTGTTGTTGCTCGCTAACACATTGCACTTCTTGCATCCCGAGGCTCTGTTCACAATCTTGTTACAGTTATTATCCTACATTTCCTTTTTAGCATACAGTTCTTCATTGTAGCACTTTGGACCAAGGCCTCTTGATTCTGTCCCAGAGAATGAAGAGGAGGTAGATGGGAAGAAATACAAGCAGGTTATTATAGCAGAACTATCTTTCTTTATATGCATGTGAGAGAAAGAGATTGAGAGGGGAGAGGATTCAGTTTGGACCCTGATTTAGAAAAGAGCCCAAGGAGATTTTCAGATGCCTCTTTCAGCCTCTTGCCATGCAAGCAGCCTCCGGAGTAGTAACGAGGCTGCTGCACGGCAAGGGGTCCATTTTGGATGATGCCGTTTCTCTCTTGGTGTCGTCTGTGACTGTTGCGACTAGCATTAGAGGCGGCCACGCTGTTTTTTACTCACGGACAACTTTTGTGAGTGAAAAACAGCGCAGCCACTTCCAATGCTAGCCGCAACAGTCACGGACGACACCGAGAGAGAAACGGTGTCGTCCGAAATGGACCCCTTGCCGCGCGGCAGCCTTGTTACTGCACCGGAGGCTGCTTGTGCAGCAAGAGGCTGAAAGAGGTGTCCGAAAATCTCACAACTCAGACTGCTTCAAAGGACATCCAAATCAACTCCAAATGCACTGCCTTTGAGTTTGGTGGAGTCTCCTTCTTTGGAGGTTTTTAAATAGAGGCTGGATGACCATCTGTTGGGAATACTTTGATTGTGTTTTCCTGCATGGCAGGGGTTTGGACTAGATTGTGGTCCCTTCCAACTCTATGATTCTATGAACTCAGGTCCAAATCTTTATCTCAGTTGGAAACCCAAATCTTTATTACTTTCCTACACCATCATGGGAAATTATTAAATGGTTATAACTTTTTAGATGCTTGTCAAAAATAGATGTAAGACATGGTACCTCCTTTTGAGATTACACATATCAAATGGTAGACAAATAAGTGCAAGGCCTTTTGTGCTAAGCACCTTTACATCTTTTTAAAAACTTTTTTAAAAAGTGAATTGCCAGAGCTGTCTGTAGTTGTAGAACTGGATAAAATCTGTAGGGGTAATTGCTCCTTCTAAGGCAAGGTTGGGCAACCAGGGTACTGTTTTCTGGGAGTGGGAACTTCTGGGGTAGCTTCACAGACTGACAAAAAGAAGTGGCAGTTGGTGGGGGGAAGACAGAGAATAATCATAAGTGATTAGAAGTCTATTTCTGATTTTTCAAAAAACAGGCTTTTTAAAATGCAAACTATTTAAAGGGACAAATCACCTCTGGAGACCCTTTCTCACTACACAATTGTTGCACTATGATTCCATTTTAACTGCCACAGCTGCAGCCTCTTTGTAGTTTGGTGAAGAACTGAGGATTTTAACTATCCTTTCCTAACTGCAGATACTAGGATTCCACAGGGCGTTGCCATAGTAGTTAAGGTGGAATTGTAGCACTATAATTGTAGGGCTTACTGCACTCAGAAATAAAGAGGCAGTGCAGCAGGAAAGTTCCTTCTTCCATGCTGCCTTACTACATGATGTTGTCATTCTTCTGGTGTTCTTCCATTCTGGTCCTGTGGGAGACCAAGGTAAAACTGCCTCTTTTTGTTAATGTTTTTTTCTGGTTAGCAAAAAGATGTGGTTTTACCTCAGTTTCCTACTGGACCAGAATGAAAGAATGATAACATCATGCAGTAAGGCAGTACAGAAGACAGAATCTCCCTGCTGCACTGCTACTTTTCTTTGGAGTGAGGTAAGCCCCTTAGTGTTGTGAAAGGGCACTGGTATTCAACACTCTCAGTTTGGGGCTAGAAAAGTATCAGTCCAGAGGTAGAAGAACTTGAACAACCAATATTTTAGAAGCAAGCACCTTATGCTGCACACACCCAGATCCCTCAGATGCCATCAAAATACTTTTAACATACCGTACCTGCTCTTGGGAAAGAGAACAAAGCAAAGAGCACTGAATTCTGAACAAGTCCTGTAACATGTTACTTCAGCATTCCTCTTCCAAAGGGCTGGGATCAGAGATTCAGGTAAAACCATTCACTGTGAAAGCTAGAAGCAGTCACAAAAATATACTCCTCCTCATCCTTCTTCCCTTACCTGGTACTTTATTTTTATAGAGAACTGGGGGGGGTGTACTCCTTTTTTGGAGAAACATTATCTCTTTCTCCATCCCTTTAAATCTAAACTGCTAATGAATCTTCAGGACTGTTCACGTTGAATCTGTCCAAATCAGCCCAATTTCATTTGGAGTTCAAGATCTCTCCAAATCCAAAGGATACCACTAGCATTTTGAAAATAAAATGTTTATTCTTCCCCAGTCATGTAGGCTTCCCTTACATCACTTTTTGAACCCAAGTTTAAAATGGTGACTAAAGTCTTACTAGAGTATGGAAGCTTACCGTTGTTTCTTATTCACTGGTTCAAATTTCTAAGGTATCTCATCCCAACATTCGTGATGGATAATCATAACATGAAACGGTATATAAAAATTGTATTAAGTACTTGAGGTGTGATCCTCTATTCTGTATCACGCAAGTTCAAACCAGTGCAGATAGCAGGCATTATTCTAATGTGCACCTGGACACATTTTATGCTGCAGGAAAATAAAATGTGCAGTAGGAAATAGATTTTTGTGCAGTTAGCAAGATGGGTTTTAGTCAGGAACAAAGCTTTTTCTGAAAACAAATAGATGAGAAAAATATAAAGTTGTGAAACTTTTTGACAGCCAGTGCCAACAGTGCTGTCTGCTTCTCATTGTGAAACAGTCTTCTGTCACAGGTTCCCACTGTTAGTTTTTGTAACCTTAAATTAGTGGTACAGTATATTATTGCGATAGGGTATTGCATGGCTGCATTGTGCACAGCGCATAGGCCATTAGAATAACATCATGTGAAGTATTGTGGGGTGCCAGGTGGATGAAGGTGAAGTGTCTCTTCAGCACCAGCACTCTGCATTCTTGTGCTATGTGGTACAAGCCGACCCCCAGCCCACCCCTCCCAGCCCTAGCAAAAGATATAAGGAAGGATTCTCCCATATGCTAACTTAATTTTCTCATTGGGTTAGTTCGTGCTATGATGACTTTAGGTTAATTTATTTCATTCTTGAATGGAAATACAAAAAAATCCAGTTTTCTACCCTTTCTCATTGTAGATAAGAACATTTGTGAAAATTCTTTACATCTCTAGATTAGCTTCAAGCTATGAGTGTTGTTGTGGAAATGGGGAAATGTGAACTGGTCACCACACAGTGGAAGCTAGAGGTCTCTATTATTTGCAGCAGCTGGAATGTGCTTCTCCAGTCTCGTACAGCTTTCCCAATGTTTTCAAACAGCAACTCCCATCATGCCTAAACCAGCTTACTCAATGTTGAGGGATTCAGGAAGACTCAGACCAAGAACACATTTAGTACCATATCATCCCCATCCCTGATGGAGGAAGAAAGGAGGATGTTGCATTATATTATGAAAAACTGGTCCATCTAGTTTAGCATTGTCAACAAATGGCTGGCAGCAACTCTCCAAGGTTTCAGGCAGAAGTTTTTCTGTGCCTACCTGTAGATGCTTCAGTAAGCCCAAGTTTCTTCTTCTGCCATGTAACATTTGATTTGTACAGCAATCAAAATGGCAAGCCGGCCGCCAGACTTACCTGGCCGGCCGCGTTTGCGGCCGGCGTCCCCCCAGCCCCCGGAGCGAGCGCGTGGCGGCATGGGCGCCGCCATGTTGCCCCCTCCTCTTCTCAGCCTGCTTCGGCAGGCAGGGAAGAGGATAGTAGAATAGCCAATCAGGTAGGGGGAGCCCCCACCTGATTGGCTAGAATTGCCTCCCCTGGGCCAATCAGGGACCGCGCTCAGCGCGGCCGCTGATTGGCCGGGAGGCGGGGCTAGTCCTCTCCTGGGTCCGCCAGCCGGGTATTTATTCCCGGCCGGCTCCCGGCTCCGTCAGTTGGCTCTTGCGAGCCGAAGACCCGCCCTCCCCCCCTCTAGTTAGAATGTTTTGTTAGTTAGCCTCTTGATTATACTCTGTACATCTCTTGTCACAACTTTTCAGTTGAGCGGTGGGCATGAGTTTGGCCTCCCATCTGGGGGGGTGTGGGTGTTGCGGGCTGGTGGCCAGGTCATGGGCCTGGTCCTCCAGTGGGCAACCACCTCCCCAGGGGACGGTTAGGTATGGGCACGTGGGCTTATCACGTGATCCATCACGTGGTTCATTTTTCCGGACACGTGACCAGCACGTGGCATGGTCTTGCGGCCAGGCACGTGTTTGATCACGTGTTTCCCCCCACGTGAGCCCGTAGTCCGCCTCGTCGGCCGGACTGGGGTCATCAGGCAGGTTGAGGGCCCTCTTCCTGCCTAGGTTAACTCATGCCCAGTCCAACCGCTAACACCTATCACCAAGCTGAAAGTTGTGGCCTTTCCGCCAATTATCCTTTTCTTCTGTACAATAAACCTTTTGTGCATGATACTCGGGTGTGTGTATCCTTGTGGGCAAGCGAAGGGGTGAGGGGGGGGGACCTTGACGCTCGGTCGCAAAGGCAATGCATGAAAAGATTGAAAGCATAGGTTTTTATAGCAAAGCTGTGCAGTTTCTTAAACTCCTGCACAGTTTTCAAAAAGTGCACAATTTATGTTGAGTTGCAAGTTGGGGGAACTTTCAATGTGCCTTTTTTTCTTCCTGCACAAGTTTCTTGAAGGGTTGGGAACTCCAAATTTGACACCCATTGAGAAATTGATGAATTCCTCTTTCATTCCCATCACAAGCATATTGTTAACCAGAGGAAGCTATGCATTGCTTGTATGTAACAGAAATTCACCCCATTCCATAGGATACACAAAATATTGGAGTAGGTACATAGTTTTGCATAAAACTAGAAATCTAATTCTGTCAACTGTGCTTAAAATCTTCTGAAACGCAATGAAGACTTATTATGCTTGCTCTTTATTCTTTTGTTTGTTTGTTTAAAATCAAAATGCTAGTGTCAGCAATACTGGAAAGCAATGAAGAATTTGAGGAACTGCTCACCATGTGTACAAGATGTAAAATATTGATTCTGAGACAACTCCCTTCAGAAGTTTGTATGTTAAAGTGAAATAAAGGAGAATGAACTGATTTAGAAAAACAAACAAACAAGTCAAATGTGCTGTTCTAAAATGTTTCCAGACCAATTCCAATCTCTTTCCAAATGTTTTTGCATGGATTTAGACTTGTTTCTTTATTTTGTTTTGTTTCATCCTCTGTTTGGTTGTCTTGTACTTCTCTGGTGGTCTTGTGTTGGTGGCATGAGGCAATATTATATTTGCCACCAGGTCTGCCTCTGTCTTATCCATGCTTCTAACTGAATATGTTTATTGACTCCTTTTCCTCTTTCTTTCAACAAGATAATTCTAAAGATGTGTGCAGTGAAATATTCACATATATTTAAAATTCACCAACATTTTATCCAATACAAGTTTCAGGAATAGTTTCTCTCAAAGCAGGCATCCAAAAATTATGAAGTAAAGTCAAACAGTTAATAGATGTAATGGTGGACTTTCTTTTCATGCAAGTTTAGTCTTCTCAGGTAAAATATCAGTTTCATTGCTTGCTTTTATCAGTTCTAGAAACAAGGAGCACCACCCACATGCCACCCTTGTGAAAGCTGGTATTAGGGCTGGCAGGCAAGTGAGCCATCAGCACAGCCATTCAGGCAAGGTAAAGAGTGGCTGACAAGTTGCTCAGGCTAGGGAACCTGGTCAATCACAAGGCAAACCAGGGAATAGGGATTCAAGCCTGTACAGGATGGGGTTGAATCTCAGGTTCCCAGCTTGGGTGTATTCCTGGTCTTGGAACTAACCCTGGATGCCCAGATTTCAGCTGTGGCCAGGAGTGTGTTTGCATAGTTAAAATTAGTGTGCCATCTGTGCCCATTCCATGGGAAGTCAGATCTGGCTATAGTGACACATGCCTTGATTACATACCTTTTGGACTACAGTAACATACTCTATGTGGGGCTGCCTTTGGAAAATGTTCAGAAACTTCAGTGGGGCCAAAATGCTGCAGTCAGGCTGTTGACCAGGGTTACAAGGACAATGTGACTTCCCTGTTGAAACAATTTCATTGGCTACTGGTTCATTTCCACACAGAATTCAAAGTGTTGATTTTGACCTTTAATGCCCTGCATAGCTTGGGTTTGGACTGTCTAAAAGGCTATATCTCCCTATACAAGCCAGCTCGAGTTTTAAGATCTACAGAGGAGGGTTTTCTCTAAGTTCTCATCTACATGAGCAAGAATATGCTTGCTCTCCCAGCAGTATATCCTGGCCACAGGTCAGGCCTGTTCCTTCCCCATTACTATCTCCAAATGGGAGGAAGTCCAGATGGGCATGTCAGTCCATTGCTGCAGCTGCTGCTGCCACTGCCATCATTACTGTTGCCCTGCTGGAAGCTAGGAAGCTGGCCCAAAACATGTACCCAAGGCCCCCTGCATGTGACCAGCCTTGGAATTCCTTGGTGCGGGACTTCTTCCTGCTGCAGCAGAGTGACAGCAGACAAGCAGCTGCAGTGATGGGCTAGCCTGCTGTGATGGGCTCCTGCAGTCACATTGGGCCTGAACCATTTTTTTCCTGGCAGCAGTGGATTAAAGCAATTATTTTAGAATACTTTAATGGGCCCTATCTCATATTCTCCCCGTCTTTGCCCCAGGGGTGGTAAGGACTTCCCTTGGGCTCAATGGGGCAAAAGCCTGCATCAACAGGACTGCAGAGTATATACAGATAGACAGTCATATTCGTGGGACCAGTATCTGTAAATTCACTTATCTGTGTCTGAAAAAATATGGTCTCTCTAGGCATCTTCTAGGTCCTCCAGCATGACTCTATGGTATGCTTCTGCCAGAAGCTGGCCATAGAGTCACACTGGAGGATCTAGAAGATGCCTAGAGAAGTGTTCACTCTAAGCATCTTCTAGGTCCTCTGGTGTGACTCTATGGTATTCTTGGGCCAGAAGCCATTCATTTTAATAGGGTTCACCATTATCCACTTTTTCCAGTATCCATGGTAAGACTGGGAATGTTTCCCTAGTGGATATGGGGGGTTATCGGTATTTAATAAACAAACAAACCAGTCCTGCAGCAATGGTTATGTAAATCTAGCTTTATTAGCTGCCCAGAATTCCTGATCTGGCTGAACTGACAAGCTGATGTGCATCTCATTAGGAAAGTTGCTTTGAAGGGTGGTAATCACTAGACTTTCAGTTACCCCCAGCAACCACAAGGCCCTCAGCACCAAGAATCACCATACTCCCAGGTACCTCTGCCTGTCAGCTTTCCATAGCTGGGTCCTGCTCCCAGGTTCTTTAGTTTTGCTGCTGGGGACTTACAGCCAATTTATAAATGGTAACAGTTGGCATTCCAGTTATTTTGTGCTGTGTTCCCCAATTGCCTTTGGTCCATGTCTAGTCAGGATCAATTTGTCACTAAAACATTCAATAGAAATGCAATTCAGAAAGGCAGTGTCCCTGATTGGTATTCTCATATTAGTTATGGTAGATTGTAGAAAAATAAATGAACAATCAGAAGGTGGAAGGAAGAATCATATAGATCATTTTTGTATGCCCCTAAAACTATTCACATAGGCCAATGAGAAACCTGCTGATGGACTGCTACTCCCATCATTACTCACCATTGGCCATGCTGCCAGAGGCTGATGCAAATTAGAGTCCAACAACATTTGAAGGGCCACAGGTTCTCCAGTTTAAATTAGAAAATTATTCCCAATTTGATGGCATTTTCTCATCTGGAAAATACAACTAATAATTACAGACTGATGGATCATGTAATGGTTTTATCCAGACACAATGGATCAGGTTAGTCATGTGAAGATGTAACATTCTTATGTGGACACAAATCTAGGAACTGACCATGCAGTCTGAATGGGTCTATACTTGTTGGGTTGTGTTCATGTACACCCCATTGGCCCATGGCCTCTGTCGGATGTGAAGATGCAACTCACATCACCACTGCATGATGAGGTAACACACTCTCCCCTACCAACTCAACCACCTACCCCTTATGTATGTAGATTGTATGTTTGTGAGATAAAGAGTTGCCAGGCTGAATACAGGACAGGGCTCCTGTTGCTGTAATGTTTACCAGATCCTCAATCAGGAAGACTTACCATAAAATTCTGTCAGAAGGAACTATGGAACATCTCCTCACTCACCCACCAAACTCACCTTTTAGCTGATGCAGCCTCTGCTACACCACCATTTCATGTCCAATGGAAATAGTTTTTTTGGGGGGGGGCAGTAGAGCATCATCATACTCCATTCCTGTAGCTGGATGCATAGCAACAGGCATCCTCTGTGATCTCCTGGGGATCCCCAGGAAGCCCTGGAAGGTGATGTCATTGCCTTCTATCTACTATAGGAACACAGTGGGGTGCTTCTTTGCTGCTGCACCCCTCCCCCACATTCCACCTGCCAGTACATAGGCATGTTGAGGGAGGGATGCATCAGCTTAAAGAGTTTTGGAAGGTGAGGGAGAAGACATGCTGTAGTTCCCCAGATGCAACTTTATACTAAGCCTTCCTGATCAAGGATCTACTAAATATTAAAGTATTCATACTAGCAACCCTAACTAGAAAGAAAGGGAGAAGAGATGTACTCTTCTCCTCAGCACACTTAAAGAACGGATTAAGGTAAAGGATTCTTCCAGTTCATCCCAGTCCCAGCTGTAAAACAATTGCTCACTCTATCAGCTGAGTACAATCTTTTAAAAACTCATCTACACAGTCAAAAAATGCAAATATTATTTTCAAAAAATTCATCAGTCACATAGCTCTCACACAGCAGCATGCGTTATATCTGTAAAGATCTTCAAAAAGATCTGACAATTACTATAGCAAACAACAAAATCATGCGTAGCTCAAAGAACCATGACACAGATATCATACAATGGCAGTTTTCTACCTCAGCTCAGAAGGATGACAATAACTGCTGCTGCTAGAAACAATTCTAGTAGCTAATGAATAAAGACTGAGATATATAGGTCCCACAGGATCTTTAAATTTATACCAGAAAGACAGTAAACAAAGCTACAATAAAGGATTAACAATCTATGTGCTACAGCTTCTGAAAATAAAATGGATTTATAACAGACAAATTTATTGTTAGCCATTATACTTGGAAGACTGCCTAGCTTTGATGTGTAGTCAAAAACCACCAATAAGAAGCTTTAGCAACTTTGATGTGGCTACCTGGACTACAAATTGGAGAGGTTTGTATGGTTTCAGACAACCAAAAGAATGAAAGGCTCAAAATGGGGAATAAGTGATGGGCAGAGTAGGAGAGAGATTCTTATCTATAAAATTAAGTCTCAGGAGGGAGACAATAACTCCTTAATAGTCTTAAATCTATATAATAAACAAACTCCAGTATGTTTTCTCATCTGAAAAAAAAAAGCATGCCCTAGAAGGTCTCCCTTGAACTTTCCATCACTTTAGGAAGGAGGGATAAAATAACATCTCAACCTTTCAAAATACTAAGTTTTAAAAGAGGTTTTTCAATTTGCAGTTATATTCTCTCTGTGTGGTCTAGACTTCAATGAAGTGGTAAACCATTATCTGGGGTGTCCATCTTTCGCATTCTGGTGTGCTTTCACATAACTGAATGTTCCTCTATAAAGGGGGGGGGGAGAGAATTCTTTCATTTAGAAACCTAGCATGTCAGGGATCAAGCTAAGACACCCTTCTTATGATTTTTGCATCTAGTTTTCTAGGTGGGATGATTTGCTTGTTTGTGTACAAGAAGGGTGTTTTGTTATGCGAGTCCCCACTGTCCATCTGAAGCACTTCAGCCCAGACAGAAATTTGATTTATTTATTAGTTAATTTATTCCTTGCTTCTCCCCCTAATGAGCTCAAGGCTCTCCTGCTTCTCTCTTAATCCAAACAATCCTATGAGGTAGGTCAAGCTGAGCAAAAGTGATTGCTAAGGATCTTCCAAGTTCTAGTTTAACACTCTAACAACTACACCACATTGGTTTTCAAGATCTATTACCTTAAGACTGAGAAGCTGGCCTGTATGCACCAACACTTGGTCTGTTGTTGATGTCTAATATCAGCAAGAAGCCCAGGAAACAAGCATCAGTAGGGACGTAATTCCTTTCTAATTTTCTTCTCAAAGGAAGCAATGCGTAAGTTTGGCAATTTTCTTCTTGCTGTAAGAAAAGTCTTTGAAAACTGCAGTTTTCAAAGACTATTTGCTGTTCGACACTTATTCTGCACAAAATTCACAGGTGGGATTTTTGCACAGAAAACACCATTTTCTGTGCAGGAAACAGCTTTTTTTCTGAACGGAAAATACTATTTCTGTGCAGAAAATGCTGGGGGAAGGGGTTTGTGCAAAACATACATATGCTTTGTATAAGATAAATCCTGAATGGTGACCATTACAGAGCTCAAAAGAAACACTTATCCTGGTCTCTGTGGCCAATATATTGTTTGACACTGCCATACTTACACAGTGGCAAAATTCTGGGTATAGTTCTAGGGTGTTCTACTGGCTGTTCAGGTGGTCCTCATAGGTCATAAGGTGATGGAGTTGTAGAGGATGCCTTATCCCAGTGTGTGAAAAGTACAATTGTCAGGATAACTCAGAGTTACATCAGCATAATGCACTGATAGGATTCCTTAGAAACTTGATAGAGGAAGGGAATGCTGCGGATGTAGTGTATCTTGATTTCAGTAAGGCTTTTGACAAGGTTCCCCATGATATTCTTGCAAAAAAGTTAGTAACCTATGGGCTAGACATTGCAACTGTTAGGTGGATTTGTAATTGGTTGACTGACCGAACCCAAAGGGTAGTCATCAATGGCTCCTCTTCATCCTCGAGAGCCATATTTTAATCACGGAGGTTGCCCGTGATTAAAATATGGCGCTGAGGCTTCCAAAGCTTCACGGAAGTGACACGGATGGTTTCGGGAGAGGGACAACGGCGTCCGAAAACGCCCCCCTGCTGCGCAAGATCGCCGTCCCTCTCCCGAAAGCTCCTCCCGCCCTAGGCACTCTAAAACGCGGTCCGAAAATCTCCAGAGTCTCCAAATTGGCCTGGGTATCTTTCCCACAGAGTGGGTGAAAGATGTTGCTTCCAGCATCTGACCAGTTTTTGTTGCCTGCCTTATGTAGGCAAGCTGATTGTTTAGTGAGAATGGGTGGGGCAGTACTAACTGATATGCAGATGTGCCAAGCCCTCCCCCATGATATATGTCATATATGAAAGGCTGTTGTCAGCTCACAGTCGTACAGTGCAATTGTATAAACCCTTGCTCAGAAAGTCAAAATGTTGGATTTAACCGCTAAGCCCTCAACATTTTTGGACCTAGGTTTTGAAAGACTGCCTTCATCCATATCAACCTGCACATACTCCAAGATTAACCTCAGAAGTCTTACTTCTGTGGCTTCCAGTGAAACAATTTAGTTAGCAGATGGAAGGGAGAGGGCTTCTTCATTGGCGGCCCCATTTGTATGGAACTATGCTCCAACAGAGGTTTGCATGGCCCCATCATCATTGTAAACATTCAGATAAGAGGCAAAGACTAGTTTATAGTTGTTCCATGTTGCTTTTTCTTGAGAGGTGTGCATTATTGCTATGGTTTGATCTGATGCAAATCATTTAATTGGGTTTAATGTCATTGTGCTGAATGAGATGTCACTATTTTTTGCTTTTATTCTGTTTGCTATTTTATGATTATTAATTTCTGCAGTTGTTTTGTGCTCCACAGGCTTCCCCAAGACTTCCTCAGAGCCCCCAAACTACCCCCTCCGCACTGCCCGCTTTAGAGTTGCCAAAGTGAAAACTAGAGGTGGCTGCTGTAGCATTAATGGTTGTGTAAAAAGGGGGAGTTCAGCAATTGCTGCTTGTTAACTGGCTGTGTGACAAGCAACACCTGCTGAAATTCCCTCTTCTACACAACCATTAGAGGGACAGGGTGGGTACCATCTCAAGTTTTCAATCTGGCAGCCCTATCCTTTCCCTAATAAAGATTGGACACTATTTGGCTAAACAGCAAACTCCTTTCTTAGGGAAAGTTAGACTGACTCTATCCTTATTTCTCTGACAAGTGAAGACTTTTTATTATTATTTTTCTGGCAGGCTTTGGAGAACCTTTTAAGGAAAAGACTTTTAATAGTTTGCTGCATTTTTATTTCTTGCCTTTTTAATAGCTATGTTTTAAATTGTTTTAGTTGTTTAGATAGCTTAATTACTTTTTCAAAATAACTTTTTGTATGTTTTCACCTGTATACCTTTTTTTATCTGTATCCACTTTAATTTCTATAAGCTGCTATGAGTCCCATTCCATTTCTCCTTATTTCAACTGCCCACCCCGCAAATCAAAACAAGGCCCATGGTAGTCATGCCTCAATTTAAACCTCAGTATAAAGGAGAATCACATTTCTAGGAATGAAATCTTCCATGTTTTAACACACATAAAAATGAGGAGGAGTATCTCCCAGGGCTCTGGGGCACACAAAATCTGGTGGGGCCTACGTGTCACCCACAACAGGCTAAATTCTAATGTACAGCTGGGCACATTTTGTGCCATAGGTAAGTAAAATGTGCAGTAGGAAATATGTATTGCTCTGTGTCCCAGTCTCTGGACAAGCAGAAAACAAGCTTACTCCATCCTCAGTGTGACATCCCTTCAAATATTTAAACATGGCTATCATGGCACCTTTCAACCTTCTCTTCTCCAATATAAACATACCAGCTCCCTAAGACACTCCTCATAGGGCATGGCTTCCAGACCTCCCTGGCCCACAACCTGCCTATATAACCTATCTAGGAATGGAAAGAATATTAGAAAATATTTTTAAAAGAGTCAAAAATAAATTTTTCAAGTGTCAAGAAACTCTGATGAGAAGAATCCCATACTGACCAGAATCTTTGCAGTTTGGGGCTTATTCTGTGCAAAATTTGTGCATGGTTCCTTGTGCAGTGAACAAACTTTTTGTCACAGCAATATTATTTTCTACATAGAAAATGCCATTTTCTGAATGGAAAATGCTGTAATTGGGAACTTATTCTGCCCAAATTTGCATTTGGTTGATTTGCATAGAAAAAAGCATTTTCTGCAGAGAAAACATCCCTTTCTGTGTAGAAAATAATATTGCTGTTTCTGTGCACAAAATGCTGTTTTCTGTGCAAAATAACCATGGGGAAATTTTTCACAGACTAAGTCCCAAATTGCATGTAGGTTTCCAAAACTGTGTGGGTTTCAAAGACTATTTGTGGGTGGGGAGGGGGGAAGTGCTAAAATTATTTGTTGTTTTATTCAGGAGAAAAATTATTGAAGAATTATCTCCCTAAGCCTACTCCTTCATCTATTGATGTCATTGTTCTATCAATGCCTACTCCTTCATCTATTGATGTCATTGTTCTTGTTCTGAAAAAAAATAGTCCTTGACCTATACTGCCTTATTTTTCTACTCCCCAAAGCCACTGTTGGAGATAAGTCCAGCTACTATACTTTTGGGGGATGAAATATAAAGTGCTGTGATTCATTTATGCAAAAAGTTTAGGGAATAGAAGGTCTCACCTTCTCATGATCAGAAGCTTGACACAAGTGTTAATGTGACAGATTTGGTAGCTGCTGGTTTCCATCATGGCTTTTCTTAGTCATTTGATATTTCCACTTTCTGTTGAAACAAGAGAGCATAAGACATAAGTGTAAATGTTCTTACTTCAATTCACCCAAACTTTGCAACCTCAAGACCCAGGCTCACGTTTCATTAGTATTATTATTTTTCATACACATATTTATAACACTCCAATGCCAATAAGTTCTGAGGAAGTTTTGGCATTGATTTAAATCTTTTTAAAAATCATTTTACACAGACTGGCTAGGGTTGCTAGGGTTCTTTCTTCCTCCCCACCCCCTGCTTTGCTTGGCACTCTGTATCCTGTCTGTACCTGATGCACTTTGTCTCTCTTCCTTTCTTTTCCCTCTGATTAATACGTAATAGCTAGTTTTCCTTTTATCTTGCCTGGACCCCTGGATGTATGCTAGCAGCTGGGAGGAACACTGCCACTGCTGCCTGCAGTTGGCAGCTGTCTGAATTCCTCCAAAATCTGATTTTGACTTCAAGATAGTACCACCGCTACATCAGGGATGGAGTGAATAGGCATTGTACAGTGGTAGTGCAAGGAGGAATTCAGATGGCACCGAACAGCAGCAACAGCAGCTGCCCAATTTTCCTTTCATTCCTGGGAATAGCATAAAGAAGTCTATCATATCCAGCGAAGGCAGGTCATGGGCACTGCCAGTCCCTCTTGGTCCTGGCATTGGTGTAACCATGTCATGTGCTGCCACAAAACAGAGGCTGGGAAGTGTGGTTTGAATCTGATGTTAAAACCACAGCTTGTGCCAGGCATGGTTAGCTGTTATTTCAGACTATTGACAAACAATAGCTAGGTCCTTAAGAAGCTGATCCACCATAGAGACAAGAATGACTGCGCAAAGTGTTGAAGCTGAATGCTAACCAGACAGAGAAGCAGATTAAAACTCCAGGTTTTCTGATGTATCTCAAGAAGCTGAAATCATGGTGTGGGTTCCTAACTATGATAAACACATAGCACTTGGAAGTAACACATTACAAGT
Organism: Gambelia wislizenii; assembly: GCA_030847615.1. Taxonomy (NCBI): domain Eukaryota; kingdom Metazoa; phylum Chordata; class Lepidosauria; order Squamata; family Crotaphytidae; genus Gambelia; species Gambelia wislizenii. Next base: position 60,342,591 of record JAUMIR010000005.1, on the reverse strand, counting down.
AACGATGGCCTGACATAACAGCAAACTGGCACAAATTGTGGTATATGTTCAAAATTCAAACCATATTTTCCTGTCTACAGCTTGTAACTTGTTCTGGGGGGGGGGGAATATAAATGGTAGCATTGTTACTTTTTAGTATAATGGGCAATGCTTGCTTGTTACTGCCAAAACATTCTTTTTGGAAGGTTATTTGGCAAGATCTATTTCACCATTTTTGGCCATTTCTGCATTTTTAAAGTATTTTTTAAAAAATAAAAGGGTATCTAAAAATTACCATGCTTTAAATAATGAGCAACATCAGCATTAATGAACTATTTCACTACGGGGGCTAACATGAATGAAAAGCTTTTTAAAAACAACATTCCAAACTCTGTAAATACAAAGCATTGTTTTACACTACATCTAAACTCTCCCATTTATTCAGCATTTGGTTTGTTAAGTGATTAGTTATATGTTATGAATCACCTCTGTTTCTGAAAACAATGGAGTGTCCATTTTACACGAGCAGTAAAACACTGACAGATGAGTGGTTCTAACACTTCAAAATCTAAAGAATGGGCTTGACATAGTCAAATTTGTTTCACCTCTAATAAAGTACACATTGCAATGAATGCAAACACTGGGAAAGAAACAACATGCACGTGACAGGCTTTGCCTCTGACCTATGGGCATTTATTTCAGTCTAATATGTGGCACTACATTTAAACACAGGTAGAGCTCCACTGGATCCTAAAATAAACAAACATGGATCAGGACTAGAGCTGCCGGATCAGGACTGTTCCAGACCCTCAGATTACAGTCCCCAAACCTGAGACCTAGGGATGACTCCTTATTCTTCTCACAAGTTCTGTCCTGGGCTCAGTGCTATTCAACATCTTTATCAATGACTTGGATGAGGGAACAGAGGACATTCTTGTCAAGTTTGCAGATGACACCAAATTAGGAGGGGTAGCTAAGACCCCAGAAGACAGGATCAGAATTCAAAATGACCTTAACAAATTAGAAAGCTGGGCCAAAACTAACAAAATGTATTTCAACAGGGAGAAATGTAGGATACTACACTTGGGCAGTAAAAATGAAAAGCACAAATATAGGATGAGTGACACATAGCTTGATGGCAGTGCATGCGAAAGGGATCTATGGGTCTTAGTGGACCACAAGCTAAACATGAGCAAGCAGTGTGATGCAGCAGCTAAAAAAGCCAATGTGATTCTAGGCTGAATCAATAGGAGTATAGTGTCTAGATTGAGGGAAATAATAGTGCCACTCTATTCTGCTTTGGTCAGACCTCACCTAGAATATTGTGTCCAGTTTGGGGCACCACAATTCAAGAAGGATGCTGACAAACTGGAGTGTGTCTAGAGGAGGGTGACCAAAATGGTTAAAGATCTAGAAACCATGCTCTATGAGGAGCGGCTTAGGAAGCCGGGCATGTTTAGTCTGGAGAAGAGAAGGTTAAGAGAGAGCATGATAGCCATGTTTAAATATTTGAAGGGATGTCATATTGAGGATGGAGCATGCTTGTTTTCTGTGGCTCCAGAGACTTGGACCCAGAACAATGGGTTCAAACTACAGGAAAGAGATTGCATCTAAACATTGGGAAGACATTCCTGACTGTAAGAGCTGTTCGGTAGTGGAACACACTGCCTCATAGTGTTTTGAGGTTTTAAAAAGAGGTTGGATGGCCATCTGTCAGGCATGCTTTGATTATGTGATGCTGCATAGCAGGGGGTTGGACTCGATGGTCTTTGTGGTCTCTTCCAACTCTATGATTCTATTATTCTATTCTATAATTGTTTTGTTCTTATTAAAATTAATAACTGTATATTTTATTTTATTTTTATCTTTCTGTATTCTTCATCAGCCTGGGAACCATCACGTTTGAACATGAGGGACATAACTCTATTAAATATAGAAATCCAGTTAAGTTTTGATTTTTATGTTTCATCAGGTTCAAAAACCACATAATGGCATTCTGGCGGATTTTGTTTCTCTGCAGGATGACATTCCTCACGTTTTCTGCAGGACAGTTGTCTAGTAACATACTGCTGAGAAAAGATTAATATTGTCTGCAAAGTAGAAGGTTGCTCATTAAAATGTATTACTCCTTAAATCTACCATAAAGGCACAGCTTTGTGTTTCAAAATGCGTGACAATTGTTAATACCATGACAAATCAGAAACTTGGTAGGTGCTCTTCATTAAAAGCACCATGAGGCAGCTTTAAGTGAATGAATTAGCAAAAGACAATCCAGCAAGTTTGCCCTTTCACCTTCTGACACCACATATCCAGGTCACATGTTAGTGTAGACTGGAGGTCACACATTGTGATAATGTAAATTAGAAGTGAGGCTTTGATGTGAAGGGTGATGCTCAAGTGGCACTTGCTGAGTCATAGGGAACACAGTACCTAACTGAGGTACGTTAATAGTATGTATATATGGCTTCAAGGAATGGTTTTAGGATGATTACACTCTGTTTCCAGAGAAAACAATCAATTATTTAATGAGTGCCCTGCTTCATAGTTGTGCATTTCCTATTCTTATCATACTAATATGGGCTAGAACCCTGTTGGTAACTCCTAATATACTTGCTTGTGTGTCTGTGTATTGGGTGTTGCAGAAGGAGGTATCTTGGAGCTCCTTGTACAATGCTCCTAGATCCAGTTGCACAACAACAGCCAGGGGTTACATGGATGCAACTCCATCTTGGCTACAGTGGTGCACTCAGGAATGTTCCAGGTGTTCTCACAAATGGGAAAGAAGGAGCATTGTAACACTGCAAGTCAAGACTACTCCTTTTTCTGTGGGTGCACAAGGGCAGTCAAAACATGCACGGATGCACCCACACAGATGATCCATAGGTGCTCTTATACAACTAGATAGGAGATGCGAAAGAGAAAGCAATCTTCATCCCCTAAAATGATAGGATAAGTACACTGGAAGAGACTTGCACTCTGCCCGCATACCTATTGGATCTTGGTTTTACTTGAAATCCCTGGGCAGTTATGCCATCATTAATCCTCATGTTTAAATTCAAGCCACAATATTTAAGGTGATTTGAGACCAGGAACTGCTTTACCTCTTTTGTAACCAACCCACTTTCATATCATCCTCGTTGCCCTTCTATGAACACACTCCAATTTGGCCTTCTTAAAATGAGGTGCCCATAACTTGATGCAGTACGCCAGGTGAGGCCTGACCAAAATCTCAGCTTCATTTGCTGCTGAGAATGACAAATCTCAATGAGCAATATTAATCAGAAAATCTATGCATGCTATGCAGTCACACCAACAGGCATGAATTGATATTACAAGCCAGGATAGGACTCCCAGTGAATAAGTTAATGTCCTTGAAAACTCTTACCAAAGTAAGAGAAAAGTGCAACAAAAAACAAATGCAACTGTTTAAGCCATAATATCTTTCTCATGTATGGTTTAAACTTTCAACTCCAAACGTCTATGCTTTGCTTGCATAACAGGATTTTGGTGGCAGTTGCACATAACTGAGGGCAGAATTTGGCCCAGAGTACATGGGAAAGCAAAGAAAAATATGCTGTATATTTTCTTGGGTTTTGCTGAACATTTTTACAAAGTCCAGTGGGCTCTCATTACATTTTAGTTATCCCTGCTAAAGGTTCACAGTAAGCAATCAACCCTGTCTACCAGGCACAGTTTAAACAACAAAAAAATTTGAACACATAAATATACAAATAAGCAATCGAGGACTAAAGGTGGTGAATACTGAATGTATGATAAATTTCAGGCTGCACAAGGTGGAGGAAGAAGAATTAAAATACCAGGAAATATTTGGGAGAATTAAATGGCTGAAATATCAGCCATTTAATTTTGTTCTGCTTTAGTTTAATATTTCTTCATTTAAACTCTTTCCTAATGAATTCACAGTCATGCTTTCCTTCCCTTGTTCAAAGTTTCAGTGCTAAGTATGGGTATTAAGTTATAAATTGTAGTGAGAGAGTGATCTTTATATTTCCTTCATTTTCAAAGAGTATAGCTGTGACATCTTATGAATACAACAGCATGTTCTTATGTTTTGGTGAAGGAGAAATAATAAACTTAAGTCATCCATACAAAAATGCGAGGCCTATGCATCAAGCCTCACATAAGAATCAAGTCAGTCCAAACCTTTAATTATGGTCTCGGATGCCCAAAGTTACTGGCAACGGTCGTTCTGCCTAGGTTTTGTGCCACGACAAGCAACCGCAGTTTTGCTCTGAAGCTGAAAGCTGAAATCACAGAATCATAAGGTTGGAAGGGATCTCATCGGTCATCTAGTCCAACCCTTTGCAGAAATCCACTGCTGAACCATCCCTGAAACGCAGTCATCCAACCTGTTTAAAGACCTCCAAAGAAGGAGAGTCCATCTCTCTCGGAAGCAGCTATTCCACTATCAAACAGCTTTTACTGGATGGAAAAGTGGTAGCCTTTCTTTGACTGTGCAGACCAGTGCTACTCGAACTGGTGATGCATAGATAAGTGCCACTCCACAAGCTGTCAGCTGCCACCCCCTGGCAAGTTTACAGGAAAGAATAAAAGAACAATTGTAGCCAAGGGGTATGAATATGTTACTGGTTCCTGGCACATTGTGGGGTTGAAATAATTGCCAGTCCCTCATATCAGATAGCTTTGGGAAGCAGTGATGTAGACTATTTTTTCTGTGTTGGTATGGCAAATGTGTGGCCCTCCAGATATTAGGCAAAACTTCCATTAGCCCTAACCAGCATATCCAATGGTATGGAATAAGGGGAGTTGAACGTAAATACCTGGAGGATCACAAAATGCCTATCCTAGTATACGAGTGAGTTTCTCTGGTGGCAAGTGAACAACATTTTCAGTGGTGTAGGGTAGTTCTAGGTGTTAGTAAGATTCTAACATTTACTGGAACATTACATCTCATGTGATAACTGGCCCTTGTGTCCTTAGTTTGCACTTATTTAGTGACTACAGGAAGGAGATCTGGGTCATAAACATGGCATGGGAGAGGGAAGGGATTTACTTTTTGATGCTGATCTGATTGCTTCCAACACAGGAGATTATTAGATGTGGCCAATGTGGCGTCATTTTGGTTTTTCTTTTTTTTAACGGGATGAGCCGTCAATAGATTGCCCATCCCATTTTGGTGCTGGCATTGCTGGCGTGTGAAACCTCAGGCCATTTAACTCAGGTGAATGCAGTGTCAATGGGCAGTCCATTCCAGGAAACTTCTGGGTGAGATCGGGATATCCAGGTAAGTGACACATTTTTTATGACCCTCTCAGGGTTACTTATAAGTTTTAAAGTGTGTTTCTGTGCTTGGTGTAACATTTTGTGTGTGTTTTACTTTTTATTTTTGAATTTTCCCACGCTCACGTCCTCTTGCGAGAATGGGTGGGATTTCAGTCCAGGAAGTGAACAGAACTCTGTTAGAGCTCTGTTCATTCCTGGGCTGCCTGTTGACAGGAGACAAGGTTAAGTGTGACAGGGCGGGATTGTGGGACAGGAACACTTTTTGCGTTCCTGTCTTGATTATCTCCACAGTTTCTATTGCTGTGGAGTTAGCCATGCTGCTGGGCCTGTTTTGATTGGGCATCTTTGATAACGGTTTTAAAGTTTGGATCAAACTCTGCTCACATGGAAGCCAACAGTAGCCACTGGTGTTAGCTACTGTACTGGACAGATGGCAGACAGTGAAATATTAAGGAAGACATGTCTGAATTGAGAACTTCCTATTGAAAGGGAAGAGGAAATATTCTAAAGAACAGAAATCTTCATGGTGCAATCTGCTTGGAAGAAATGAGTTCTGTTATATACTGCCTTGAGAAAAATATGTTATGAGACTTCATATGTTCTACAAACGTTAGATAACCTATTAAAATAGCTGCTGGTTTAGAAGCAGTGGTGTGTATTTCCTACCTTTTATAGAAATAAAAGATGATGATGATGATGATGATGATGATGATAGCAGCAGCAGCAGCAAAAAAGGATCAGGCCCTGCATGTCCATCCTGGCAGGCCAGCCCTCGCTGAAGCTGCTGGTCTCTGTGGCTCTCCCAGAAGACAGGAAGGAGTCCTGCAGCATGTGACCAAAGCTGGTCATATGCAGGGGGCCTTGCTCACATGTTGTGGGCTGGCTTCCTGCCTTCAGAGACAGTGAGGAAGATGGCAGTGATGGCAACTGCAGTGACAGGCCAGCATGGCCATCAGGACTCTGACCCATTTGGAGGGAGTAATGGGGGAACAACGGGCCTGATCTGTAGCCAGGATACACCAGTGGGGAGCCAGGGTATCCTGCCTCACGTAGATAAGACTCAGGTTGGCTTCAAACTGTATGTGTGTGCATAGGCACAAGTGTTGTGTAGATAAGAGGATATAATGCTGATTCCTGCGCATTAACACAAAATTTCAACAGAGTTCTTTTGTCTCCACAGTCCTTTGGCAAAATCACTGGTATGTGAAGCTATACTTGTTTGAAGTTCACACGCAGAGAATCGAAATGGTGGCTGGGAGTGAATCACTTGCACTATTATTCTCCACAAGTCATCACCTCTGCACAGGTTTTTCAAAGTGTAAATCTAAGGTGTACAAGTGCAACCTTCCACTTAAAAAAATCTGTTTAGTTGTCTCAGAAGAACTAAACAGTGAAAAAGTGTATGATCACAATGTGGAACTCCAAAATGGTGTTTCTAGCTACTTCATTGCCAGCAAGCCTGCCCGCACTGCTTCTCGTTAGTGTCTGTTTGGCTAACGAGCCTTACATATCTATACCCAGAAACTAACCATTCAGTTACACAAATTTACATATCCTCCACAACAGAGGTTCACAGCACATAAACTCCACACACATACCTACACAACCATTCTCTGAGGATGCCAGCCACAGATGCAGGCAGAACATCAGAAAGAAACTATTCCAGAACACGGCCTCACAGCCCAGGGGGAAAAAAAAAAAAAAAACAAGGAAAATCTATGGATGCCAGCCATGAAAGCCTTGGACTTCACATTTTCCCATGTAGTTTTTGGAGTTTTTGCCTCCCCAGCTTTTTGAATATGGCAAATCACCATAAGATCTTGTTGGGACAGAAGAAATTCTCCTTGAATTCTACAAGGAGTTTTTTCCCATCCAGACAACCCCTCTGCTCCAAAGTACTGATGCATAAGTTGTGGCTAGATATGGAGCTAGTTAAGGGGTGAGCAAAGTGCTGCCCTCCAGAAGTTGTTGGACTCTGAGCATTTCTCATTGTCAGCTATGCTGACTAGGGCTGATAGGTGTTGTTGTCTGACAATATTTGTTCACTCCTGGGCTAGTGAGTACAATTCTAACCCTTCCCTCATGTATCGAGGACCTTACCAGACCAGCCCCTTTAAACGTTCTTTTGCCAGCATTAAAAAAAAAATGCTGTGAAAAGAATGTTCCCCCCACATTTACCTTCCTCTCCTAGCAAAGGCAGCATGGGCAATAAAGAGGAAGTGAACAGAGCCCCATTCACTTCATAATTTGAAATCCCACAAGATTTTGTTGAATGGGAAATTCAAAAATAAAAACAAAAATAAAGCCTAAAAAGGTTTTAAACCACTTAACACAATTTAAACGTCCCAAGTAACCCGGGGAGGGTCATAAAAGAGTGAAACTTATCTGGATGTCCTGATTTCACCAAGAAGTGTTTGTGCCAGACTGGCCATTCTTGCTGCAGAGATGAGATTTAAATGGATTGAGGTTTCATACACCAGCAATGCCGGCACTAAAGTGCCATGGGGGATCTATTGACAGTTTCAGTCATCAGTAAAAAGGTATGGAATTTTGAATGGACATAAATGTGAAAGGGTGACATTATCTGATCTGTGCGCCCTTTTGCGTTTATTGGCATCGTTATGACACCATATTTAGTGCGTCTGATAAAATCCTAAATCTATGCAGACACATTATCTGACAGAGCCAGGTGAGCAAAGGGCAAACTGGCACCTTTCCTCTTTTCCCAATTTCACATATGAATGCTTAGCAGACTAAATATTAACACTGATGACAGGTTGGTTGGCTGGTGAAAAACTGAGGACTCCTGTACCATTAATGGTTGCACAGAAGAGAGAGTTTCAGCAGATGAAGCTTGTGTGACAAGCCCTGTCTTGTTTTTCATCTGAGAACCCTAGTGGCAGCAGGCCATTTTAGGGGGTGCAGGACAGGTCGTGTGAAAGACACGGGTCTCTTCATCCCATGTCCGTCAGAGTCTGCTGCCTATGGTGATTGCCTGATTTTGCCAATTGGCAGGGCTGGCTCTGTCATCTGATCACATCTACTATCATGAACTGCCTGCACTGGGCCAAATTCTTTTTCTGCAGTTCTTCAAGGCACAGAAGCCACACACTCTATTGCATGTGGCATTGTGTATTCTCTCTCTCTCCCTCCCCCTCTCCCCCTTGCTCTTGCCCTCACACAAATACTACTAACACTGGTACAAATACTAGGTACCATAAAATACCCCCAAGTTAGCCCCTTTGAGTGAACCTATGAGCAAAAACAGGAGGGAACAGATTCTCTCTAGAGTCTATTCTACTCTGAAGGATAACATTGGGAGAAGAGTGATGGATGATGTACTTACTACAGCTTCCCAACTTCAGTCATTAACGGTTTCCTGAGGCACAACCACAATACTGAAAATCATTCAGCAGAGGTTCTCTTTCCATGCTGGCAGTGATCACTTCAGTAATGTTCCAGTAAACAGAGCATTACAGACAGTGTCTTCTAAAATACTCCCTCTTAAGATGAAACTCTGTGTGATGAATATCTTTCTGCCTGCTTGGTTTATGACTCTCCAAGGTTGTGTTAACAGTTGTTTGTTTTAACGGGTTCCTGTATGCCACACAGGTTTCTTAAATGGCCGCAAAAACAGGATTTTATTGCATTAGACAAATATTTGAAACCTGCTAATCACCATAGCATTTGCATTCCCTGTGCTCTCTCACTGTAAAGAAAAACAGCAGCCAACGGTGTAAGACAATTGTTAAAATGCCTGAGTAGCCAAGAATAGTTTTATAATACAAAAACACATGTCTCCTTACAAGGCAGGCTGTGGGCTGATGAATCCAAACAACCCACCTTCTGAATTGTTGGATGCAATTTTCATTCCAGCTGTTATGGGTGAATCCCAAACCTTGGGAACATCTGGATATCATATGCTTCAACTTTCCTGGTATTTATCAGGGACAGTGCCCCTGTTTTCTAGTACCTGCTCATGTTGAAATACTGACCCTCAATTTTTCAACTTTTGGAGCGATGCTGGGAGATTAGGAGGGACTGTTCTTTAGAGGCAATGTAATTAGACAAAAATGTTCTCATTGGAACTAGGCATGCAACACAGACACACAAACTTAGATTTAATGTAATGTGTTTTAAGTACACCTGTAAAGAGAAGATAATCTTAATTCTGCCACTTTTGCCAAAAAGGGAAGTTTTGAAATCAATCAACAGTTGGCCAGAAAATCAGCTTGGGAAATTTATCTGAGCTAAGTATTGTAGCTTTGTTTGGTCATATATGCTACATTTATTTGCACTTGAAAACTAACCTTTGTAAAGCATCCAACATTCCAAAGTAGTTTGTACTTTTTTACAAGGAAGAGGTAAACCACTTTGTGCTAATGTTTATTATTGCTCTCACTGTGGTATTGTTATAAATCTGCTACTAATGAAAGTGATGTGTATTATATTTACTCTGAGCAATGGTGCCTCATACTCTAAGCATCTGAGGTACAGGGGCCCCATTTGGCAGTCACATCCTTGGCTCCACCTATTAGACTAATATATTGGCTTTACCTCTGTCCAAGTTATGCCACCAGGAAGAGAAGATCAGCCCAGGTTCCAACTGATTTATCTTTTTAGTTTTTAAGCCTAACAGCAGGGCTAATAGCACCCAGGGCATTTTTTTTCTTAAAACCATATAAAATATTTGAGTAGATGGGTGGGGGCTTAGTTCCCTTGGAAAGATTCTTCAAGCCGGGGCTCCAAAAGTCACTGAGTCCAGAGCTCCACAAATCCATGTAAAAGCACTCAAGAGTCTTTGGACTTTATCAAACACACGAAATATTGTGTCATCATGACACCACATAAACACGAAAAGGCGTGCATATCAGATGATGTTGCCCTTTCGCATTTATATAATGGTCATAAGCCAATCTATTTTATTGACTGCCCAAGCTGTCAATAGATCAGATCAGCTGTGGCAATTTTTTGCCACCATTGCCGGCATTTGAAACCTTGCATCTTTTCCCCCCATGTTATTACAATGTGAATGGCCAGACCAGCCAGAACACTTCTGGGGGAGATTGTGACATCCAAGTAGATGATGCTCTTTTTATTACCCTCACCAGTTTACTTGTAAGTTTTTAAGTGTGTTAGTGTGCTTTTTGTAACTTTTTGAGTGTTGTTTTTTTGGGTTTTTAAAATTCCCTGTGCTAAGTATTCTCGTGAGAATCCACAAGATTTCAGATGAGGAAGTAAACGGAGCTCCGTCCACTCCTCGTTCATTGCCGGGGCTGATTTTTGCCAGGATTACAGGTTAAGTATGATATGGGGAGTTCTTCTCCTGGTATAAATATGGCACAAATTATGCTGGCAAAAGAACGTTTTGGGAGGGTGGTATGATAAAGTCCTTTAAACGATGTCTTCCTCCTACCCAAATTAGTCATCTTCAGTGTTTCCCATCCAGTTTTACTTGCAAATTATCTTTTCGATATGAAGAATAACAGTATTTGGGAAAGGGGGCTGGAATTTTTTTTTTTTTTTTGTCTTCTTCAGTGGATCATCCTAAATGGAAGGCTCACTTAGGCTGCTGACACACTGCAGAAATAATGCAGCTTGATACTGCTTTAACTATCCTGGCTGCCTCCTGTGGAATCCTGGGATTTGTATTTTGTTGTGACACCAGAGCTCTCTGACAGAGAAGGCTAAATATCTCACAAAACTACAAATCTCAGTATTCCATAGCAGTGAGCCATAGCAGTTAAAGTGGTGTCAAACTGGATTATTTCTGGAATGAGTCGGCAGTCCACCTCTACCTGTATATGTTGGGAGATTATTTTAGGATTTCCACAAGAGATGTGATTTTCAGTAGTGTTTGCATTAAGTTTGTGCTCAGATGCTGACAAAACCCTGAGGTTATTCCTAAAATGATCCACAGCTGCTCAGTGTCCAATTTAATTCCACATGTTTCCTTTACATATGTGAGAAATAAATGGTAAAATTACAAAGCAATGGATGGATATTGCAATGGATGCAAGTAAAGAGCAAGTAGAGCAAGTCCTCTTGTCCTTTAAGGCACTGTTTCATGTTTACTACACAGTAATCAAATGGAATCTGGATCCCTGTGATTTTTAAAAAGTCTTTTGTAAGCTATGGTTAGGTACCTTCCCAAGTAGTGACTCCAAGAGATTATGACCTCTCTTTATGCTTCCTAGCATAATCAGTTAGATTTATAAAAAAATTATAAAATGTGTTTCAAGTGAGCATCCCAAATAACAGACACAAGATTAGTGAAGAGAGACATTAGTTGTTTTCTCTGAAAGAAAAATTAGAATTATAAGTCATCCAATGTGACATACATAATCTATAAGACCACCCTATCAAGTAGTTCCAGTCCATGGTTTTCAATTAGCATTCCCAACTAAGCTAGTGGATGGCTGGGAATTGTAACAAGAGTTGTTTTGGGTTTTGGCTTAGTAAGCATCCTAGGCAGGAAAGGAATTCTGTAAGCATTGTGAATTCCTCTTAAAATTTAGTAGAGGACCTTATGGGAAAATACCACAGATTCCAGAAGACATCATAAATGAGGACTGGTAGAGGCCTTTTCCTCCATATTTTTCTGGTCATCTAAAGGTCATATACCAGATGTAAAACTGGCTATTTGCAACAAGACTACTGCGCACTCATTGTCCTGGATACATGCCAGCGGCATGCATGGCATGGTCCTGAATTCTCACATGGTTTGTAGCTCATGCTTTCTATATATTTCCTCTCTCCATGACTATAGGTTTACTTTATATCAGGGCAAAGTGTGAACTGTGTTCAGAGCTATGTATGAGATGGATAATGCAGGAAATCATGGCAATGCTCTCTGAACATGGTGCCTTGCCAAGAATGAACAGACAGGCCCCTGCTACAAACTACATTCAAAAAAGGTTTTGCATTTGTAAAGAACGATCAAAGAAGCATTCTCATAAAATACCAAGAGAAATCTCTGGACCACATACCTTCATATTGTGTACACCAAGAGTGTGAGGTGCAGCTGTGGGGCTGAAAGCATCCCCGCCCAGGCCATTATTGCAACTCTTGGCTGCTCAGACTCCCCAGACCTACCTGCCTGCCTGTGTGCTTGTTTGCTTGAAATGGTGAGTTGCTTCTTCTGGGAACCTCTTGGAGAGACAATACACATGCTGCAACATTTCAAAGATGAGAACCAATATATGTGTGGACAAGCAACAACAGTGTGATCTAGATGACAAAAGTCATTTATGAGGAAAAACACACGAGGTTGGAGGGCCTGCAGCAGTTTTCTTTGGCCTGAGCCTGCTGGGAAGGGCAAGACTCCAATCCCTCCTCGCCTGTGGAGTTAATTAAGTACAAACTGCTTCTCAACTTGAACCCAGTTTGTTGCAACTGAGATAAGCTGAGGACAAAGGTGGGGGGAAGTGGGAGAAGGAGAAGGAAAAAGGCAGATTAAAGGCAGATTAAAAAATGGGATGGCAGAGGACTGCTTGTGCCAAATCGGGACAGTTGTAGGGTATGGCAATAGCCTTTTACAATAGTGTGCAGAGACCTCCTGAACTGTTTAACACATTAAAATACCAATATTTCTAAACCAGAGGAGGACTTCTAGCCACTTCTACTTTGTCATTCAGGGGGACATGTTTGACAGTACATGCTTTCTGGAGATGATTCCATATGTAGAAAACTGCACCTCAAGCCCACTATTCCCCCAGCCATTTTGAGCAGTGACGCTCTTCCAAGCCTCCTAGCAGTATGAGGGATTGAACATGGGTTCCTTTTGTACACTCTTGGAGAGGCAATCAGTTCTATCACTGATCTGTATCATTCATCCTATGTGATAATTATTGTGCTTATGTAGCAGAATTATTTCTCATGCTTCAACTACTTTCTGTGTATACCGAGCATGAAAAAGCACACCGGACACTGGTACTGCTAGAGAGAGATGACTTTAGTGGGCAAGGTAAAATAATTTAATTTCTTTTTTAAAAAAAAAGTTCCCTTCCTCCACCTGCCATAAAAGTCATAGGATAAGTGCTCTGATTTGCCAACTTTTTTTTTTAAATAACAAACTAGTTTGTCAGGATCATACTCAGCTGGTACCATGCTGACCCCTGTTAATCCGAAGTTGAGAATGGAGCCCTACATATTGTATATACCTGGTACATTTGGGTTACAGATCATGTGGACAGAACCTAGGTGTGCAGACAGGTTGTACTTACGTAAATTCTGTGCACAGCTTTTAGTGAATGTATAGAGATCAGTTTGCAACCATGCAAAACATTTTGATCTCCAGATGCATAAACTCATTCACTTCTTGTTATCTAAGAGGGCTTAATTTTGATCTGTTGTATCCAAGCTAACTTAGAGCTTGTCTAGATGGACTATTTACCCCATCTTGCCCCCATCTTAGAGCCCTGCGGTCCATATGACTTTTGCCCCATTTTGCCCCTGGGCAGTCCTAATGACACCCAGGGCAAAGATGGGTGGGTGGAATAAAGCCCTTTACACCATTTTATTTTAACAGCTGGGAAAATCTGCCTCATTTGAAAAAAAAATGGATTGGGTGGCTCTAGAATACAGGAGTCTATACTTGCAAATGTCAGCCCATATCTGCAGCTGCCACCACCACTGGTGTCTCTCTGAAGCCAGAAAGGAGGCTCCCAGCATATGATCAAGTCCCCCTACATGTGACCAGCCTTGATCACATGTTGAGGGTCTTCTTGCTGGCTTCAGAGATATACTGGCAACAGAGGCTGCAGATACAGGCCGGTGAATACAGGTGGGGGGGTTGGGAAGGGACTACAGTCATCCCTTCACATTCGCGGGAGATAGGTTCCCCAGACCACCACGAATGTGAAAAATCCATGAATAATGATTGCCTTCCCCCTCCCCCACCAAAGCGACCATGGGGCCTCTGGAGGCCCCATAGTCACTTTCTCCAAACTCCCCAGTCCCTTCCTAGGCCTTCACGGGGACTCAGGAGACCCTCCCGAGGCCCCGTGGATGCCTTCCTGGCCCTACCCCCTCCCTCCCAGGGCCTTCACAGAGCCTCGCAAGGCCCTGTGGAGGCCTCCCCAGCCCTCCCCCCTCCCCCCAGGGCCTTCATGGGGCCTCTGGAGGGTCTCCGAAGGCCCCATGAAGGCCTCCCCAGCTCTCCCCCCTCCCTCCCTGGGCCTTCACGGGGCCTCCGGAGGCCCCGTGTCGTAGTTTTGGGAGGGCGGGGGCCCTCCCAAAACCACGAATATCCAAAACCGCGAATGCTGAGTTTGCGAATGTGGAGGGGCAACTGTAATTTTGAATTTTATTGTGTTCCATGTGTTTTTATTGTTGTAACCTCCCCGGATTCCTTGTGATTGGGTGGGCTATAAATAAATAATTCATTATTATTATTATTATTATTATCCGTGTAGGTAACGGGGGGGATGGGCCTGATCCAGGGCAAGAATATGCCAGCAGGGAGCTGGCATATTCTGGCAGGTCTAGACAAGCCCTTAATTGCATTTAGGTCCCAATAAAGCCAATGAGATAAGTGAGTCATGACTAATCTTGGGAGAAAGATGGGTCAGATAAATAATTAAAAGATAACATGTGGCTGTTTCATGAGGTTTTCTTGGCAAGATTTGTTCTGAGGGGGGGTTGCTTTTGAGGCTGAGAGGGTATGACTTGCCCAAGGTCACCCAATGGGTTTCCATGGCCAAGCGTGATTTCAAACCCTGCTCTCCAGAGCCATAGTCCAACACTCAAACCACTGCACCATGCTGGCTTGCATCCCATCAATTTCAATGGGAACTAAATGTGACTAGCTTTGGATACAACTCAATGATTCTTGATGTTTCAAAAATAAATGATTACAGTACTTGGAAATCCATGAATGCAGTGGTAAGAAATCTCAAGCTCTGGACTGACAATGGCCCTCTGGAATTCCCTAGATGACCATGCCCCTTGGAATTATCAGTTGCTAGTTTTCCCCCCATTCTAAAAGGTTGGTGTGCCTATGCTAGGGCTTATTTTCTGACAGGGAAATTGTTCAGGTGAAATATACTGGCATTTTTGATCCCACCCTTTTGCCCTTAGCCTCACCCACCACTGGAGTCTTCTTTTGAATGAAATTTGGCTCTCAGGCATCTCTACCCTTGGTTTAACAAAGATATCAATGGTTAAAAAGCTAAGTGGTTTTTTTTAAAAGCTTCAGTGTTGTGATATTAAGATATAAAACACCAACGCTTTCAGACTACAAACCTATACCTACTTATCTTGAAGTAATTCCTGTTCAGCACAATGTGACTCCCAAGTAAAAATGCATAGGATTTCTCTGTTGATCACTTTAAACCATTTACAGTTGTTCCTTGGACCCCCCAAGCATGTGGGTCTCCAATCAGAGGATTACCAAGTAACCTCAGAAATATAACAAAGTCAATGTTCTAGTAAATATTTGTAAAGCAAAAGCCTGGGAAGAAACCACAGTATATTTTACTGCTGATAATTTAATAAATCTGTGGCATGTCTGAAATCTGTACTGTAAATGTTGGAATGTGTCAAATTATGTTTCATGGAGAAATTAACTGGCAAAAATGGGGTCTGAGAATGATGCCTGTCATTCCAAAATGTATCTATATATTGAGAATTATTGAAAATTCATTTTTCTCAGGAATAAAATAGAAATATATAATAAAGGGATAAGCAACTGTATCTGAAATCCTGCTTCCCCACACACAAAATCAATCCCTTTCTCCCCCTGAAAATGCCCACTGCACCTTCTACGGGGTCCTTTCATATTACCTAAATAGATCAGTATGGCCTCATCTATACCAGGCAAAACCTCCCAGATTGCTCTGTAGTAATGGCAATTCACAGCAGCTGCTATTTGTCTTAATGGTGTTTTTGTTTTGTTTTGTTTTGTTTTGTTTTGTTTTTTGCAGACTGCAGGCATGCGAAGCTATCCACATTTGCTGTGCAAACATGCATGTCTGCAAATCAAAATGGTGACCATGAGTGAATTACTTGCTTTTTTACTTGCCTCAATTTGCTGCTGGTAAATATATATATATTTTTAAAGATATCCAATGTGTGATAAAACTATCCAATAGTTCTCCTTAACAAAAAAAGGAACTCCCCCCCCCCAGCATCCCATTTTATTGCCTTAGCGCTCAGTCACTAAGGCAAAAATCCATTATGGCAGTTCCAGGCACTTGCCTTGTTAGCAAACCCCACCCTCTGTGCTCATCTGACCAATCAACATTCAGATTCTGCTTGTATGGGAAAGAGAATTGATTTATCACTTGTTCCAAAGAGCAGGAATGTGCACCCCCCCTGCTGTTTAAAAAAAAAAAAACTCCAGGGAAGGCTTTTCCCATGGAATATATGATATTCCCCCCATCCTTCCAAATATGGTGAAATGAAGCGGAATCCCATGAAGACAGATAGCATTCTCCTTGCATTCCGTGCAGAATATTTTTGCTTTTTAGACTACCTCTATGATTCCACTTTCTGAGACAACAGTGCCCGCTGCTCCCTGCCCGCTGCTGTCCCCGGCCTTCCAAAGCGGGCTTTGGCATCATGGGTGGGCTCCCATGGACCCTCACCTCTTTGGGTGACAGTATTTAATGCCTAATGCCTAATGACATCACCAGGGGCTGGCCCTGGGTTTCAGATTTTGGCTCATAAATCTGAGAGGGACAATCCTGAACTGGCAAGCCTAGGCCTTTCAGGCTTCTATCCCATTTTTATTTTATTTTATTTTGTGTTCAGAATGGTCCCTGATTCTACCATGTATGTTTGTTGGGGAGATGTTTTAAGCCTGAAATAAGCCTTTCTCAAACCAGGAAGTAAATTAGAACGGACTTCAGATTTTTTTTTTTTAAATGTCCTCTTGATCTGAAACAAAAAGGCCAGGGAAGGCAGTGTGTGGGTGGGGAGGATCTGAAACAGACTAGGGGAAGCATGACAAAACATACACACACACCAAAGAGTGCAGGGAACATTTGGAGTTGTGAAAAACTCTTTCAAATCATTTTGTTTGTATGTTGCATGGAGGAAATCTTATGGGTACAAAAAAATAAAGACTTTGAGGTCACACGTGTACCATTGGTCACATGGAACAAAAGGGCCCTTAAAGCTGAGATGATCTGAACTGTCTTTTAATTATGGATTACATAACCTCCAGCTGTCCTGATTTGATAGGGATAGTCCCAATTAATCCTTTCATTTTCTCCCTTTATCCTCAGTTTATTTTAACTGCTGCAAACTGAGTTCAAGGTACAAAAGTAGTTTGCACACAATTAAATCAGCAGGGAGGAAAGCAGATAAGAGGGGGGGAGGGATCTTGCTCTTTCCACCTGACTAAGGCAAAAGCAAACTCCTGCAATCTCTCCTAGTTTGTGTGTTCTTCTTCATTAATAATTTTTGCCATCTTGACCATACCATGATGTTGCTTGGCTACATGTGTCCCAGTTTTTATCTGTGAAAAGTTGGAGGGTATGGGATTACACTACAGCACTATGATGCATAAAAGGCATACAGGGTTGTGAATGGAAATTTTGTTTCCTCCCTTGCTGAAGCACTTACACAGAACTTTCTCCATAAGGAATAGGCAGAAGAAAATATTTTACACAACTTTTAAAATAGAAATTGCCCCCCATATCTGTGGAACCACACTACAGAGTTGCACTGGAAAATCCCTAGAGAGGTGTCTTTTCTAGGAATTGCTGGGCTTGTCTAGATGAGCTAATATAATGTGGATTGGTGTGCAGTGACGCCAATTTGCAACAGCATTCATTTATGTCCTTGTTTTTTTTTTGGCATGATCACTAGTATGTGAAGCTGTCTGTGTTTGATGTTCACACAGAGGCATGCCTGTGACTCAAGATGGTGGCCATGAATGAATTACTCATGTTTTTGTTCTCCACAAGTTGCTACTGCCAAATAGTGTGGGTTTTTTTAAAGCAGTAAATCTAAGGTGCGGAAGTGTGGCCTTCCACTTAAATAAGCTTTAAAAAACTTGTTTTATCAGCTCAGCACAGCAAAAAGTGCACGACTGCTACCCCCCAAATCCCAGCATGGTGGTTCCAGCCACTTTGTTGCTGGCAAGCTCTCCCCCCCACACACACACATCTGACCAATCAGCTTTCCACTTCCGCTCTTATCAGGGAATGCACTGCAATCCAAATCGGTTGTCCCAATGATCAGGAATGCACCTATCCCTCACATTATTTTTAAAAACTGGGAAATTCTGTGAAGACTTTTCCCACACAGTATATGGCATTTTTGGTCCCCCTCCTTCCAAATATGATGAATCACCACAGGATCCAATTTAGACAAAAGGTATTCTCCTTGAATTCTATGAGGAGTATTTTCACCATTTAGACAAGCTTGCTGGGTCCTCCAATGCAACTCTGTGTTATGGTTGTACCAAAAGTCCTTTATTGTAATAGGGATTACTATAATCAGTGGTTTCACTTACACATGGTAACTCCAGGAACATATCCCCCATGGATATGAGGAATGACCTGTATTAAAATAAAGAAAATCTTCATTTTAAAAAAATGCATTGTAATGGAGATAGTAAATAATCAATTGATTCATGGTACAAATGAGAAATTGTTTTATTCTCCTCTCCCTCAATGTGATGCATGATTCTTTAACTTCAACTGCTGTTTAATGGGCCTTGACCAGTTCTGTGATACCCAAACCTCATCAGACTAAAGTCTGACATTCTTGCTATTACAGACAACAGACAGTTGTGTAAACAGCTGATTACATTCAGCAAATGCTTGTTGCTTGTGTTTAATAGACAGCATACTTGCAGCCACAGGCCTTTGTTTGCATTGAAATTAAGCAATAAGATTGAGACGCAGGGCATTTCCTGGGGATTATTGACCAGTTGGGAGTAGTACTTGGCCTGAAGTGTAGCCTTTGGCCATTAACCCCATCTGGCCATTAAATCCAAAGGAAATACCATGCATTAAGCTCTTGATTGTTATTGTAACATAAAAATGGAGAGAAAAGCCTCAACTATATTTGCAAGTATGTGCTTGCTATACAATATGAAATATAGATGGTTACCTCTCAAATGAATACCTACTTCTATAAGCCGTGGCGTAAGTTTACCTGTTTACTCCTATCTCATGTCTTAATGCAAAGTAATAGCCAAAGAATGATCTGTAGCTTATTTTAAAATCTCCTTTAAAGTTCATTTCTCTATAACAACACTTTTGTAGCCTGCTTTTAACTGACCAATCAATGTGAAGTCGAAGGCTTTCACTGCTGGCATCCATGGTTTTCCAGAACATGGCCTCACAGCCCAGAAATAAACCATGGAAAACCTATGACCAATCAATGTTTCCACCACCATCTTAAGCCATTTTTAACCACCACTTGGTAATATCCATTAAAAACAATCACAGAATCATAGAATTGTAGAGTTGGAAGAGACCACGAGGGCCATCCAGTCCAACCCCCTGCATGCAGGAAATCACGATCAAAGCATCCCTGACAGATTGCCATCCAACCGATGTTTAAAGACCTCCAAGGAAGGCATTAAAGAGATCTTTAATAAGTTAGACTGTAAGCTAGATTTCAATTAAGTTAGACTTTAAGTTAGATTTTTAGTAGAAAAATAATTATTTCAATTGATATGGCCAATATACTTCTGTTAGTTTTTTTGGTAATTTAAAATGGAGGCCTTAATAAATTTTTGGGTATATAAAACAATGGGTTTATTAAAAATTGCCACATGGAATGTCCGTGGCTTGCGAACTGAGGATAGGCGCAACGAGATTTTGCCCTGCCTTGGAGGCCCGCGTTACGACATCATTGTATTGCAGGAAACTCATATCTGTAACGAACAGTGGAGCCGATGTCAGAGGTTGTGGACGCAGGGACAGTCTGTATGGTCATATGGGGAGTGTGACGGTTGGGGAGTAGGGGTTCTCTTTATGGCCAGGAACAATTTGACCATTGATTTCAAGTTAGAAGTAGTTTTGGGGAGGTTGTTGGTGGTGGATTTTAGTATGGAGGAAAAGCAAAAAGATGGAAGAGTAGAAAAGAAGACTTTCAGGCTGTGTGGACTTTATGCTCCTGTAAAATATGCCAAACGGAAAAAGATTTGGGGGTATTTAAAAGATCAGTGTAACACTCGGTGGCATCTTATTATCATAGGAGATTTCAATAACAGGGCAAGGATGATGGACAGGAGTGCTTATGCAGACCAGAAAGAGCAGACAAAGTTGTCCCTGCCCAAACCCCTAACAGCAGAGGAAAGAGAAATGGAATCTTTTCTAGAGAAGCAAGGTCTTAAGGATGCAGCTTTTGATGTGGAGAATGAGTTAGAATTTGTTCCTGTTTATTGCAGAAAGGCTTTTGGTTTGGATTTTCCCCCAATGGAAGGAGTTCGATTTACTCATTATCACAAAACCTCAACCAGCAGAATAGACGGTGTGAGGACAGTGAAGGAAATGAAGGTGGAAAAGTGCACTGTTATGATCACTCCTTGGTCAGATCATGGGCTCTTAGCTGTAGAATTCAGTATAGGTCAGGTTTACCCCACAGGGAGACCTCTCTGGAGGTTACGCCCTAAATTTTTGGAAGATGTGGCATGTAAAGAGCGTATCGCCTCACCACTAGCCCACAGCCTAACTCTTGCTGACATGTACAAGGATGATTTGTGCAGGTGGTGGGAACATGTGAAGCACGCGGTTCGGGCCACTAGCTGGGCTTACAAGACCAATGTTAATGGGAGACAGATTCAGGAGTATCATTTGGCCATTTATCATTTTTTGAAGTGTCATTATCGATTGAACCAAGTGTTCCTTTTTCAGAACAAGAGCTTAACTGGGCGAAGGGAGTGATAGCAAGATTTTGCCAAAAGCAAAGACAAAACAGAAAGGGGAGTAAAAATTTTAGGACTCAAGGTGGTGTGGTCGACGTGGATGAGTGGGCAGGTGTCTGGAGTCCAAAGGCTCCCATCAAATTAAACAGCTTGAGGGCCTCTGAGTCAGACCCTATTGCATTTAGACCAAGTGAGATGCTGGATATCATGGAGGCATATTACAGGCAGTTATATGCTCAGAAGAACATAGATATAGAAGAGATTAAGGTTTTTTTCCAAGCTTTTTCAGAGGACCAGGTGGGCACCCTCTATAAGGGTTTGAGTCCAGATGACAGGAAGAGGTTGGTCTCTCCTATAGAAGAGCAAGAAGTTCATGAGGTCATAGTTCAGGGGAAGGGTAAGTTGGCCCCTGGCCCAGATGGCCTCAGTTGGAATTTTTATAAAGTTTACAGGAAGTGGATTGTTCCCCCTTTAACCACTTTGTTTAATTTTTTGTGAGATAATAATGAGCTCCCTGAGACGTTTTATCAAGGGGTCTTGATTTTTTTCCCAAAGGAGGGTGATCCTACTCTCCCAAAAAACTGGTGCCCCATAGCTCTGACCAACGTAGACTACCGCATGTTGGCAAAAATACTGAACAATTGGTTGGCTAAGGTGGCTGATAAGATTGTGATGGAAGCACAGTCTAGTGCTGTGCCGGGTAGGACTATGGTAGACTCTCTTTGTTTGTTTCGGGAAGTGTTCTGACTCAGCAAGGAGGGAACTTGGACTGGTCAAATCCTACAGGTCGACCAGATGAAAGCTTTTCACAATGTAGATCATACGTTCCTGTGGGAAGCCCTCAAGTGGAAAGGAATGCCAGAGAGATTTATTGCTTTAGTTAAATTGTTTTATAGGGATGCAGAGGTAGTTTTGCAAGTCAATGGTCATAGAGGAAAGAGGATTAAGTTAAATTCTGGGGTGAGGCAAGGTTGTCCACTGAGCCCTCTCTTGTATGTTATTGCTTTGGATGCTATCCTGTGTAAGATTAGTTTAGACAAGAGCATCTCGGGGATCCGAATCCCATGTCCATTGGACAGTTCGAGGTTGGTTCGGTGTGAATCTGTTAAATTTGTTACCCATGCTGATGATGTGTCCCTCTTGGTTAAGGACAGGATGGAAGTTAGAAAGATTAAAGATGCTTTTGAGGCCTACGGTCGAGTTTCTGGCGCTCGACTTAACATGGAAAAGTATTTTTTGATCAGAATTTTTGCTGCAGAGAACAAGATGGCTGCTATTCCTCTAAAGGATGTAGTTGAAGAAAAGGAAGGGTGGCAAGCAGAACAAGAGGCAAAGATGGATAGGGTGAAGATCCTAGGGCTGAACTTTGCAGTGGCTCCCGAGGGATGGAAAGAAAATTGGTATCGCTGGTTGGAAAAAGTGAAGGAGAGGGTGGCCCTCTGGCAGAGATGGAAGCTGACCATTTACCAGAGAGCCACTTTTGTAAATACCTACCTGCTTCCGGTGGCAGCCAACTTGGCGGCTATTTTCCCACCTCCAGATTCAGTGATTAAAGAAGCTGATCGAGTTCTCTTCAAGTTCCTTTGGGGAATGGCCACGTTCCCCCTGGCAAGGGCAGTGACTTATGGGCAGGTAGAACAAGGGGGCCTGGACTTCCCAGCCCTGGGACCTAAGTTCATCGCCATCTTTTCTGCCCAAAATTTTGGGAAAGTTTCTCTGTTGCAAAAGGGTCAGATTCAACCTCAGGCTTGGCTAGTTTTGTTTTGTGAGTGCCGGATGGGGACTAGATGGGGAAAGACTTGGTGGGAGGAAGGCTCATTAAGCTTTAGGTTTTCTTTGCCTGAAAAATTGCAAGCACCAGATTATTTGAGAGACTTTGTTTTTTACATGAAGAAATATAGAATTCATGCTGAAGAGTTGAAGGGGGAAGACAGACCAGGTCAGACCATCAAGAGCTTCAAGAGAGGTTTGTACAGGAAAATAGTGAAAGAGATTTACGTTAAACCATGTTTGCAAAAACGTCAGGCCAAACTAGATTCATCAGAGTACCTAAATCACCAGACTAACCCAATTGAGTATTTCATGGACAAAAGGGTCCCCAAAAAGTTGTGGGACTTGAAGTGGAGACTCTACCATCAGGTTCTTAATCTGAGGGGAAGGAGACCGTGGACCGCAGAGGATGAGCAGACTTGTCCTCATCTGAAATGTAACAAGGCTGAGATTTTGAGTGGCGTGGCACAGAAGGAGACAATCAGACATTTTGTCCAGGACTGCCCGAGTGCCTGGGAAACATGGGAGGAGGTGGCCCGGGTCCTGGATTGGCCAGATTTGGCACAGCAGGCTTGGGAGACAGTGCCTTCGGGGACTGAACCTCCAGAGGGTGTCAGGGGACCCAGAAAGTCAGTGGGCCAAAAGAAGAAGAGGAAGGACTCTGGTTCCGTGGCTGAGAGTTTTTGGAAACTGCCCTGGTCCACGGTGCACCTGGTCAACCTCTATGTGATGTTAGGGTTAGTTTTCCAAAGACAAAGGGAGCTAAAAAGTCAAAATCTGCAGGTTGTAAAAGGCACTGCTTATTATGTGAAGAACGTAATTGAAAATTTAGCTCTGAGTGAAAAAGAGAAATTGCCAAACCATCATTGGAAAAGGTTTTGGCCACGGTTTAGTGAGACAACCCCAGCAATAATATAAAAGGATATTTTAAATAAATATTTTATTATTATTATTATTATTATTATTATTATTATCGTATTTTTCCATTATTTTTTATTTTTTATTAATCTTTTATTGATTTTTTCTTTTCGAAATAGGTATAATTGAAATGTGTAAATATAATGTGACTGTAGTGCATTTAGATTAAGAGGAAAAATGTATTAGTGTTAGGATAGATAGTTTTATTTTTGTATTAGTAAGAAAAGAGGAAAACAATTATTATTATTTTTGTGTTACTGTTACAGCCTTTTGCGGTCAGGTGTATTTTTCAGTAGAATGGTCTTATTCCAATAAAAAATTCCAAAAATTCCAAAAAATTCCATGGAAGGAGACCCCACCACGCTCCGAGGGAGTGTGTTCCACTGCCGAACAGCTCTTACTGTCAAAAAGTTCCTCCTAATGTTGAGGTGGAATTTCAACATTATGAAGTGATACAATGTGCAATAATTTTTGTGTGGTGGACAGGCCATCAGAAATTAACTTGTATAAAGTATGTCTAGCCACTGCCTATTCTATCATTCTGCAGCAACTGGACAATATGGTGAGTGCAAAATTTATTATAAGATCTTCAGTTTTTAACTAACTTAAGTAGCCATTTAAAATAAAGAATACATTATCCTGGTACTAGTAATATTTCAAACTAATAGATAGAAATATTTAAGTTTAACAGATGAGATCCTATTTGATACAGGTCTAGAGAGTTGCACCATTCCCCCCAGTTGTGCTATGGCAGTCAGACATTAGAGACATAATCCCATAGCAAATCAGTAGCTGTTTGGGTCAGGAGACACTCACTATCATCTGGCAACAATTGCACAAACAAAGAAAAGACAATGCCTAAGGAGGTACTGGCCTCATTTTCCAACATCTGAGAAAGTACTCAGGTTACACCAATGTAAGCCAAAGGCATTTTGGTCATTATTGTTCAAATTGTAGCAGAAACAACAAAAAGTCTGGTGGCACTTAATTTATTCATGAAATTTTAATTAAACTTTGTGCTTCCCTAATCACTAAAAAAGGATTAAGTTTATATTCAATTATTCAGCATCTGAGCTTGAAAACTTATATAGACAAATCTAGAATTTTACAATACAGCCTACCAACAGTGATGCAAAATGTAGCAATGTAATATCAGTGTTACAACTGCATACTTTACCATTTTTTATTTTCTTTGTTGTAATGCCCATATTAAATATATTTTTGCCTGTGAAAAAGCTCCTTTTTATGGCTGGATTGGTTTTCTGTCTAAAAAGTAAAGTCTATGTTCACAATCCTAAAACTGCAAGGTCAACAACCACCAGCACCCACCCAAAAAAATAAAAAAAGGTCTGAGGGATTGGATGCAAAATTTTGGAAATGCCTTGCAATGAGAAGGGACACCAGTGGTTTTCTCTGAGTTATAAGGTGTTACTCATATTAATGGTCTGATAACAGTTGTTCATCTAACAGCAGAGGGAAGCTGTTTCTTGCGGGGGGTGGTGGTGGAAGTTAAATCCAACATCCGGGAACCCAAGAGGAGAATGTCTGCAAGTCATTATCCTGCATGATCATAGTGAGACACAGTGGAAGAGGTAGTATCCAAAGCAGCCCAGGGGCCCTTTCACACAACACAATTCTAGAGCTATGATTACAATTTAGCTGCCATGGCTAAGTCCTATGAAATTCTGGGATTTGCAGTTTGGTGTGACATAGAGCTCTCTGTCTGAGAATTCAAAATTTTCCTCTTAATCCACCCCTCTCCCCACTACTCCTAGGATTCCATAGGATGCAACCATTGGAGTTAAAGTAGAATCATAGTGCTATAACTATATAGTTTGAAAAAGCCCAGGTTGTGGGTGTAAATAAGCTGTGGAGATGTTATAACTCTATCCTTAAAGCCAGGCAATAAATCTAAAAAAAATAAATTAGTATTGCAAAACTTTATTGCTGGCAACACACCAGTTGTGGGGTTGCATATTTAGCCTTTCAGCTTTTTCATTTACTTTGGTGCAATGTAAAACTATGTTTGACACTTGATGTGATTAAAGTATGGCTCTCCTCTAGCAAATGTATACTTTAAAGTAAATATCTTTAAGTACCCTACATCATGTAACATCTGGGTCTGGATATTTAAACTCAGCAATGGCAGCACCCCCACATTTGATGCTCTTGTGGTCTTTACTAAAGTGAAGTAAGTAAAGAACTTTACTGAAGTTCTACAATGCACAGTTCACATTGACAGAGACACCTCCTCCCCAATATAGCATGTGGGGAAGTGATTGTGGGCTTCTCATCCAGGGAGGTTAGCATGGAGATTATGATTTGTGACAAAGCGCTAGCATGAGGGACAAAAAACATGTGGGCATTATAATTTGCATAACTTCACTGACCTTTCTAAAAATCAATCAAACATTTTAACGTATGGAAAACTATAGGTTGGATCCAGAAAAATGTGTGCATAACAACACAAACAGAAACTAACATCCTTGTTTCTCTTCCTCACAACAGCCCCCTGTAAAAGCTCATGTCTCTGCTAAATGGATGATAGTGCTTCCCTGTTTTCTATGAGACATCCCAGGACAATACAGGGCTTGAAGGGCATCCCTATACTGGGGCTATATGGGATGCCCCAAATCTTGATTTGTGGACAATGGGCAAAAGCTGCACTCCCAATAGACCAACCTTCCAGCATTTGTTACACAGTAAAGTGGCCTTATGTACCAAATGATAGGGACCTGTCTGCTGGACTCTCTCACTGGCCAGCAAGGCAGCCTCAAGTCATGCTTCACCTGCTCCTCTTTCAAGGCTAGTCTAGATGAGCTATTTACCCTGGCTTTCCCCTCTTCTTGGAGCTCTGCAGTCCAAACAACACAGGGCTCTTGCCCCATTTTGCCTCTAGGCAGTCCTGATGATGCCCAAGGCAAAGCCAGGGTAGAACCCTTTAAAACATTTTAATAAAACAGCCAGGAAAACCCAGGTTATATGGGAAAACCTGGAGTGGCCAGTGCAGGAACACAGGATCTCTACCTGCATGCCAGTTTGTATAGCCCGCTGCCATAGCTGGAGTCATTCTGAAGCCAGAAAGCCCCCAGCATGTGATCAAGGCCCCCTGCATGTGACCAGCCCTGATCACATGTTGAAGGTTTCCTTCCTGACTTTAGAGAGAGTTATGCATGACAATGGGGGTGTCCATGTGGACTTCTTCCCATTTCAACACGGTAATGGGGGAGGGGGAAATGGGCCAACTCTGGGGCCAGAATACACTGCCCAGAAGCTGGCATATCCTGGCAGGTCTAGACAAACTCTCAATCTCCTGTAGCTCCAAGAGTGTGAAGAATGGGTGCTAGATGTGCTCACAATCAGTCTGAGGCCATTTTATTGTGTACCAAATGCTCCGGGATTGGTCTGTTGTGAGTGTGGCTTGAACTCACATTTGGAAAGAGCACGCACCAGCCACATTCACAACCATGTGACTCCAGAGCATTTAACATACAGCAAAATGGCCTCATGGTGGGGGAGGGTCTGTCTGTTGCAAGTGCTCATCTACTATAGTGACTAAGAGAGGAGCATGGGAAGCAGTCCTATATAAGACCCATTTCAAGAGTCATGAAAGGAGGAAGCCTTGCGAGATTTCTGGGCTCCTGCGAGATCTCAATTTTCACAGGAGTCTGGAACTTTCATAAAATGTCCTCCTCTCACAAGAGTTAGGCAGCTATTATATAGGCCTGCCTCACATATGCTAGCAAGTCTTGAGCTGCCTGGGGAACAGAGAAGGTTGTCCTTTATGGAATTCAGAAAAATCTGGTAACCCTGCTGGACAGAGAAGCTGGAGGCTGAGGGGAAGAGAGTGAATCTCTAGAAACTGGGTGGAGACAACTTGACGTCAATTTCTTGAAGCCCATCCCCTAACCCAATATTATAATTCTAAGTAAGCAAACCTTCAGCTTTACTAGATTGCGCATGTGGAAGACTTCACAAAAGAGTCTGGAGTAATAAACACCTGAGGCAAAGCACAAAAATCAGTGTGTATGGAGCCATTGTACTGTCTATTCTCCTTTATGGATCTGAAACATGGGTCACCTATCACCACCACCTACGACTCCTTGAACACTTTCATCAGTGCTGTATATGCACAATCCTAAATATACACTGGACTGACTACGTGATGAATGTTGCTGTCCTTGAGCAAGCAGGGATCACCAGCATTGAGTCCATGATATTGAGAACACAGCTGCGCTGGACAGGGCATGTTTCTAGGATGGAGGACCATCGCCTCCCAAAAATAGTACTCTATGGTGAACTCACCATGGGTCAGCGTAAGAGGGGCGCTCCAAAACAGTGATACAAGAACTCCCTAAAACAACATCTCAGGCTCGGCCAAATTGATCACCAACAATGGTCCATCCTGGCGTTACATTGGGAGGCATGGAGACACGCTATCCACAATGCTGCAGCCTTATTTGAGAACTCATGCCGAACAAGTCTTGAAGAGAAACGACAACGCAGAACACAACCCAGAAACATCACCCAAGGGGACATTCTGCTGTGCTTTCTGCAACTGGACTTGTTTATCTTGTTTATCTTGGATTGGCCTTTTTAGTCATCAGCTCGCTTGCAGAAAGTGCGGGATGAGTCCTTCCTGAACCTTCGTTTGCAAAGAAAAGCCAGAGAGAGAGATAGAGCAGAGGTGGAGAAAGTGCAGCTATAAAACAGGAGTGGGGGGAAACCACCACAAAACACAGCTGTTTTGTTTCCACAATGCCCCCAAACCTCAACAATAACATATTTTAAAAATCAAAACTTCCCCCAAATTGACCAAAAATCATCTGAAAACAAAACCAGAAGTGATGTGATGTTATTTCCAGTTGCCTTGGGCATGTCGATGTAGTCCTGGAACAGGTGCAGGGATAAAAAATGTCTTCCCACTCTGCAGTTGGCCACCCCTGCTGCAAAGTTTCTCAAATACAGTCCACAGTTAATCCTTCCAACTTGCATTAACACATTGTAATACCACAGGTTAACCTGTCAATATGAGGAGAACTGGAGCAAGGCTGTGGAGCACAGATGTTACCAAGATGGACACTTCTCCCATCCCATCTTTGTTGTGACAGTTCACAACAAAGATGTGAACTGTCGTTATTCTGGATCCTTCTACCCTTGATTGCTGCTCAGCAACAGTGGATAATCTGTGGATCTTGTATTGTAAACCCATGTGATGGGTAATACAAACCTGTGCCAGTGCTCTGGCCCAGAAATTTTGAAAGAAAAACACTATAAGTCTGTTATTTAGAATAAAGAATCAACAAACATGGCTGGGTAGTCATCAAAAAGCTGGGTAGCACAATCCCATATGCATCTGCTCAGAAACAAGCTCACGAGTTACCTAGTTGTTTCTGGGTAAATGTGTATAGTATTGCAGTCTTAACTGTGCTGAATGATCTTAGGCTGCATCTGCACTGCAGAAATAATCCAGTTTGATACTGCTTTAACTGTCATGGCTCAATGCTATGGAATCCTGGGATTTGTAGTTTTGTTGTGGCACCAGAACTCTCTGACAGGGAAGGCTAAATATCTCACAAAACTACAGATCCCAGAATTCCATAGTATTGAGCCAAGGCAGTTAAAGCAGTATCAAACTGTATTATTTCTGCAGTGCAAATGCAATTTTAAGGAGAAAATCTGAGCTATAACACTTCCTTTGTTTTAAAGGACTTGTTGGCTACATGAAGTGTAGGGCTTTGCATGGGGACCCCATATAGATTCAGAGCTGAGTTTTCAAAGAAGTAGCCATGGTAGTCAGTCTCTTGAATCTTAAAAAGGAGTAAGGGAGAGGGAGAGGAAAAAAAGAGATGTGGCAAATCCTTTAAGACTAACTAGCTTTTGTTTTAACATGAGATTTTGTGGATATAAACCGACTTCTTCAGATGCAGTACTGAGTGGTATTAAAACTTCAGGTCTAAAGCATATTTTTACAGTTGTGGGAGTGGGATGTAATGTGATAGGATCCAGAAAGATGCAAATCATGTCCCTTGCCCTAGAGCTGAGTTTGGCAGTTTGGATCTTGGCCCAAATTAGGTCAGATTAATCTGAACCAAAACTGATCTGATCAAGACCAGAAGCTGAACTGAATATTGAATCCAAGTTGAGATATTCTTCAACTGGAAAATAAAACTGACTATAATTTTTTAATCATATATTTGCATATAATTTTGACAATGGATAATCCAGCTAAATTTCAGGTGGCTCCCCACTAAGCACTTGCTAATTTTGCTGCTTTTTTTTTTTTTAGAAGCAGTTGACTGCTCACAGACCCTCCAACATTTCACAGATGAAAACTGATTCATCATGTGTGACCAAGCAACATCAAAGTGTGGTAAAGAAGGAAAATGTTATTAAAGAGGAAGCTAGGAGAGGCTGGTGCAGTTTGCTTTTATCTGAGGAGATTTTCACACAGTCACTTTGTCCCGTAACAGGCACGGAACAGGGTCGCTGAAAGATTTCCGTGCCCTAAGTGTTACTATTCTGTTTTCTCCCTGTGATATGGTATTCACAGGGAGAAGTCGTTATTAAACACCTGGTTCCATTTCTGTAATGGATCATGGGTGTACAAATAGGATCCCCGTTTCTGTAGCTGGCCCCAAAGCAAACTGCAGAAACGAAGGGTTTTTTCTCCATTTAACAGCTGATCGAATCTCACCCATTCCCTCGACTTCCCTTGGCACAAAAGCAAGCAGCATTTTGCCAGCCCACCCCTTCATCATAAGAACCAATCATAGTGCAGCTCTGCTGCAACTGAATTGGGAAGATTGCTGGTAATTCACACAGCCCTTAGCCCTTAGAATCCAGACAAGATGGAGGTGCTCACGGTAGCGGCCCCAAAACCAAGAATTGGGTTGCAATCTCCAGTCCTGGATGGGGTCACACTCTCCTCCAGTGACTGTGTTCACAGTCTAGGGGTGCTCCTTGACTTGTCGCTCCTGATGACAAATCAGGTAAATGCGACAGTCAGGAGCGCTTGCCATCAGCTTCGGCTGATACGCCAGCTGCGCCCTTTTCTGGAAGTAAGGGATCTTGAGACCATTGTGCACGCGCTGGTAACCTCACGTCTTGATTTCTGTAATGCACTCTACATGGGGCTACCCTTGTGCTTAGTTTGGAAATTACAGCTGGTACAAAATATGGCAGCCAGGCTAGTTTCTGGGACATCTAGGAGGGACCACATTACTCCGGTTCTGAGATCCCTCCACTGGCTGCCTATCAGCTTCCGGGCCCAGTACAAGGTGTTGGTTATCACCTTTAAAGCCCTAAATGGCTTGGGCCCAAGCTATCTCAGGGACCACCTTCTCCCTTATAATCCTCCCTGCGCTCTCCGGTCCTCTGGGAGGAATTTGTTGCAGCCACAAAGACCTGGGCTGGCGACCACCTCCCAGAGGGCTTTCTCGGCTGTCGCCCCCAAATTGTGGAACGGCCTGCCGGATGAGATTCGCCTATTGACATCATTAGACAGCTTTAAAAAGGCTGTCAAGACGGTTCTCTTCAGGCAGGCTTTTCCGGAATAGCTAAACCCAGCCTCAGGAACCCTCTGGAGGTTGCTTCTGGACCTCCAAACTGATGCTGCTTGCTTGAAAGGGTTTTTAATAAATTGTATTATATATTGATTTTAATTTGTATTAATTTAATAATGTTTTAGGGGGGAAGGGATTTTGAGTTGTTTTATACTGTGTACTATTTTATTGTTGTAAGCCGCCCCGATTGCTCACAGAGGGGCGGGATATAAATAAATTTTCTCTGGCTTTTCTTCGCAAACGAAGATTCAGGAAGGACTCATCCCGCGCCTTCTGCAAGCGCGCTGATGACTAAAAAGGCCAATCCGAGATAAACAAGTCCGGTTGCAAAAAGCGCAGCAGAAGGACTCCTTGGGTGATGTTTTTGGGTTGTGATTCTTTCTGCGTTGTCGTTTCTCTTCAAGACTTGTTCGTCATGAGTTCTCAAATAAGGCTGCAGCATTGTGGATATTGCGTCCTTATTATTATTAGCAAAATGGTTGTTTACACAATCAATAATGCGCTAAGTCGTGCTGCTTTTTAAATAAGTCAGTAAAAGTAGTGACATCCCCTGAGATGCTATATTTGGGTTTTTTGCCTTCCCCCTTCTGAATGAGGCGATCCTGTGGCGCAATCCGTGGGAACAATGAGCAATCTTAGCAGAATATTTAGGGGAATATTTGGCCGTGTAAACACAGCCCTACTAGGGAACCTTCCCACAGCACTTGGAGGATCCTTAACTCTACCATTGAAGAATTGTGCCAAAGAAGAGCAAAGGCAGTGGGTCATGAGGCAGGGAGGAGGCTGCACTTGGCAGAAGTGGGCATGCTGCAGGCAGAGAGCTCAGCTGCACAAGAGCTCAGAGCTCGCCTCTGCCTTCTCTTTCAATGTGGCAAGGAACATACGCCACAATCATTCAGAGCCTGGAAAATGTTGGTCATGCTGGCTGGAGTAACCAAAAGTAACTTTTCCAAGCTCTGGAGTCAGTAGAGTTAATTGTGTGTCAATCCACTGAAATCATCTGTGTTCGGCTGTGATCACCAGATAATTTACTGGAGAATGGATTCCACAAGACTCCAAGAAGAAAAAGCGCTGCAGGCAGCATCAATCCAAAGTCTGCAGAAGTCAACTTCATTTTAAAAATGAACAGGCACATGGATTACTAGCAATGACATTCCACGCCTCTTGTTTATTCATGGAAAGGTCAAAGACATACCTTGCACAGATACCATATATGGCTAAAGGACCATTAGTTTCAGAAGATTTTTTTCCCCTGTACAGCTTTTTTTTTTAAAGAAAGAAACATCAAAGCACTAAAATGTGCATCCTCATGGAGTTCATTGACGTTGATACACAGGGTGGTCTGTAAATACTTGAAAGCTTTGCTTATTGTATAAAGTTACAAGGAAGCTCGCTCTTGCATCACTTGCATTTGGTAGTAAGACGATTTAAAAGGAAGCTAACACTTTCTGAAAACAGATAAAGCATTTATCCTGTAGGGAACAGGGACTTTCTGAAGCAAATTTAAAAGGAATTCCTTATGTTGGTCCACCTCTATGGAAAGTGATTCAAACATCATAGGTCAGGGCATACAAATTAAATGTTTTCTTTCCTTCTGATTTTATTTATTTTATTTTTAAAATGTATTTATACCCTGCTCTTCAGCCACAAGGCTATCAGAGCGGCTTACAAATTGTTTTAAGCAATAGCAATTTACACATCTACACTGTATTAAGCACTTTCCAAAGTGTGTTAGCTAATTGCCCCCACAAGTCGGGTCCTCATTCTTTCTCTCTCCAAACAATAGTAATCCAGGATATTTGATTTTTTTTTAAGGCTGGATTCATGAGCCAAAGATCTCACAAAGATGAAATCTGAAAAGAAAGAGGGTGTGGCACTCACTGTGGCAGGGATAGGGGCAACACTGGGAAATATATACTTACACATCATCCTCTGAACTTTTAGGAATGTAACACAGTCCCATTTAAAGGCAAAGTGTCTGAGAAAGATGGGAGAGGGAAAGGCCTGCATCTGATGTGGCCCTTGTTTAGGTAAGCAGTAGCCAACTCTTTTATTGTTGTTGTTAGATTCAAAGTCTGAGTTGGTTCCTCTAAGGTACATACCATTCTTCTAGCCAAAAAAACAGCCCTCCAAAAAAAACCAAAAAAACACCCTTACTCATGTTACCCGAATTACTGAAGTCCATGGAAATTCCACTCTTAGAATTCCACAAAAATAATATTTCTATGGAAAATTTTAATTAGTTCAAATAGTGGCTGTGAGAGGTTGGGTAATGGAGGGATCTTTTGACCTGTGTATATTGGTAGTAAGTGACAAGACTCCAAGCCTGGGGATAAAATAAAAATGTTTTTTATTGTAAAATAATCTCAGGAACACACACACATATACTCAGGCTTCAAGCAGTTACACAAGGCTATTGAAGAAAGTAGGAAGTATTGGGATAGAGGAATAGAGTTCAGGATGATGGGCTATACTGTACCTATCCAAAGAGCAGAGATTTGTGCAGCAGAAGATACTCAGAATGCAGTTCTAAGGGTCATGCAGCAAACCAGCAGAGTAATGAAGTGGGAGAAACTACAAACACTTTGGCGGTGCTTTGGGGTGATATTTATATTCAATACTCCCCCTGAAGGGGTGTTATTAGTGGAATACAATGTCTGCTAGAGTTTCCCAGGGTTAAACAATGGATTCTCTCGACGTGTTAATGATCGCTAATGGCTGAAACATCAGAACTGATGGGTCTCAGACAACTCTCTATTGTTTTAGGGAAGGTGTAAGGAAAAAACAGTTTTGCAAGGCGATGAGTGTCCAACCATCTTGTTGAATAAGTGAATGACTCACTTCCATGTACATCCAGGACAATTAGCCCATTTCCTCCCTAACTCATCCATTCAAAGGGGTCCGTTTAATTACTACCAGGGCATGTCTTTTAGGAATTTGGGCTGGCTACTTCCTTAGGCTTTCTGAGCAAATTGAGTCCTTGTATTTGGGAATGCCTGGTCTACTACCAACCACAATCAGTGCCAATAATAACCCAATGCAATATGGCCAATTGATGAATTATTGGAAGTGGGGTATCAGGGCAGGTAACAGTCATACTCCAAGGCTGGAAAGAGAAATACTCATCATTCATTGTTCAATGTTCAGAAAAATCTTATCTACACATGAACTGTGTACTCTACAGACACCAACTCCAAGTAATTTTTGTTGGGACTTATAGGCTGACATCCTAGTGACAGATGCAGGATTAAGTCCACCTTATGTCTGTGTATCTTTCTGTGTATCTCTCTTTTTGGACATAGCAGAGGTTGATATTGTCTTCCCCCCTCCACAAGGACCAAAGCACCCCCCTCCTGACCAAACATTTAACTGATGCAGCCCTTGCTCAGGCCACTCAGAGGCTGGTGGAGAGCAAGGGGAATTGGAAACATATCTGTCTCTGTACCTATTGCTAGATGCAAAATTATTACATCATCCTCTGAGATCTCAGGAGTAGCCTGGCAGATTTCAGCAGGTGATATAATTATTCTTGAGTCCAGACTATTTGAAAGACTGGATCTCCTGATATGATCCTGCCAAAGTCCTAAGGTCATCAGGAGGAGGCTTTCTCTTGGTCCCACCTTCATCACAAACTCGCTTGGTGAGGAATCAAGAGAGAGCCTTCTCAGTGGCTACTCCTACCATCTGAAATGCCCTTCCATGGAAGGCTAGGCTGGCTGGCTGGCCCCCTCCCTGATTTC
This sequence comes from Gambelia wislizenii, assembly GCA_030847615.1. Taxonomy (NCBI): domain Eukaryota; kingdom Metazoa; phylum Chordata; class Lepidosauria; order Squamata; family Crotaphytidae; genus Gambelia; species Gambelia wislizenii. The sequence continues at coordinate 60,307,522 of JAUMIR010000005.1, read as the reverse complement.
TTTTTACCAGCAGGCAAAGACTTTTCTTTTCAAGCAGGCCTTTAATGTATAAGCAGTAGGTCTTGTTTTTTTCTGGTATGTTTTAAATTTTATATGTCTTAAACTGATTTTATCAATTTTAATTGTATATATTGTATTTTTAATCTGTTGTTTTATGGAGCCTGCCTTGGGTCTCATTTTGGGAGAAAGGTGGTATACAAATGAAATAACTAAATAAATAAAATAAATTCTGAATCTGGTTAGTGGACATAGAGAGATGGTTCTCCAACCACCACAACCCCGCACTGCACCAGCAACAAAATGGCCATGCGGGGACTCAGCCGGTTTCTTATTGTCAGGGTGAACATAGTGCAGCCCACCAGATATTGGACTGAAGCTTCTAACATTCTTCACCATTACCTGTGCTAGCTAGGGCTGATAGGAGTTGCAGTTCAACAACCTGTGGAGGACCATATTTTCCCTGCCCCTGGTTTATATTAATGTGTAATTTTAATGTATCATTATGTATTTGCGCTTTCCTTCTTTCTCCTTACTTTCTTCTTTGATCATCCTCTTCTCATTCTGGGGAGTATTTATAATTTAAAATCCAGTAACATTGATCCATCCATCCATCTGTCCATCCAGCCTTCCAAAAAGATTGGCTGGAATCCTGTTGGGGTGTCGCATCTTTGTAAGTGGCGTCTGTGGGAATTAGAACTGTGTAGTTGCTCAACGTCTGTATCCGGTAGAGGGCTGCTGTTACATTACTGTACAGAAGAGCCAGCAAAATGCCTGATGCTCATTGGGCACTCTTGCCGGTGTCCCATTACACATCATCATTGTCAGTAACCAAGTTTCTTAGCACCCCTTTTATGTAGCTAGGTAGACGCAAAGCTATGTTATGTAAAAGGTCATATAGGAATCCAGCATATGTTTATACATCTCCTTGTGTTTTAGGATGGTTTTATCAAAAAGTTATTTGTTTGGGCTACCACATCTGGAGCATGCCACTCACCATGGCCACTGGCCATGCTGGTTGGGAGATTCTGAGAGCTGTAGTAAAAAAGGGGGTGGGAATTTTCCCCAGCACTGGCCTATAGTCTCTTTAGCTTGGCAGCAAGCATTAGAGAAGAAGGCAGGAGTGCAAATCAAGCTGTGTTTCAGGCAGGCTACTGGCCTCTGGCTTCTATCCATGCATGATATTAGTTGTCATCCTATTAGTGGCATACACAGGAGTAAGTCCAAACTATGCCTTGTCTGTTTATCACTTTGTGTATTTTATCCAACAGTATTAGAAATTCATCATACAGGCTTTCTTCTTCAAGAGCATTAGCACAGCAACTTACAGGTTAATAGCCACCAAGGGAGTAGGGGCTGGTGGTTTGCATGTCTGTGGCAGACTGAATCTGCACTGTCTTTTAATCCAAACTTCAAAGGAGTTATCCAAGGTGCTGAACCCTATCCTTAAAGTCAGTTCTGCACTTCTGATAGACCCTTTAAAGTTTAGACTACATTCCAGTGTCAATTCAGCACCTCACTGATGTGGAAGCAAGCATCTACCATTGTACCAAGGGTAGCACCCCCAAGAACATCATGGTCTGGTCTTCACTGGAGGCAATCCTTTTCTCCTATTTGACTTGTTTCTCCTAAGACTTGCTGCAGTCTTGAAAGCTGCCATGTACTTGCATTCCCAGATGCAGTGACCATCAGTTCAGAGTTAAACAGAAAAGTTTATTGGCACAAGAATCCAGAAAGAATATCATACAAGGTTGTTGTTCAAAACTGAAACTTAGAGGACAGACAGTATACTAAAAACATATTGCAATCTATGAAATCTGTCATGCTTCAATACTACAGTAGCACCCTTATATCTGCAGGGGATTGGTTCCAGGGGTCCCAGAGGATATTGAAAACCACAGATAGTAGCAAACACCCTGTAATGCGGGGAGGAAGACTTATGGAGGAAGAGGAGAAAGGAAGGGGGCAGGCAGGAAGAGGAAGAAGGAAGAAAGGAAGGAAGGAAGGAAGGCAGGCAGGCAGTGAGAGAGTGAGGCAGCTTAGTGGGGCCCTGCTGCAGAGAGAGTGTCATGGAGCCAGAGCCGGAGCTGGCTGGAGGAGGGTGGGGGACAGGCAAGCTCTCTCTTCCTCCTCTCCCTTCCCATTCATCCCCACTGCCACTGCCACAGCCCTCACAAGGATGGGAGAAGGGAGGTGAGTTCTCTCCTCCTCTGCTCCCTTCCCCACTCACCCTTTGAATCAGCGGATGGTGAATCAGCAGATATGGGGGTGCTACTGTATCAGTTAGCCATCATCCCCTGACCTCCACTTCCCATACAGAGTCCATCCCATGTTTCCCAAGCCAACTCCACAGCTTATCTCTCCATTCCCATTAGCAACTGCTATACTCCCCTCCACAGTTGCCACAGAACCCTCATTAGCAAGCACAAAGAAATGAAAACACAACAGCAAGGTCAGAAGAGAACACTGAAAATGGCAGGAACAGATCACACCAGAGACTGATCCTGACAAAAGGTCTCAATGCTTACTTGATGGGTCTTCTGTCCCATTACTCATTTCCCCCAAACCAACAGGCTCTTGTAGCCACTCCCATTTCCCATGTGATATTGCAGGGTTCTAGCTGTATAGAGTAATGGCAGACAGAGTGCCAATAATCCATCAGTCCATCAAGCACCATTTTGGGGGTGGGTGAAAGAATCCCCAAATGTGAATGTGGAAATGTGAATGATGAAGCACTGATAAAGGCTGGGAAAGGGTTCCTCAGATAAGAAGTTTGTAATTATCTTCTTCAAATGGGCATCATCCATCAGGATTGACCAGTGCAGCTGCTTGGGGGTGATTAGTGCTGGGGATGGCTCAGCTTTCACACAGAACCATAGACAGGTTTATTCATTGCAAGATGGGAACTCCATTTGCACAAGCCCCCTCAATACCTTCTCCACTAGAAAAGTTGTGGCTGAGTAACAGGATCTGTAACTGGAGTCTAGAGCAAGGTAAGTTCTCATAGTGAGTTGACAATTCACATGTCTCATTTATGGCACCTTCTCTGACTTCAGTCACACAATGCAAACCACCCAGAAGCACAGCACATACTTTCGCAGCAGAGGTGTACAACTTTGACAGATCTGTAGACCATTGGTTTTGTGCTACCAGTAGCAAATACCAGAACAAATAGAGAAACAAAAATCTCAACATAGCTAGAAGTCTACTTCAGAAGTTGAAAGTTGATATATTTGCTGGTAAACAGTACTGGGGGGGGGGGTGTATCTTCCAGAAGAAGCAATTCACTTTCCCCTGCCCCCTTCCAGTAAAAGGGTACCCCAAGGGCAAGGGCAAGGCAGCCTGGTGTACTGGTTTCAGTATTTAACTAGGACTCTGGAAAGCCAGGGTTCAAATTCCCATGGAAACCTACTGAGTGATTTGGGACAAATTACAATCTCTCAGTCTAAAAGGAAGGTGATGGCAAACAACCTCAGAATAAATTTGGCCAAGAAACACCTATGCTAGGGTCATCATAAGTTGGAGTTGACTTGTAGGCGGACACCAACACCAGCAGCTTAGTAAGCTCATGTCAGTTAGTGCAGAAGGGGGATTATCAGCCCCATCTACACGATGGAAAAAAAATATGTACGGGGGTTAGAAATTCAAAAAGGCAGTCGTATGAATGTGTATGATCTGCCTACATGATAAAAATCCCCCCCTCCAAATTTGTATGAGCCCTTTACCCAGCTGGCCAGAGTGAGCGATCTCGGCGGCGGTTTTAATCTCCCGCCACATTTTTTTAAAATCTAACATGGCAGCCGCAACCACTTTCCCTCTTTCCTAGTCCCACCCCCTCTACCAGCCAGCCAATCAGATTGCACTTATGTTCGTATCTGTGCAAACAGGAGTGTACAGACTGCCTATCATTCGAACGGCTGTCCAGATAAATCCCTGAGATCTGGATGAAGAGCCACACATGGACTAAAAGGTAAGTTTTGCAGCCCCCACCCCCTCTGAATGACACATATTTATTCGAATGGCCATCTGTACAGATCACCGATTTTTTCGAATAAATATGTGTCATTTTTCATCATGTAGAGAAGACCTAGTTCACTGGGCTGTTTAGTCTGGAAGATTTCTTTATCTACAACTCCCTCCTCCTCATGTTACAGTATGTAGACTTTTTGATTCAGTGGATCCACATATGGCTCTTTTTCATCTGCTCTGGCACACTAGGGTCCTCTATCATGGCAGACCTCCCTCTCTTCAACTGCAATGAACATCTCTGTTGGTTTCTGCTGGTACAGCAGTGCATCCAGTGGCAGCTGCTAGCTTCTGTGCCAGTGAGACAGTGAGGTTTTAGGACAGTCTTTCTAAGAGCTATCCAATGTGCTGTCCCCAAAATAGGTTCAGCACCTTGGGCAACTCCTTCAAAGTTCAGATTAAAATCCAGAATCTACCAGCACTCTAAAGATGGAAGCCACCAGTTGCCACTGAATGCACCATTCTAACCTCTCCAGCCACCAGAATTAGATGCTGAAACAAATTTAAATGATTACAACTTTCCACTCGGAATTTTAACATTTTCCAACCATGACCTAAGGTACTGTTAAACCTGTTCTGCTAAGACAAGGTTCATTTTCTTTCCAAATATTTACTGAAATATTCTATACTACTTAGTATACATTTCTCTCTGCTAATCTCAATGTGATCCCCTGAAGGGTTATTTATTACATATGTATACAGCATGTCTTTAGAAGTGAGATTAATGTAATGTGACACACACAAGTAGCACACACTCGTGTTTAAATATTTTCCAGAAAGTTTGCAAATTTAGTTAAAAGAATACTTACAAGGTCTTCTGCCTAGATACTAGCACGGAAATAAAGTTCCAGATATTAAACATTGCTCACTGTAGGTGGCCAATTAATGCACAGTGCCAAAGCTGGAATAAATCCTTCAACTATATACATAAAGCATATAATCTCTTATCTGCTTAGGCATTATCAAATTTTTAACAAATCCTTAGTAACTTCAAACACAGGTTTAATGGTGTTAAAACATGTAAAGAACTGAGTTTTTAAGAACATAATCTGTTCTAGAATGTTTCAAGAGAACTACTTTGAAATGTAATCATAATCTTATCCCACGAAGAAACTGATGTCATTTTTCAACATATCAAATTTATTAAAATAATGAGAAATAGTCCTCTTTACCCAAAATTATGCATACCTCTTTCTTGTGGGAAGCTGAAGATCATTTTAAAATTTAAAAAGCAGTAAAATACAGGCAGAACTAAAAGAGAATTAATGCTGGTTCCTAAATGAGTTTCCTTCAATAAAATTGATCTGATAATAGATTTTTGTTGAAAACTCTAATGCTCTGTTATAGCCATTTAAGTTCTGACAATGTTGGTATGAATGCATTGGGCAGCCTCTACCTGATCTGGGCTGGGAGTTAGGATCAAATGATTACAAGATTAAATGTTATTACATTTCTGACATATGAATGATAGCTGGCAGTGGGGCTGTTTCTGGTAGAAGAAGGTGGCGAAAGTGAAGCCTTGGGGTCCCATGAGAATCTGAGAGTATTTTTGCAGTAGTCTCATGCTCCTTGTTGTTGTTATGTCTCTTGTTGAAGTTATGAAGACCCTCGTATCTTAGGGGTTTCTTGGCCAGTAGAGGATTACCATTATCTTCCACTGAAGCACATCCCCACTCAACACTCATTGTCATGTTGAGAGAGAAAGCACAGGTGAGCTCTTTAGTACAATAGTGCTGTGCAACTCATATTGTCCAAGGACTTTATCAAATGGGGCTGAAAAGCAGAATTACAACATAATAGTATCACAAATGGGTTCCCATTGTTGCGTGATGTTGTTGTCCTCCCATGGTCCGTGTGCTCCACTCATTAATTAGGCATAACTTTTAATTGATGGGCAAAGCTGTCAATAGCCCTCAATATTGCTCTTTTCATGGGGTTGATGAGTGTACACTGTTGTTGTTGTTGTTGTTGCTGTTGTCGTCTGTAATAGTAGTAGTAGTAGTAGTAGTAGTATTTCTTATCCGCCTCTCCCCAAGGCTCAAGGCGGGGTACAACATGAATTAAAATACAATGTATGACATAAAATCATTTAAACATAGAGATAAAAACACATAGGATTAAAGCTAACATTAAAATCATTCATAAACTTAAAATACCAATTTAAATTCATAGATTAAAATCAACTGGGTAGGCCTGCTGGAAGAGATAGGTCTTTAGTGCTGTTTTAAATTCCAACAGTGTGTTTAGCTGTTGAATCTCTTTGACAGGGGTTAGATATCCCTTCAAAGAAAGGAGAATGACTAAAGCAAACTTGTTAAAATACAAAGTCACCATTTGCTGTTGCATGTAACCCTATTTTTAAATTAAACTACTAGGAAAGGCTTTCTTAATGTTTGGACTTCTGTTCCATTTTTTTTTCTTTCAGATATTTCAGGCGGGGAAACAAAACACCCCAGAGGTGCTCTGTTTGAAAGCAGACCAAAGTTGTTTCATGCTGTATTTTTTTTAATGAAAGGGAGAAAAGCAGAGTTTAACAATGGAATCTATTTTGTGTCTAATCGAAAGTTAGCATCATTGAGTCCAATGAATTTATTCTCAGATAAATATGTTGAAGAATTCACAAAATGATTTGGAGAGAGGCCTTTTCAAAACTTTGAATTATTGTGTATAGTTTATGAATTTATGGTCAAATTACTGTATCTTCCCAGCCCTAAGCCAGGATACCATATGATAAATCATTTGCACAACTCCTGGGGGCCGTTTACACAGGCAAATATTCCTCTAAATATACCGCTAAGATAGCTCATAGTTCACACGGATCGCAGCACAGCATCGCCTCATTCAGAAGGGGGAAGGTAAAACACCCAAATATAGCATGGCAAGGTATGTCGCTACTTTTGCAGGTATATTTGCAATATAGCGCTTTATTGGCAGTGTAAACTACCATTCCGTTAAGGGTTGCAGCAGATCTGCATTGTGATTGGTTGCTCTGATGCAAGGGGCGGGCTTAAAAGAGGGGGACTGAGTTCAGTAGCGTTCATGAAACTTTGAAAAATCCTCTCTGCTATTTTGCAAGTCTGCCAAGAAAAAGGATTCCCAAGACCTTTCAGTCATAAAGTTCCCATCTGTCAGCTCTGCTTGGGGGAGGGAGAGAGAGTGAGAGAGAGAGAGAGAGCAAGTGAGGGAGAGAGAGAGGGTGGGAGGGAGAGTCAAAAATCCTCTGCTATTTTGCAAATCTGTGAACCCTGACTAAACAAATTGTGCTGAAAAAACTTGTGATAGGTTCACCTTAGGATCCTCGGCATGGCAGCAAAGTCTTTCAGCAGAGAGATTGCTGTCCCTCTGCTTCGGGCAGTGACTGAGTTCATTTACAGGCAGATTTAGAGAGAGAGAGAGACAGAGCCACTTCTTTGATCTTCCCCCTGCTATTTTGGCAGTCTGTGAGTCTTTCTTTAGCTCAAAAATGCAGGGCTTCAAAGGAAGGTCTGTGCCCTTCCCCATAAAGCCTGCCTCTGCTTGGGAGGCCACGCCCCCCCCACTTTTTCAAGTCTGAACGAAAAAGCAGCATAATTAGAAAAAAACCTGACTGGGACAGCTGTGGAAAAGAATTAAAGTGCAAGTTGCCACAATAAATCTGCCGTGTAAACCAGCCCCTGATTGTGCAAGCAGTTGAAATTTTTTAGAGCTTACACAAGCAGGTATCCAATACCTCTTTGTGAAAGTGGTTCTCTGTTCTGGGAAGTGCAGCAGGTTGGCTTCCATGATGTTTGATAGTCCCCCTTGCCACAAGTTGAGATGAGAGGGACAATAAGAGAGAGAGAGAGAGAGAGAAATATGAAACATGGTCAAAGTGGAAACATGCTTCTTTACCATTGCCTTTTAATAGACACCTTCTTCCTCCTTTTAACAGATGCCTCCTTCCTGAGATTGATATGCCAGTGGAATTTTTTTGCTCTGTACACCGAGCACATGTAGTTTCACACCAGAAACAAATCTTCTATAGACAATCATTTCCTCATTTATATTGCAGTAGCTGTTTGCAAACAGCAATTTTAAATCCCAAGTGTGGAGCACAAAGTAACTATTTAAAGGTAGAGGAGCCCTGCCTCCTTTGCCATTTGGCCTTCCCACTTATACACCAGCTATATGGTCCTGCAAGCAGCATCAAGGAAGTCATAATTTCCCAGTCTCGGATCCCCCAGCTGTTGTTGGACTATGTCTCTCCTCATTCCCAGCCAGTATTGTCAGTGGTTGGGGATGAAGGGGGTTCCAGTACAGCAATAGCTGGGGGCTATGGTTGCTTAAAGTTAAATCAACCAAAGTTTGCTTTGCTAAGATGTAAAATATTCAAACCACAAATAGCTAAAGACAGTAGATGGGAGCAGGGGGATTTGCTAGAGGAAAAATAGCCAAAGAACTTGTAGAACAAATTTTCAAGAACATCTCTGGATTTCACAGTGACCATACTGGCTGGGAAATTCTGGAATCTCTAGTTCAAAAAAGTAACTTTTCCAGGCTGTGCCACTAAGATAGAACCAATCATGCCAAGAGTAGAAAAGGTTTTGTGGTCATGTTTGGACCCAAGGTAAAATATAGGGAGGAAATTGATCATACCCACAGATTCTGTGATGAACCATGTGCCTTGTTCCACAGTGCAAAGGGAATAGGATTGGGAACAGTGGGCACACTCCCACTCTATTGTCTACATATTGAATATACCCAGTTTTTAAGATCTGAAAGGGATGTTTAATGTTACATTGGAAGTGAAAAATATGTTCCTGCTGTTACATACGCTGACAGACCTCATCTTGGAATATTGGCTATATTTAATAATTTGGCTAACCACATGGTTACAGGTATACCAGGGATCACCTAATACCAGGGTGGGATTCATGTATGCACCAGCGGAATGGCCTGTGGAAATTTCCAAAAACAAACACTCTCAAGTAAGGCTCAACACCTGGATGTGAGTCATCACTAATCCACTCAGTTATAGCAAGAGACCCTTATTGCTTGTAAATGGGATTTTCCTCTCCTTTTCCCTCCAACAATAGACCTTGCCAGTTTCCTATTCAATTCCAAAGTATCGATCGTTAATTATCACCAGCTCTTCCAGAGTACCCCTTGTTCTATCCTGGGAACCTCCAAGGACCATTGTATTTCATCCACAACTCCTATCTCTGTAGAGGAACTATTTCATATAAATATCACCCTAAATTATCACCAAATTGTCTACAGCTTCTCCTCCTACATCCATGCTACCAGTTTGCTGGTAGACCCTCCGAACTCAACTCTGAGCCTCTGCTGAAGGAATCCCTGCTCTACAGGACAGGTGTTGTATCACCCATCATCCCCTTACTCTCTTCCTCTATCCAAATACTTCCAACTTTATTTGTTAGCCTTGTGTGAGTGCCTGAAGCCTGAGTGTGTGAATGCTGTGATATTATTTTTCAATAAGGATAATTTAATTGTACCTTTTAGCTTAGAGTCTTCTCCTTAATACTGGTATGCATAGGTCTAAAAGGGCCTGCCATTACCTACTTCTCACATTGCCAAGTCGAGCGTATTAATTTCCCATCTTAATGTTAGTGTGTTAGAGGGTCCTCCAAGACCGCCTGCATTTCAGGTAACACTGCCCTTATACAAAAATGTGTATTCATTAGACTAAGGTCAGATGGATCTAGGGTAGTCAAATTTGCCTTGCTGTAGCTTCTAGGAAACCTTATATCAAGTTTCCTGTATATATCATAGGGTTCATCGTGTGGCCTCCAGGAAATATAGCAGCATGTTGTTCCGTTCTTTATCAGTAAGACAGAAATAATTATACCATGATTGCAAACACAATCAACATAATGAAGAAAATTGCAAACTGAAACATTTATGCTATATAAATGTTAAATACACATTGCCAAATATACACTAGCTAAGATTGGCTGTTGGTCTTGGGTGAAGTAAAAAAAACTAGTTCATCTACACTAAAATATTTTCACTGCTGTAGAACTCTTAACTAACTCTGTTTAGTTTAATTAGTAAAATGTCTTAAAAGTACTTAGGTACATATCCACCTTTTAATTGACAGTATGGAAAGCAGCAGGAAATAATTTACTGCTAGCTCCTACATTGTTAAAACAAGACAGGGATTTCCTCATATTCCTATATTCTCTCCAGCTTACTCCACCAAGGGTTAGGGGATGATCATTAGTTCATTGTTTTCAAAACAGCAGTACGCGGGGGAAAGCCCATTTAATGTATTTAATATAGAAATAAATAAGGAAATACAGAAATAAGCACATATCACAGTCAAATGGTGATGAAGGAAGTGATTCATCCAAAATACAAGTATCACTAGGAGCATCAGGCGCTAGTAATTTAAATACAGTTTACATTGTGATTTCTGGCCTAATATATTATTTTGTTTGGGGGTGAAGAACAAGCAGTCAACTCCAATTCCATGGACAAAGGTTGACTGGACTAGTAGCTGAATCCTTCAGTGCTGCTGTGGGACAATCTCCTCCACTGCACATAAGGCAAGAGGGCTAGCATAGGCAACCCTCATCTCTTTCTTCCAACAGCTTGATGTCACCTCTCTGGATCTGCCATATGAAATCATTGTCACATTCTCTCTAATGGTAGGCCAGACCTGCTTCTACTATAGCAACGTACAACACAGAAAAGATTACATATCAACTTTTGAGTTGGAAACCAGCATTACCATAACCTGAGATGAACCTACCAGACATGTTGACTATTTGGATCTTCTACCAATCTTACTTCTGGTGTATGTATTGCCTTAGTGTCTGCCATCACAAAGAATGTTGGTCTAGACTGTTTGTGGCTGCAGATAGATTCTGAAGAAAAGGGTTTGATGCAGAACATCATCTGGTCCAAACACTCACTTCTGGGTCTTGTTGATTTGATTTTGTGTAATGCCCAGTAAGAAAAGCATAAAGTAATTAGGGCTAATGCCAATTAGGGTTATGATGCTAATCAGTTGACTTGTAAAAGACTAGCAATTGACTGCCTATTAATTGGCAGCAGTTAAGTATTTTGTTGTTGCTATTAGCTGCCAAATAGACTTCGACTTATGACAACCCTATGATTGAAAGACCTCTAAGAGTCCTGGTCACAAACTCCCTTGCTCAGGTCTTGCAAACTCAGGGACATGGATACCTTGATTGAAACAATCCACAAAAAGTTTATGACTACACAGGGTTGACTACACAGGCAGGAAACCTGGCATCTACCTTATAGCTATGGTAGATTTCTTTGGACTGCAATGGCCTGTAAATACCACACTCACCAGGCTTCTCCAATTGTAGATCAGACTATCCCACGACACTGTTACTTGCATCAGAGTAAAAAGATGGGCCTACACTCATCACCACACTGCATGGTACTATTTCTGGCCACACGGTTGGTGGTGCTGCTTTATTGTTATTTTTTCTGCTTGTTTCTGCATGCAAATAAATGAATATACATGGTCCCAGAGTACTGTATTACTGGATACACAGAGATACGCTTATCCAGATATGTGCACAATTGAAAAGTAAAAAAAAAAAGGGGGGGAGTGCCACCGGAATTCCTGCCCAGACTTTACTCCGAAGCCAATCCTTGGCCATCACATGGCCAAAAATCTGGGTTTTGTCCTCAAATCCAAAGCAAACTGTGAACCTTACAGATCCAGGATTTCCTGCAACAACACTGGTGAAAATGTTCATCGTCAAAAATACTTAAAAAAAATTCTAGGCTGTCTTCTAGGGCAAAGTAAAGAAGGACCCCCCATATCCACTGATTCATTATCCACTGATTCAATTATCCATGGGACACAAAACAGCACACCTACCATAGAGTCTTCCTAGAAAATGTGTCCTCTCTAGCCATTTTCTAGGTCCCCCAAGGCAACTCTATGATATTTCAAACTAGAAGTCCCATTGATTTTCCTTGGTTTTTTTCCGGGCTGTGAGGCCATGTTCTGGAATAGTTTCTTTCTGATATTTTGCCTGCATCTGTGGCTGGCATCTTCAGACAATGGTTGGGTAGGAGTGTATGTGGAGTTTATATGCTGTGAACCCCTGTTGGGAAGTATGTACATTTGTGTAATTGAGTAATAATAATAATAATAATAATAATAATAATTTATACCCCGCCCCTCTGTCAAAACAATCGGGGCGGCTTACAAAAATTAAAATACAATACAAATAAAATCCCCAAACACCCCCCATCCTAGAAACATGCCCTGCCCAGCACAGCTGTGTTCTCAATATCATGGCCTCAATGCTGGTGATCCCTGCTTGCTCAAGGACCACTACTATGAAATTAATTAAAACTGGTAAAAGAAGTTATTGAAAATAAACAACTGATATTATTTTGCTTTATCTTTTAATTTAATTTATTTTTTAAAAAAACATAAGTATAGGCTACTGTTTCAAAATAAAGCTCCAAAGAACCATTCAGTGGACCATTGACATTTATAGGTTTACCTAACATTGTTAATTTTTTTAGTAGTTTGCTTCATTTTTATATATGGGTTTCATTGCTTTACAATGATGTTCTGACCCACTTGTTTTTGTAATTTGTATTGATGTAACACTTGGACAGAAGTACATTGCCTGCAGTTATCTATGCACTGACAATTATCTGTCTGGATTATTGCAAGTATGTGAGGCTGCCTTTGAAGATGGTGCAGAACATGCAACTGTTGCAAAAAGGTGCATCAAGCTGCTCACAGGCTGTTTCATGTCAGGGCCCCACACCCTCCAACCAGCCTAATTTGGCTGGGACAATCCTGAGTAAACATCTCTCATGCCATGTTTTCAGCTGCTTTTCCCTCTCGTCCCACTTTACCCCTTTATCTTCAGCTTATTTCAGTCACTACCGACTGGGTTCAAAGTGCAAAAGTAGTTTGCACTCTGTAACTCAGGAGAGGGGAGGAAGAGTCAGAATCTTGCCCTTCTCTGTAGACTCAGGCAAAAGCAAACTGCTACAGCCTCTCCTAACTTGACTATTCTTGACTTTTGCCATCCTGACCACACTCTGATGTTGTTTTGCCACACATGTCCTTGTTTCCATCTGTCAAATGTTGGTGGGTATGGTACTCTATCATTTGCAGTATCGGACACTATCTGGACCCTATGCAAAGTATTGGTGTTGACTTGCAAAACCCTAAATGGTTTAGGAACAGTCTACTCCAAGGAGCACCTTCTTCTGTATGTTCTTGCACAGTTGTTAAGAACATTCTTGGAGACTCTACTGAGTGCTGTCCCCACAATGTTGCAACAAATGGCTAAAAGGGAGGGAACTTTCTCCATCTGTTTAATGCCTACCCTAGGGAGATCTGTCTGGCTCCTTCATTATATACATTTAGACACCAAGACCTTCCTCTTTCAAAAGATACTTAATCTTTAATTTGTTGCTTTTATTATAACTTCTGTTGCTGGTAATGTAATACCTTAATATTTAATAGTAAAATCAGACGTCAAATTGTTTATTATTATTTTATAGTAGACCCAGTGAATCAATTGAAGAATGGTAAATCAGTGTTTATATAAATCACCACTCCTTGGCATTAAAGTCTCAGAACAGAACATAGGCATGGCATAACAGAATTGATTGGTGGCTGTCTAATGCAAATCAGTTAATTAAAAATGTAGTATACAATGCCCAATTTTAATAGTGTACAACAGAGCTGAATGTTCCCTTGTGGTTCTAATTTGCCTCCTCTCCAAAATTTTCAGGGGAACAAAATCCATCCCTATCCAAAATCTTATTGTGTCCTGTTTGGTTGCTGGTACCCACAACTCTGATAGACTACTTCCGCAACAGGATTTTTTTTAAAGTTGATCTTCTTCATTTTGCTAGCAGTGATGTCTTCACATAGCTAGTCAAATCTGGAGTACAACACCTATTCAAGAAGCACGCTGAATTAACTTTGTTCTCTATGATGGTGTCATGTAGAGTGTTCTCACTGTCAATGTGAAAACACTGCTTCGACCAGGACAATTTTTCACTGCTTTAACTGTGAAGTGGCTCAAACTGCAGCTGATTTTGATTGCAACTAGATTACCATAACCGTATCTGATTAACAGTATGTGTGTTGAGTCATCGCTAAGCATCACCCTAACCCAGACCACAGAAAAGTCCTCCACATATTGAAAGGCTATTATGATCTCCACCCTCCAATTTCAGTTTTCTGAAGCATATCAAGAGTACCTAATTCAATGTGTAGCAAACATGAGGATTTAATTCTACAGCAAATAGGTACATACATTCCCACTGAAACCCTCTATATGCATTTTCCATGCTGAGACCAAAAGCAATGTTCAATTATCTTTTATCATGCCAACATTGCAAAGCCTTAGAAGGAAATGGTGGCTGAGAATTTAAAGGTTTTAAGATGAATGGAATACTTATTATTATTATTATTATTATTATCTGACCTGTATAATAATAATAATAATAATATAATGAAGTGGAAACCCCTACAACACCAAGAGTTCCATGGACACAATCCCTGTTACTCTAACGTAAGATATAAATCCAGAGATTTCTCATGCCATCATTTTGTAAATAATTACAGTTCTGCTGAATCTGTTGTATAAAGTTTACATGGGAGGTTCACTGCACCCTTGCTCTTGTTTAGAACATTCGGAACCACCAGAGAAATGTTGACATATGGCTGCACTGTTTTAGTGCACAAGACATTGACTACACGGGAACATAATAAACAGGAGCATAAAGGCAGGTTTGTGCACAGGCAGTTTGCATTGACCTTTCTGGCAGATGAAATCCATCTTGAATACATGGTGCTGATTTGGACAGGCATAGAAACTCATTCCTGTTACCACGACTACTCATTCTACAAATATACCCATACCCCCCCCAAAAGTAGAACCCTCTCAGCAAAGTGATTTTAAGTAAGTCTTATATCAGCCACATTCTATTAATTTAAAGCTTCCAAAGTTCTATTGCCAAAAAACTATTCTATTGCTATCAACTTGAATGTCTCTTTAAAATTAGGTCAGAACAATTTAGACTGAAGAGGTGCTACTGATCACACCTTATTGATACTTATCTTATGATGGATCTAAATCAGTTTAGAAGCTGTTGTGCTGTTGTTCCAATCCTACATTCTTCCTTAATAAAAACATATAACAAAATTCTATCTGAAAAGCAAATACTTGCAGTAAAGAAACAGTTGTTTATGGTCCTGAGAAAGTGGGAGTTTTCAGATGCAATTAAATCTGAATCAATTTACCCATTGCATTTTGCACTCAGCTTTCTTTTAGTGGGGGTCATCGGTGGAGCCATTGCCTCAGGGGCAACCAGTCTCTTTCAGGTTTATGGCTGCTCCTTCTGCAGTTGCTCTGAGTTGTACAGGAACTCTCCCAGTGCCCAGCCTTTGTCAGGATTGGGTCCAGCACTGAGAAGGTTCCTGTGTTAACTCTTGTACAACAAAACTCCCATATAATGGATCCACAAGATCACCCTTACCATTTTATGTATGCAGTATAAGCACCCAGAACAGAGTTATGCTTCTGTAATCATGTATTCTGTGGACAGGAATTATCAAACCTGGCCATAAATGTAGAAGCTAGAAATGTGCTTCATAGATCCCAGATGTTCCTCAGCTATGGATCATTGTTATACATGAGCGCATGGCCACATAGCAGAGCATAAGAAAGTGAAAATGTGTTGTAGTAGCCAGGTCTTAGAACTTTTTTCCCCTCCTGCATTCATTTTTGTTAAATGCCTTCAAATTCTTTCCATCTTGAATTGTGGTAATTTTGGTAAATTATTCAAAAACAAACTGAAATGAAACTCTCCCCCTATCAGCACCATCCAAATTTAAGAAGCGAGGTTGTTCTCAGCATGAAGAGACCTATGATGTACTTGTCTACCAACCAGGTTTTCAAGATAATGAACCTCTGAGAAAGGAGTACTAATCCTAATTCAGCATTAATATGGTTGAATAAACAGGGATTCAAAGTTAGATGTACGAATTATGCACCCAAAATGAACAACTCAGATGAACAACTCATTTTTGTTCTGTCCCACATTTACTAACTTTAATCTTAAATTCTTTCTAGCCACAATATGAAGAAATTTACAAATGTTGGTAAACACCTGCCAAAAAGGAACAGGAACATTTTTTTTACCCATTCCTACTTTACCTAACACACCTATATGAGTTAAGAGACATTGGACTGACTGTTATGCTTTTTCTGTATAAAGAAAACATGTCAAAAACCATTCATGAGTATTAAAAAGCTACCACAATTGTTCAGAAAACATAAGACGCAAGCAATCAATTCACCAGCTATTTCATACAGTCACATTAGTTTCCATAACACTTTCCACATTAATTCTTCCATTTGCTTGTTGTCATGTTCCTGACAAATAAGGAAGTATAACACATTTGTCTGCTTTGAGGAGAAGCAAAATATTTTGATCTGTATCCAGAGAATTTCCATGCATATGTCTTCTCTTAGTAGTCATGTGAATCCTGTTATTTCCCCCCACACACAACTTGGGTGATAGGGAGGCACAGAGTGGTGTCTTCTAAATGGGAAACAATACTGCCTCTGCACATGAAAAGAAAAACTGGATACCTGACAAAAATTATAAAAGTAATATCATACAGCTTTGGTCTTTACGAAGGACTGTATCTTCCCATATGAGCCTTCCTGAACTCCAGGATCTTCAGGGGACTTCTTTCAGTCCCACCAGCTTCACAGATATATAGTATTTGGGGAAATGGGCACGGCTGCTCCTACACTCTGGAGTTACAGTACCTCCCTGGAGAGGTTTGGCTGGCTCTCCCTTTCGCTGTCAAGCAAAGACCTCTCTATTCCAGCAAGTTCTGGGGAACAGGTTGCTTTACATAATGGGTTTTCTGTTTTAGTGTGGTATTGTTTTTAAGCTATGCTTTTAAATTAGTGTTTTATATGGTTTAAATTCTATAGATAGTTCATGTGGCATCCTGTTAGTCAGTTACAATATTGTGGGTTGGACCCATGACTGCATAGCTGTTTCCAGTTCATATTTATGATTTTGATACCATTGCCATGATCATAAATGCCCCCAAAATCAATCTTAAAAGCCCATCAGCCATCCCAACTGATAGAGTTCTGTGGCATTGGCAAGTGGGACACTTCATTATCATGTGACAAGCACCCTCCTGCCTGTGAGCAACAGTGCAAGGAACAGAAGGAGGGCCCCCTCCAGGGTTTGTTATAACCCTCTGTTACACCATTGTTTGCTGGTGGGAGGCGGCTTGTCACGTCATCCTGCAGCACCAATGCGGCAGAATTCTATTGCTTGAGATGGTTTGCTGTCTTTTAAGGTGGGTTTCAAGGGTTGGATTAATATATATCATAGGTATATCTCTGATACAGGATCTTGGCCAATAATAACAGACTCCCTAACCGAGCTGACACAACTGGTTTCGGAGTTGTTGTTGGAGTCACCCAGACTGTTAGTTATGGGCGATTTCAACATCCCACTTGAGACCAGTCTGTCAAATTTATCGGGTGCAGCTCGGGAGTTCATGGAGTCCATGACAAAGATGGGCCTATCCCAGTTGGCTGATGAGCCCACTCATTGTGCGGGTCATACCCTTGATGCGGTCTTTAGTATGGAACAGGAATATCCGTGGGCAGAGAGGTTTTGTCATGGACGGACCATTTCCTGATCAAAGCTGAACTCAGAGCCACTGTCCGTCCCATCAGGGGTGGAGGACCTACTAGAATGGTCCACCCTCGAAGGCTAATGGAACCCATTGGATTCCAGAAAGCCTTAGAGGTTTCATTGGTTGGTAACGCCGGTGATTCTGTCAAAGCCTTGGTAAATACTTGGAACATCGATCTTACCAAGGCTATTGACATGATCGCTCCCAAGCATCCTCTCCAACCCGCTTCAAATTGCCATCCATCGTATGCAGAAGAACTTAGGAGATGAAGCGGGTTGGACAACGAGTAGAGTGCATCTGGCGAAAACTTGGCTCTTGCCTGACAGGACTCATGTTAGGAAATTTCTTCATTCCTATAGAGAGTCAATATGTGCAGCAAGGAAATCTTTCTCTTCTGCATGTATTGTGTCTGCAGAGTCTCGCCTGGCAGAGCTGTTTAGGGTGGTGAGGGAACTGACACAAGTTCCACCTGTCCAAAACCCAACAACAGCCTGATGTGATGCATTTAACAACTTCTTTGCAGACAAAATCTCTCAGATAAGAGCCAACTTGGACTCCGGGGTTGTAGCAGATTTGATTGACGAGGCGTCCAGTAACTCCGTTGATGAGGTTATACTGGATCAATTTCAATTTGTAAGTACTGATGACATGGACAAGCTCCTTGGTAGAGTGAGGAAGACTACCTGCTCTCTTCACCCTTGCCTTTGGTGGCTGGCCATCCGGGGGTGGGGTGGGGTGATGCCTTGATGATGTTTCTCAGGGACATCATCAATGCATCCCTTAGAGAAGGTCATGTTCCAGCTTGCTTGAAGGAAGCGGCGGTTAGACCGCTCCTAAAAATACCTTCCCTTGACCCTCTGGATATGAAGAACTATAGGCCAATCTCCTTACTACATTTTCTGAGCAAGGTGATCAAGAGGGTGGTTGCTCTCCAACTCCAAGCTGTCTTGAAAGAAACTGATTATCTAGATCAATTTCAAACTGGCTTTAGGACGGGATTTCAAGTTGAGACTGCCATGGTTGCCTTGGCTGATGACCTTCGCCTGAGCATTGACAGGGGTAGTGTGACCCTGTTGGTGCTACTTGAACTCTCAGCAGCTTTTGACACAATAGATCATGACATCCTCTTGGATTGCCTGAGAAGGCTAAGAATTGGAGGCACTGCACTGCAGTGGTTCCATTCCTTCCTCTTGGGCAGATTCCAGAGGGTGATGCTCGGGGACAGTTGCTCCACAAGAAAATAACTTAATTGTAGTGTCCACAAGGCGCCATCCTGTCCCCGATGCTATTCAATATATACATGAAGCCGCTGGGAGAGATCATCTGGAGGCATGGGGCGGGGTGTTATCAGTACGCTGATGACACCCAGATATATTTCTCCATGCCTCGGTCTTCAGCTCTGACTTCAGATGGTATTTCTTCTCTTAATGATTGTCTGAAGGCAGTAATGGACTGGATAAGGGAAAACAAATTTAAACTGAATCCAGAAAAAACAGAGGCACTCTACATGGGGCTACCCTTGTGCTTAGTTCAGAAATTACAGCTGGTACAAAATATGGCAGCCAGGCTAGTTTCTGGAACATCTAGGAGGGACCACATTACTCCTGTTATTATTATTATTATTACTCACGGTAGCAGCCCTGAACTCAGGCATTGGGATACAATCTCCAGTCCTGGATGAGGTCACACTCTCCTCCAAGGACTATGTTCACAGTCTGGGGGTGCTCCTGGACCCGTCACTCCAGATGGTGAATCAGGTAAATGTGACGGTCAGGATTTCCTGTTATCAGCTTTGGCTGATACGCCAGCTGCGCCCTTTCCTGGAAGTCGGGGATCTTGAGACTGTGGTACATGTGGTAACCTCTCATCTTGATTTCTGTAATGCACTCTACATGGGGCTAGCCTTGTGCTTGGTCCAGAAACTTCAATTAGTACAGAATATGGCAGCCAGCCTGGTCTCGGGTACATCCAGAAGAGACCATATAACACCGATGTTAAGATCACTCCACTGGCTGCCCATTAGTTTCTGGGCCCAGTACAAGGTGTTGGTTATCACCTTTAAAGTTCTAAATGGCTTGGGTCCAACCTATCCTTGGGACCGCCTCCTTCCATATAATCCTCCCTATGCTCTCAGGTCCTCTGGGAGGAATTTGTTACAACCTTTAAAAACTAAGTTTTCTTCAATCTCCCAGAGGGCCTTTTTGGCTATCGCTCCCAGATTATGGAATGGCCTGCCGGATGAGATCCATCATATCACCACCCTAAACAGCTTTTTAAAAGATCTTAAGACAGATCTCTTCCAGCAGGCCTTTCCTGAATAGATACCCAGCCATCAAAAAAAGGAAATCTAGCTTGTCCCAATCTCGCCATGTCCAGTGTCCATTGTTCATTTTATTGTTTATTTTTATTTTTTAAAAATATTTTTAAGAATGTTTTTAATTCCTAAATTATTTAATTGTATTTTAAGCGGGGGTGGGATTGAGGGGTTGAATGTATATTTTAATTGTTGTAAGCCACCCTGATTGTGTTTCGTAGAGGGGCAGGATATAAAAAATTTATTATTATTATTATTATTATTATTATATTTCATTTTTAACTTTTTGTATGTTTATAACTATATGTGCTTTTACTTGTATCTCTTTTTTATTCTGTAAGTCACCTAGAGACCTACCCTTGGGGAAAAGCATGATAAAAATGAAGTGTCTGATTGATCGAACTCCTCTTATTATTTTATCTTCGTACTGCCACTCATAGAGACAATAAATAAATCCTCCAAATAAAAATAAAAATAAATAAATAAAGGCTTCAATGCAGTGGTTAGTAAGTCTTAAAATAGCAGGAAGTGGAAGAGGAAAAGTTTTCAATAGCTTCAACAAGATGATATTGAGATAATATTCACAAGGCTGTTGAAATCTAACAAAGCAGAATAATATGGGTAGAATAGTTGTAGGACAATGTGAAGTCGAAGGCTTTCACAGCCGGCATCCATAGATTTTCCTTGGTTGTTTTTTTCCCCCGGGCTGTTGTTCTGGAATAGTTTCTGATGTTTCTCCTGCATCTGTGGCTAGCATCCTCAGAGAATGGTTGGATAGGGGTGTATGTGGAGTTTATATGCTGTGAACCCCTGTTGGGAGTATATGTAACTTTGTGTGATTGAATGGTTAATTTCTGGGTATACAAATGCAAGGTCTGTTTGGCTAATGGTTGGTTGATAAAAGAGAAAAGAGTACTGACCTCAAGATGGATGAGACTTTCTCAAAAGGGAGATACTGAAGGCACAATCTCAAACAGTACTATTGAGGAAGAAAACTGGGAGGTGTCTCAAGAAACCAGGATGAATGACTAAAGAAATTTCAACAGAGCTAAGTTTTAAACGGAACACATATAGGAAATGGAAGAAGGGGGAAATCACCAAAGAAGAATTCAAACAGATAGTGAACATGTGTAGGACTAAAGTCAGAAAAGCTAAAGCACAGAATGAGCTCAGGCTTGCTAGAGAGGTTAAGAACAATGAAAAGGGTTTTTTTGGGTATGTCCGCAGCAAAAGGAGGAAGAAGGAAATGGTAGGGCTACTACGTGGTGAAGATGTCAAAATGCTAACCAGGGACAGAGAAAAGGCAGAATTGCTCAACAACTTCTTTGTCTCAATGTTTTCAAAAAAGGAAAAGGATGATCAACCTGAGGATAATGGAACAGCAGATACAACAGAGGAAATCCAGCATAGAATAAGCAAAGAGGTAGTACAGGAATACCTTCTTAATCTAAATGAATTTAAATCTCCAGGACCAGATGAACTACATCCAAGAGTATTAAAAGAGCTGGCAAATATAATCTCAGAGCCATTGGCAATAATCTTTGAGAACTCCTGGAGAAAAGGAGAAGTCCCAGCAGACAGGAGGAGGGCAAACGTTGTCCCCATCTTCAAAAAAGGGGGGAAAGAGGATCCCAACAATTATCGTTCAGTTAGTCTGACATCAATACCAGGGAAGATTCTAGAGAAGATCATTAAACAGAGAGTCTGTGAACATTTAGAAGGCAATGCCATAATCACAAAAAGTCAACACAGGTTTCAGAGAAACAAGTCATGCCGGACTAATCTGATCTCTTTTTTTGATAAAGTTACCAGCTTGGTAGATGAAGGGAACGCTGTGGATATTGCATACCTTGATTTCAGTAAGGCCTTTGACAAGGTTCACCATGACATCCTTGCAAACAAGCTTGTAAAATGTGGTCTAGACAAGTTAACTGTAAAATGGATTTGTAATTGGTTGACCTGCCGAACCCAAAGGGTGCTCATTAGTGGCTCCTCTTCGTCTTGGAAAGATGTGATCAGTGGGGTGCCATGGGGTTCTGTCCTGGGTCCAGTGCTATTCAACATCTTTATCAATGACTTGGATGATGGAATTAGGGGGTATACTTATCAAATTTGCAGATGACACCAAATTAGGAGGAGTAGCTAATACCCTAGAGGACAGGATCAAAATTCAAAATGACCTGGATAGACTGGAGAGCTGGGCCAAAGCTAACAAAATGAAATTCAATACAGAGAAATGTAAGGTACTGCATTTAGGGCAGAAAAATGAAATGCATAGATATAGGATTGGGGAGACCTGGCTGAATGAAACTACATGTGAAAGGGATCTAGGAGTCCTAGTAGGCCACAAGTTGAACATGAGTCAACAGTGTGATGCTGTGACTGGCTAAAAAGGCCAATGCGATTTTGGGCTGCCTCAATAGAAGTATAGTGTCTAGATCAAGGGAAGTAATAGTGCTGCTCTATTCTGCCTTGGTCACCTAGAACACAGTGTCCAGGTCTGGGCACCACAATTCAAAAAGGATATTGACAAATTGGAGCATGTCCAGAGAAGGGTGACTAAAATGGTAAAAGGTCTGGA
Source organism: Gambelia wislizenii (assembly GCA_030847615.1). NCBI lineage: Eukaryota > Metazoa > Chordata > Lepidosauria > Squamata > Crotaphytidae > Gambelia > Gambelia wislizenii. The sequence goes on along the minus strand of JAUMIR010000005.1, from coordinate 60,284,917 downwards.
AACCATGCCTTATGAGGAAAGACCTAGGGAGCTGGGTATGTTTAACCTGGCAAAAAGACGGTTAAGAGGTGATATGATAGCCCTGTTTAAGTATTTGAAGGCGTGTCACACTGAGGATGGAGCAGGCTTGTTTTCTGCTGCTCCAGAGAGTGGAACACGGAGCAATGGATGTAAGCCCCAGGAACAGAGATTCCACCTCAACATTAGGAGGAATTTTTTTACAGTAAGAGCTGTTTGGCTGTGGAACACACTCCCTCAGAGTGTGGTGGGGTCTCCTTCCTTGGAGGTCTTTAAACAGAGGCTGGATGGCCCCGTCGGGGATGCTTTGATTGTGTATTCCTGCATGGCAGGGGGTTGGACTGGATGGCCTCGTGGTCTCTTCCAACTCTACAATTCTGTGATTCTATGATTCTATGGGCTATTATCTGCTGGGAATCCCCCTGTCCCTGGGTGGAATTCTTTTGTAAGTGTTGAGTTTTGATTCTATTGTATTTCAAAACTGGGAGCCAGAATTTGTTTACTTTTAAGGTTTCTTCTTTCCTGTTGAAGTTGTCCAGGTGTTTGTGGATCTCGATAGCTTCTCTGTGCATTCTAACATGATAATTGTTGGCCTGTTCTAGAATTTCTGTGTTTTCAAATAGCATTTTGTGTCCAGGTTGGTTTATAACATGTTCTGCTACTGCTAATTTTTCTGGCTGGCCCAGTCTGCACTGTCTCTCATTTTCCTTGATTCGTGTTTGCACACTGCGTTTAGTGGTCCCTATGTAACCTTGTCCACAGCTGCATGGTATGCGGTAAACTCCTGCATCTGTGAGAGGGTCTCTTTTCTCCTTTGCTGAGTGTAGCATTTCTTGGATTTTTTTGGTTGGTCTATAGATTGTTTGGAGGTTTGTGTTTCCTCATCATTTTCCCTATTCTCTCTGTGACTCCTTTGATGTATGGTAAAAATACCTTCTCTTTGGGTGGCTGTTTTTCTTCTTCATTCCTGTGGTTTTTCTGGGTCTGGCTGCTCTTGTGATGTCTAATCTGAAGTAACCATTAGCCTGTAGGGCCCAATTTAGGTGCCTCAGTTCATCTTCCAGGTAGTGGGGTTCGCAGATCCTTTCTGCACGTTCTACCAATGTTTTTATTATTCTTATTTTTGTCCCGGGTGATGATTGGAGTTCTTGTGTAGATTCACAGCACATAAACTCCACACACACACCTACCCAACCATTTTCTGAGGATGCCAGCCACAGATGCAGGTGAAACATCAGAAAGAAACTATTCCAGAACATGGCCTCACAGCCCAGAAAAAAACCGAGGAAAATCTATAGTTGTAGGACATTTACTCAAAATGTACACAGTTATTCTAATTCAGCAAGTATTGTTGGTATGTTATCTTATACATCAGCAGGTATTAAATCATCACCAGTATCCAAATACTGTACAATATTACTGTACAATACTGCGGGACAAATTCTTTCTGTCACTTTCTTTAATAACGAATTTTCCCCCATTAAAATCTTTACTGTAACAATAAAGAGTTGTTATCATGAAACATTTCAAAACCCAGCCATCACAAATATTAAAATATTAAATAAAATCAAATTATATCACATTTCATGATAACACAAAGAAAATAATCCCTACAGCCAAAGATGATTAGAGCAGTATCAAAATGCCAACAGTAATAAAAATATTATGAAACCAATATCTATCAAGTAATGGACTAGGAAAATAGTTTTCACTTGATGCCTGACAGATAAGCATGCTGTTACAAAATGGGAATCTATACAGCCTGTCTCCAGTTGTCATCTGCCCAAAGGCAGGGGAATCAGAACCCAGTCTTCTGGTTAACCTTATAATATAAGTTATATGTATAGGTGCAGTGCTGGAAACAGTTAGTGTAATTTTAAATTACAGAAAGCTTGTCTAAAGTTCAGTGCACTTTGGGGTTGGGTGTTTTGTTTTTGTCTTGGTATGCTTTAAAGAAATACTTAAGAAAGGCTGCTTAGTATAATGAGCTGTGTGTATATCTTCCCTGTGTGATAACAGTTGCATGCTAATAGACCATCTAGACCAGTGGTTCTCAACCTGTGGGTCCCTAGACTATAGTTCCCAGGAGCCCTCTGAAGTCTCACCTTGACAGCCAGGTCATCCTTCCAGTCATTAGTGAGGCTGTGAGTTCAATCCTACAGCCTCACTAATGACTAGGAGGACCACCTGACTGTAAAGGTGAGACCTCAGAGGGCTCCTGGGAACTATAGTTCAACAACATCTGAGGACCCACAGGTTGAGAGCCACTGACCTCGACTGTCTTACCATGTTGGTGAAGTCTGTGGCCAGGTGTAGATGGGTAATTTCAAGGCCTCTGCTCTCTTTGAACTGGATTATAGTCTTTCATCTAGAACACACCATCAGAGGACTGTCCTCTGATGGCCCTTTGAATAAATGGATAGAGGTTTCTGTGTCAGGAAAGCAGTGAATACTCTTGACTTTAAAGAAGCTATCCAAGGTACTGAACCTTATACCCACCCACTCCCCCAAACTCAGCACCTTGGAAGCTCTTTTAATGTTTAAAACCAAAAGTGGATTCACAACACCCTTGACATGGAAGCTGATGTAGTACACATACCCACTGTACATATGGATCTTTTAACATTAGTGTAATCTGTCTATTTTGGGGAGGAGGGGGCTGTTAATCACCTCACTGCCACATTGTAAACCAATCCAGAAGAATTACATCTATGTATAGTTTTTTGTTTTTCTTTTTCTAGACCAAAAATACCTATCCACCCATTCAAAGAAACAAACCCCAGCAGCTAGGACAAAAAAATGACCCAACAAATCTACTATTTTTTGTCATCAGGGTACTATTTTATGCCACCCAAGGCAACATTGGAGCAAAATGAACCATGATACCAAGATGCAGAAGTGACGTATTCTGATCATCAGCAGGCTGTCCCAGTTTGAGTTGACACCGGCATTCTTAGGAGTTCAGGAAATACAAGAAGTGGCCACGAAACCTTACCACCAATCCTAACTATAATGCTAAACCTTACTACTAACCCACATTGCATGGGCATTCCAACTTGTTCTGTACAAACATTTTTAAAATCCCTATGCATAAAAATAGTCTTACATTTTAAATTCAATTTTCCTGCTGTTCTAGATTGTTAGGTTTTTTTAAAAAAAAAAACCTTCCAGTCAAGCATCATGACACAACATATATTGATGGGGTGCAGTGTTGTAGTGGAGCCAGAGCCCACAAGGACAGAGTACTAGAAATTCTTATTGGTTCTTGGTTCAACTGTGATCCTTACTGCAGCTAGGCAGAAAATGGATTGGTCCCAGCAAGTTATTTCAAGGTGGCCTGTTCTTCAAGGAGCAATTTAGACCCATCTGCTTTACAAAACTCCTGCTCCTAATGGAGATGAGAACTACCAGAACAGATTGATTGATATAGATAATCACACAGGTGCTTGCATTTTTGGACTCTCCTTGGGGCTGTGGGTATGGGGGCTGTCATGATAAGCACCTGTGCTGCAATATTTACCACTACACCACTGACTGGGTGGGGATTCCTTTAAAAGCTTTCCAAACACATGCTCTCCTTTGAAACAGGAGTTTGGAACGTTGACAGGAAGCATTCACAGTGCCAGTCAAGCCATTACAGAAAGCTTGTCTAAAGTTCAGTGCACTTTGGGGTTGGGTGTTTTGTTTTTGTCTTGGTATGCTTTAAAGAAATACTTAAGAAAGGCTGCTTAGTATAATGAGCTGTGTGTATATCTTCCCTGTGTGATAACAGTTGCATGCTAATAGCTGTGTTTCACATTCCTGTTTCTTATCTCATTTCCTAATTGATGGCAACTTGAACTAACTTCTCTAAACTTCCAGACCTCACTCTGTTATCTGTTGCTACTACATTAGACAGAATGAATCATACTAATATGAAAAAATCAGCCCACTTTCATTTTTTGGCTTGATCTTAACGGGCCATATTATCTAGCCAGACACAAAATTACATCTGATTGGGGCCCATATCAAGATATCCAATAAGTTAAACCACACATGGGAGGATGCAGACAGGAGGGGAGTCTTTATGACTTACACCCACCTTCAGGGTCATTTTTTTAATCACCACATTTTTCTGCATTTCTTACCACAAAGAGATAAAATTAAGACATCCAAAACTGAATAATTTCCTCAAGCTAGCCTGTTTTGCTGTATTTGTCTCCTCACCTCCCCCCTCCCCACCTCCACTGCCACAATTTTCTTTTCCTTTCTTTTTCTTTTCTTTTCTTCCTCTGAAAAGAAATCACAGGCTGTAAGCACTGGTTGTGGCTTGCTGCTAGCCAGGCTTCTTGTGTGGTCCACACAGACTTTATGATTTATTCAGCTAATGGGAAAGGAGCATGACCCCCTGTGGCCACAGAAAGAGAGCTGCATGTGGGTTTAATGCTTTCACCACAAAAATGTCTGCTATGACTAAGCTGTGTGGCTGAAGTCACTGTCGGAATGGTGCTAAAAAGGAACTTAGGCATTAAGTGTGCACTATTTACTATAGATTGGCTCTTGGGATTAGGCCAAGAGTTTCTTACTCAGTTTCAAAGAATAGCATGGAAGCTGCTAAGAAAATTAGAGCGGAGCAATTTATTTTTACCAGGGTCCCCAGTGAGTTCTCCAGTGAAACGTTTGCCATATAACCCTTTACTCCCCACCCCCACTCCCCAAACTGGTTACCAAAGAGAAGCTCAAATTGTGCCAGTTTGTCAGAGCTTTGGAGGGTTTATTGCTTTCATTTTCCCCATTTCTCCTTATTCCTTCTTGTGTGGAAAACAAGACTTTGCAGTGCAGGATTTTATTCCCTCACCGGGTTTGCTTCAAAGAAAACTAAAGTCTCCTGAGGGAAACAGACCCTCATCATGCTGCTGTATATATGATATTATGGGTGGAATTAGCACTTATTTTGTGTGCTGGCACCATGTTTCCACATACACATGCACATATAATAACACATAAAAACAACACTGAAGTATAACACCTGAGTTTGTTTTGCTCTCCCCTGAACTGTTCTTTCTCTTGCCTTGAACAATGGCCTACTATTAAAACAAAGGGTGCCACAATTGATGTTGTTATTCCAGTTCCCCAAAAGACAGGATGCTGCAACAGCAAGCAAAACAGGGGCAGTTGGAAAAGCCCTGGCCCCAAACTTTATGCTACAATGGAGGTGGCGAGGGAATGATTCAAGCATTTGCAACCATTTGTCATTATCTTTCATACAAAGTAGGCTGCCCATGTTTGCGTGTGTGAGTGAGTGAGAGAGAGTGTGCATTTTCAAGTAATCTGTCAATTTATGGTAATCCCATAAATTTGATAGGCTAGGCAAATGGTAAAGAGAGGGGAGGGAAAGAGTGGGAACTGAAAAATCTCCTAACAGTTGACAGTAGAAGACTTCCTCAAGGGTAAAAATATTTTCTTTGTGGACTTATTCTTACTCCACAGCCATATTCTCTGGTAAAGATGAGAGTCACAGCCCAAACTTACAGAGTATACCTGGGGCCTCTTCACCCACATACTTACAGCAGTGTGTGTTTGTGTGCCTTCAAGTTGCCTTTTGAACAAGTTGCCTTTCGATTTATGGTGACACCATGAATTTCATAGGGTTTTCTTAGGCAAGGAATACTCAGAGGTGGTTCTGCCAATTCCTTCCTCTGAAATATAGCCTATTATTTATTTATTTTAGGTATTTATACCCCACCCTTCAGCCACTAAGCATTTCAGAGTGACTTACAAATTGTTAAGCAATAGAACTTTACACATCTACACTGCTTTATAACGCAATAGGCACTAAGCAGTTTCCAATGTGTGTTAGCTAATTGCCCCCACAAGCCGGGTATTCATTTTATAGACCTACAAAAGGATGGAAGGCTGGAGCCGTTGGGATCAAACTTGCAATGTTGTGGCTGCAGTACTGGCATTTAACCACTGTGCCACCAGGGCTACAGTTCTCCCACAGTACTCACCACCAGCCTATAGTACTCCCACTTTAATTGCCATTGTTCCACCTCATGGATTCCTGGGATTGACAGTGCAGGAAAGGGCACTGAAAATTCACAGCCAGAGAGCTATAGTGCCTTGCCAAACTACAAACCCCAGAATTCCATATGATATTACCATTAAAGTAGAATCATGGCACTATAACTGTATAGTGTGAAACGTCCAGGTTGGGAGAGCAGAATTTTTCAAATCTCTCCTTTGAGAGATGTTGCCTGCTAAAGTAACGCAATAAAATTCTTGTGCCCCTCCAAAAGGTTCCTATCACAATAAGGACAATTTTCTATTTTATTACAGTTTTCTATGTTTTTCAGTATTGCTTTCAGGCTTCTCTCCCACTTAGTGTTTTGTTACTCCAGTGTTAAGATCTCTCCACTGGCTGACTATCAGTTTCCGGGCCCAGTATAAGGTGTTGGTTATTACCTTTAAAGCCCTAAATGGCTTGGGTCCAACTTATCTCCGGAACCGCCTCCTCCCATACAATCCTCCCCGCACACTCCAGTCCTCTGGGAGGAATTTGCTTCAGCCACAAAAATCTAGGCTGTCTGCAACCTCCCAGACGGCCTTTTCGGTAATCGCCCCCAAATTGTGGAATGACCTGCCAAACGAGATCCGTCAGATAACAACCCTGAGTAGCTTTAAAAAAGCACTAAAGACAGATCTCTTTCGGCAGGCCTTTCCTAATTAGATCCCGGCCTCAGGGGATCCTGGCTTCTTTTAGTACGCTGGCCATTTATAGTATTTTATAGTATTTATTGTTTTTAATTGTGATTTTATATCAGTTGGTTTTAATTTATAATTGTTTAATATTTTTTTATGGGGGAGGGTGGGGTGGGGGGTGTTTGGGGATTTTATCTGTATTGTATTTTAATTTTTGTAAGCCGCCCCGATTGTTTTAACAGAGGGGCGGGGTATAAATAAATATTATTATTATTATTATTATTATTACTCCTCTTCCCCTCTTTTGGCCAGGCAATTGGAGCCGCCTTGAAAATAGAGGATCAACATTATTCTAACCTGATAATCTACATTCTGTGGCATTTTATGACAATCCATGGAATAGGCCTGAGATTTCTATCTTACTTTGGCCCTTTGTCCCCTGTTGGAGAAAGACATTGCTGCCTCCTGACTGCTTCCATCTTCCCAGTGTCATTAGCTGGGTAAGCTGCAATTATTCCACTGTTTGCATCTCCCATAGCCATCTCCCTTCAATTACAAGTGTTAAACAGGCAGCATGGGTTAAACAGTGGGATAGGTAGGTTTCTTCTGATGCAGTAGGAGAGGATGAGAATGGTACTGCAGATAATGTTTTGGGATAAGCAGCAGCTGTTAGCTTCCATGACAGAGGGCTGATGAATCCACACCAAGTTTTAGTCTTTGACAAAGAAACTTTGACAAAGGACACAGAGGCTAACATCCTGTTAATGGCAGACACAGAGGCTGTATCCTCCATGAGAAGGGGTACATCAAACACCCCCACTTGCATGATCTCTCAAGCACACACAGAGCCTCTGAAGTAGGGAGAAAGGTATTTATTCTAAAAGAGTCCTCAGCCAAGGAAAATGGCTGCAGCACAAGCTTAAGTAAATCGCTTCAGAATACAGGCCTTGGTAGGAATCTGGCAAGTGGCTGCAAGATGAAGAGCCCAAGCAAGGATAGGTTGGGTGTGTTAGAGACTCAAGGAGCAGGCAAAACCACAAACAAACTAATAACAAGCATGTACAGTTGTCCCTCCATATTCACAGATTTGGCATTCACAGATTTAAGTATTCATGGCTTAAAAATATTCTTAAAAAAATAATAACCCAAAAAGCAAACCTTGATTTTGCCATCTTATATTAGGGACACCATTTTGCAATGCCATTGCATATAATGGGACTTGAGTATTCACAGATTTGGGTATTCACGGGGGTCCTGGAACCAAACCCCAGTGAATGGGAAGGGACAGCTTGTATCTGCTAAGACTCAAAGGGTGCTTCACTTCAGCTACCCATCAACTATTTACCTGGCTACCATATCTGGCTTTCCCAGCTCCCTCTAAGAAGGGCTTATTCCCAACTCCCTCTAAGTTTCTCTAGGCTCCTAACTGTATTGGATATCCTCCCTACTCATGCAGCCCAGAAGGGCTTCAGTCCAGGTTTTGTTCAAGCTCTTTCCCCCACCACTCTTCATTCCTCCAGAACTCAGATCTAAAGGATATTCAACCTTTCTCCTGTCATGTAACTTCTGCCTTCTAGATCTCCCTCTCAGAGCTATTCAGTGTTCTTTTGTTGCCCTCATTGCCATACCCCACTGCAGAGGCTTTAACTGAGGCACGTAGCTGGTTCTCCTTTCCTCCTGAGGCCAGGGAGAACAGACAAGGCAATGCCTCTGGTGAATTCTACTATTCCATAGTGGCATACACAGACATAAGCCTGCCTTATGTATGTATAAGGTCTGTCTATTAAATAATGAGACTGTGTTTCTACCTTTCAGACAAATCAGGGTGAACTAATTGTGAATGCTTGAGTGGTGAGCTTGAACATGTCTGAACCCTGCATGACAAACATCAACACTCTCAGCCATTCAGTTAATTGTCAGTGGTCATTTACAGCAGCTGTGTTGTCTGTTGTGTGCTGGGAAAATGCTAAGTTTAAAAGTAGAGCAATGTGTTCATTTGCAATTTTTAGTAAAATTGAACAAAACACCAACAGAATCTTTTTCAAATGCTTACTGAGGCCTACGGTGAAGACTGCATGTATTTTGAGCATGTGCTTGAGGAGCGCAAAAGTTTCAGAAAACAACGTGAGAATGTGGAAGATGATGAATGCCCTGGATAGCCTTCCCCTTCAAGAACCAAAGAAATTGTGGAGAAAAACCAGTCAGATAGTTCGAGGAGACTGCCAACTCAGTATCCAAATGATAGCTGAAGCCATGAACATTGACAAAGATATTGCATGGAAAATTTTGCATGAGGATCTCAAAATGAGAAAAGTTTGTGCCAAGATGGTCCCTAGGGTTCTCACACCAGAGCAAAAAGAGTGCCGCAAAGAAATGTGCACTGACATTCTGCAGCAACTTGAGGCGGACCCAAACATTTTTTAAAAAATCATCAGTTGCAATGAAACCTGGATCTTCCAGTATGATCCTGAGACAAAACAACAGTCAGTGCACCGGAAAACACCATCATCACCAAGAATGAAAGAAGCATGTCAAAACAAGCCCACATTCAAAGCCATGCTCATTGTTGCTGTTTTTCCTACATCAAGGACATAATTTTGGCAGAATGGGTTTCAGAAGACAGAACAGTAAACCAGCATTATTATAAGGAAGTTTTGACAAACCTAAGAGAAAGAGTCAGAAAGAAAAGGCCTGAACTATGGGAAAATGGTTTCATTCTTCTTCAAAACAATGTGCCTGCTCACACAGCACTTTCTGTAAAGCAGTCTTTGGCTGATAAATGCATTGCTACACTTGAACATGCTCCATATTCATCAGATTTGGCACTGTGCAACTTTTTTGTTTTCCCTAAAGTGAAATCAGTGCTTAAAGGAAAACGTTTTGAGTCAATTGATGCAATAAAAAAGAAAACAACAGATGGGTTGAAACAACTGGCAGAAACTGATCTGCTCCATGCCTTCGACCAGTGGAAAACAAGACTGCATCGGTGAATAGGGCACATTTCTAGGATGGAGGACCATCACCTCCCAAAAATAGTACTCTACGGTGAACTCGCCACGGGTCAGCATAAGAAGGGTGCTCCAAAAAAGTGATACAAGGACTCCCTGAAACAACATCTCAGGCTCGGCCAAATTGATCACAAACAATGGTCCCCCGCTTGCCTCACATTGGGAGGCATGGAGACACACTATCCACAATGCTGCAGCCTTATTTGAGAACTCACACCGAACAAGTCTTGAAGAGAAACGACAACACAGAAAGAATCACAATCCAGAAACATCACCCAAGGAGACCTTCTGCTGTGCTTTCTGCAACCGGACTTGTTTATCTTGGATTCGTCTTTTTAGACATCAGCGCGCTTGCAGAAAGCACAGGATGAGTCCTTCCTGAATCTTCATTTGCAAAGAAAAGCCAGAGAGAGAGATGTATATTGGTTGTTTCAGAGCTTTTCTCTGCAACCTTCTGCAATGACCAAAGCTGCCTTCCATGACTTATTATTTAGCCACTGTAGCTCACACCCATGGCCATTCCATGGATGGTGGAGAGTAGAGGAAATCAGAAGGGGGCTTATTGGCTGGATGGTCGGGCCTCTTTGCAGCCCGGCTGGTGCCCCTGCAGTGTCAGCCCCCACTCTTTAGCGGCTGTCTCAGGGCTCCATGGCCAGCGAGGGAGCTGCCATGTCTGGGCTGTCTCCTTCCCAGCTACCCCTGCGGCCAGGAGGATGCGGGAACGGATAGGCCAATTGGGGTGAGTTCACCTTAGCCCAATTGGCCAGTGATGCCAGGGTGGGAGGAACATCCAGCCGCATTTCCGGTGCAGCCAGATGACATGCAAGCCTGCAACGGGGCCAGTATAAAAGCTGTCTCCCCCCTCGTGGGCTTCGCAGTGGCTCAAAGGAGCTGAAGACCCGCCCACCCTCTCTGTTATGTATGCTTCATGTTATAATCTTTGTTGCAATTTGCTAGACAGATGGCATGGGCCCTGATCAGGGTAAGCGAGTAAAAGGGGGGGGTCTCCATCAAGTTCAAGTTTAAGTTCAAGTTCACAGAGAATCTCCCCCGCTCTAGGTTAACAGCTTGTTTTCAGGTGAGGGGAGAGAGTTGAGCAGGATGGCTCAGCCATGAGCTCTCTCCTCCAGGAGGGATCAGCAGCAGCTGACAGTGAGCCATTGACCAACAAGGGGTTGGGCAATGAAGGGATCCGGATCCATGCAATGGTGCCAACCATTTGCAGCCACTAGCAAGTTGCAGACATTATCACCAATTATTATCTTCATACAATTATCCTTATACTAACCTGTACCTAATCCTTTTATGGTTATCTTGTACTCAATATATTTTGTAATGAAACTTGTAGTTGTCTGTGTATTCATTGGGGGAATGGAGTGGGGAGTATGGTCTGGGTCCACAAAAGTATCTGGCTATGACTTCAGGAAGAGCCAGGAAGATTGCAATATCTGCTGAGACCTCCAGAGGACCCCATGGATCTCGGTGGATGAAATAATCATTCTTCATCTGGTTACAGGGATATAGCCAGATGCCTCCCCTCCCCACCAGCTCCTCCCAGCTCTCCACCAGCTGTAGGAAGGAGGGTGTGCAGCAGCCCCATATCGAGTATGGGAACAAGTGTTGTATGGACAGCTGTAGTATAGATCTGCATGCTGACCTATTACACTACACTGTTCCATACAGGATCTTGGCCAGTGGAAACACACACACACACACACACACATTTTAAACAAGAGATCAAAATTAGAGTTGAGACAAGTTACCTTTCTGGATGCAACTCCCATAATCTCTCAACCAGCAAGGGCAGTGCCCATACTAGCAGAGAAATTCTGGGACTAAGACAGAAAGGATAAGGTGACAGATGTGGTATATTATGAAAGCATAGTCTTTTAAGCAATCATTTTCAGAATGAAAAGATAAAATTTGTGAAATGTATGATGGGTTTTTCTAGGAAAGTACATATCATCACTTAAAGATGTTTCAACTATTCCCTAGTATCATAGTTCTGGATTCCAGTGCTCTGAATACCTGGATAATTACTGGCTGAGTTCTAATTTTTTTCTCTTGCTTAGATCCTGTGTTCCACTGCTGTTATCCTGCTGATGACTAATGACAGAAATTCCTAGCAAACAGGCTTTCTGTCTCCTCCTTTCTCCATGGATCCTTCTCACATTATCTTCAAGTATTTTGTGGCCCACAATGTTCTTCCAGATACCAGCTGAGTTTAAATATAAAGGAGGAACTCCATATAAGTTATTTTCTTAGTTTAGGGAAGAGAAACCAGAGGACTTACTTTATAAACTGATATCTGCCTCTTTACCCCTGTGATAGGGAGCAGAGACAAAAATAATAGGGCAGCAATGACAACTGTACAGCCTTCCAGATATTGTTGGGCTGTAGCTCCCAGAAGCCCTGGTCATGAGGGGAGTTGAAGGTTGTGACACATGCAAGACTACACAGTTTCTATCCCCAGTACATGGCAAAGTAGGATGAGGAGCCTTGCCCCTACAGAAGTTTGGGCTGCAATTCTAATCTCTTACCAAAGCCTATACTAATTGGGGTTCTAAGGAATGATCTACAACATCTGGTTTCCCTTCCTCATATAGGCCCTCCTTTGTTTTAGGCATTCTGAAAAGGAGGATGAATGTGACAACAAGCTCAGTGTGCCAAAACTCTAGGAAAAAAATCCAATCTCCTTTGTATAAATTTACCTATATTGGCCATGCTGACTAAGGACTTTATTAGATGAAGCCCTTAAAACATTCTTTTGCTGGCATAAAAAAAATCAATTTTTATGCCAGCAAAGGAACACCCCACCACCACCACACTTACCTTCTTTCCCGGAAAAGTCTTCCTCTGCAATGAAAGAGGAAGTGAATGGAGCTCCGTTCACTTCCTCATTCAAAATCCCATGGATTCTTACAAGACTTAATCGTGCGGGAAATTCAAAAATAAAAAAATAAATACATACATACAAAAAGTTTTTTTTAAAGAAATAAACACACTAAAAAAAGTCCAACTAACCCAGAGAGAGTAATAAAAAGTGCATCACTTACCTGGATGTCGTGATCTCACCTGGAAGTGTTCCGGCCGGACCAGCCACTTACACTGCATTCATGTGAGTTAAATGGCATAAGGTTTCATACACCAGCAATGCCGGCACTAAAGTGCCACAAGGGATCCATAGGTGGCTTCAGGTGTCAATGAAAAGGTACGGGATTTGGCCAGGACATAAACACGAACGGGCGACGTCGTCTGATATGCACGACCTTTTGCATTTATGTGACGCTGTTATGATGCCATATTTAGTGCATATCATAAAGTCCTAAGAGATGCTGGGAGTTGTGGTCCAAAAGAAATCTTCCCAAGCTCTGTCCATACTCTTTCACCTGGAAGGCTTTTCTGCCTACCCCCATGTTTCTAGGTACTGTTTGTGGTTATTCAAAGGCAAAGCTGAGAATAAGTGTAGTGTAGTAAAATGATTAGAGGTGCAAACTAGGATTGGAGAGACCCAGGTTCAACTCTCCAGTGGGGCATGAAGCTCACTGGGTGACCATGAGCCAGTCATTTACTTTCAGCATAAATTGTTGGGGTGAACCAAGTATACCATTTGGACCTTCTTGGAGAAAAGCAGGATATAAATTGCTAAATAAAAAGTTTACACATTGAACCTACAGATTCCTCGATCTTTTAAGTGTGGAGAGACAATCACTTTCTACATGCTCATAGGCTCTGTTTTTCACTGGCATTTCATATTTTGTGTTTCAGAGCTAAAGCCTGATATAGTAACAATTTCTTGGGCTGAGAGTGGGTAAATCCTGGATCAAACAAAGCCCTGATCAGGGTGACTGCATGAAAAGCTTCGCACCTAGTTTACTGCATTAACCTTATTCACCTACCTGGCATTTGCTAAAAGCACTGTGATGTACAAATAAGCAGCAACCTACTGCTCTGTTGGCTATTCAAGCCAATTGAAATGCTGAGTCTGGGCCAAACATTAACTTCAGCTTGATGGAAATTCTTTTGAGCAGCATGAATTTACACTTAACTTGAGAGATATGTGTGTGGTCTCAGATGAAGGTTATGATGTCAAATGGCAATGATCTCAGAGGAGATCCTGCAGTGGCAAGTGAATGGAGAACAAGTCCTCCACAGCACACAACCCCATGTATTTTTCCAGTAGGCAATAAGTTGTTCTCTGTAGCAGAGCCATCTTTATACTGTAAGCAAACAGCAGTGGAATTGTACTTCACAGAGCTGGATAAATTATTCTTACTGTGAAAGACGTCAGTAAGCTGGATACTCATCACCCTGTTGATATCTCTCTTCTAGTGAAAAATAGGATAAAGGGCTGAGCACATAGATACGTTCTTCAAATGAAAGAGGGAAGACTTTAACGTAAGTCAAAATCACAATCTCTCTGTGTATTTTCCCCCCTCACTGTAGGTTTACTATTAATTTCCCTCCCAGTTTTAGATGTCTGAAGGCTGTTTCTTTTAACACCATCCAATTTTCTCAGTTTTGCTGAAAGACAAGAGTGAGACTTATTTTTCCCATAAAATTGGAAGTCCTACTGTTCGTATTTTGAAAGCCGATGACAGACTTCAACACACATGGAACCCTTGGAGTATGTACAAACAGGCAGCTGTCTCATTTGCTTATTTCTCAGCAAGTTTTGGTAAAGACTGGTTTGGCAATCTCTAAAATAACTTAACCCAACATGGTGGCCTCCAGGTGTGCTTGACTAAAGCCCCCATTCTCCCCAGCTAGGCCACAATGGGAGGTGTAATCCAGCATACCAGGTTGGAGAAAACTGCAAAACCTAAACCAAGACTTTACAATGAAAAAATATGACTGACTGCCAATTCTATGACTGTTATGGCATTGATCCTTATATTAATTGATCATGTTTTTAGTGTGCAGTGTTTTGGCAATCTGTATTCAGTCACTTTCACATGAAAACATGTGAAGAGGAATGGAAGAAGAGCATAAGCTATAACAGATGGGCCTAAATCCAACTGTTAATTATTAATTCATTAATGAATATACCCACTGAATCAATGGAAACATGGAAAATCAACATTTAGGTGAATCCCATTGATTTAATGGGTCTCTTCTAACTGGGACTAACAATAGGGTTTAGGCCAATGGGTGAGAATTGTGTGGCCTTCCAGATGTTTTTCAACTGCTACTTACAGCATTCCTCACCAATAGCTATGCTGACTAGGGCTGCTGGGAGTTGCAGTTCAACAACATCTGGAGGGCCAAGCAATTCTCTGATTTAGGCCATAATAGATTTTTTGTGGAGGGGGGGGGTCCGGGTTGTGAGGCCATGTTCTAAAAGAGTTAATTCATGACATTTCGCCTGCATCTGTGGCTGGCATCTTCAGAGAATGGTGCCATGTGGGTGTGTGGGGTTTACGTACTGTGAGTTCCTGTTGAAGAGGATTAGCATGTAAATTTGTGTATTCAGTTGTTGGATGTTACTTAGTGTGGGAGGATATGCGAGGGGGATTAGTATGTAGATTTGTGTATTCAGTTGTTGGAAGTTCAGTTCTTAGGGTGGGAGGATATGCGAGGGGGATTAGTATGAAAATTTGTGTATTCAGTTGTTGGATGTTCAGTTCTTAGGGTGGGAGGATAGCTTCCCTATGCATTCTGACCTGATAGTCGTTAGCCTGGTCCAGAATGTTGGTGTTTTCAAGTAGCATTTTGTGTCCAGGTTGGTTTATAATGAGTTCTACTACTGCTGATTTTTCTGGCTGGCCCAGTCTGCAGTGTCTCTCATGTTCCTTGATTCGTGTTTGCACACTGTGTTTTGTGGTCCCTATGTAGACTTGTCTGCAAAAAAACTATGGATGCCGGCCGTAAAAGCCTTCAACTTCACATTAGGCCATAATAGTTTGTCCATGTGAGAGCCAGTGTGATGCAGTGATTTGAACATTGGGCTCTGACTCTGGAAACAAGGGTTTGAATCCCCACTCAGCCATGGAGACCTACTGAGTGACCTTGGGCAAGTTACATTCTCACAGCTTCAGAGGAAGGCAAAGACAAACCCTCTCTGAACACATCTTGCCAAGAAAACCATGTGAAAACTTTCCTTCAGGGTCACCATAAGTCAGAAATGATTTGAAGGCACACAGCATCATCATCAACAACAGTTTGTCCACAATTGTAAGGTCACCATACACCCTCCTTTTCCAGGATATGTTCTCTTCTTCAGAGCTAACATTTGCATCCTCCCCTTTTTAGACATGTCTTCTTTTTCAGAGCTAAAATTTCTGTTGGGCAGATTTTTAAAACATCTGGGGCTTTCTTATAAGGTTTGGACTTAAAGGAGGGGGCAATCGAGTATTATTATTAATTAATTAATTAATTAATTAATTTAAATGCTGCCTTTCTCCCAAAATGGAACCCAAGAGCTCTGAGGAGGAGGAAGGGAGACAAGCCAGACTAAAGCAGAGTGAAGGAAGCCCCCAAAGGAGTCAGCTTCAGCCTCAGGGCAATTACCAAGGGACTCAACTGCTTTCATCTGAGGCAGCTATCAGAGGAGTCACGGAAGGGGAAAGGGCCGCCAAGCTTAAGTACGGCTTTTGCTGAGGGCCTTGACCAACCTGAAAAGCTTTGCTTCCTAATTCCTCTCCCTCCCCTTATATTTGCTGGTTCTCATGTTCTCAGGAGAAAGAACAAAGTGCACCTGAAAGAGACTGACTACAAGGTCATTGGTTTTATTTCTATAGATCCATGAGTTTCATATACTGTTGCAGAAATCATGGAACAGCAGACCCACGGATTGGAAAGTGAGGTTTATTACACTGGTGGGCCTGACTGGAATACCGTCCAAAGAGTCAGAGCCAAGAGCTATAGCTACAGAATACTTTTATACAGTAATGACAGTATGCAAAAAGCAATTCCCAGTGTGTTTCATAGTGTATTATTTGTGATAATTTAAGCACACTTCATTATACAATTAATTAGATATTGAAAATTCAGTTGTAACCAGATGAATTGTTGGTGGTATTAAATATCACTAAATATCACCAAAGAATCAATTAAAATTTCTGTTATTTAAATATAATGAAGGTTGAGACTATTTCTAGTAGCAACAGCTTATAATAGTAGAAGTATTTAAAGTGAGAGTTGTCATAGCAGTCAGTGGTTTGAGTAGTCAGTTGGTAAATGTGTCTGCTCTTTTGCTTCACAAAATAGGCTCACCTTAATAATATAACTAATAATAGAATAATAGAAATAATGCTCGCCTTCATAAAACTGTAGTTCTGTGATTAGGGCTGTGGGGCCTCTACACTCAGCCAGTGGAATTGTTGTAGCAGGGGAGGTGGGACCTCTACATGCAGCCTCACCAAACTATAGTTCTCAACACTCTTTGGAGTATCCCAGAGCTGGCCCGTGCCATTTTTCTGCCTTAGATAGAGTAACAAATCATGCCTCCAAACAACTGTCAGGGATTATACCCAAAGTCAGCCAAGTTATTTTAGCACATGGAGTAGAAAATCCCACAAACCACTCTGCATTGCTAGTAGTAATAAAACCCTCACAGTGATAACAGAGTAGATGTCTAACAATATGTTGCCCTTTCATGATACCCATGATTTGCCACCTGTAGCTTAAGTTCAAGCCATAACAATTAAACTGGTAGAGTCGGGCCTGGTTAGTACTTGGATGGGGGGGGAGCTATATTTCAGAGGAAGGCGATGGCAAAATCATCATCCTTACCTAAGAAAACCTTGTAAAACTCAACAGGGAACTTGAAGATGCACACGTGCGCACACATACACTCTATTTATCTATCTGTCTATCTATCTGGAATATATTTTCCAACCAATGGGAGTTGTAGCTCTTCACCTCTGGCTCAAACTCACCACCTTGTTATGCAGCAGAGCCGACCAGCTTAGATCAGTGATTAACGCTTTCCTTCAAAGCAGCAGAGTTTCAGAGAATAGGCTGAAGATCCTGACAAACTCTCCAAGCCTTCTCACTCTTCTCCAGGTGTCTCCAAAACATCTCCAGGATTCACTCAGGCAACTCAGTAGTTTTATATAAAACCTACTTTATTCTTCTATATAAATATACTATATGGTCAACAAATCACAATCTCTACACACTACTCCACAATATCTCCAAACTACTCCACCTCTACTCAACCACAATACATTGGCAAACATTGCAATTTTATAGCCATTGTTTATCACCACCCACTAGTTAGTTTCCACCCAGTGGGTGTGTACTTCCATTCTGATTGGTCCACGTAGTTCCACCCATACTTAAGACCAACCCATGTATTTCAACATTTCACCTTGTACACTTAATGATTCTCAGGTGTTTCCATTCTGCATTCAGTACCTCTGTCCTTGGCTCTCAGGACTTCTAGATTACATTAGCAGTTTCACCTGTGTAGCTTCATAATTGCTCTTGCTTAGTCATTGTGACTTTCACATACATATTTTATTTCTTTCACTGTATGTCCCATGTTGCATTTTCCTTAACAATCCCCTCCGAAATAAAATATTGTATGTGTCTTACAATGTCATTCCAACCATTTGTGTCAGCCTTTCATGTTTTTCTGCTGTCAATGCTTTTGTGAACAAATCTGCTATGTTGTGTTGTGTTTCTATATATCTCAATTCTATTTCACCCTTCTGAACCATGTCTCGCACATTTTGATATCTTACACCAACATATTTTGTTCTGTTCTTCAAACTTTCAGTTTCAGCCATCGCTATGCATGACTGTGAATCTTCCAGAATTTCCACTGGTATCTTATAACTTTCATTTAAATCATTTAGCAATTGCTTAATCCACTGTACCTCATTTACTGTCTCATTCAAAGCAGCGAATTCTGCTTCCATTGTGCTTATCACTACATTAGTTTGTTTTCTACTTCTCCATACTATTGGACTTTCACTATATTTAATTATCATTCCTGTAACTGACTTCTTGTCTCCTAATTCTGATGCAAATGAACTGTCTACATAACAATCTAGATCTGAACTACTGCTTCTTATAATCAATTTCCTATCTAAGGTTCCTTTCAAATATCTCGATAAATGTTTTACCGCTGTCTAGTCTTCAATTTTTGGATCATTAACCCTTCTAGACAATACATTTACAGCATAAGAAATGTCTGGTCTGGTGTGGCAAGATATGAATTGTAAAGATCCTATTATACTTCTGAAGAGAATCTTGTCCTCAAACGCTCTAGTTGTTTCCTCAGACACAAAACCGGTTGTCATTGGAGCTCTTACTATTTTTGCATTCTGTAATCCACACTTTTCAATCAGTCTTTCAATTTTATTTCTCTGACTTAATAAACAATGTCCTTCTTCTGTCCATTCAACGCAAATACCTAAATAAGACTTCAATACACCTAAGTCCTTCAAAACAAACTTCTCAGACAATTCTCTTTTTACTGACTCAATTTCCTGTTTTGACTTTGCTGCTACGCACAAATCATCTACATAAATCACTAATACTATGTCTCCTTTTGTATAAACACAAGCATCTGCAATGCTCCTCTTGTAACCTAGCTTAACTAGCTCATCATTGATGCACAGATTCCATGCTCTGGCACTTTGTTTTAAACCATACAATGCTTTCTTTAATTTATATACTCTCTGACTACCATTTTCTTCGAAACCTTGTGGCTGTTCCATAAAAATTTCTTCATCCAAAACCGCATTCAAGTAAGCTGTCTCAAAATCAAAATGTTCTACAACTAAATTCCTTTTTACTGCTACAGCTAGAACCATTCTCAGACTTTCTGGCTTTGCAGTTGGAGAATATGTCTTATCATAGTTCTCATACTGGTGTTGTGCAAAACCCTTAGCCACTAACCTAGCTTTATATTTGATACTTTCATCTGGCATTTCTTTCCTTTTGTATACCCATTTACAACCAATTACTTTCTTGTCTTTGGGTCTGTCAACAATTTCAAAAACATCTTTATTTACCAGGCAGCCAAACTCATTATCCATTGCATCAAACCATCTTTCCTGTTCTTCACTAGAATAACTTTCCAATTCTTCAAAACTTTCAGGCTCTTCTACTGCTAAACAAGCTCTTGCCTTTGTCACAACAAACCTATCTGGAGGCTTTCTAACTCTATGACATCCCTGGGAATAAAATCTGCTGTTCTGTCTCTTTCATCCTCACTTTCTCTACTAGGAGTTGTAGTTCTATGACTAAATCTCTTGTCTTCAGTCATTCGAGTAGTAGTAGGCCTAGATGCTATCTCATCATCGGAAGAACTACCACTGCTGCTAGGTGATGCTTCCTGCTTAACTGAAACCCCTCCGTTTCCTGAGGTTGGTTCAGTTTGTGCTTCTGGCTCATTTGAACTCCCTAACCTCAAAAACACTTCTTTATTGGCATGCAGTTTGTCCCAACCAGCATGTCTCTCGAAATCTGCAGACCTAGAATACTGCACTTGTTTTCCATCCAAATGAAACTTGTAGCTATTTCCAGAATACCCCAAAAACCTAAGCCTTTTGCTTTTGGGTTCTCCTTTCCTCCTGAAACAAGCAGGTGTGTAAACATGAGCAAATTGTCCAAAAACCCTTAAGTACTTGTAATTTGGCATTCTCCCATACAATACCCTGTAGGGAATGTCTTCAATTTCTGAATGATACAATCTGTTACTGATATGTATTGCAGTCAAAGTTGTTTCTGCCCAAAAACTATCTTTCACCCCTGCATCTGCCATCATACAAGCAGTAATTCTTTTTATATCTTGTATTTTCTTCTCTGCTAACCCATCCTCACTAGGACAAGCAGGGTTTGTAGTTTCATGCCTTATTCCCATCTTTTGAAACCAGTTAAACAATTGATTATTTAAAAATTCTCCTCCTCTATCAGTAATGATGGTGCCTATCTGCTATCAAATTGTCTTTCCACCATTCTTACCCATGCTTTTAAACTTTGCCCAGCGTCAGATTTGTTTTTCATTATTCTCACAAATGCAAACCTTGTATACCTATCAACAATTACTAGGAAATACTTGCTTCCCCCTAAGGACAAGCAATTAGCTTGGGCAACATCTGCATGTACTTACTGAAATGGTCTTTGAGCAATTCTTTTTGTTTTCTTAGCTACTGGAAAAGCTCTGACCTTTACCTGTTGACATACCGTACAATCTAAGTGGTTTTTGCATTCAGTAACTTTTAAATCTGGACACATACTGATTAAATTCTTTAAACATTTGAAGCTCGCATGGCCGAATTTTCTGTGAAGCTCGTGTATGCAGTCTTTGTGGATTGGAATATTTTCTATGTTGTTAGCTTCTTCAACCCTGTAGCTATCAATATTGTCCTCCAAATAATAAAGTTTGTCCTTTTTCAAACCTATGCCACGCAATTCCCCATTCAGTTTTATCTTACACATGTTCTTTTCAAAGATGACGGTGTAGTCTCTTTCTGTTAATCTGCTTACTGATAAATTATTTTCTAACTCCTTTACACGTAAGACATCATTAAAATTCTCTTTTAGCCCTGGAATGTACACAGTACCCATTTGATTTACAGTACTTAGCTCTTTCCCGTCAGCCAAAACTACAGCATTTACATTAGCTGATTTTCTATTACTTATTAAATTAATATCATTACACATCGAAGATGAGGCTCCTGAATCAACTAGCCATATAGAATTTGCATTTTGTTTTTCCTTAATCATGGTTGCAAACCCCTTTTTATTACCACTGTCCCTCAAAAATGGAGATCTGGACTGTTTTTGATACTGCCGTGGCTGCCATCTGCTCTCTGCTTGCTTGCGTCTCTCAGCTGCAAAATGTTTACAATGTCTCTGCAGATGACCAATCTTCTTACAATAAAAGCACCTCCGTTGCTCCCTTGTAGAGGCTGCTTCCTCCTGCGTTTGCCAGTCAGGAGTTGTTTGTTGTTTTGGCACAGTCTTTAAGCTTGCTGAGTCACCCTGCTCAGACATTCTTCTCTGGTTCTCTTCCAGTATTCTGGCCACAATTAAGTCTCTATTAAGCTCAGCTTCTGGCAAGTTCTGCAAGCTGTTCGTTATGTTGTCCCACGAAGAGTCTAGCGATTCTACTAAAATGTAGCATTGCTGCTCTTTGCTAATTTGCACTCCCCTCAGTTCAGCTTGCACAAATAAATCTTGCATTATTTTTAAATGTTCTATCACACACTGCCCTTTAGCCATCTTTTGCCTGTATATTCTTTTAGACCATAGCATTTTTGCAAAAGCAGTTGAAGGAGTGTGTAATCTCTGCAAGGTATCCCACACATCCTTGGCGGACGTTTTATCTCTGACGTCATTAATTAAGTCTTCTTCAAGCATGAGATAAAGACAGGCTTTTGCTTTACTATCTCTCTCTTGAGTGGCTTCATCAGCATCGGCTGCCAGCCCTGTTTCAACTGTTGACCACAGACCTTCCTTTACTAGTAGATATTGGGCATAAATCTTCCAGGTAGAGTAGTTGTTTCTATTTAATCTACTAAACTTTAGAATTTCCATCTTGATTTGTGCAGTGACTCAATTTGACACAGTCCTTCTGAGTATGCACAGCTGACCCGTCTGGGCTTAAGCAAAACACAAAATGATTTACTTCCGAGGCTTATCAGTGCAGCACAAACAGCTTGCTCTGATCTATCATCCACAAAGCTTTCTTCCACTCTCTGGAACTTTCAGCTTCTGTGGATGCTGGGTGCTCTAGTAACTGGGCCCATAACCCTTATCAGGGATGATGGGAGTTGTAGCCCCTCACCTCTGGCTCAAACTCACCACCTTGTTATGCAGCAGAGCCAACCAGCTTAGATCAGTGGTTAACGCTTTCCTTCAAAGCAGCAGAGTTTCAGAGAATAGGCTGAAGATCCTGACAAACTCTCCAAGCCTTCTCACTCTTCTCCAGGTGTCTCCAAAACATCTCCAGGGTTCACTCAGGCAACTCAGTAGTTTTATATAAAACCTACTTTATTCTTCTATATAAATATACTATATGGTCAACAAATCACAATCTCTACACACTACTCCACAATATCTCCAAACTACTCCACCTCTACTCAACCACAATACATTGGCAAACATTGCAATTTTATAGCCATTGTTTATCACCACCCACTAGTTAGTTTCCACCCAGTGGGTGTGTACTTCCATTCTGATTGGTCCACGTAGTTCCACCCATACTTAAGACCAACCCATGTATTTCAACATTTCACCTTGTACACTTAATGATTCTCAGGTGTTTCCATTCTGCATTCAGTACCTCTGTCCTTGGCTCTCAGGACTTCTAGATTACATTAGCAGTTTCACCTGTGTAGCTTCATAATTGCTCTTGCTTAGTCATTGTGACTTTCACATACATATTTTATTTCTTTCACTGTATGTCCCATGTTGCATTTTCCTTAACATTTCTTGACCCCAGTGAGAATTCCAGTGTTCCCCCCATGAGGCCAGCTTATGGAGCATCAGAGCACATCACTTCTCCTTTGCAGCATAATGGTTCACCAAAAAATAAACACAAAACAATATGTTACATTCGATGAGACCATATACACAGAGAGACAGACACAAATACATTCCAATAGCAAGGATCACTAGATTTCTTGGGACACCTTTGTCTTGGCTGTTTTTGCTTGTAACCTCCACCTCTGCACACACATACACAAAAATTACATGGCACATAGTTGACATTTGGATTGAATGCAAATAAAAGTATAGTCAACCACAGATCTTGGATTTCAGGAAAACTGAGTTTAACAAGTTCAGGGAACTACTGGATGGAACTACTGCATGGCTAAATGTGCTGGGGGGGGGCACCTAGCAAGAGTGGGAGTTTTTGAAGGAGTTGAAAAAAGCACAGTCACAAACAATCCCATGAAAGAAGAAAAATGGGAAACATCTGAAAAAGCCAATGTGTCTGCACAGCAAACTCAAGGAGAAAGTGAAAAGAAAAAAAAATAGAATGCAAGGAAGGATGAGTCACCAAGGAAGAGTACAGATGTGTAGCCCAAGCTTGCAGGAACAGTATTTCTTGTTGTTGTGTGCCTTTAAATCATTGCCGACTTCTTGTTTTTGTTGATTTGTGCTTTCAAGTTATTTCTGACTTATCGCGACCCTAAGGTGGCCCTATCACAGGATTTTCTTGGCAAGATTTGTTCAAGAGCTTGCCATTACCTTCCTCTGAGGCTGAGAGTGTGTGACTTGCCAAAGGTCACCCAATGGGTTTCCATGGCCAAGCAGGAATTCAAACCCTGGTCTTCAGAATCATAATCCAACACTCAAACCACTGCATCACACAGGCTCCAGGAGTAGTATAACGAAAGCTAAAGTCCAGAATGAACTGAAACTAGCTTGGCAAGCAAGAAGCCACAAAAGAGGTTTTTTTTCAAATACATTTGAGGCAAGAGAATAACCAAGGAGATAGAGAGGCAACTGTTCAGTAAGGATGGTAAGTTGCTAATAGATCTCAATGAAAAGGCAGAACTACTTAATACCTGTTTTGCATCAGTTTCCTCCCAAAAAGAGATCTGTGTGCTTCCACTGAAGCTCCGGCTAGTCAGTGTGTCCTTCTCAGGGAACTGAAGATGTAGGGTGCATAGCCCTGTCTCCAGATATCATCCAGGGGACCCTGGTCTTATGTCTCTCAATGGTCTCTCCACCACTACCATAGTCTGTAGTACAAAAAGGGAAAAACAATAGAAAATGCGGATTTGGGAGAAAAAGCTTTGCATGGGTCCAGTGATACACAACAGCTCTGACCCCAACATAGTACTCTTGGGCAGTGATGGGCATCCCAGCAGGGCATTCATGCCTACTGTACCCCCTTCACACACACACTTTTAAAATAAGGAGGGACAATTTAAATTTCCAGTTTACATTTTCCATAACATAAAACAGCAATGCTAAAATGGGCAGGGGGCATTCTGGGAAATTAGTACCAGAATTTTATGACCACACTGCTATGCCACTGTCACCAAGTGAGCACAACAGGGTTTGCGAAAAAGTAGGAGGGGTGCTACCACCCATAGCACTTTGAGATCTGCACCAAACCTGTTATACACAGTTCTGTGCAAATTTGCTTCAGTAGTGTGCAAACCCACCTCTGTTTGATGAAATCAGGGACAAGGAGGGGTTGGGTGGATGAAGAGGGGAAAACTTAACCCATTCCCATCCAGATGTTTCAGAGCAGGGGAGATACTTCAGACTAGGGCTTGAAGACTGTGGGGTCTTATTGTATTGTTTTAACTAGAATCCTGAGGCCTATGAACCAATATCAAGTACAAACTAGTAGGAATGGAAAGAATATTTGAAAACATTAAAAAATGTGTTTTTAGAGTGTTGGGAAATTTTGACATGGAGAATCCTAGACTGATGAGAATCTTCAGAGTTGAGGACTTATTCTTTGCAAAATTCACACATGGGTATTTTGAGGGGGAGTTTGGCAAAGGGGAAAGAAGCATTTTATGTGCAAGGAACAGCATTGTCTGTGCAGAATATAATAATTCTGCACTGAAATAATGACTTCTGTGCACAATACTATTTTTAATGAATTTCAAGAAAAATGCTGTTTCCTGCACAGACGATACTGTTTTCTGCAGAAAAAGACACACACAAGTATCGTGCAGAATAAGTCCCAACCACAGTATTTTCAGCACAAAAAAAAAAAAACACGCAGATTTTGTGCAAAATAAGTCTTGAACAGTTTTCAAAGACTATTTCACAATGGAAAGAAAATTGATAAAATTACTTGTTGCTTCCTTTAAGAATAAAATTTGTGAAAAATTACATCTCTACAAATTAGATGTTTGGTGGTTGGTCTGCTTACCTGGAACACGGATTAGGCTGACAAATACAGCCCTAAACACATTTGCTTGGGAGTAAATTCTATTTATTTTTTATGGAACATACTTCCAAGTAAGCCTGCTTAGAATCATAGGTCTTAAAGCTCCTGATGACAGATTTCTGAGAAGGTGACAGTATTTGAGGTTTTTATGGGGCTTGATTTATAGGTTTCCTGGCCCTATAGCACTTTTCAGTTACTGAACACAATTTGTGTAGCAAAAAGAAGCAGAGCAAATTTTCTGACGTACATTGAGCACAGATACCTGTTCCATTAAATAGAAAGCTGGATAACACCCATTCCATTCCCCATACTGTTCATTGCTACTTTGCTCCCTGAAGAAAGACATCTAGATGATCCAAAGCAGGGCAAAAAGGGACCAGAGGAGAAGAACCATCTTAGGGAAATAACCAGAGGAGACAGTAAGCTATTCATAAGGATTAAGGCTAACGGGTGAAAATAAATTGTTTTAATTAGGTTTCTGAATTTTAATCCAAAACCAAACTCTCTCTAGGCGCATGGCAGATAGAAGCCAATGATCCTATAGTGTCAGATTCTGCCATAGCTTCTCAAAAAGAATCAGCAAGAGGATCGTCATCATCTCTCACCTCTCTTAATATACGTAGCACTCTTCCTAAGTTAATCAGCTGCCTCTTTGCCTGGCATGAAATTGCCTTGATCTTGATTTACTATGGTAGTAATGCTTTTGTTTAGTCTTGTGGTTAGCAACTTAGTAAATATTGTTTAGGGCCACATTTAACTAAGATACAGGATAAGAGTTACCATGTTTCATTGGGTTTGTGTGTGTTTTTTAAAAAAATATTTGGAGAATATATCTGTTTTTAGCTGCTGGTGGGAGGGTTCCCCCCCCCTTTCTGGACTGAGTCACATGAGATATGTTGGAGATACTGCTGGCTAGCATCCAGGGGTAATATATCCTTTTAAAGAGCTCTTCTAACACCCTGCCCCCTAGAATAAGCCATCATCCAATGGGACTGCATGCAAGATTGTGGGCTCTGTGTTCCATCCACTGATTTCCTTCCGTAGGTGCTTTGAGCACCACCTACCAAGCACTGGTGATAGATAAGCAGGCTCCTTTTCCCCACCAGCATGGTTGTACAAATCACCTCCAATAATTTCCTCAACTGTGGTTGCTCTGAGCTTGTACATATTGATTTTTTGACTACATCTCCCAGAATCCTTTATCTAGCATGCCAACTCACCATGTTGACTGGGGTATTTTGCAACCTGTAGTCCAAAAAAAGGCACTTTTACATTCTCATCATTGTCTAGCAAGCAGGAAGCTCTTTATACTGGATCAGACCATTGGTCTATCCTGCTCGGCATTGCCTGCACAGTGACTGGAAGCAAACCTTCAGAACTGAACAAAATTCTTTCCCAATCCTCTTCACAGGACCAGTCCTACCATTAGGCAGATTGAGGCAATTGCAGATTTGTGGTGTCATAAAAATACAGTAAATTGTTTGTTATTATTACTGTATATTTACTGCCAAGGCAGAGGGGAGCTTGCCTGATTTTCTATTTCAGATACCAAGGAAATTATCAGACAGGAAAAAAAAGTGTTCCTGTCCCACAATCTCCTATCCTACCCCTCTCCCATCCCTGTCACACCAAAAAAGAAAAACGTTTCACACCTACCTTGTTTGTGTGTCAGGACAGCTCAGGAGTGAAAGGAGCTCTAATAAAGCTCCATTCACTTCCTGGAATGAAATCCCGCCAGTTGTCACAAGAAGACAAGAGTTAGGAAATTCAAAAATAAAAACCCAAATAAAAGAGAAAAGTGACAGTAAGCACAAAAATACACTTAAAACTTTACAAGTAACCCAGGGAAGGTACAAAAAGTGTGGCACTTACCTGGGTGTTCTGATCTCACCAGGAAGTGTTCTGGTATGGATCTACCATTGACGTAGGGATTGTGCTGGCAAAATGGGCACCTTTTCATTCATAGGACATTCTGTGACAGAAACGGAACAGGGGATCCATTGACAGTTTAGCCCATCAATAAAAAGCAGTGCCAGCATAACAACAGCTGAACAGGAGCATTACGACAGGGGAATGATATCATGTGAAAGGGAAGCCCTTTAGTGATCTCCTGGTGTTGTGATAATGCCATATTTAGAGCATCTGATAATCTCCCAAAAAAAACTTGTTCCAGATACTATGGTGTAAACCCTACTGTTGGTCCAACACCGGTAGACCCATGGAATCAATGGAACTTACATATGTTCCTGTTAGGTTAGTGGGTCTACATTAGGTGAGACTAGCAACTAGATTTAGGCCTATGCACCTTGACTAGTGGGGCAATAGGGTTTCCATGTGTCCTACTTTTCAGGTAACAATCTGCTATCAGACAGACTATTGTAGGTCAGTCCCTACAGTATTTGCGTATCTCTTCTGTTTTGTGGGCTGCCAGTCCAAGAATGGGTTAAGATAAAAGAAGGAAGAAGGAAGGTCTTAAAACTGCTATCATCAGTTAACATCGAGGCAGTGGGCTAACTAGGCACATAAGTTATCAGATCCTATGCTTCCCTACTATGTTGTATATATGGGATGCCTCTTCAAACTATAGTAGTTACTGTATTTTAAAATGTGTGTCTATACCTATAAACTGACCAATGCAAAAATGTATGCAGATTGATGTACTCTTTTGTTATGTTTTGTTTGTAATGGGCAAGTGGCTATACTGGGAGAAGTGGTTGTCATTTGCTGTTCCAGCAGAGGCAGCACTTGGAAATGCCACTGTGATGCATTGTTTGTGTGTATGTGTGAATGTTTGTGTATGTGTGAATGAGAGTGTGTATGAGAATGTGTCTCTCTGTGAAAAAGAGATATGTACTCTTCCACATACTTTGGGCACTGTCCTTGGCCACACCTAGCATGCAGCCCCAATGACCCAATCCATATGTGTAAACAGAAATTTGTAGGATTGCACTGTTAGTCCAGTAGCCTACTTTAAATAGGGGTCAGTTCTACATGGTTTATAGGAAAACACATCATGGATCTAAGACCTGGACACAAATACATTTCTCTTACTAAGCTTTTTGTCTTTGGTGACAAGGACATTTTAGACAATATGCACTGCTTCATAGTTATGATTTGGATGGGTGACATATTGCATTCCAGAAGTCGTTGGACTTTATACCCCTAAGCCCTAATCATTATAACCAATGGTGATGGATGATGGGAGTTGCAGTCCAGCAACATATGGCGGGACAAGTGCCCCCCATCTCTCATCTAAGGAAAGCCACAGACTGGAATGCTCTCGCTTGTCTCTCTTTAGTTTATAGGTTGTTCTGGGTTTCCAGGGCCACACATAACTTCACTTTCATGTTTCTTCTCATGAAGGAATTCTCAAAGGGTTGAGAAATCCTTTGCCCCACTCTAGATGTTCCAGTTCCAATGCTTGTGTCATTAGTCCATTGTAGGAATTGATATTCCAATCTTTCTTCTTTTAAGTTAAGCTATACATGCAACCATTATTACATCCCATGTCTATGGACTTTATCAGATGGACAAAATATGGTGTCATAATAATGCCATATAACCATAAAAGGGCATGCAGATCAGACAGTGTTGCCCTTTTGCAGTTATATCCTGTCAAAATCCCATACCTTTTAATTGATGGCTTAAGCCATCAACAGATCCCCAGTGCCGCTTTTGTGCCAGCATTGCCAGCGTGCGAAACCTCGGGCCATTTAACTCTTTCACTGCAGCGAGAGTGACCATTCCAGTGCAAACATTTCTGGGTGAGATCGGGACACCAGGTAAGTTTCACTCTTTTTATGACCCTCCCCAGGTTACTTGGGACTTTTAAAGTGTGCCTACGTGCTTGGTGTCACTTTTAAGTCTATATTTTTGTTTTTGTTTTTAAATTTCCCACGTGGCAAAGATTTTGAACGAGGAAGTGAACAGGGCTCCATTCACTTCCTCTTTATTGCTGGGGAGCCTTTGCCAGGAAAGGAAGGTAAGTGCGGGGAAGGGAGGACATTCTTTTGCCGGCATAGAAATGTTTTATATATATATATATATATATATATATATATATACTGGCAAAAGAACGTTTTAAAAGGGGTCGTAGTCTGATAAAGTCCTATGAGTTCCAAGATAAGTGTATGGTCTATAAAAATACAGATCGCTCCCCCCCTGCCGCTAATTTCATTAACACACACACAGACACATGCACACACACACTGCTATTCTTGCCTAATCATGAATTAGAATTCACATTTGAAACCTGTGTCAAATTCTGTAAGGGTCTGAGGAAGCTCATCTCTTCACAACTTAGTGCTCACAGCAAAGTAAAACATCAGCAGGGAACAGTCAGATTTACTGGGCACAATGGTACAAACTGTTCACTATATCCTGTTTTCAAATGTCAACTTTTTTTTCTCAGTGGGTGGGCTGACTAAACAGAGACTTTTAACATGGTACTTTGCTGTTTTCTAAACAGAGCAGCTATGCATGCTATCTAGTTTATATACAGCTTTTTAAAAAGTAAGGCACCCTTATAAATATGCTAGGTTTAAAAGAAACTAGCCTAACCCAAAAAAAAAAGGTCTTGTTTATAATATCTAAAACTTTTATTCATCTGAGGCCTTTTTAAAAATTAGCCATTCCTTTCCCGTCTGCCTGGTTTTCTGTGTTTAAATAAGCATGCATAGGACTGATAATACAGTAGAGCAGCCTTCACCAGGCTCTGGCCTCTAGATGTGTTGAACTACAACTCCCATCCATTTCTAGCCAGACTGGCTTGGGATGATGTGAAGGGTAGTTGAATACATCTGGAAAACTCCAAGTTGGGGAAACAATGTAGTAGAGTGGGGTAAACAGGGTTCTTTGTCTTTTGTTCCAATACATAATGAGGAATGCAGTTAATCAAAACAGATATACTTATCTTCTGCCATCCTTACTACTTTTTCTTTTCTTTTAAGGAACATACTACAACAACATTTTTTAGCCTTTCAGCAACACATTGTAGAATAAAGGCTCCAATTGCCAATTCATAGCAAATCACAGAGATTAAAACAAACATACGTAAACCAAATACCATGGGTGGATTTATTATTTTTAAAAAGAACAAACAATCCTGCAGCAAGTTTCAGACATTTCTCTTGTTTCTAGAAGTTTTTTAATGTTAGGGTTCCCCCCACCCTCCCAGAGCTTAGAAATAATGAGTTACAAATAAGAACTTAATTGTAATAATTAATTTTCTAATTAAGAAGATATGACTAAGTTACCTTGCAAATGTAACTTCACTCATTTTGTGGTATAACTAGAGTCTTCAGTTACTTTTAGAGACTCAATAAATGGTAGAGAAGGAATATCTCATGGTCCAACCACTAACTCTTGTTGCTTTCTTGGGGATGTTGAGATGACAATGTGGTGGACAGGAGAATGTTTTCCACCACAGGCCAACAATTTATAGCACTCAGATTTTTAAAAATAGACTAGGAAGATAATCAGATGCAGCGAAAAACATGTCAGAAGATCGCTAGAAGAAAGGAAGGGGTGACCCTACCAGATGGGGTCATCCTCCAGCATTCCAGGTGTGTAACGTGGGTTTCAGTAAAGCATCCCTTTTGATTAGTGGCTTCTCCCCATCAATGGACAAAGGAAGCTTCATCAGCGACAGCGCTACGCCCCCAGAACGGCAGAAGGATATGGCGTCTGGTAAGGTCTCCCTTTCTGTTCTTTTAGCGATCTTCTGACGTGGTTGGGAATGTGATTTTTTTTTGTACATTCCCCCAGGTCTGATAATCTCCTAAAAACTACTATTTTAGTTAATTTTGAGAAACAGAAAAGAGTTGCATTTTGAAAACTGTAACTAGAATAGTAACTAACAACATTGGCTGTGACTTTGTAACTATCACTGCAACTAATTCTAAAAAGTTACTATCCAAGCATTAGATTTTTCATCATGCATTCCTTGAATGCTTCTACCATAAACAAATAACCCATTTTGCACACCATTTTATACAGCCAATCTTTTAATTATTGATTAGTTTTAAATTGCTTTTAAATTTCACCATGTTTTTAATGAATTTGTTTATATCTTAACTGTACTTTGTTTTACTCACTTTGCTATTAGCTGTTCTGAAACCTACTTTTAGGGAGAAAGTTGAGGTACAAACAAATAAGATAAATAAAGAGAACTGATGATGGGGGTAAAATGGCATATTGGAGATGTCAATGCCCTGAGTACACACATTTCAGAAGAATTGGAGCCCTTCCAGATTGGGCTGAAGAAATATGGCTTCTTACAATATATCTCCTTATGTTATATTGGTTGTTGTTGCTTCCATGTCCACTCATTCCATTCTTTTGTGGGGCTGTTTCCAGTGATTTCTTGGCCTGCACTAGGGCTCTTCCAAAGATGTCTTTTTTAAAAAAGTAGGTTTTTGCTGAGGTAGTCTATTGTTTGAAATTTTTTAGAGTTATAGCGCAGAAGTGCCATTTCACTGATGCACTATGGCACTGTAATTTTTTGAGGAAAAGATAATAAGAGGGAGAAGAGAATGAGACACCTTGTTCTGATATTTCTTAGAATTAAAATAAACTTGCTCAGAGGCAGGAATAAAATATTGCAGCTGGTGCTGGAAATTGCCAGAAAATCGTCTGGAACAACAGAAGCATCCTTGGGGATATATAGAACTATATATCCAAGAACTATAGCAACAAATACCACGGCCTCTTGAAACGTGTGCCCCATCTGGTGGAGCACTTTAGGTTATTTCAGAGTCATGAAATAGCAAATGCAAAGTTTAAAGAACCCATTCTATGTTGTTGTTGTTCTCTGTTAGTTTTCTAACATAAGTATCCAGAGCAGTTCTAGTCTAGGTTTTACTGAAGAAGCAGTTCTCAATCTTCTCTTTGTCCTTTACTCAAAACTGACTTACGCAACCAGGAAAGACTCTGATAGACCTTACCCAGTATATATCTGTTTGTACCAACATAATTTTACTAAAACCTTTTTTAATTTTACTAAATCTAATTTTACCAAAGCTTTTTTTATAGGAACTGTGGTTTTTTATAATTTATAGGAAACATGCAGCATAGAATCATAGAATTGTAGATTTGGAAGAGACCACGAGGGCCATCCAGTCCAACCCCCTGCCATGCAAGAATACACAATCAAAGCATCCCCGACAGATGGCCATCCAGCCTCTGTTTAAAGACCTCCAAGGAAGGAGACCCCACCACGCTCCGAGGGAGGGTGTTCCACTGCCGAACAGCTCTTACTGTCAAAAAGTTCCTCCTAATGTGTGGTGGAATCTCTGTTCCTGGAGCTTGCATCCATTGCTCCATGTTCTAGTCTCTGGAGCAGCAGAAAACAAGCTTGCTCCATCCTCAATGTGACAACCCTTCAAATACTTAAACAGGGCTATCATATCACCCCTTAACTGTCTTTTTTCCAAGCTAAACATACCCAGCTCCCTGAGTCTTTCCTCATAGGGTATGGTTTCCAGACCTTTCACCATTTTAGTCACCCCCCTCTGGGCATGCTCCAATTTGTCAATATCCTTTTTGAATTGTGGTGCCCAGAACTGGGCACAGTATTCTTGGTGAGGCCTGACCAAGGCAGAATAGAGTGGCACTACTACTTCCCTTGATCTACACACTATACTTCTATTGATGCAGCCCAAAATCACATTGGCCTTTTTAGCTGCTGCATCACACTGTTGAATCATGTTCAACTTGTGGTCTACTAGGACTCCTAGATCCCTTTCGCACGTAGTCTCATTCAGCCAGGTCTCCCCCATCCTATATCTATGCATTTCGTTTTTCCGCCCTAAGTGCAGTACCTTACATTTCTCTGTATTGAATTTCATTTTGTTAGCTTTGGCCCAGCTCTCCAGTCTATCCAGGTCATTTTGAATTTTGATCCTGTCCTCTAGGGTATTAGCTACTCCTCCTAATTTGGTGTCATCTGCAAATTTGATAAGTATGCCCCTAATTCCATCATCCAAGTCATTGATAAAGATGTTGAATAGCACTGGGCCCAGGACACAACCCCGTGGCACCCCACTGGTCACATCTTTCCAAGACGGACAGGAACCATTGCTGAGCACCCTTTGGGTTCAACCGGTCAACCAATTACAAATCCATTTTACTGTTAACTTGTCTAGACCACATTTTACAAGCTTGTTTGCAAGAAGAGAATGGCATGGGGAACCTTTTCAAAGGCCTTACTGAAATCAAGGTATGTGATATCCACAGCGTTCCCTTCATCTACCAAGCTGGTAACTTTATCAAAAAAAGAGATCAGATTAGTCTGGCATGACTTGTTTCTCTGAAACCCATGTTGACTTTTTGTGATTATGGCATTGCCCTCTAAATGTTCACAGACTCTCTGTTTAATGATCTGTTCTAGAATCTTCCCTGGTATTGATGTCAGACTAACTGCACAATAATTGTTGGGATCCCCTTTTTTTCCCTTTTTGAAGATGGGGACAATGTTTGTCCTCCTCCAGTCTGTTGGGACTTCTCCTGTTCTCCAGGAGTTCTCAAAGATTATTGCCAATGGCTCTGAGATTACATTTGCCAGCTCTTTTAATTCTCTTGGATGTAGTTCATCTAGTCCTGGAGATTTAAGTTCATTTAGATTAAGAAGCTATTTCTGTACTACCTCTTTGATTATTCTATGCCGGATTTCCCCTATTGTGTCCTCTGTTCCATTATCCTCAGGTTGGTCCCCCTTTTCCTTTTCTGAAAACACTGAGGCAAAGAAGGTGTTGAGTAATTCTGCCTTTTCTCTTTCCCCTGTTAGCATGTTGCTGCCTTCTCCGCGTAGTGGCCCTACCATTTCCTTCTTCCTCCTTTTGCTGCGGACATACCCACAAAAAAACCTTTTTATTGTTCTTAACCTCTCTAGCAAGCCTGAGCTCATTCTGCACTTTAGCTTTTCTGACTTTACTCCTACACGTGTTCACTATCTGTTTGAATTCTTCTTTGGTGATTTCCCCCTTTTTCCATTTCCTATACATGTTCCATTTAAAACTTAGCTCCGTTGAAAGTTCTTTAGTCATCCATCCTGGTTTTTTGAGGCACCTCCTATTTTTCTTCCTCAATGGTACTGTTTGAAATTGTGCCTTCAGTATCTCCCTTTTGAGAAAGTCCCATCCATCTTGAGGTCTCTTCTCTTTTAATATTCCTGACCATGGGATCACCCCCAGTATTTTCCTGAGTTTATTGAAATCAGCTCTCCTAAAGTCAAGAATGCGTGTCTGACTATGCCTGGCTTCTCCTTTCCATTGTATAACAAACTCCAGGAGAACATGATCACTCTCACCTAAGGATTCCACCACTTGCATCCCATTAACCAGGTCATCCCTGTTGGTTAGGATCAGATCTAAAATAGGTGACACCCTTGTTGCCTCTTCCACCTTTTGGACCATGAAACTGTATTCCAGACAGTGCATCATGCTGCATTTCTTGAAGCATTTATTTGGGCATAGATTTTTTTCCCTGCAACTTCAAAGTATCTTCTACTAAACACTCCCATTGAAAGGTCAGTTCTACCCACCTGTAACACAATAGAAGGATGTCGAGAAGACAAATTAGCTTTCATGTACCTAATATAGGAGGAGGAATCATGTAATGAGAACTGCTGAATTGCATAAGTGGTTTTACTGACTTCATTACAGGGATCACAACCATTTAAATCCAAATTTTCTGTAACCAAAAACAAACAAAAATAGTTCAGCCAATCCTCTGTTATATCATTAAAAATTCCAACTCTATTTCCTGGTCCAAATAGGACTTCTAAAAGTTGTATGTGGTTTTAATTTCATAATGGGGAGAAGGCAATCTACTTTCCCTTCTGCTTGCATAGCAATTGATTCTTATATGATAGGGCTGTGACCATCATATAAGGAGTTTTGTTTATATTGGCTTGTGAAACTCTACTATTTCCATTCATTTGAACATATCTGGGTGTCCTGACATCTGGACACAAATAAGAACACAGGAGACTTGGGACCCTTTCACACTACACAATTTTAGTGTTATGATTCCACTTTAATTGCCATGGCTCCATGTCACAGAAACCTGGGATTTGCACTTTAGGAATTGATATTTAGAATTCTCAGCCAGAAAGTGCTTCATAGAATCATAAAGTTGGGAGAGATCACAAGAGCCATACAGTCCATCCCCCTGCCATGGAGGAATATAGAATCAAACTCTCAACAAGATGGCCATCCACCCTCTGTTTAAAAACCTCCAAAGAAGGAGACCTCACCAAACTACAAACCCCAGGATTCCGTAGGATGCAACCATGGTAGCTAAAGTGGAATAATGGTGCTATAAATGTGTAGTGCGAAGGGACCCCTGACCTGGCTTTCAGCTTACTGACCTCCAGTGCTTCCTTTTGCTTTCCATACTAGCCTGTGCTTATTTCTACAACTAGTGCAACTATTAACTCTCTCTCTCTGACTTTTCTTCGCAAACGAAGATTCAGGAAGGACTCATCCCGTGCTTTCTGCAAGCGCGTTGATGACTAAAAAGGCCAGTCCGAGATAAACAAGTCTGGTTGCAGAAAGCACAGCAGAAGGTCTCCTTGGGTGATGTTTCCGGGTTGTGATTTTTTTCTGCATTGTCATTTCTCTTCAAGACTTGTTTGGCATGAGTTCTCAAATAGGGCTGCAGCATTGTGGATACTGCATCTCCATGCCTCCCAATGTGAGGTCAGGGCAGACCATTGTTAGTGATCAATTTGGCCAAGCCTGAGATGTTGTTTCAGTGAGTCTTTGTATCGCTTTGTACCTCTTACACTGACCCGTGGCGAGTTCACCATACTATTTCTAAATTGAAGATTGGATTATACAATAAGTTATAACATTTAAAAAACAGAATGTCTTATTAAATCAAGCAGAATAAAAACATTGTATAAAATTTTATAATGCGCATTGTGGAGAACAAATACAACACAGAGACACACCCCATATTATTACTATTATTTAAAAAAAAACACCTCTCAGTAGCCGGTCTGTTCACAAAAGTGGAAGGATGGATGGATGGATGGGTCTTTGGTCATGTCTACCCTGGGGACAAAAATCCAGATGGAATTTAGAATACTCTGGCCTGAGCCACCCCAGATTGATCCCATTAGTGCCACACCTATTTGGCCTATGCCAAAGTGACATCATATCACTATCCACACATGTCCTCTGGCCAAAGCCTGAATCTGCACCGCTTTGTTGCTAGAGGTTCCCTTTTCCTCAGGTCTGTCATCGCTGCCTTCCCAGCCAAGCACCTTCACAGCAAAGCCCCACTGGCATGCAGTTTCTTGCTCTGAGGTCAGAACAAGATGCCCAGCCATGAAATCAATAGTGGAGGGGTCTATTGGTCTACCCCCTCACCATTGATCATGTGGTTGAGTGCCTCGTTCTGGCCTCAGAGCAAGAGACTGCACACCAGCAGGGCTCTGACTTCCTGGGCAAGCAACTCCCTGGCAGAGCCCACTGGTGCTCAGTTACTTGCTCTGAGGTCAGAACGAGGTGCCCAGCCATGTCCAGCAAGAGATGTTGAGTAGGTAATCCAGTCCAGCTCAGTCACAGGGTATCCAGCAGGACAAAAGGCAAAGCAAGAGGATGGTCAGCAGCCAGTCCAGAAGTCATACAGCAAGTCAGTAGTCAAAATAAACAAAGCCAGCAAGGAGTAAAATGATCATACATTGTAACCAGTCCACAGTCAGGCAGTCATGAACACCAACGTGTACTGCCAGTCAACAAGACA
Organism: Gambelia wislizenii; assembly: GCA_030847615.1. NCBI lineage: Eukaryota > Metazoa > Chordata > Lepidosauria > Squamata > Crotaphytidae > Gambelia > Gambelia wislizenii. Next base: position 60,247,633 of record JAUMIR010000005.1, on the reverse strand, counting down.
GAATGGTTGTCAGCAACAAAGCTCCCAGGGAACTGCTGGGAGATTTATAGACAACTGTCTGAAGGCACCAGGTCTCCTATTTAACAGTTGCTTGGGTCAGCATAATCTCTCCTTATCTCTTCAGTGCTCTGTGAAGGATGCTAACATGTCTTCTGATAGGGAGTAGGGCCTACCTCTGCCTCAGCCCCCAGCTCCTTAGACTTGGAGAGACTACCATCATCAAGAGCTGTAGATTCCTGGCATTCTGCCGCCTCCTCTGTGTCTGAATTTTCCAACTCCAAAAGATGAGTTATGACACAGAAGATTGCATGGCTGAAAGAAGGCCCTCCCTTGAAGATCTTAAAATCCAGGCAAATTCAAATGGAGAGATATGGTCCTTCAGATAGCCTTGGACCAAGGTGTATAGGGATTTATAGGTCATAACCAGAAGTAGATAGGTGGCATTACCTCTTTCTGCCTTTCCCAAATGGTCTCCTCCCTCCAAATCCTGTTTTCCTTGTGTGTAGTATGTTAAATTTAGATTGCAAGCTGAAAATCTGTCTGTGTTACATATCTTATAAGCTGTTTTAGGGCATTTTGGGTTAAGGGTAAGATATACAGTATGCTTTATATAAATAAAAATCCATGTTCAGGAGCAAGGTGTAAATCTTTTCTCTCACCTTTACAATTACATGGAATTTCTCCATGAGGTATCATTTCCTCATCTTCACAGTGGCATAATTTTAATAGAAACTAACTGTGGGCATTTAAATGTCAGTTACATGCTTCCACCCATATTCTGAGATCCAGAACACAGCTCCATTATGAAGATGTTGAAGGGCTTAGCATTCTTTTGGATGTGTGGGAAATGGCATGCATGTTTATATGGTTGTGGTTTCACCTTACGCATGGACCACCAGGCTTTAATGACACATTTGGCCACAGAAGGTTCAGGCCACTGACCACTATGTTTACCTCATTGAGCCAACTGGTTGGCAAAGTGAGAGCTTCTGTCTCACTTGCCAAAACATGGAATAAGACAAAAGACTAGTTGTCTGATTTTTTTTTAATTGCTTCTTCAATACAAACATGGGGGATTCTTAAGGAACAGACATTTTCCATGTTTACAGAATCTGTTATGGGGAAATGTCACTCATGATATTTTGCCAGGAAATATGAACATTAAGTTTTGGGAAATGCACTCAAACAACATTTTTGTTTATTAAAAAAAACCCTGAACAATCTCTACTGATTAAGCAAATACACATACCCAAACACACATACACATGTATGTATATATATATGAATGTTTGTCCTACAGTTTTGGTGAGCTATTCACCAAAATCATGCATCAGGGTCATAGGACTTTTTCAGACTCCCCTTACCATGCAATAAGCCTCCGTAACAGTAATGAAGCTGCTGTGTGGCAGGGGGCCCGTTTCAGATGACACCGTCCCTCTCTCGGCATCGTCCATGACTGTTCCGGGTAGGATTGAGGGTGGTCACGCCATTTTTTACTCACAGAAGTTGTCCGTGAATAAAAAATGGTGCAGCCACCTTCAATCCTACCCGGAACAGTCACGGACAACGCCGAGAGAGGGACGACGTCATCCGAAATGGACCCCCTGCTATGCACAGCTTCGTTGCTGTTACGGAGGCTTCTTGTGCGGTAAGGGGCGTCTGAAAAAGTCCTTAGACTGTAGTTTTGCTTGTGAATGCAGCAGTACCTACTTCTAAGAAAGCATGCAGTTTCTGTATGTAGGAAATGCAACTGTCATCCAGGATTGTTGTTCACCATTTTATATAAGGGATGCCATTTTACTACACCATTGTATATAATGGGACTTGAGCATTCATGGATTTTGGTATCCACAGGGGGTAGGGGTGGTCCTGGAACCAAACCCTGTGGATACTGAGAGCCCACTTTTTTGTATAACAGAAAATGCTCAGAAAATAATACAACAAGATAAATAATACAATAATGATAGTCATACCATGTTTAGTGTCTGTCACGCTGCTTGATCACCACTGGCAATTGTTATCATACACATAGAATAATATAGCTGGAAGGAACCTTGAAAGTTATCTAATACAACTCTTTGGGCAAAGAGAAGCATTTTAAAGGATCTTTCCCTTTAGCTAACTAAGGGAGAGGATGAAGACTAAGGAATTTATCAGACTAGTTGTGGAATGGCCTGCCGAATGAGATCCGTCAGCTGACGAGCTTGAGTAGCTTTAAAAAAGCACTAAAGACGGATCTCTTTCGGCAGGCCTTTCCTGATTAGATCCCGGCCTCAGGAACTCAGTCTCCTGGCTTTTTAAAAAATTATGTATATATTTGTTTTTAATGTGTTCTTTTAGCTAGAAGGTTTTAATCTTATTGTGTTTAATGTCTTTTTATGTGGGAGGGTGGGGGTGGGTGGTGTTTTTAGTCATTATTATAATGTTTTAATTGTTGGAAGCCGCCCCGATTGTTTTTAGCAGAGGGGCGGGGTATAAATAAATTTTATTATTATTATTATTATTATATTGAGGAAAGTGGAAACATAGTGGCATGATTACAGTAATTATTGAACATCACTGCAATTGTGCAATACTATGCTATAATAACACAGTACTACCACCACAGAATCATCATATGACCACAACTAGCAGTTTAAAAATGGGATTTTACTTCTGTGATTTTGTATGGGCGAGATTTGGCTGTTCTTGTAAAAAGATGTGACTTTGCTTAAACACACCAGAAACACATAAATAATGAAAGAAATTAACAAATAAACACTTAAACAAAGATAAAAATGTACCAAGAAAAGATGACAGTTCATTAAGACAGCATCCTGTGCATCCTGTGTTCTCATTGGGAAAGGGGAGGGGGGAAAGAACTGCCTGTAATCATGTGATTACAGCGAGATCTGGTTTTGCACACTTGTCAATACTGTGAAAAAAGCAATACTGAGGGCTATTCATAGATTTTGCCATCAGTAAAAGGTGACAAGCCATTAATGGGTGGAGCACACATTGACCATGGGAGGACAATGATGTCATATGATGATGGGGACCCATTTTCAGTACTGTCACACTGTAATTCTACAATTACAGTCCCATCTGATAATGTCCTAACATTGTGCTAGTGCCAGCAGAACACTTAGCATGGTGGTAGTGCAATATTGTACATTTCAGATTTGGAACAATATTGTGGCAATAATTTTCTATGCCAGGGCTATCTATGTAATAAACAAGCAATTGGGGGGAAATACCTTTGAACATGTTGTCACCAAAGCATGTGTGTCATCAAGTGACATTCTATGACTCACCATGACTCTAAATGAGTCACCAGAAAAATTGGTGATGTAGGTTTTTAGACCAGAGAATACACCTTCCTGCAAAGTTCTGAGCCCTAAGATGGGTTGTGAAGAGAGTGTGTGGGGAGAGAAAGGGAGAATATTTGCAGACACACCATTTGAGAAAAGAAAATCAGTTTTGGTGTACTGCTGCTCTCTTTCTTGTACTTTGTCATGTCTATGGACTTTTTCAAATGGGGGGGGGGAAAGCCCGAGGGGGTCGGGAGAAGAACAGGGCTGTTGCACTTACAGTGCCCCATTTCAGACAATGCTGTCCTCCTCCTGACCTTCCCCCATCTTCCTCCATGCTGTGGGCACTGCTTTTTATTGATGGAGGTTTTCCATCAATAAAAAGTAGTGCCCGCAACATGGAGGAAGCACAGGGGAAGGTCGGGAGGAGGATGGCATTGCCTGAAACGGGGCGCTGAAATGGGGAATGCAACAGCCCCATTCTTCTCCTGACCTTCTCGAGGTTTTTTCCCCAATTGAAAAAGTTCTATGTCTTTCCAAGGCTTGTAGCCCCTTGATCCTGTACAATATTTTTGTTAAGCTGGTATTTTTTAAATTAACTAAAAATATTATACTATCATTGTAATTATTATGGTATACTTTTGATGAAATCTAGTGGGGGAGGGTTATTAAACATAACTATGTATGTTCCTTTATTAATTACTATAATCACTGAGGTGTGAAGAAAAAAAACTGAGGAAGATTTGAAACGGCTAGAAATTTCCAGAATTGCCATCTTTGTTTCATTTGAGAACTTCCTTTTCTTGTTTGAGGACTTCTTTCAGAAACTTGGGAGCCCTTGGGAGGTCTTATTGAATGTTTCACGAAGGATAGAGGATTAGTGAATGATTCTGCAGTAATTACAGTTATTAAGGACTGACACTTATGCATTCATACATCATTGTACTGTTGTGGTTTGTTTATTAATATTATATTCATTATACCTTTGAGTTCATTGCTTCTACAGTTAATTTACAATATTACACTGTTCATATATATTGCTGGTTCCTGTGCTTTATCTTTTGTTTTAGTAGCTGGGATGTGGATGCTGTTTTGTTTTGATCATTCTTCTTCCAACATTCAGTGTGACATCATTAAGGAGATCAGGATTCCAATGGGAACTTAGGAACAGAAATATTTACCGTTTATATAAAGTATGCATAATTGTTCAGAATCCTGTATATACTTTGCCTTATAATTAACCAGAAGGCAAGAGTTCTTAACTAGGTGGCTAATGACACAAACTAAGGATGAAATATCATCATGGAGAGATACTCCATTCTAACCTCTGTACTTATACTTTATATTTGACTGAATTTGCATAACTTATGAAATCCAAAGCTTGATTCCTTTCTAGTGAAAGGAAAAAGTCAAAAGGGGCAAACTTCTCTGGTCATTATCAGACGGGGACAAAAAAAAAAAAACACATCCCCATCTCGCTACATCCCCTCCCGCCCACTCCCATCCCTGTAACTGAATAAATGAAAAATTTTCAGACACCCACCTTTCCGCATGACAGAAACTGTTCCCCTCCCCTCCGGCATCCCAGGAGTGAATGGAGCTCTCGCCGAGTCGCATTCACTTCCTAGAAAACAAATCCCATCTGTTCTCACAAGAGAACGATCACGCAGGAAATTTAAAAATAAAAGTCAAAATAAAATGTTTATAAGTACACCAAGCACAAAAACACATTTTAAAAAAAACCCAAGTAACCTGGGGAGGGGAAAAAATGTGTCACTTACCTCGATGTCCTGATCTCAACCAGAAGTGTTCGGCACGGACCTCCCCGTTATGCTGGCACCGCACCAGCATAATGGGGCACCTTCTTACACACCCGTCATTCCATGACAGAAATGGAATGATGAGTCTATTCACAGCTTAAGCTGTCAATAAAAAGGAGCAGGGAGGAGAGGCACAGGGGCATAATGCCACAGGGACGACGACGTCTGAAAAGTTAGCCCTTTAACAATGTCCTGTCATCCCTGTGGTGGGATTTTTGGCATGTCTGATAATCTTCTCTGACTCGTGAAGCTCTGGACCCACTCAAATACACAATTATTGAAGGCTCAGCTAAAATACACTGTATATGCAAGACGTAAGGAAAGGGTTATTGAAGTCAAAGAGATTCCCAGCAAGACTAACAAGCAGTGCAAAGAAAGTGATTATACATAAAAGACCCATCAGAAACCTGAAATCTTGCATAAATGAGACAAACTTAACAGAACACAAGCTTGCACAAAGGAAGTGCAAGCAGAAAATAAAGATAAAAAGGGGTTTTTGAGGAGCATATCACTACTATCATGAAGACCAAGAACAAAAAGTTATTTAAGTTGATCAGTAATAGGAAGCAGGGAGGCAGTTGAACATTGAATGACAATGACATTAATGGAAGAAACGGAAATTGCAGAGAAGCTGGATGAATTCTTCCCATTTGTCTTTACTACTAAAAATAATGCTCATGCTGTTTCCAGAAGATGAGAATAGGAAATTGAGGCAAATACTAGTGATGAGGGAGCACGCTCTAGATATCACTGGCAAATTACAAATTGCTGTGTCCAAATGGCATCTACCCAAGGGTTCTTAAAGAAATTGCTGATCTTCTAACTAAAATATGTTTCCAACATCACCTAGAAAAGATGTGGAAAAGGTTGAATGAGATGACCTTTAATATACCTTTCAGGTTTTTTTCATCAGGCATAAATGGTATTTTTTGCCAATTGGGTACTTGTAAGATGAAACAGTAACTTCAATAGCATGATAGCTTTTATTGTATAGATTTCATGTGCCTATCCCAGTAAACAAACAAATGTGGGACTTAGATTCACTGCTGTGCCCCTAAAAGCCTTCTGCGTCCAAGGCAGCGGTGAAGCTAAAACTAATTACAGGACAAGACACCATCACTGTAGTGTACCACACCATAGGATACCATGTTGACATTGCCTAAAACTCATCTGTTAAATGTGTGGCTTTTAGGAGCTTCAATGAACAGGGAAAATCCTTAAGGGAAAAGGAGCTAATTCATACAAGCAATGTAATAGGTCAGGTTACATGGTTGGGTACATAACTGTACATTCTTAGCTATGACACACGAAAAGGTGTCTAGAGGGTACCAGTACAGGAATAAGCACATGCAGTTATTTCTGTATAGAGACATACTATGGATCTATAGCCATTAGTTGAACTGAATTTTAATCTTACTATTTAAAGAGAGTAGACAATTTAAAATACTTTTGCTTGTGCTAATTGAATGAAATCTTTAGGCTAGAAACACTTGTGTATTTGTAAATGAAATCAACCTTAAAAACATGTTGCAGAATTGCTGAAAGCCTGGTTGTATCTGCTTCCTTTTTAAACTTTGCTACCCACAAAATAACCACATTCGTAAAGAGAGTGGGGGGAGGGACATCATTTTAACAATCTCCTTTTAAGCATCTCTCATATAAAATACTGGCTGCTAAAGGGATTTTTTTTTCCATGATGAAAATCCTGTTTACATTTTGAAACACTTCAACCAAGCCCCCAAAAGGGAGAGTGTAGCACCAGCCAGAACAGGTTGTACATCTACAGTGAGATCACCCGGGCCACCCACCATCAAAATCCCCACCTTGTCTGGATTTAGCTTCAGTTTTACTCCTTCCTTGACCTCAGACATCTGTTTGGAATTTCAGTGGCCTCACCTGCACCATATGAAAATGAGAATACTTGTCAGACACATGTTGGTGTCACTACATGCCCAATCCCAATATGACCTCTCCCAGGTGTGTGTCTATGCCTGTGTGTAAAATAGTAAATTGCAGTCTGCATATAGTCATGGAGGAGAATATTACCGAGGGATACTTAGGGACAAACTAAAGATACAACTGCTATAGAACCCTTCAATGCAAGCTTACCCTAAAAGGATCCACTATGTGATAGGCTAACAGAAATAGACTGAACCTGCCCTTTACAAGAAGCAATTAGCTATACATATTACAAAACAGAATCTGTAGCACTCAGAACTGTTTGTTATAACTTGGTGTCAGCTGATTTTGACTAGTTGTTACTACAAGCTGATATTAACCAAGACAAAAACAACGTTGTTTGGCTTAATGTTTCCACGTGGACATAACAAGCTGAATATGTCCATGTCTGAGGCAAAAAAAATATCTTTGTTTCTTTCTCTGTAAAAAATGTGATCTGTGAATTTAATATGCTCCCTAACATTTTCCTTTTTTGCTATATGCAAGCTATATTTTGAGGTGGCTGCCTACTCTGATTATCCAGTGCAGACTACATAAACAGTGTGTGTACTTTTCGTTTGAATGGATCATTTCACTGCCACCTAACTAAACAGCTGGAATGAACTGGTATTATGAACTGGTATTTACAATACTTAAGGCAATATTAACATCTGTTTCTCTATACAAATTTAAAGGCCAGCTGAGATCTAGAAGGCAATTGCCCAATAATATACTACTAACCTGAATCAGGCACAATTTAATAGACCTATCTTTGCAGTTTAGAGGATGTGGGCTTATCTACAACCCTGTGATTGAAGTGCCACTACAGCCAGTACTATAACAGCAAACTGTAAGGAGTGGAGGGGGGGGCAATTAATCTGAATGGAATTCTGAAACATAGCTACCCTACTAGTCCACTAGTATTTTTGCATGTCATGGAACAAGTAGCAACTCAGTGCTGTATGAGAATCTCTCTGAGCCAGTTTGCCTGTGTGACAATGGCTGTGTTGTGATTTCGAAGTAAGGAGATTTTCGGACGCCTCTTTCAGGCTCTTGCCGCGCAAGCAGCCTCCGGAGCAGTAACGAGGCTGCTGCGTGGCAAGGGGTCCATTTTGGATGATGGCGTTTCTCTCTCGGCGTCATCCATGACTCTTGCGGTTAGCATTGGAGGCGGCCGCGCTGTTTTTTACTCACGGACAAATGGACCCCTTGCCGCACGGCAGCCTTGTTACTGCTCCTGAGGCTACTTGCGTGGCAAGAGCCTGAAAGAGGCATCCGAAAATCTCCTAATAATACAGGGAGCCTCCAAGGTTTGGTTCTAGGACCCCCCATGGATATCAAAATCCATGGATGCTCAGGTCGCTTTGGCATAGTAAAATAGTATCCCTTATATAAAATGGAAAAAATAGGGTTTGCTTCTTGGAATCTTTATTTTATTTTATTTTATTGGAATATTTTCAAGCAGTGGGTGGTGGAATCCATGGATGCCAAATTCATGGATACAGAAGGCCAGTTGTAAATTTAAATGTATAACAATGTGAGATGTCTGTAGGATTTTAAAAATCATTTCCCTCTTTAATTTTTCAAAGGTAAATGTTTCTGTGCGAGGCTAGGAAGTACACTTCCAGCAACACACTTTTAAAATGAAGCAGAAATTTCCTCTGGAAATGCCCAGGGCAAACACCTCCCTTTTTCTTCTTTCCATAAATCTCCAGTATGTAAGGTTATGAGTACTATATCCAGAGACAATTCTGGCCCTGTTTGAATGTCCTCAGCAGGTGCTGCCTGTCCTAGCTTTTTGTAGAGGTTTTAATCTTTAATTTTTAAAAGCACTCATAATAATTTTAAAACTCTGGGAATGTCTCATATTATTGCACACATACTTTGGACTTTTTCAGCACAAGAAGCTTGCAGAAGAGGTACGGTGCTGTTGCGCGGCAGGGGGTCCGTTTCAGACTACGCCGTCCCTCTCTCGGCATTGTCCATGTCAGTTCCATGTCCGATTGAAGGCAGCCGCACCATATTTTACTCATGGACAACTGCTGTGAGTAAAAAATGGTGCGGCTGTCTTCAATTGTACACGGAACTGACATGGACAATGCAGAGAGAAGGACAGCGTCGTTCAAAACAGACCCCCTGCCATGTGACAGCACTGTACCTCTTCCGCAAGCTTCTTGCGCAGTAACCCTTGTATAAAAAAGTCCTAAGACATCCATCCCAGACACAAGCAAACAAACATGCAGACTATTGAAGCCAGGCACAGAAGGTACAAATTAACTTGGGTTCAAATAAAAAGAAGGGGGAATTGTTCAGTGGATCTAAATTAGGACTCATTATATTTTCAAGAATTACAAACGTGCCAGATTTGATTTACGAATTCAATGTCTTTACATTTCAGCAGCATCACCATTAAAGCAAGTAAACAAAATTAGGATTGGCAGAGGTGACAGATGAATCTAATGATTGTCGTTCATGTAAATCTTTAACCAGACCAGTGTTTGGGGCTGAAAACACAGTGTTTCAGCTTGGGACATTGCTTTTATTCCTTACAACAGAGAGCTATATACCCTTGAAGAAGAGGTTAATATTATGACACAGGACTCTTGGCTCTGACTTCTAAGATGCATTCCCTCAGTTCCAGGACAAATACAAAGCTCAGTGGTGACTTTTACTTCATTTTCTCAGTTGAATAAAGCCATGTCTTCTGCCTTAATTCTGGAAATAAATTCTGATTCAAACTAACCCAAGGAATTTTTAGTCTCTCATTCCAATGCAAAAGCAAATAAGAAGGAAAGAATCATTGCCTGGCTATAGTTCATAGGACAGAGAATATTTTTAGAGCACTTGGTTGTATTTCTTAAACACTAGAAAAGGATGATCCTACCCTACTGAACACATTATTCCTCAGTTAAATTTCCATTCCTTGGCACCAGTAATAAGAAAATTCACAAAAGCAGAACCTCCATATCCTTGTAGATCCACAATCCATATTACACCCCTTCTGCCTGACTGTCTGATTCATGACCCACTCTGGCAGCAAAGAGTTCATGAAGCCAGCACAGGAGGTTGGAAGCATCCAAGCAATTATAAAGCATCTTGCCTTGTTTCTCTGCTGATTTCCACCCTTCTTTCACATTCATCCAGCTTCCACTGATTTTGACAAAGTCTGGCTGACTGCAAATCAACCCTAAATTCTTTCTCTTTTTAGTTAAATAATCCAAACCCAGTCCTGGATTTTCTTCATTTCATGTCCTGGAATTGTATTTTAAAGCATTTTACACATTGCAGGTATCATTATGATTCTGCCATTTTGGATTGCAAGTGGGCTGTATTCTTGAATCCTCCCTCAGGGAAGAAGAAGAAGAAGAAGAAGAAGAAGAAGAAGAAGAAGAAGTGGCGGAAGCAACAACAATAACTTTCCTGCATGTAACAAACCAAAAGGGCAGGCAAAGAACTATGTTAAATCATGCTCTTTCAATGTGCTAGTTGACTATATGAATTGGGATGTTCTGGTACTTTGTTTTTCGCTTTTTTAATGTTAAGAGTGCATTAAACCTGCATTCTGAAGTTGTACAATATAATCCTCAATCTATATAACATGCAGATAGGCCTGCACATTAACAGGTGACTCTCTGAAATTGAAAGGCGAGCTGTGGCAGTTAAAACAGAAAGCTTATTCATTGCTATCTCTGACCTGCCCCAAAACTGCAGGGAACAAATACTCATCAAACATCCGCTTACTGCCCGATTATTAGAGCCATACTGGGTCATTTACCATAAACTATGATTGAAAGTGGTGAGTGGTCATGCTGGTGGCAGGAAACATGTTCAGACTCTACAATTGTCCCAATCTGAACAGAATTCTCTTATTTGTATATTCATCTGTTCTCCACGTTTTGGTAATCCACCATGTGGTGACTCAGCCATGGGCCAGATTTTCTGGGGCTAAAAGCAAGGAATTTGTCTCTGTGGAAGAGGTTTTGGTATACTGGATGTACTGTAGTTATATATTACCTCTTTGTTTTCTGTTCTGGAAAAGATGAGACAGCAAGGATACAACTTTTGGCCATACAACCAGGGGGTGGGAGTGGAAATGAGAGGAGAGGAGAGAGAGAACTGTTTTTGCATGTTTTCAATTATCAAAAATATCACAATATTCCCTTTTATAAATATAGCTTGCATTTATTTTCTCACACTTAAAAACTGAAAACAGAATGAATCCTTATGCTAATATTAACACTAAAGACCTAGTTCAATATATAATTTATAACATGATAAACAAAAGCAAACAAAAGCATTTGTTTTAACATTAGGGATAGAATGTTTCTCAACGCATTCAGGAGGCCAGAAACCTCAGTCATTTATTCACATATGTTCTGGGCCCTGTACATTCTCTCAGCAGCTCTACTTCCTTTCCTGACTGGGATTTGTTGTTATTTGCTGTCATGTTGACATTGACTTATGGTGACCCTATAAAGGAGAAACCTTCAAGAGCCCTGGTCACCAACTGCCCTGCCGAGGTCTTGCAAACTCTGAGCCATGATTGAATGAATCTACCTGTAGTGCAGTCTCCCTCTTTTCCTATGGCTTTCCATTTTGCCAAACAAGATCCTCTTTTCCAATGAGTCATAGAATCATAGAATCATAGAATTGCAGAGTTGGAAGAGACCACGAGGGCCATCCAGTCCAACCCCCTGCCACGCAGGAAATCACGATCAAAGCATCCCTGACAGATGGCCATCCAGCCTCTGTTTAAAGACCTCCAAGGAAGGAGACCCCACCACGCTCTGAGGGAGTGTGTTCCACTGCCGAACAGCTCTTACTGTCAAAAAGTTCCTCCTAATGTTGAGGTGGAATCTCTGTTCCTGGAGCTTGCATCCATTGCTCTGTGTTCCAGTCTCTGGAGCAGCAGAAAACAAGTCTGCTCCATCCTCAATGTGACACCCCTTCAAATACTTAAACAGGGCTATCATATCGTCTCTTAACCGTCTTTTTTCCAGGCTAAACATATCCAGCTCCCTAAGTCTCTCCTCATAAGGCATCGTTTCCAGACCTTTCACCATTTTAGTCGCCCTGCTCTGGACACACTCCAATTTGTCAATATCCTTTTTGAATTGTGGTGCCCAGAACTGGACACAGTATTCCAGGTGAGGTCTGACCAAGGCAGAATAGAGCAGCACTATTACCTTGATCTAGACACTATACTTCTATTGATGCAGCCCAAAATTGCATTGGCCTTTTTAGCTGCCACATCACATTGTTGACTCATGTTCAACTTGTGGTCTACTAGGACTCCTAGATCCCTTTCGCACGTAGTCTCATTCAGCCAGGTCTCTCCCATCCTATATCTATGCATTTCATTTGTTCACCCTAAGTGCAGTACCTTACATTTCTCCGTATTGAATTTCATTTTGTTAGCTTTGGCCCAGCTCTCCAGTCTATCCAGGTCATTTTGAATTTTGATCCTGTCCTCTAGGGTATTAGCTACTCCTCCTAATTTGGTGTCATCTGCAAATTTGGTAAGTATGCCCCTAATTCCATCATCCAAGTCATTGATAAAGATGTTGAATAGCACTGGGCTCAGGACAGAACCCTGTGGCACCCCACTGGTCACGTCTTTCCAAGACGAAGAGGAGCCACTAATGAGCACCCTTTGGGTTCGACTGGTCAACCAATTACAAATCCATTGAACAGTTAACTTGTCTAGACCACATTTTACAAGCTTGTTTGCAAGAATGTCATGGGGAACCTTTCCAAAGGCCTTACTGAAATCAAGGTATGCGATATCCACAGCGTTCCCTTCATCTACCAAGCTGGTCATTTTATCAAAAAAAGAGATCAGATTAGTCTGGCATGACTGGTTTCTCTGAAACCCATGTTGACTTTTTGTGATTATGGCATTGCCTTCTAAATGTTCACAGACTCTCTGTTTAATGATCTGTTCTAGAATCTTCCCTGGTATTGATGTCAGACTAACTGGACGATAATTGTTGGGATCATCCTTTTTCCCCTTTTTGAAAATGGGGACAACATTTGCCCTCCTCCAGTCTGCTGGGACTTCTGTTCTCCAAGAGTTCTCAAAGATTATTGCCAATGGCTCTGAGATTACATTTGCCAGTTCTTTTAATACTCTTGGATGTAGTTCATCTGGTCCTGGAGATTTAAATTAATTTAGATTAAGAAGGTATTCCTGTACTACCTCTTTGCTTATTCTATGCTGGATTTCCCCTATTGTGTCCTCTGTTCCTTTATCCTCAGGTTGGTCACCCTTTTCCTTTTCTGAAAACACTGAGGCAAAGAAGGTGTTGAGTAATTCTGCCTTCTCTCTTTCCCCTGTTAGCATTTTGCCATCTTCTCTGCGTAGTGGCCCTACCATTTCCTTCTTCCTCCTTTTGCTGCGGACATACCCCAAAAAAACCTTTTTATTGTTCTTTTTTATTATTATTAATTTATTAAATGATCATAACATACATCATATGACAATAAGACAAAGAGTTTAACAGTAAAATGTTCCTATTCCTCCCAATTCAAATACATAAAAATAGTAAGAGGAAGAAGTGAAAGGAAGAAAAAGATATAGTAATAAAATAAAAGAAAAACAAAAAGAAAAACAAAAACAAGAGAGAGAGAAAAAGACAACGACAATGACAACATCCCAACATAACATAACAATGACCTATTCTTATATACATATACACATATGAACACATATAAGCACAGGTTATTAAAAAAAGAAAAAGAAAAAAGAAACTTCCCGCTTTTTCTTGTTTGACTATATATTACATTCTAAATTCATCCTCCTATATCCTCCATTATTACCATTTTCACGCATTTGTTTACTTTAAACTTTGTTACTCTAACATTACCTTCCTTCTACAATATTTATTCACTGTAACCAACTTTAAAGCCAGTAATTCTTATTAAATAATTACATTTTGTTAAATAATCATGGTTCCTTGTGGTTACATTCTTTAACTATCTCCGTTTATTTAAACCTTTACCACATATGTATCAGGTACAACAGTGAGAGAGAAAAGAAAAAACGTTAAATATATAACCCTTCTGTCTGTTTGCCTAACTATAAAAACCAAGAACGCTTATATTTCCCTCTTTTTGTTTATAATATTTTATAAGTGGTTCCCAAATCTTCACATAGTCTTTCGTCATTTCTTTCTTCACCCAATTTGTTATTTTATCCAATTTGGCCAGTTCTATTACTTTCTCTGACCAGTTTAACTTTGACGGGGCACATGCGCTCTTCCAATTTTTTGCTACCACCAACCTTGCTGCCGTAACCAAATAGAGTAATAAGTGTCTATGTTCTTTTTCTTTTGGGTTTTCTAAGTTAATCATATTAAGCAGGTATAGTTCAGGTCTCAAGCCTAATTTTATATCTATAATTTTCTCTATTTCTTTATTTATTTTTAACCAAAATCTTCTTATTTTGCTGCAATCCCACCACATATGGTAGAATGTGCCTTTATGTTCTTTACATCTCCAACATGCATGTTGCTGTCTTCTCCACGTAGTGGCCCTACCATTTCCTTCTTCCTCCTTTTGCTGTGGACATACCCACAAAAAACCCTTTTTATTGTTCTTAACCTCTCTAGAAAGCCTGAGCTCATTCTGCACTTTAGCTTTTCTGACTTTACTCCTACACGTGTTCACTATCTGTTTGAATTCTTCTTTGGTGATTTCCCCCTTTTTCCATTTCCTATACATGTTCCGTTTAAAACTTAGCTCCGTTGAAGGTTCTTTAGTCATCCATCCTGGTTTCTTGAGACACGTCCCATTTTTGTTCCTCAGTGGTACTGTTTGAAATTGTGCCTTCAGTATCTCCCTTTTGAGAAAGTCCCATCCATCTTGAGGTCTCTTCTCTTTTAATATTCCTGACCATGGGATCACCCCCAGTATTTCCCTGAGTTTATTGAAATCAGCTCTTCTAAAGTCGAGAATGCGTGCCTGACTATGCCTGGCTTCTCCTTTCCATTGTATAATAAACTCCAGGAGAACATGATCACTCTCACCTAAGGATCCCACTACTTGCACCCCATTAACCAGGTCATCCGTGTTGGTTAGGATCAGATCTAAAATAGCTGACCCCCTTGTTGCTTCTTTCACCTTTTAGACCATGAAATTGTCTTCCAGGCAGGTAAGGAATTTGCTAGACCTTGAAGTTTTGGTTGAGTTAGATTTCCAGCAAATATCAGGATACTTGAAGTCATCCATCACTACTACATCTCTCCTTTCTGCGTGTGTGTTCATCTGTTCTAGAAAGGCATCATCCAATTCCTCCGTCTGACTTGGGGGTCTGTAGTAGAGTCCCACAATAACATCCCTGTTGTTTCCCTCCCCTTACATTTTTATCCAGATGCTCTCAACCTGGCTTCCAGTATTGATGTCATGGATCTCTTCAGTGGTGTAAATATTCCTGACATATAATGCTATTCCTCCTCCTTTCCTATTTGACCTGTTTCTCTTATAAAGGTTATACCCCTCTATTCCTACATTCCAATCATGCGACTCATCCCACCAGGTTTCAGTAATGCCTATTATATCATATTTGTTTTGTAGTGCTAGGAGTTCAAGTTCATCTTGCTTATTTCCCATGCTCTGTGCATTAGTGTCGAGACATCTAAGACCATGTGTTCCCTTTACTTGCTGCCTGTGCAAGTTTTTTTTGCCTCCCACTGTTGGGTCCTTGCACTGTTTGCCATGTTCCCTCTATGACAGTTTGACTATTTTCTCCAGCCCTTTTGCCTTCCAGAATACTGTCTCCCTCCCACATATGACTCAGTTTAAAGCCCTCCTGATCAAATTCTTGAGACTGTAGGCAAAAAATGTTTTTGCCAACTGTCGTGAGATGCACCCCATCTCTTGCCAGAAGTACCCCCTTATGGAAGCGCAGCCCATGATCCAAGAATCCAAATCGTTCTCGGCGACACCATCTATGGAGCCAATTGTTTACGTCGGCTATTTTCCTCTCCCTTCCTGGACCATGCCCTTCAACTGGCAGAAGACACGAGATGACAACCTGTGTGTCCATTTCTTTCAGCTTCCTCCCCAGAGCCTCATAATCTCTTCTAATCTTCGGAAACCTGTGCCTTGCAGTATCATTGGTTCCCACATGGAACAAAAAGAAGGGGTAATGATCCGTAGGCTTGACGAGTCTTGTCAGCCTCTCTGCCATGTCACGGATCTTTGCCCCAAGGAGACAACACACCTCCCGAGACATCTTGTCAGGCCCACAAACCACTGCTTCTGTACCGCGCAGCAAGGAGTCCCCCCACCACCACCACACGCCTCCCCCGAGGCTTCACAGCTACTGTTCCTTGTGGTGGTCCTCTCAGGGTCCCCTGCTCTGCCCCTGAAGTCTGTCCATGCTGTTCTTCCTCATTGTCCTCAATAAGGGAGAGGACTTTGAATCGATTCTGTAGCTGCAAGCTGCTTGAAGAATCCCTGGATTTTCTTGTTCTGTGTGTGACATTCCTCCAGCTGTCTACCTCCTGTGTCTGTGGAGTGACCCTCTCCTCCCCAACCAGTTCCTCTGTGCGGTCCTTGTCCAAGACTGTTTGTTCTGTTCTGTCCAGGAAAATCTCTTGCTCACAAATCTTTTGAAGTATAGCTACCCGTGTCTCCAGCTGCTGGACTTTCTCCTCCAAGAGGGCTACCAATTTGCACTTGGTGCATGTGAAGTTCCCCACGTCTGTAGACAACATCATCTCATGATACAGGTCAGCCCCTGTATCCACACATTGGGCATCCATGGTTTCACTTATTCAAGGTCCTCCAATGTGATTCTATGGTCAACTTTCTGCTGTTTTTCTCCATGAAAATAACAGGGTTCCCTATTATCCATGGTTTCTGGTATACACGGGGGTGGGGGTCTCTTGGAATATATCCCCTACAAATATGGGGTTTGACTTGTACATCCAAAGTATGACAGCCTAAGTTTAGTCATCTTCACTTCTAGTGAGAGTTCAGGCTTGATTTGATCTAACATCCATTCAATGGTTCTTTTTATCAGTCCCTGATATGTGTAGAGCTCTTCTTCAGCACCACATGTCAAATGACTGGATTTTCCTCCCATCTGCTTTCTTCGCTGTCCAGCTTTCACAACCATACATAGAAACTGGATCTCAGTATCCTTGGTTTTAAAGACCTTGTCTCTCCCTCCCTCATGCTAATAAGAGTTCTTTGCAAACTTGTGTGCTATTTTATTTATGTTCCGCAATATGTTAGGAAAGGGAATTTTGAGCCAACACATGGCATCACAACTGATCATTAGCCTGATCAGCCCACTTCACCATCACATATACAGAGTTCAAGTCAATCAACATAAAGAATATACAAAAATCAGAATAGACAAAGAATAGCACCATATAAGACACATATTATGCAGCCCTCCAGCTGTTATTGAAATGTGATTCCAGGCAGCCCTAGTCAGCAAAGCCAATGGTGAGGAATCATAGAAATTGCAGTCATGCATGCTGCAAATCTATTCTTGATTTTATAGCTGTTCTCTCACCCCTCAACAGCTGCTCCGAATTTCACCAGGAGCTCTCCTAGTGCTGAACCTTTCTCAGAAATAGGATCCCACAGTGGAAGTGCTCTTGTAGCTATTGTGGGAGGGGGGGCAGCTATAAAACCCAAAGTTGTATTTGTTGCCCACATGGCAACACATCCACCAGCTGTCTCTGGTGCTAGCCCACTCCTACTCACTACATGCCCACTGGTAAATTATCACCATTGTCTGTATATTCAGCCAGCATATGATGGGGTTGTGTGTTAATAATTTTGATATACAGAGAGTTCCTCCATGTGAGTCAGAACCAGGGGTGTAGCTACTAGGAAGGCAGCAAAACAAAGTCATTCCCCCATCCATGAAATTTTCCTCCAGTCCCCAAATTTCCAGCAATGCTAAGAGTGAAAAACTGAAAATCATTCACTCTTACATTTTCTCTGTTCGCATTCCCTTGGTAAACCTTGCCTGTCCCTTTCTTTGAATGCCCAAACTGTATTTCTGAACAAATAACATTTTAAGTTCACGTAATCCTAGAAATTTGGAGACTGAATGAAATTTCATTTGGGGGCAGAATTCTTATATGGAGGCAATACTTCCATTTAGCCCTCCTATAGCTACATCCTTGCCACCCCCCAAGGCCCCTGGGAATCCAACGCAACCCCCAATCTCTGACAGCTGCACACTCCTGTTCTAGAATGACATGATCCCTGAATTCATGTTCTCATTGAGGAATTTCTATACATATATATCTTTATGTGTTTTGTCCTTTAGACCAATTCTGATCACATGACCATCAGGTGCCCTGGTATCTAACTAAAGTCAGTTGGGCATGGCTGAAGCTCATTCATGAATTTGATACAGGTACCAAATTATGTCTTGGCATAAGCTACCTCACAGAGTTATTGTGAGGATAAGATGAAATGACTCCATGTTAATCCTACTGGACACCTTGAAGGACAGGTGGATGGCAAATGTGATTAATTTTGTATTACCATCTCAGGTAAATTCTTTGGTAAACTAGGGACTTTATCAGACAGGGCTGAAATAGCAGAATTACAGTGTGATAGTATCACAAACAGGTTCCCATTATCACATTACACAATCATCCTCCTGTGGTCCATGTGTGTTCCACCTATTAATTAGGCATAATTTTTAATTGACAGGCAAAGCTGTCAAATAGCCCTCAATATTGCTCTTTTCATGATATTGATGAGTGTTCAATAATCATGCCCCGCTGTAATTGCATGATTACAGCATGAATGGGAAGTCCTCTTCTCCCCCTCCTTTTCCCAAGGAGAACACTTAATTAAACTTCTGGAGGAGAACATGAAGTGGACCTACAGGATGCTCTTTTAATCAACTGTCACCTTTTTCTTGGTACCTTTTAATATTTGTTAAAGTGTTAATTTGTGAATTTCTTTGGTTATTTATTTGTTTTTAGTGTTTTAGAGTGAAGTTGCATCTCCTTGTGAGAACAGCCAAAATCTCACTCATGCAAAATTGAGAACATTTTGAGTTAGAGAACATTTTTTCTTAAAGGCGCATGCGCCAGCAGCAGGAGGCATTAATGCTCTGTCACTAGAAGGAAATGTGAAGACAAGTGCTACTACAGTGTGAGCAGAAATCCTATTCTTAAACTGCTAGTAGTTATGCTATAATTCTGTGGTAGTAGTACTGCACAATTATGGTGATGTGCAATATTTACTATAATCGTGCCACTATGTTTCTGCTTTCCTCAATCATGGAATTACAGAGTTTTTAGACACTAGTCTGGTAAAAGTCCTAAGTCTGCTGACACACTGCAGAAATAATGCAGTTTGACAACACTTTAAGTATCATAGCTCCATCCTATGGAATCCTGGGATTTTTAGTTTGTTGTGGCAAAGGAGCTCTCTGACAGAGAAGGCTGAATATCTCACAAAACTACAAATCCCAGGATTCCATAGCATTGAGTAATGGCAGTGTGATGCAGGGGCCCTTCCTTATCCCACCGCTGCCACCAAATTTGGGATGGCCCACCACATCATGGCCAAACTACATCTTGTAGGAGGTATGAGTCTAAAAATAAAAATGTATTAAAAATTCCAGGGATCTAGCTCTTTTAAAAAGAAATAAAAATATCTTCTTTAAAAAATAAAAATCTTTTACTTTCAAATTCATGCAGAGTGACACCTAAGAATGCTGAGACAAGCTCAATTAACATTTAAAAGTGTGTTCTGAGGTCTGATCACCCAATGACTTAGATTCATTACAAAACAAAGGAGTCAGTTTAAAAATGCAAATCAAAAGTTTACTGAAGGTATATCAATCTTAATCTACATACTAAAACAAAACTTTAAAAAAGAGGATTCCTAACTAACTAGGAAAATTTAGGGTAGAATGACTCACCCAGCCTTTAGCGGTAGAGGCTGCATGGTGAACATCATGGCATAACATCATAGCATGGCTACACAGCAGCATGGCCACAGCCGCATGGAGACTCTAACTTAAAAGAGACTTACACAAAGAGCAATAATATTTAAATTAGGTCATGTGCTGAATGACCCATCACTCCAGTTGGCTGGAATTGCCTAGTGAAATAAGAGAAAGGGAAATTGGGAGAATAGAAGCATGCAGGGAAAATTCCTAGACTTATCTTAGTATGTGAATGGGGTACACAAGATTGTTTTACATTACAATAATTATTTCCCCACATACTACACATCTCCCACAGATGGATAACACATTGTAGTTAGGTGTGGATGTTCCTTAATGGTTGTGAACTAATTGTCAAAGAAGTCACTCATAACCAGATGGCATGTAAGAATTAACATAAAGAACAATTTATTGGTGAATAATAGAAATATAACTGAGTTAATAATTCCTTTCCCCTGCACAACAATTCCCTTTAAGCCTCTCATATCAAATGTCATATTCCAATCCTCTTAGTTATCACCTAAGCCATCTCTCACTCCCCTACTTCAAGCCTCTCTCTCTGACTTTACATTCTCAACGGCTCAGCTAAAACATGCTACTTTCCTCTTCACACTGTCTTAATCCTCCAGAAGCCCCTCCCCTTTTGGCCTCCTCTCCTAGGATTGGCTTCTCAAGCCCACTGTTTCCATTTGTTCCCTTAGCTGTCCATCACAGGAAGTTAAAGCAGTATCAAACTGTATTATTTCTGCACTGTGTCAGTAGTCTAAGGACTTTATCAGACACAGCAAAAATCACAGAATTACAAGGTCATGGTAGTGCGAATGGCCATGGCCATCACATGATGTCATTGTCATCTCATTGTTACCCTGTTCCCCAGCTGTGAATAAGCAGTTCTTTTTAATTGATGGGATAAGCCATCAATAGATTGCCAATATCACTTTCTTTGCAGTATCGAGGGCATACGAAAACATGTTCCATTGTAGATTTTCCTTGGTTTTTTTCTGTGAGGCCATGTTCGCGACATTACAACATGAATGAGCAGTCCTCAGTAAGAAAACTTCTGGGTGATAACATGAAAACGAAGCCCAGGACACTCTTTTTATGAACTGTCCTGTCTAGTATGCACATTTTTAGGTTTGTTTTCACTGCTTTTGTATTCATTTACTTTCTTAATTTGGGGTGTGTGTGGAGTTTTAAGCACACTTGTGTCTTCTTGCAAGAGCAGCCAAAATCTTGCCCATGCAAAATCCAGGATGTAAACTCCTGTTCTTAAAGCACTAGTGGCCGTTGTGCAATAATTATGTGGTGTTTCTTTCACATGATTACAGTTACGTGTGATAAATAGTGTAATAATGCCACGATGTTCCTGTTATCTTCATTTGTGGAATTGCAGAGTTTTTAGAGGCGTGTCTGATAAAGTCCCTTGTGGATGAAGTAGTAAGCCCCACTTAGAATGGAATGCTATTGTATGCTTACTTGGAAACAAGTGCCTTATATCATTAGTCCCAACTAACATAGACCTATTAAATGAATGGGACTTGTTCAGATAGCATTTATGTAAGTCTATTGATTTGCAGGGTCTGTTCTGCTGGAAACTAATAATCAGATTTAGACCAGTGAGATTTAATTCTGAATAAACATGCGTAGGATTGAGCTGTATATGTCACAATTGTGCCCATGAAGTCAATTGGACCAGAAATTGAAAGCTTTCTAATTACTATAAAAGGGCAAACATTTTTCCCAAATTAGAACACAAGCCAATTTGTTTTCAGCATTCAATAAACTAATCCTTCTGTGCATGCCTTTGTTTTAACCAAGCAAACTGTTAGAATGTAATACTTAATTTTAAGCACATGAGTCACAGACAAACTCATCTCTGCGGCGACTGTGGGTTTTGCTGTGGAAAGTCTCCTACTTTGTGGGGATTTCCCTCCTCACATGTTTCTCACAGGGTAAAATGGTTCAGAGCATTGAAAACATCTGGGAGAAACTCAGATTGCTGCAAGGTGGAGTTGACCACAAGATACAAGTGAATGCACTTCCTCTAGCACATCTCACTCGCAAATAATACCTTGTGAAAATGCAATCCACCAACTCTCCTGGCTGCTGGAACATGAATACACACACATGCAAGGCTGAGGAGAATGCAATCTGTGATGTATGCATGCCCCCTAAGCCCCCTCAAGCCCTCAGAAATCCTCCGGTTTAAAAAAAAATCCAAATTTTGGGGGGGACCTAAAATTGCCCCAAATGGCAGTGGTTTGCCTTGTTCCTCCCATGCGCCTAAACCTTAAAAACCCTTCAAATGGCAAATAACTGGCCAAAAAGAGGAACTGGAACCCTTTCACACTACACACTTATAGCCCTATGATTCCACTTTAACATCCATGGCAACATCCTGTGGAAAACTGGCATTTGTAGCTTGGAGAAGCAGTAGAGCTCCCTGACAGAGAATTTTAAGCGTATCCTTCCCTAAACTGCAAATCCCAGGGTTCCAAAGGATGTTGTCATGCCAGTTTAATTGGGAACATAGCACTATAACTTTGTAGTATAAAAGGGACCCAGAACTCAGTTTCAGTGCACCAGGTATACATAGGCCTGCTGGGAGCACAACAGTGAAAATTACCCCTGCCCCTTGGCAGTTCCCAGCCCTAAGGTGTGTGTGGGGAGAGAGAGAGAGAGAGAGAGAGGTGAGATTGCATTAAGAACAATGAAATCATACAGGCCTGGCGCAAGACATTTTGCAATTTTATGCAAAGGACAAGAGGGCTTCTCCCCCAAATCCACATACAAGGATGGCAGCTGAATTTAGTCAATATTAATGATGAAAGAAGATCCTCAGCTTAGGGGTGCACAACAGACAGTATAGCATATTCAGCTCAGTCCTCCAACACCTTGCTCTGGCTCGCTGTCCCACAGCAACTGGTGCCTAAGGTAGCTGTCTCGCTTTGGTTAATGGCAGGGTCAGCCTTGCCTCCACAGATTAAGATCATATTAAAAGCTACAACTGCTGGTATTTTCCCTTACACGTGACTTTTGCATAGGATTGCAGCAATAATGGTACCCAAAGTTCTCAGCAATCTAGACCTGGCAAATCTCATTAGCCAGAGGTCCACATAGAGGTTAGATTTCAAACAGCTGCACAGTAGTTTCTATGTTAGTAATTCATAGCCCATTGGTAGCCCCCAAAGAAAAGAAGAACAGACTTTCTTTCAGGTTACAAAACCTATTGTAGCTGATCACCTGGAGGTAGATGTTTGTATTTACCACAGGTGCATTTTCACAAGTGTTTTGAAATACAACCCCCAGCATTTCTGACCATTGTGTATGCTGTCCGGCACTGATGGGGGTTGAGGTCCAAAACATCTGGAGGGCATCATGATGGGGAGGACCATCCTAGCCTTTGGCAATGGGTTAGGAATCTTGAAACTTGACAGTTCCCAATCTAACAGTGGGATAGTTTATATAAATTCTAATCTGATATGGGCTACCAAACACAATCTGTCCTTAATTTGATAAATAGGCACAGCTGCAAAATAGCTGGAAGAATGCAAGTACAAAATCTCTCCAAGTCAAACAAGGAATGCTTTGGGTGTCAGAGTAGGCAATTCATAGTTTTAAGGCTGATGCTCACTATCCTTGGAGGAAACCATATGGAGATAAGATGTAATACTGAGTACACCTGCATGGGTTGTATTGCAGTCCTAGGAATCAGTTTACTAAGGTGTAACATACATAAGAAAAGGGCATGTAGTTTATGGGTTATCAGAGCAGTGTTTAATTCCAAAATAAGAAAGAACCCATTCCCAGATGTGTGTAGGCTTGTGAATACACAGTAGTGAATAATCATAGGGTCTCTTGATTATTATACACATATCCCAGGCTGGTTCTATACAGACAAACAGATAATATTAAGTTCTGACCAAATGAAGCTCTGTTTGTGTAAGGGATAATACCAAAGAAGTCCACCATGCTGGGAAAGAGATTTTCTATAAATACTGGAAACAGAGCCCGGAAGCAACAATAACAGCAACAAAATTCTACCAGATTCCTCAGCCTTGTTGAGAACCCAAAAAATCATGCCCAGTTTGGTTGTGAGAAAGAAAACAGGATTTCTTTTCCCCCAAAGAATTGCTTGTTCATTTCAAAGAGTTAAATATGTCCGATAATATCAGTGCTCAGAGAGTTCAATTTTTTTTCTCTCTTTCTTTTTCTTGTTCTAATCTCTTGTTCTACTTGCTATGGGATATTATGAAACCTGGGATTTCAGAGAGAACAGTTTTCATGAATTTTCAAGTATATGTGGAACAATTTGATAGTACTTACAAACCCAAAACAAATTCACATATGCTCCTCAGCATCTTCTGTTACAGGCAAATTTCATTTTATTTGCACAATTTCTCCCATCACTCAAATGAAACATCCAGCCAACAGTTGCCTTCCTTTCTTGCTTTTGTCTTTTGCTTCAGACAGTGATGTGGTTCAAGTCAATTCTGTCAAAAATTATTTATTTTTGTATTTGGTCCTGTAAAAGGGATGAAAATCATTTTCAATGGGAATAGTATTACTTTTAATTCCATACATCCCTTTTCTACAGGGAAAAAAATGTATGTGCACAGTCCATTTCCACACTATTTATCTTTGCATTGACAAAAAATGCAACATGACTCTCAAGCAACCAATGCTCATTGAATGAGTAACTGTTAAATTAGCAAACACATTATGTACAAGGTTCAATAATCTTGCCTGTCCTCCTTGCCATGGTGAGAAGTAGGATTGCCAGGTCAGGAGCATCCCAAGCCCTGGTATTTCTAGAGATGCCCCCTTGGTGACATTACAGGAGATGGCCCTGATGGTTAATGTATTAGGCTCAACGCATTAAGCATCAACCACACTCGCTAGGAGCATGTATTGAAATAAATTAAGTTTTATGTTGAATGGAGTGGGATCACTTTTACCAGCTGTGTTTTTAACAGCTCCACCAAAGAAACTTTTCCAACTAAGGCTGCATCTGCATTGCAGAAATACATAATCCAGTTTGACACCACTTTAACTGCCATGGCTCAATGCTATGGAATTCTGTGATTTGTAGTTTTGTGAGAGATTTATCCTTCACTGTAAAATCTGGTGCCACAACAAACTACAAATCGCAGGATTCCATAGCATTGAACCATTGCAGTTAAAGTGGTGTCAAACTGCATTATTTCTACAATGCAGATGCAGCCTATGTTTTTATAACTTTGTTTTTAACAGATTGTCCCCATTAACAAGTGCACCTCACTGGCCACACTTTCTCTTTTCCTTTTCCTCCTCCTTTTTCTTCCTTCCTTCCTTCCTTTCTTTTTTTTTAACAGCTAACTTGTGGAATCTTCCCTCCTCCTCCTCCTCCTTTTAACTAAATAATCACAAAATACTTGGGGAAGGGGGAGATGACAACAATGGTAATGATGAAGAGGCTGATGGTTATGAGGATACAGATACAGTAATAGACCAACAGGGCAATAGAAATCAACAGCACAACCTTATCTATACATGTCTATTCAGAAGCAAGTCCTATTAAGTTTAATGAGACTTACAGTTTTAAAATGTTGAAAATCTAATGTACCCTGTCACGATTTCAAGATTTCTTTAAGTGAAGGGAAAAGGAGAGAAAAATTGGAGAGACACAGAAGACAGAACGATGATAAATGTAGCAAGTAAAAGGTGGGAGGAGAAAGAGGTTGAGAAGGGGGATGGGAAAGAGGGAGAAGATGAACACAAACAGATGTGAGGACAGAAGAAAAGAAAGATTGGAAGGAGATGTTTAGCCAGGAGTTAGAGTGGAGAGAAAGAGGGGAGCTATGGAAGATAGGACCAGAAGAATGTAGAGGTGTAGAAGGGGGAGAAAGAGTGGGGGGGGGAGAGAATATGTTTAGCTAGGGGCCCGTTTACACGGTCAAATATTCCTCTAAATATACCACAAAGATAGTTCATTGTTCCCACGGATCGCACCACAGCATCGCCTCATTCAGAAGGGGGGAATGTAAAACACCCAAATATAGCGTGGTAAGGGATGTTGCTACTTTTGCCGGTATATTTGCAATGTAGCACATTCTCTCTCTCTCTCTGGCTTTTCTTCGCAATGTAGCACATTATTGGCAGTGTAAACAACCATTCCACTAAGGGTTGCAGCAGAGCTGCACTGTGATTGGTTGCTATGATGAAGGGGTGGGCTTAAAAGAGGGGGACTGAGGGAGGGAGATTCAGTAGTGATCAGGAAACTTTGAAAAATCCTCTGCTATTTTGCAAGTCTGCCAAGAAAAAGGATTCCCAAGACCTTTCAGTCAGGGGGAGATCTGTTCTGCCCGTAAAGCTCCCATCTGTCAGCTCTGATTGGGGGAGGGAGAGAGCGAGAGAGAAACCATTTCACTAAGGGCTGCAGCAGAGCTGCATTGTGATTGGGGGAGGGAGGGGGAGGGAGGGAGGGAGATTCAGTAGCAAGCAGGAAACTTTGAAAAATCCTCTGCTATTTTGCAAGTCTGTGAACCCTGACTAAACAAATCGTGCTGAAAAAACTTGTGATAGGTTCACCTTAGGATCCATGGCATGGGCAGCAAGGTCTTTCAGCAGAGATGCCAGGGTAGATGGGGAGATTGCTGTGTCTCTGCTTCAGGGAGTGACTGAGTTCATTTACAGGCAGATTTAGAGAGATACAGAGACAGAGCCACTTCTTTGATCTTCCCCCCTGCTATTTTGGCAGTCTGTGAGTCTTTCTTTAGCTAGAAAATGCAGGGCTTCAAGGGAGGGTCTATGCTCTTCCCCATAAAGCCTTCCTCTGCTTGGGAGGCCACGCCCCCCGCACTTTTTCAAGTCTGAACAAAAAAGCAGCATAATTAGAAAAAAAACTGACTGGCACAGCTGCGGAAAAGAATTAAAGCGCAAGTTGCTGCAATAAATCTGCCATGTAAACGAACCCTAGGAGTTACTGGGAGAGAGAAAGAAGAAGAAATTGTCTGTGTGGTGGGAAGAGAGGTTAAATCAACAGTTAAAAGAGGAAGGAATCAATTGCCTAGCCAGAACTGGGGGGGAAAGACATTAATAACATACTTATAATAATAATATAATAATAATGTACATAATAATAATAATAGTAATAATAGTAATAATAGTAATAATAATATAATATTGTACATGGCTCTGATCAAGAAAGGAAATTGTACTGCCGCTTCAACCATTTACAGTAGGTGGGGAAGGTGGGATAGTTGGGAAAAGCCAGGAAGCAGCAGTTCTGAAGTACCTATTCACTAACTCCAGAGTTAACCCTGAAGCCTCTCAGTATCTCCCATACTGACCACCCCCTTTCACTGAGCTCAGGTGTTGGCCATGGTTTGAGAAATACTGGCAGCAGGAGGAGAAAAGGCAGGAGTGGTCCATGTGGATCCCCTGAAGAATCTGCAGCAGATGTTCTAAAGCAGCCTGCAGCAGGATGATGCAAATACACACACACTTTTTCCAGTCAGTGCTCTCACCATAAGATTCCTTCCACCTCAGCCTGAGTACTGGAGAAGAGAGTCCAGGCTATGAAAACTGGGAACCCTAGCAAGAGGTCAGCTAGATTGTGGTAAGTGAGAGTAAGGCCTCCTTGAGGTACCTGGAGGTACAGAAGTCGAGGAATGCTGCTGTTCCCTATAGCCCAAACACAAGCAGAAGCCTACCGTCTGTTTTAGCAATATACCTCCCCTGCAAACAGATAGCCCAAACCTCCTCTTATTGAAGGACTATGATTTGGTTTGCCATTTGGCTTTCTCTTCACCAACTGCGAACTAGAGGGTTACCTCTGTTTACTCTAGCCTTGTGCGGCAGTTTTGTAGCAAAACTGTATCCTGGGGATAGTAAATTTTTGATTGGTCACCTCAAATTTGTCAAGCCATACTCCTGTGTGATAGAAATTATATCTGTAGGGTTTTTGGTGGGGTTTTTTCTGAGCTGTGAGGCTGTGTTCTAGAAGAGTTTATTCCTGACATTTCGGACTTTTTCGGACAAGTAAAATGCAATGGAAGCAGCCTCGCCACGTTGCGAGACTGCTGCGCTACAGGGCATCCCTTTCAGATGACACCCATCCCTGCCGGAACTGTTGCGGTACCGCAGGGACATTTGAGTGTAATATTTTGGCGATTTTTACTCATGATCAACTTTTGTGAGTAAAAATCGCCAAAATATTACACTCAAATGTCCCTGCGGTACCGCAACAGTACTGGCAGGGATGGGCGTCATCCGAAAGGGATGCCCTGCAGCGCAGCAGCCTCGCAACGTGGCGAGGCTGCTTCCATTGCATTTTACTTGTCCGAAAAAGTCCTTCATATGCATCTGTGGCTGGCATCTTCAGAGAAAGGTGGCAGTATGGTTGTGTGGGGTTTATATACTGTGAGTCCCTGTTGAAGAGGATTAGTATGTAAATTTGTGTATTCAGTTGTTGGATGTTTCATTCTTAGTGTGGGAGGATATGCAAGGGGGATTAGTGTCTATTTAGCTTATGGTCTATTGTCTTCTGGGAAATCTCCTGTCCCTGGCTGAAGTTCATTTGCATGTGTTGTTTTTATTTTGGTGTTTTTTAGGACTGGTAGCCAATTTTTGTTTACTTTTAGGGTTTCCTGTTTCCTGTTGAAGTTGTCCAGGTGTTTGTGGATTTCAATAGCTTCCGTATGCATTCTGACCCGATAGTTGTTAACCTGGTCCAGAATTTCGGTGTTTTCAAATAGCATTTTGTGCCCTGGTTGGTTTATAACATGTTCTGCTACTGCTGATTTTTCTGGCTGCCCCACTCTGCAGTGTCTCTCATGTTCCTTGATTCATGTTTGCACACTGCGTTTTGTGGTCCCTATGTAGACTTGTCCGCAGCTGCATGGTATTATATCATTTTGCCAAAGAGAATGAAAGCTTTTTACATCTTAAAATTAAGCTAATTATCAGCCACATTATTACAGCAGGCATGTGAGGAAGATGAGAAAGGGTATAATGATTTCTGAATCCTATGGCAACAGAAATAATATTTACCAATTACTCATGCTTGCCTTAAGGAGCAGATCTATGTTGTCTCTCACCTAAACTGACAAAGACAAGATGGTCATGTTCCATACATCAGTTAGCTGTTCCATACATGAGAATATACAATGCAGCACATGAAATAAACAATATATCCTACCTAACCTCAGGACAGGCATATAAAAATAAACTAAAGCTACTGGAGGCCTATACAAGAGAGAGAGGAGCTCTCAAAACCTCTCAGCTACCTCTTTAAGAAAAGAGGGAAAGAGACAAAAATATAAACAATGCCATCAATTTACTCCAAATTCTTCATGTTTGACCAGACGATAACATGGTTTATGTTTGTCTTTGCTGGCTCCTCTGTGTGTGTGTTTATCTGTAGCTTGCAGCTAACTGATCACATTCCATATCTATTCCATTGTGGTAAACCAGCACTATTTGCTTTCTGTGTGTGTTTTTCCTTTTGAGGTGCCTTTTAAAATACTTCCAGATGACAAGTAGCCAAAATGCTTTTAAGAGACATATGAACAACCTATGGTACATCACAAAAATGGCATGCGGTGACCATAGCTGCAGGCGACACAGAAAGAAAATGGACATGGATCTATGTCATCAAACAGGCCATCCATTATAATATGAGAGAGTACTGAACTTGCAAGCAAGGCCTGCCCGAGATTAGGCAGAATGAGACAGTGGCCTAAAACAACTGGTCCTAAGAGCTAAGAAACACTGGGCAAAATTATGGAGGACCAAGTTTTCTGTGCCATGAAGTCCACCCTGTATTCCCTAAGCGAGTCTGCTGTCTCAAATGTGGCAGAGGACACCATTTAGTAGTACTCAGCTGACGGTCTGGTCAGCTTCTGTATATGGAATGGTGAAAGGTGCCATCTTGTCTTTTGCCCCCAGAACCTGAGTGTAGATCATCTCACAAAAATAGACAGAAAACTGGGAGCCAAATTCTATATTTGTTTATCACAGGGATGGAACTACTTCTTTTATGACGTGATTTTAAAAAGCAGGTTTGAGCTCTGTAAAACTGTTAAGGCTCAAACGGTCAGAATAAAAGAATAAGTTGCCCTTGCAAAGTATAACAAGAACCGACAGGCTCATTTTCATTGATACCAATAAGGTTTGGGACAGGCACAACTGACGAGACTAATTGCCCCCATTTTTACATTAATCATTAAGTCAAAAGATATGAATGCAAATAAAAAGGACCCATATCCAATAATTTGGCTTTTAAACATAACATCCTTTCAGTGCGGATCCTTTTAGTATTGCTGGTCTTGATATAGTAAGTTCTTCTGAACACAATTACACACTACTAAATAAACTCATTTTGGACCAGGATCGGCCTTGGGATGGTACCTTTGGCAAAAGGTGGAACCAGTACATCTCAAACCAAGTATTAATTCCGAATGTTTTTATTAGACTGCAACATACCCACCTATTTCTAAATCATTATCTACAAAAATGGAACATAAGGCATAATAACACAATGAAATGCTTATAAGTGTACCAAAAAGGTGCCAAAACAGAAGACAAAACAACATTTCTTTAACAGTAACTCTAATTGTGTCTATGCCTGTGTTATAAAACTAATGTATTCTGGCCAATAACCCAACCTAAAATGTTGCATAATATGTGGTGCATTTGTTTCAAATTCTCATTTTGTTCCAGCACAGTTGTGGGGAGGGAGAAAATCTATGATGTGAAAAAAAACAAATATGATATATGAGAGAAACAAATCTAGTATTTTAGTAATATTTCCTACTGATGAAATGCACTGGGCTTTCCTGTCTGGACAGAAGAAGCCAAATTAGTATGTTAAGTATCAGATCTACTGACACAAGTATATGTGGATAATGCAAGATAAGTAGAATGACATTTCACAAGGTACTGGGTTCAGTCTGATGCATATGAAAGGATAAGATTGGCTGAAATATAGATGCAGTCATTAATCTATAACCTTTTGATCTAGTTTTTGCATAAACAGGACTCCAAGACAAAAGAGACACATTTGTGCGCACACATACATGCACACATTATAGATCTATCACTGAATTAGATCCTAGCATAATATCCTTATTGGGGCTTGAATTTGACATTCACTTTCAAGGGAACCGGCTCCAATAGTACTTACTTCTAAGTAGATTTGTATAAAATTGCATTGTACAGTGATGTATTCAAGTCTTTTACTCCAAGTCTCATGTCAAGTCTCAAGTCTGGGAGCCATCTTTAACAGAAAATAAGAGGTTGGGGGGGGTGAGCAGGTGAAGTTTCAGTAACTAGAAAATCAATAAGCTGTGCACAAAGTTAGGTAAAAA
This sequence comes from Gambelia wislizenii, assembly GCA_030847615.1. NCBI lineage: Eukaryota > Metazoa > Chordata > Lepidosauria > Squamata > Crotaphytidae > Gambelia > Gambelia wislizenii. The sequence continues at coordinate 60,216,294 of JAUMIR010000005.1, read as the reverse complement.
AAAATATCAGCAAACATGTTAGGCAGTGGGCTAGATGCAGACATTGAGGTCTGTTCAGCAGCCTGTCCTCACAGCACATTGAAGGATCCTTCTAAAGCTTTTGAAAAGCTTTAGAATGATCCTTCCACCTTAAGCCCATTGGCTAACACATTTGCTGTTACTGCTTCCATCACGTCACTGATACGCAAAAAGCAGTGAGATCATGGAAGTGTTATTCAAAGGAGAAAAACCGTTTTCTATTCTGTAACATTTCTAAATGAATGTATTATGTTACTGAACCAAGGCCAGCAAGTCAGTTGCTAAAAATATACAAGTCCCAAGTCGAGTTGAGTCAATGAATCATTTATTGTTGAGTTGAATCCAAGTCAAATCATTAAAGTGACTTGAGTCTGACTTGAGTCAGAGTAAACTGACTTGAGTCTACATCATTGGCATTGTAGCTGTTTGGCATTAAACCATGTCTTTTGGTTTTGGACATAATGAATAGCTTTGGTTTAAAACAAATGAGAAATTCTGGTGAGATGTGGTGAGAAGCAAGAGAAGATTGTGCAAGTCCAAAGTTGGCTCCCAGCTTCATAAGCCATGGCTTAGAAACCAAGTAATGTTACCATCAAACCAGAGCACTATTTACTTGGAAGACAGATAATTCAACGCACATTTCATACTTAAGACAAATCAAGTAGGATACGGTGAAATACTAATATAACACAACCATTATGAAGAACCAGTGTGGTGTGGTGGTTTGAATGTTGGACTCATACTCCAGGTTTTGACTCTCTGTTCAGCCGTGAAAACCCACTAGGTGATTTTAGGCAAATCACACTTTTTCAATGTCAGAGGAAGGTAATGGTAAACTTCCTGTGAATCAGTCTTGCCAAGAAAACCCTGTCATAGGGTCATCATAAGTCAGAGTTGACTAAAAGACACATAACAGCAACACTGAAGAGTAGAAATCAAGACAGTTTTAAAGGACTGCTTTTTTTTATGTCAGTGAAAAGGGGTATTTTCTTTTCTTTTTTTCCTAGGCTGTCCCTTATGAGAGTTAAAACTTTTGCATGTCCTCTACAGAGAATGTAAAATTTCACTGTATCTATATCTAAATTTATGTGGTGTCATAATTCATTGGCCCTATCACCCTTTCTCCCAATATTACATGAGCTTCTTAAGTTAAAGAATCAGCTGATGCTGTTCAACTGGTGGCGCTCCTCTGTACAGAAATCAAGTGATGAAAATCTGATCTTTCTTGACCTGACTGACCCTCTTGAAAAGCTCAGGTTTCTTCACATCTGTGTCTATAATTTGAAATTATAGTTGTTTAGTATTGGTATAGCTGTTTATGCACAAAAAGAACAAGCAGGGAATGAGAGTGGAATAAACATAATGTCATTCATACAAATCTTGATTACAGTAAGATAATCAAACTGGCACCAATGGAGAACATTGTATGCAAAATATGTTAACCTGCCAACTTATGATGGGAGAACTTCAGATTTCTGGGGATTTCATCCTTAAAACATAAAGTTTGTGCATGGTTTTGGTATGTCAGAAATACCGACTGTGTCTCCATTTGCTTTGGGAGCTGCAAGGACTAGTTCTTGTGTTTGGTAGATGTGACAGTTGTTACTAGGAGAAATTGTCATGGGTGCCTGCACAATTCAAGAATGTTATTGCTTAGCCTACAAACAGTTCCTTTGCACATTTCTATAGCTCAGCCAAATTCATTTATTTGACCTAGCATGGTACACCAAGAGACAAGAAGATGATATCATACTTTTCCTTTGGGAGCCTAGTAGGCTTCTCTTATTCCACCTCTCAGCTTGGCCATAAGGGATGGGGTGGAGATGTCTTGCTGTACTGGTTTCTGTCCATAAGAGTTTTCATTTTTCTAGTTATTTGGATATTGTATAAAAGCACATGTTTTCAGCAACATCTTTGGCTTCGCCTCCAGGAGGGAAGTATGTATGCAGACATCCTGGTCTAGCACCTTCTCTGTTGATTTAGAGCCTTCCACAATGGACCAAATAATGACAGGCTTCCTTTTCCATGAAACACCTGCTGTGTGCAATAATCACCCATAAATCTTCTTTTATGCGAATTACATTGCCTCACCTTGATCATCTTCAGAACTCTATCAATGTAGTGGCCCTTATCAAGCCTCTGAAAACAATATATCATGGCAGCCATTTTGAATTGTAATTTTAAATGCAAAAAGTCAGGAAACAAATCAGAAAATCAGATCTTTCAGCATCTTTCCTGACCTCACAGGATATAAAAGATATTTATTGGAAAGAGGCTGTGTGTATTCTAGCACACCAGACATTTTCCAGAGAAAATCAGTTTTTAGTGGCACCTATTTTCCTTTGTGATGTTTTCTTTAAAAATTCTCCAGAAGTTTTTGTGCACTGGAATTCTGATATTAAGCTCCCGTCTATACGAGAGGGGGGAAATACAAACTCCTCCAAAAAAGCAGCCATTTGCAGTGCTGCAACTTGTCTTAACAGTTAAAAGAGCCCCCCTAAATTTCACATGCCCCCAAGCCAACAAGATGGCAGAAGTGAGTGATTTACTTATGCTTTTAATCTACCACCACCAAAAAAAAATTAAAACAGTTGACCATGGTGCGCACATGTGATATTTCATATTTACAAAAAGGAAAAAAAAGAGATTAAAAGATTGCCATTTTATCAACTTACCAGACCCTTGCTTAGCCAAAAATCCAAGAAAGCAGGCACTTTCCCTGTTTCCTTGGCCTTCCCCCATGCTCGTCTAGCCAATCCAATTATGCTGCCTAATTGCAGCAATGTGAATGCGACTGTCCTAATGATCGCACATTCGCATGCCATACAGAACTTTTTAAAAGTCCAGGAGAACCTCTGGAGGCTTCCCACATGGAGTTCAAGGTGGATTTGGCTGACCCCCTTCTAAATGAGATGTATTTATGCAAATGTCCATTTCTACAGCTCACCTTCCACGCAATTGCCATTTGTATTATTTTCACCATATGGACAAGCGCTTAACATCTAGATTCTAGCTGCTTGGGACTAATTCCTATAACAACCCTCATACCAAATGAAAACCACATTAAAAATTCTTCTTTCCATTATCATTGTTGCTGATATTTTTTACAAGATACTTGAAATAACAGAGTATATTTAAGAAAATGTATCCCATGAGAGAAACACTGTTCCTGTAGGTCAATCATGTTTATAGATTTTTAATTTGACTATACTGACTTACATAGCCTTCATGTCTCAATTCATAAATCCCTTTATTATTTTTTCACAGTCAATTTGTGCATCACAACAATTCATGAATTCCACATGTAATTAATTTGCCACTTCATTTTGACAAATCACATTCAATATAAATGAAACCCCTGAATTCTGAATGAAATGCAGTTCTCGTCATCTCTTCTTTCAACATGAAATAAAAATTTTGATTCATTTTTCCACTGTTGTTAGCACTGAGAAAGGCTAAATTGGTGTAGGATTTGGTGCAGACAGACTGCTGACTGTTAATATCTTTTTTGGCACTTGACTTTTTGGATCAGTTGAAACAGTTCTGACAAATACAGTGCCGAACACTGTAAGAGTAGCCAGAAAGCTGTCTACGTTAGACCTCCCAACACTGCTCATGCTAATTCAGCTTAAATTGGTATTAACAGTAGTGGGCAGTTTGTCAAAAATTCCTGCTTTATAGATTGGACCATGAATAGAACTGAATAGCTCTGTAGGGGGAAAGCACAGGAATGGACTTCTGTTTAACTTGAGGAAGCATCATACCAATCATAGCCATGTGGACATAGTAAGAGTTACATGTGAATGAGAGAGATACATGATGATCCAAACACTAAACATGGGGTGACTCTTTCTTGAAAGCTGATCCACGTATGTAAAGGCAGCTTGGAGGTTTGAGTCATCAATAGCTACTAAACTGGCTGGCTGTGTCTTATCTCCAGCATCAGAAGCAGCACATTTCTGTACATTGGTTACTGAAGAACGTAAGACAGAGGACATGGTTGCCCTCATTTCTTGCTTATGAGCTCCCTGTAAACAGTTGATTGACTATTCTGTAATGGAGTGCTGAATTAGATGGGCCTTCAATCTGATCTGGTAGCTGGCACTTGTAATGTTCTTTCTGTGTATTTTTTTCAGTAGAACATGAGAACAACCTCAGCGTCTCAGAAATTAAAAATTTAATTTCTATTTTATATTCAGCTTTTATCAAGAAACAGGGAAACCAAGGCATTATTAATGTGCAGATTTTTTTTTTATTTCCAAGTTTGAAGATACTTGAAATGGTTTAAGTTCAAGATCAGAGCTAAACTGAAAATTGGAAGACTGTTGAAACGTAAAGATATGCTCCAGGAATAGCCAATGCAGTCTGTATCTTATCCTCATAATGTCTGTTAACAAGTGCTCAATGTCTGGGTTTTATTAATAGCAGGGGTAGCCAAAGTGTGACCCACTGCCATGCTCCCTGCCTATTTGTTTTTGTGCAGTGCAATTTTTGTGCACTTACTCTCTCTAGTAGGTGTAAGCTGAAATTTCATTTATATTCATACCCCAGCACAAGATGGTTTAGACTGGGGGAGGTTTTTCAAAACTGGAAGTTGTTAGAGGTAGCAAATTTAGGATGCCTATAATCAGTAGTTTGTAGTTTGAATGTCTTTCTAAGAATTTAGGTACAGCTTGTATTCATATCATTTCCTCTTTGTTGGTCTTAGCTGCACCCTCTCTCTTCCTGCATCAGCTAATGCGCAGTTAGTGTGAGTTTGTTCATCCTTTGTTTTGTATTCTGCAGTTTTTCTTTTCCATGTTTGAAGAACACAAGTTACAGAGCTTTTCATCACGAGGTGTTATGAAATCTTTAGTGTTTACAAATAAACTTACTTCATGTGTGTGTTTTTTCCATAGAAGACTAAGCTCACTTTATCTCCTAGACTCTGTGGAGATTATCAGACAGGGACAAATACAACATCCCCATCTAGCAATCTCCTCTCCCGCCCCACTCCCATCCCTGTAACATTTTAAAAATATATATTTTTCAGACCTACCTTTTTCACGGAAGAGAAACTGCTCCCCTCCCCTCTGGCAGTCCAGGAGTGAATTGAGCTCTCACAGATCCCAATTCACTTCCTGAAAAGGAAATCCCAGCCGTTCTCATGAGAGGACGATCGCACGGTAAATTCAAAAAGAAAAAAGAAAATACACATCAAAAAGTAAAACCAAGCCCCAAAACACACTTTAAAAATCCCAGGTAACCCAGGGAGGGTAAGAAAAATTGTGTCACTTACCTCAATGTCCCGATCTTGATCGGAAGTGTTCAGCAGGGACCTCCCTGTGATGCTGGCATCGCACCAGCATAACGGGGCACCTTTTGGCTCACCTGTCATTCCATTACAGAAACAGAATGACAGGTAAATTCACAGCTTAAGTCATGAATAAAAAGGAGCACGGGGGAACGGAAGAGGGCACTGGAGTATAATGACACAGGGACAACGACATCTGAAAGCGAGGCCCTTTCGCAACCTCCTGTTCTCCCTGTAATGGATTAATTTGGTTGTCTGATAATCTCCTTGGGGGGGTAACCGGTAGTGGTGTGGCACTGATTTTTGCTCAGCTTCTGCTTGCAAATACTAGTTCTGCTTATGAGGTACACTACTGTCTTTACATTCCCCAACAGAAGTGTCTTCAGGTTACTTCCATGTCTGAAGGCCCTTCCTGCTAGGATTTGTGTCCTGGCTTGTAGCATTAAGTGCCCAACAGGGCTGAAGGGTATGTATCAAGTATATAAGGAATCTGGAGGGGGGGGCGGGTTGACGAAGAAGCACTTTTTCAAGTCTGAATGAAAAAGCAGCATAATTAGGGGGGGGAATGACTGGCACAGCTGCGGAAAAGAATTAAAGCGCAAGTTGCCGCAATAAATCTGCCATGTAACAGACAACCCCCCGATCCTGAAGAATGGTGGATCCGGGGGAGGTGTTTTAATGATGCACAGGGAGGCGAGCCCATGGGCTGGCCTGGGTGTGGACACGCCCTGGTCGGGAGGAGTCAGGGGAGGCGCCAGGCAGGACCTATTTTACCCCTTGCCTCCCCTGACCCTTCAAGATCCTAAGGAAGGCATATGTGTTCCCTGGACTTCAGAAATTTGTCCCCCCTGATTAACAAAGTGAATACTTTTTATCAGTACAATCCTATGCATATCTGCTCCTACTGAGTACATTCAGACTTAATCTAGTGTAAGAATCTGTAGGATTTGAGCCTGAAAAACAAAAGTGCTTATTACTACATTCAAGAGCATTGAGATCCCTCTAAGCCAGTGATTCTTAACCTGTGGTCCATGGACCCCCAGGGGACCACAATGACCTCACAGGGGGTCCATGAAGGCTTGAAGACTGCTTGGCCCACCTCCTCTCTGCCGTGGAATGGCCATGTGACATGACAGGAGCCAAGGCAAAGGCTGCTGAATGGCTTGGCCTGCACGTTGCCATTCAATCTGCTCCAGCCACAAACTTGCAGGAAGAAGCAGGAGAAAAGTCTTTCCTCCCCCTCCTGGATGGTGTAATTGTGTTGTTGTTATTTTAGGTATCATCATTATCATCATCATGGTTTTCAGTCTTGAGTTAAGACTTGGGCATCTGTGGCAACAAACAGATATTTAAATGTGGTCCCTGGTAAAAAAAAGTTTAAGAGCCATTGCTCTAAACTGATGGAACAACAGAAGCAACATCTGATACAAAATGCAGGCCTGTGGCTCCAACACTGTCACTTTTCTTTTCTACTCCTGCATGATTTTTAAAATCTTTTGCCTGATGAAGAAGCCAGTAGGGTTTCAAAAGCTTTCATGATGTGTTTTGTGCATTTTGGTTGACCGATAAAGGTATTGCTCTTTTGTGGATCTCGTATTTTGTTTTATTTTGCTGTATGGCAAAATATTCAGGCTATCCTTGAATATATTTCCATCATAATGATCTTGGGATCTCTGGAAATCTGAGGTACCATCTTGGTCCACATTTCAAAAAGCTTACACAGCATAGAATCTGTGGCGTCACTAAGGCTGGTGTCACCCCTCCACCCAATGGTGTCACCTGGTGTGATTAGGCCTCTCCACACACCCTTAGTGCCGCCACTGCATAGAACACCGCTGTGTTGCCATACTGATGCAACATAAAGAAAATGGTTATTTTACTGTGGGCCCATGACTTACTGTGCATGAGTTCCAGTCTGCCTGGGCCATTCCCTTGATGACCCTGCCTTTTTTTCTGTATCCCCCCCCCACGCTCCTTCACCAGAGGGAGGGTGTTCTTCTAATCCCAACTTGGGGCTAAATCATGCACCATGACTGCTGAGATATTCAAAGAAGAGTTTTTCCCCATCTAGAGAACATTCTATTAAAAGTAAGAAGTAAGTTTTGAGAATTATCATTGTGCTTGGGATATTTGCTCCCATTCTTTTACAAAAGCATTTCATTGACCTTTGAACTTAAAATTAGAGAAATCATGCCCAAGACCTAACCCATTCTGCTTTCTTCAAGATGGATAATATGTTAGCAATATAATACGAGGAATCCTTGCCATGTAAACCACAAATTCAGAACACAAACCATTAGACCCACAGGAGAGGTTTGTTTTATCTGAGCTGAGAAGAAAAGGATCTATGAAAACAACCAAGTTGCTTCCAATCCAAATTATCAACTGGAGGGATTCTACAGCAAAGGAAGAACAGAAACAGATGTTGGTGCCATTCCTTCAGGATTGCAATCCACTCTGTTTGCAGTTTTTTCCCTTTATGATAAAACCTCAACTTTTTCATCCCGATTAGGTTCAGGGAAAGCTCTGAAGTAATTGGACACCTATTTGGCTTTGCTCTTCACCCTTCCTGTAGATGGTGAATTGACTTACCATTCCTCTATAGTGCGGTCCCTACATTTAGAGTGTTTCCAGTAAATAATCCATTAGGAAATATTTCCTTTCTTTTGTATAAAGAAACTACCTCTATGGGGATTTTTCAATTCCATGTTTTGGGGTGGAATTAACCTCATGAAATTAAAATGCCTTGTGGATCAAATAAATCAACAGTGGTATATAGTAAGAATGAACTGGTTTTGCAATAGAATGAACGAGCTTTCTGAGATCAAAAATTCAACAGCTCTGCCAATGTAATACACTGACATTTCACCACTCCTTTAAAAAACTGGCATAAACAGCTAATGAAAATTAATTTAGCAGACAAATGAACTCCCAATGTTCTCGCTTTAGCACATTAGTAGAATTTACACACTGTTCTGCAAAGACAAGGCTTTTGAAATAAAACCATCAATTGCTTTCAGGAAAAGATAGTTTGCCTATATATAGATACTATATAAATAAGTGCTTTTTTATTTCAAACATTTAAGATCAGCCAAGATGTCAAGGTTACCAAATCTTCATCTTAATCATTAATTTAGTAGGGCAGTTCCTCTTCTTCATATGGTCCACAGATCCCAGTAGGATGTAATCCTATCTAGAATTGTCAGAAGCTAAAACCAGATGTTCTGGAAAGGTGAAACTTCTCATGGTTGAGAACAATATGGCATCTTTTTACAGCATAAAAGGTCACAGTCCATTTTTCTTCTGTGTAAACCCACTGGAAAAGAGTAGGAATTCTACAAGAATGAAGAGAAGTTGTTCATGAATTTTGTTCTGGATTTCAATTAGACCTTTTTATGTCATTTTATTAATAGAGATATTCCACAACTCTTGCCTATATTTTATGTCATTGCCACATTGTTGTTGTTGTTGTTGTTGTTGTTGTTGTTGTGTGCCTTCAGGTCATTTTCAACTTATGGCGACCCTAAGGTGAACCTATCACAGGGTTTTCTGATGCTGAGAGTATGTTACATGCCCAGTGGATTTTCATGGCCGAGCATAGATTTGAATCCCGGTCTCTACAGTTGTAGTCCAACATTCAAACCACTATGCCATGACAGTTTGCCTACATTTTATGTCACTGCCACTTAGAAACATACAAATACAATTTCTGTACCAAAGCACTGGAAACAGGAGTTAATTTAATGAGCAGTATCAAAGCAGCATGAGTACTGAACTCCCTTTGAAATATATAACTTTGGCCTGGCTACCTTGCACAAGACATCTGCAAAAGTTATAGACCCAACCAAGTGATTTTACAATGCTTTTCTGGAGGGGGGGGACTCCAATTGTTTTGTAATTATGGCGGTGTAAAATGAGCAGGTGCTTGGCTCCATCCCCAGACCTACTATCACAACATAGGCAGTGAAATTCAGCTTCCCAGTGATTTTCCATAAGATTGTACCCTTCTACGTACAGTCAGAAGCATGTTGAATATAATTACTTTCTGGATCTAAACACTTGCAGGCTCCAGAGTGCCTAGTAGCCTAATTCATACAGAATTAAACTGCACTATATTCATTTAAAAGTACAATAATACCTTATTTCCTGTGGAGTAAATGGAATGTTGTCAATTAATGTTGCTGGCTGCCTATTCACTATAGAACTATTTTTGAAGTTTTATTTGCAACAGATGGAATCCAGAACACCTAACAATTAGCATGCATTTCCTATATGTTCCCTGTTAAGCCTTGAGATCCTTGACCGAGGCCATATTGGTTGTTTAGCAGCTAATTGAACACCATCACATGACATTAAGGAGGTGGGCCTACTCAGTGGTGGCAACCACTTTCTTAATTTTTGCTTTGTTCCATAAATGTCTTTGGATTTTATTTTCATTTTGAAAAGCAACCTGGAAGTATAAGACCTACATAAATAAATGCATGCAAATGAAGCTCTCAAGTCTAAGAAGAAACTGAAGGATTATAGGGGGAAGAGCAGTTCCTTTTAAAGAGGAACTTTAATGCCAGTGCCTGGTCTGGTACATGATGAAACCATTCTCCTATATGATGATACTGGGAGAAAGCCAAGAGATGACGACAAGAAAGAACTGTGAGACTACGTAAGATAATTATAGTTTGTTCTTAAAACTGCCATCAGTTAAAGTTATTCATTGAGAGGCACCTTGGAAGTATCTAGCAATGGGATACTTTGATAAAACACTTTAGCCAGCTCTGCACCTCTTTTAGGGCAGAATGGGAATTTTAGAGCTGTCTATTCTTGCTGTGTTGGGTCAACTTCCATAAATTTTTCAGCCTCTGGGGGTAATGAAACTCTGTCCAACTCTTCTCTTAGTTCCATAAAAACACACCACAGTGGACCACACAGTATTCTCACAGAGGGCTTTCCTATAAGATAAAAGCTGAATTACACCAATCTGTTACAGCCCTGATGCCAGCAGAAACACCCTGCAATCCTTCATCAATCAGCTGCCATTCACTAGGGTGGTCTCTGACTTTTTGACTATATGAAAGCTGCCTTGACATTTGATCATGAAAGAAAACTTCAGTAAGGAAGCTGGTTTCAATTGAAATGAAATTTCGGTAGGAATTCATCACTTTTGTTGATGCTGATGCTGTTGTTGTTCCATGTTAGATTCTGTTAGAGAGTGATTGGATAAATTTTGTAACTACTTGGGGGAGCTCAAATTAGTAGATCAAAGAAGGAAAGGACAAAGAAGCAGGAAAGTACGAAACAATAAAAGGAAAGATTTCCCCCAGATTCCCTAGTGTTTTGACTAACATTTCTTTGAGGCAGTTTATGGTGCATTCAGCACCATGGATACACTAGCGTTTGATCAGCTATTTGCTTTGACAAACATGTAAAGTATGAAAAGACGAATGTCATCAAATACAGTGGGTCTTCGGTATCCACTTGGGTTTGGTTCCAGGACCACCACGCCCCATGTATAGCAAAATTTGTGGATACTCAAGTCCCATTATATACAATGGAACAGAAAAAATGGCATCCCTTATATAGAATGGCAAACAGCAAGGTTCCCTTTTTGGAATAATTTTTTTGAATATTTTCAAGCTGTGCTTGGTTGAATCCATGGGTGCACAACCCATGGATAATGAGGGCTGGCTGTATGTGTAGACACACATGCAGTGGTACAACTAGGTAATTTTTAAAATGTGGGCTGTGGTAGGGGGGACTAGGCATTGGACATATGTCAGATCTTAGGAAAAAATTACTTTTTCAGACTATAAGTGCCAGAATGGCTGTTCTAACATTTGTTGTGTGTTGGGTACCCTCATGTTGTTTCAGACTTATGGCAACCCTAAAGCGACCCTATCACGGGCAAGATTTATTCAGAGAGCATTTGACATTGCCTTCCTCTGAGACAGGGAAAGTGTGATTTGTGCAAGATTACCTATTGGGTTTCTATGGCTGTGTGGGGATTCGAAACTGCTCTCCTGTAGTCCTAGTTCAGCACTCCAACCACAACACTATGCTGGCTCCCTGGCTAAAGTGTTATATCAGTTAAGAAGCACAGAAATAACAGTCCCCTTCCCTACCCACTTTGCCAATTCATGTTTTACAACTCCTTCTACATTTTTGATATGTGAAAAAAAAAGTGAGAACCCTCCAGCCCTCCAGATGTTGTTGAACTGCAACTCCCAACATTCTTCATTATTGGTATTCTTGGTATTGGTACCCTCTACTATTGATGCCCCCATGATATCCTTGCAGAAAAGGTTAATTACATGTGGGCTATACAATGCAACTGTTAGGTGGATTTGTAATTGGTTGACTGACCGAACCCAAAGAGTGGTCACCAATGGCTCCTCTTCATCCTGGAGAGAAGTTACAGTGGGGTGCCACAGGGTTCTGTCCTGGGCCCATTCAATTCAACATCTTTATCAATTACTTGGATGAGGGAACAGAGGGCATGCTTATCAAGTTTACAGATGATACCAAATTAGGAGGCATAGCTAATACACTAGAGGACAGGATCAGAATTCAAAATGACCTTAACAGACCAGAAAGCTGGGCCAAAATTAAGAAAATGAATTTCAGCAGGGAGAAATGTAGGATACTACACTTGGGCAGTAAAAATGAAAAGCACAGATATAGGATGGGTGACACCTGGCTTGATGGTAGTACATGTGAAAGGGATCTAGTAATCTTAGTGGACCACAAACTGAACATGAGTCAGCAGTGTGACATGGTAGCTAAAAAAGCCAATGCAGCCTAGCAAAAATAGGAGTATAGTGTCTAGATCAAGGGAAGTAATAGTGCCACTGTATTCCGCTTTGGTCAGACCTCACTTGGAATGCTATGTCCATTTCTGGGCACCACAATTCCAGAAGGATATGGACTAGCTTGAACATGTCCAGAGGAGAACAACCAAAATGGTAAGAGGTCTGGAAGTCATGCCCTATGAAGAGCAGCTTAGAGAGTTGGGCATGTTTAGTTTGGAGAAGAGAAAGTTAAGAGGGACATAATAGCCATGTTTATATATTTGAAGGGATGTCATATTGAAGAGGAAGCAAGCTTGTTTTCTGCTGCTCCAGAGACTAGGACACGTAGCAACGGACTCAAACTACAGGAAAGAGATTCCATCTAAACATTAGGAAGAACTTCCTTACCTTAGCTTGCATGTTCCTCTCTCATTCAGCAGTGGAATGCACTACCTTTGAGTGTGGTGGAGTCTCCTTCTTTGGAGGTTTTTAAGCAGAGGCTGGGTGGCCATCTGTTGGGAGTGCTTTGGTTGTGTATTCCTGTGTAGCTTTATCTCCCATTAAAGCTGGGGCAGACAAAATGCAGCCTATGGGGCACGTCATCCATGGGAACCCAAAATGTGAACCTTGGGGGAAAAAAACCCAGACCCTTGACTCCTTATAGAAATGTAATTTTTCACCTGATAATCAGCCAAGTCAACCCACAACTTGCCACAAGTACACTGGTTTATTTCTCGCCTCCTCCCAGCCCCTTATTCTCCCAATCCACCAAACACACACACAGACACACACACACACACCAAATTAGCAAAAATTGGCAGACACAATGTCTCTTACAGCACACAGAAGTGAGATGGAGCAGCCCACTGGCAAGATGGAGGAGGGGATTCCCCAACCCCTCTGCAGTTACCCACTCCAGTGGTAGAGCCTGATCGATCAATGACCCAACTCCTACTATATCTTGTGACTAAATCCAGACTAAATCATTTTTTTCTCCCTCTCCAGTGGTAGAGCCTGATTGATCAATGACCCAACTCCTACTATATCTTGTGACTAAATCCAGACTAAATCATTTTTTTCTCCCTCAGCCTGATCCATTTTTCTTTATATCCAGTGATGAAGCATTCTGTAGAATTTGAAAGGTTGCTCAATATTTTGAGACATCTCAGTTGTTCTTAAAGAAGTTATTGCCCAACTGTGGTTTTTGGAATTTTACTTTTTCCAGTAGAATAACACAACTTCCACTGCTATTTGTCTAGTGTTTATTATTATTTCTGCTTGTTTTGTTCAGAGCTTGGAAATACCTGGTTATAAATAGTTATGTGCACTTATTTATTTATTTTTGCAGTAGTGAAGCTGTGACTACATTACATTGTGACTGTAACTTAATAAGAGATATCTTTTGCAGTGTAGCAGTAACATTTTGAGTTAATTTTATAGTTACACGAGGTAGCCTCACTAAATGATAGAGGAAGAATGCATATCCTCTAACATTTCACAGATTAAAACTAGCAATATCAGAATGTGGTCAAGATGGCAAAGGTTACTAATGATGAGGAACACGCAAGCTAAGGAAGGCTGCTGCAGTTTGCTTTTGCCAGAGCCTACTGGGAAGAGCAAGATTCTGCCCCTTCATTTCCTCTCTCCCCTTCTGAGTTTACTGAGCACAGAATGCTTTTATACTTTGAACTCAGTTTGCAGAAATAAGCGGACGACAATGGGGTAAAGTGAGAGGAAGAGAGAGAAACTGGGTAATTTTAAAAACAGCTGAAAATGTAGGATGACAGAGGATTAATTGGGACTGTCCCCTGCCAAAACTGGGACAGTTGGAGGGTATCAGAATATCCCATGGTTTTCTATTCACAATTGAGAGTAGCATTGCAGGCGTATCCTGCAGCTTCCTGCTCCTCTGTCTTCCACAGTAATGGGGCAGTTCAACACTTCTGCTTGCTATACCAAATTCCTCTCTTCTGTAATTCTAGGCTTTCCCAAGACTTCCTTTGGTGCCAAACACTGGTACACATTACTCCTATAAGATAAGCTTTATTTGTGCCAAGTTATTTGTACACAGCAGTGAAGCATTCCAGCCTTTTACTGATGGGATCCAGCATCCCTTCACAGCCAATGGTAGAACTGGGCCTCTAAACAACTACTTCTACCCAGGTGATCCCCACCTTGCAGTTCAGCTTCCCATAGTTGGCTAAATGGAGATTGCTTGGTGTGGTGTGCGCACGCACACCCTGGCAAGTCCAATGGAAGATGGGCTCCCAAAGGTTATATAATACAGAAACAAACAAAAGAAATAAAAATATGTAAGAATAACTCATCTCTCCCCACCTGACATCTATGAGAACTGTGTAAGCAAGTTAGCAACAGAGAAACATTCACTTCCCCAGTCCATTCTCAGCCTTCATATCTTTTCCCAGCCTCAAAACTGCCAAGCTAATGCAATATATATATATATATATATATATATATATATATATCAGACAAGGTCACTAATACAAAGTAGCCCTTACTCTACTATCACACCAGCCTTCTGTCTCGCCACAATAGCGTTAATTCAGGGAATGGAAACATGCTGGTTTGGGACTGTTCCTTAACACAGTCTTCTATAATTACATGATCTGTCTTCCACACTGGTGCCATAACTCCACCTTTCTGACCTATGCCTACCCACCAGCCTTTTGGGATTTTTTCTTTTTATTAGTGCTATAATTTTGCAATTATAGCAATTTGATGTGGGGATTAAAAAAAAAAGAAATAGAAAATAAAGGAAAAAGCACCTGCTTTGGAATAGCAAGGGCGGAGGGAGAGAGGGAGAGAGGAGGAGAATTATATCAACTGATGCCACATGATCACCAGCACCTTGATACTGCAGTGGAAGAGACCTATTGCATAGAGGGCTGTAATAGAAAGGTAGAGAGATTGAGAGCCATTGACGGGTTTTCCCCATCAATGAAAAGGTGCATTCCAACAACAAGTTGAATACAAACTGGCAACAGGACAGAGACAACATCATGTGATAAAGTACAGCTATAGACATTATATAGCTGCAATCGAGCTGTACAAGCCTTGTGTGATAAAATCCCATGGCTTTACTGGTGTTATCACTCGGTCATGATGCAAACAAGGACTCCAAAACATCAACCTGGTGGCAGAAGGCCAGCTCAGTACGCATGTTTGAGTGCTGGCCTGTGCTCTATTCTTAGTGTTACGGTGCCACTGGACAGGAGTAGACTGTGTTTTGTACCATTGGCCAGTGGCTTGTCACATTCAGTTCTAGTTACTTTTGAGAAACCATTTAATTACTTTTGAAAAAACCAGAAACAGCTACTTAAAAAAAAAGAAAAAAAAGAACTGCTGCTATAATAATAATTATCTGCTTTGAGGGGCTTGCAACCAAAATCTGTGAATACTCAAGTCCCATTATATGCAATGGAATAAGATGGCAAAATCAAGGTTTGCTTTTTGGATTATTATTTTTTTAAGAATATTTTCAAGCCATGAAATATTTTCAAGCTACTTAAATCTGTGGATACCAAATCCGTGGATACGGAAAGACAACTGTACATTCTTAAAGTGACATTCCAGATTCTGGTGGGGGTTTTTTGACAGTAACTGCATTCTGGGAATGAGAACTATGCATACTCAGCTTTGGAGTCTCCCTCTACTCAGCTTCTACCTTTTCTCCCATTTCTTACAAGGCCAAACTGGTCAGCCACTTCAGTTTCATTTATTGTTTAAAATGTGTGGGGGTTTTTAAAGCATTTTGTAAGTTTGGGAAAGTAAGGACTTAGGAAGAACTGCTCCAGCGCACCCAGAGGTTGGCTTGGCCATTTATATATGAACATTCTCACCACTCAGGCTGCAGAAATCCTGTGTGGAATAAGGAACAGGTTTGCCATTCTGAGCACAAACCATATAGATTAGGGACACTTTTACAGATAAAGCCTGAAGAAGGCAAGGGAATGCTCTGCCAAAGGTTTAAAAAGCAAGTCACACACAAAGACAAAACGAAAGCCCAGACTCCAGATTCTTGGTTCATTTCTCTAATCAATAAGCGATCACCCTGGATATGGTAAAATGCAAGAGTAGAGCCTCCTCCCAATAAATAAAACGGAAAGAACTATTTGGGGTTGTGTTTGGTGTGTTGGACAGGGACTTTGGGTTTACACATTCAAGCCCCGCTACCCTCCCTAAGCTGTGAAACTCACTGAGTGACCTTCAGCCAGTCCCTTTTCCTCTCTTGATTACCTACCTCACAGAGTTATTGTGAGGATGCAGTGGAGAAAAAGTCTTGTATATCAGCTTGACTTCAAGGTGACTTGGGAGAAAGGGTGGGCTATAAATAAAATAAACGAATAAACAAGAAAATAGTAAATTAACAATAAAACAGGTGATCATTAAGAATGGAAGCCCGCACCCATTCACTTTTATGCTTGTCAGTCATAAAGCCATGAGTGCGTGGAGGCAGGGGATGCTTATCAGACAGGGCAAATAATGCATCATAAGGAAGCCTAATTATCATGAAAGGGCGCGTGTACCACACAACATCACCCTTTCGCAATCGTGTCCTGTTAAAAAATTGTTTAAAAATTGTACTTTTTTATTGATGCTTCAAGTCATCAATTGATCCCTGTGGTGCTTTTGTGCCAGCGTTTGAAACTTTACACCATTGCACTCACATGAATCCAGTGTCAATGGCTGGTCGGGTGAGAACACTACTAGGTGAAATCAAAACATATAGGTAGGTGACATACTTTTTATGACCCTCCCAAGTATACTTTTTTAGTGTGTTTAGGTGCTTTATGTGACTTTACCTTTGTTATTTTTGTTTTTATTTTTGAGTTTTCTGCACTATGTATTCTCATGAGAATACACAGGATTTCAAATGAGGAAGTGAACAGAGCTCCGTTCACTCCTTGTTCATTGCCGGGGAAGCCTTTTCACTGGAGGGAAGGTAAGTGTGGCATGGGGAGTTCTTTTGCTGGCAGAAAAATGGAAAAGTTATGCTGGCAAAAGAACAGGTTTGGGGGGGGGGGTCTGATAAAGTCCAGGGACATAACTGGTGTCATTTCCCTCCACCTCTGTATAGCCAGGTTGCAGATATTTGGACCATGTTAATATTGCTGAAGTCTCACTTTATCTTGCCATTCAGCTCAAATAACAACTTGACTCAATTGTCTGTTTGAATCTAACTATTTGTGAAATAGGCCACATTTGAATGTTTTCTGTGTGGTTTTCGGGCACCATTTGCTTTCTGCTCTGCACTTCCTGTTCTCTTGGTGACAAAACTAGAAGGCAATGGCAAAAGTCATCAAGGGAGAAAAAAGTCAGGCCTCTGACTACTGAGTAGCAAGATACAAGTAAGGCTAAATTTACATGGATCTTAAGTAGTAGACCTGTTAGTTCTTGTCCACCTCTCAAAGAAGTCTCTACTTTACTCCTTCTATCCACAGCCTTAGCTTCCCTAAGTAGACACCACCACCAAATCTGGGGATGGAAAAATATTCAAAAAATATTCAAACAACAATCAAAAAACAGATTTCCGATTAGAAGAATCCTAGATGGGTCAGCATCTTTGCAGTTCAGGAATTATTCTGGGTTAAAAAAAAAATTCCCCCAGAAAAAAACACCATCATCCACCCAGATAATAACATTTCTGTTTTCTGCTCAGAAAATTCTGTTTTCTCTACAGATAATGTTTTCTGAGCAGAAGTGTTATTTTCCATGCATAAACTACTGCACAGGAAACTTGGTTTCTGCACAGAAAATGCCATTTTGGCACACATAAAAATGTGAAGTTTTTGTACAGAGTAAATCCTTATCTGTGAATAATCTTTGAAAACTGTATAGTATTTGACAATTTTCTCACAATGGGGAGAAAATGGTAAAATTGCTCAGTCTTACCTACAAGAATAAAATTTATGAAGATTCAAATCCTTAACACAAATACCAATACTGTATTGCATAGAATATAAAACTTGTATTATAAGCATAATAATATACATGCTGCAGCAGAAGATTGCCAATCTATACATTTTCCTGCTGCCTCTTCTCAGAAAGAGAAGAGGCAACTATAACTACCATTCTGCTGCCTTCTACTGCTTCTGGGGCTCTTCCTCTGGATCAGCAGGGCAAAATGGGTAATGAGGTGGCAATGGCACATGATTCTGATGTTAGCCCTAGTCATATTTATTTTATTTAAAGGTTGACCCCTGTATCATATATCATGTACCCACAGATGCAGTATCAACAGTTTCACTTATCCACATCTGGGGGGGGGGGGACTTATCTCTAGGCATTTCACCAGAGGAATGCCAGTACTGAAGTCACAACATTGTAAGTTTGATCCTACAGGGTTCCAAGGTTGACTCAGCCTTCCATCCTTCTGTAGGTCAGTAAAATGAGTACCCAGCTTGTTGGGGGCAATTAGCTAACACAATGTAAACCACTTAGGGAGCACTTTGGCACTAATAAGCAGTATAGAAATTGAAGTGCTATTACTATTACTATTCCTAGGTCCTCCAATGTGATTTATGGTCACCTTCTGGCATTCATCTCATTGAAAATAATAGGGTCCCCTATGATCCATGGTTTCAGGTATCCACGGGGGTCTTGGAATGTATCCCCTGTGGATACAGGGGTCAACCAGTATTTCATTTATATGCCACCTTTCTTCCAGAGTGCAATCCAAGGACTCTCACAAAAGAAATCAATTAAAACCTGACAATGCAATTTTAAAAACCAATTAAAATCACATTTAAAATAGTATAAAATTATTTTTATAACATATAAAAGTTTTTTTTTAAATAAAGCATATATGACATAGACCACAGAGAGCATTAAATGAGTGTTTAACATATGTTGTGTGACACTATCTTCCAAGTCATCTAGCAGTCTGTATTAGGAATGGATAGATTTATCGCTTATTGGGCTGTTGATTTCATGCATGTGGGTATATGTATGCAAGTATGTGTTTATTTACAGATAAATTTTCTTTCTAGACTACAACTTCCAGCCTATGCCCAGCTGGCTGGTGTATACTAGGAGTAGTTAAAAAAAAAAAACTTTTGTTTTGCTACTTTTATACTATGATTAGACACAAAAATGGCACTCAGGGTGGCTAAAAATAAGACTATACAAATACAATTTGGTACTTCTTTTTAGATCAAAACTATGGAGATTATCAGACAGGGACAAAAATAATGTCCCATTCTCACTATCTCCTCTCCTGACCCCATCCCGGCACAGTAACAAAAAGTTTTCAGAGCGAACTTTTCTGCATCTGCCCCCTCCTCTCGGCAGCTCAGGAATGAGTGCAGCTCTCATGGAGCTGCATTCATTTCCTGGTTGAAATCCTGGGCCATTCTTGCAAGAGGACGAATGTGCAGGAAATTCAAAGTTAAAAAGAAAAATGCACACACAAAAGTAAAATCAAGCACCTAAACACACTTGAAGAAATACAAGTAACCTGGGGAGGGTACAAAAAAGTGTGTCACTTACCTTGTTGTCCCGATCACATCCGGAAGTGTTTGGCACGGATCTCCCACTGACGCTGGCATCACACCAGCATAATGGGGTGCCTTTTCACTCGCCCATCATTCCATCATAGATACGGAATGAGTGATCTATTCATGGCTTAGCCCGTGAATTAAAAGAAACAATGGTGGAACGGAAGGAGCACAGGGGCATTACTCTGGGACAACGATGTCTGAAATTCAAGCCCTTTTGCAATTTCTTGTTGGGTTGACAGAAAACATGAAGGATGGCTGATCTTATTGGTCCATGAAATGTGACTCAAGCCATTTAACTTAAAAATGTGGCCTGATCAAAATCCTCAAGGACCTCTAAATAGAGTTGCATTTCATGCAGTAGCATGTCTGCATCTATGAAACTATCATTGGCCTCATCTTTGTTCAGTACTACTTATTGATTCAGAACAGATCATCCTCTGGACAGCTAAGGGTCTGGGAATTACAGTGTGCTAAAAGGTTAGGGAAGAAATATCAGTTCAGTATGTGGATCTGTAAAATATATATCATGTCATATTTAAACATCCTCTTTTCACAATGTAAAAAAAAAAGCATGCACCCATCTATTTGTACTGTACTGCTTGTTTAGCCCATTTAGTAAAACATAATCTTGTCAGTGAAAGCAAAACTTCAAGCTTCAAATTACTCTAGTCTGTTTCATGAACAACATCTGTTTATTAGTGGGAAGTATAGATTTCCAGTGCGTTAAGATTTTGTTTGTCAGTGATTCATTGGAACCCTGTTGCTAACAGCACACAACATTTTGTGGTTATCCCACAATTTAACCCAGATTTGTACATACACACTAGAACTTTGGTGGTCTGCAAAGAACAGCCACTGGGGCAGAAAGTATGATTGGATGAAACTGTTTTGTGAGTTACTGGTTGCAAGAGCTCACAGTAAGAATGTGAAGAACATTTATGAAACTACTCATTTTCAATGAGACAGGGTGTCTCCATGTGCCAAAGGGTACCCTGCTGAGAAATTGACAACTCTTGTGAGATTTTTCTCTTCGTGTGTGAGAGTAAGACAACAAGCCCTTTATTAATTTTTTTGGTCAAAACTTATGCAATTTACATGAGATCTCTCTGCAAAACTAGTCTCTCTTCCCTCGTGAAGCAAAATGCTCACATATGACAAGCAAAGGACAAGTTAATAAAAAAGACACAAAAATCCCACCTTATGCTTATACTTTTTAAACAAGACAGTGGCAATCACAGTCTGCATAAAAAATACAATTTGTTAAAAAAAATATATTGCAAGTGTGAATACACTCAAAAGATACTTTCATCATCTTGAAGGTGAGGGTTTATTTATTTGTTGAGGTTTATTGTTCTTGCACATGAGAACAAGACAAGCAAGGATTTAATGCTCCTAAATTGCAGTAGAAAGAATAATGAGGCAGGGGCATGCACACTAAACAGTTTATGGATTACAGCTTCCAATTTATCTTGTTGTTTCTTAAAAAGGTCAATCAATGTGCCCACGTTTTGATTTAGCTGGAAGGTAGGAGGCATTAATCTGCAACCAAAATTTCCCTGTTTGTCACATTATATCTCCAGTTATAACTTCTTGCTTTAAAACAATTTTCCCCCTTAATCTCTTTCATTCTATCTAGATTTATACTGAGTTGGAATGTTAGATTTGAAAATTAATTTGATAACATTAAACATGAGAAATTGAGATACCAATTCATTTCCACCAGCCCTAATAATTGAGGATGCAATTCACTAAGGCAGTTATGAATGCGTAACCTAGAGTTTTGCATTCATGACTAGTCTGTATTCACGATCCCTTCATATTGTTGAGGGAATATGTAGGAACCATGAAAGTCCACCCTCTAATCCCTACTTACCAAGCAGTAGTCACTGTGAGTGATGGGGGTTTGTTCCCCTGTTGATTAGGAAGCAGGTGACTGACTTCCCCCCTACCCCACACACACACATGTGATCTCTGGTAAGAGAGGGAATTGTGACAGGGACCTGCTTCTGACTGTCTCACTAGATGTTGCTCACAGGAGGGGGTGGGCATGTCAGTCAGCTGCTCCCTGACTTACAGGGGAACAGACCCCGATGGTCGCTGTGGCTGCTGCCTGATAAGTGTGGACTGTGAGGGTTTGACTAAGAGACACTACTTAACTATGTAACTACAGTGGCTATATAGAATACGTAGATCATACAGAATTCCAGCCTGAATTTGTTTCAGGTGTTAAGTATAGCTGATTGACTTGGTACTAAAAACATTAGCCTTTAAGGCACTCAACGGGATTTTGGGAGAATGCAATGGAGGTTGTCACCGTTGACCCTCAGGAGCACATTTTATCACTGCTGACTCCCCCCCCCTCATGTTTTCCCACTCCTTCCCTCATTTTATTTTCCACAACAATCCATTTCAGAAGGTTAAATGGCTGCACAATGTGTTTTAATTGGTACCCATTTGGAAACACCCTTGGTCTGAGCTATTGCCCTGTACTGGTGATATGCATCAGCATCTCTCTTTTCTGTCAGACGCAGATGCAGACATCTCAAATCAGTTCTTAGGTGTAGTAATGGAGGGGAGGAGTGTGAATAAACTGAAATACAGTGTTATTGTTGGTGGGTGTGGTTCAGCCACTAGTGTATAGGGTATCTGATCCTTTCTGCAAGAGGTTGCATATCCCCTGGAAAACTATGCAAAAATCATTTGGAAACTTCAGTTGTTCTAAAATTGGGCCACCAGTTTACTAATCAGTTCCATATTGTGACAGTGCTTTGTCATCTGGACTGATTGCCAGTCCATTTCCATTTCCCAGCCCACTTTCCCAGTTTCTAGTCCTAAACAAAGCTTAAATGATGGTTTAAACAGCTACATTTCTGGACTACAACTCCCAGAGTCACCAAGCCATGACCACTGCCCATGCTAGCTGGGGGGTTGTGGGAATTATAGAATTGTAGAGTGGGCCAGGAGACAAGGACTATCTAGCCTAGCCCCCTGCCAATGCAGGCATCCACAGCAAAAGCATCCCTGACTACTGGCTGCCCTATACTGGTTTGTATTCATGATCCCTTCATATTCTCTAGTATAGGGAATATGTAAGAACCATGAAAGTCCACCCTCTAATCCCTACTGACCAGTCAAGAATTGGTGACTGAACCTAAGTTTTAAAATGGCCAAACTACTGCAGAAATCACGCTGTTATGATGACTGACTCCATGAACTGCCAGTCATGTTAATCATGCCACAGCTGCATGAGAAGGGTTACATCAGAAGAAGGGTTACTAGAGTACAAAGCCATGTAAGGTGAAATCTGATGCAATGTAATCATGTGTTTGAATAAGCCAATGCTGTGCTGAGATGCATATAAGTGAGCCAGATCAGTGTTCATTATCTTCCTATGATCCTCTGATGCCTGGCGTAGCACTTTGCCTGTAAATACTGTGAATAGCTGAAACTACTTTGAAGATTAAAGCACCTCCTGTTTTTGGACGCCAAACACTCTGTGTGTGAGTATTCTTGGGAAAGAGTTGCTACCAAGTCTGCTGAGACAGTTTTGGGCTTCTGCTGGGGAGTGAATGTCCTGTCATCCCCTGACAGTTTCAAATCCTCTAGTGATGAAGAGGAAATAAATAAATAAATAAATAAGAAAGAGCCCACCACTTTGTTCTTCCTAATGTTTAATTGGATTTTCCTTTCTAGTAATTTGACTCTACTAGTTCAGATCCTGCTCTTCCTGAATAGGTGAAAACAAGCTTCCATGTGATGGCCCTTCAGATATTTGAAGATGGTAGTATCACCTCTTAATCATCTTTTTTTCCTCACTGAATAAATCCACATTTTCCAACTGTTCCTCATAGGATTTTATTCCTAGACCATTGGTCTTGGTTGTTGTCTTTTGGACATGGTCCATCTTAGTCACTATCTTTCTTAATCTGTTGTAGCCTGTAAAAATAAGTCATTTCTCTGATTTTAAAACACTAAACAACCTAAACAGTTATCCTGAAAGATTACTTTCTACCAAACATTTTTTTAGAAACCTTGCTCTGAGCATCCTTGCCAAGTGATATGAAATGGGCAGCTGTTAGAATTGGGTTTGGGTTTTTTCCTCAGCCATAGCAGCCCAGCTGTGAAGCTGCCACTCCAGGAAGATTGCCTGGTGCCTTCTTTATAGTATTTTCAGTCCCAACGAACTCTTCAATTCAAGGAATTCAATTCAAGGACATCTTCAGTCTTAAAATCTGACTTTTTGTCATACTACATGACTTTTTAGGTTTCTTTCTTCAGGAAAAGTTTATACTGTACTGTTTTTGCAATATCTGAAGATTGCATTTTATCTTTTTTTTTCTTTGTGAGATACCCAGAAAACTATACTGTTGAAGTAGCTGACATCAATAAGACAGCAAATACATTAAACTGTTAAGTTTCAGGAATATGCAAAGTTTCACACCGGTAAAACTAAGCTAAGATAATACCGTATATTCTGGCGTATAAGACGACCTTTGAGCCCTGAAAAATATCCTCCAAAATCAGGGGTCGTCTTATATGCTGGATACACTTTGCTTCACCCCACCGTCAGATATCCTGCCTCTTCGCTCCCTTCACAAATGGAACGAAGAGGCAGGAGATTGGGCTGGGGGTGAGGCAAAGTGCTTCCTGGTTCATTTGCCCCCCTCCTCTGCCTTCTCCCCCTTTGGGGAGCAACCGAAGACAGGGGGGCGAACGTTGCGGTTTGCCGCAGCCGCCCCCACTTCCCCCATCTTCATTCCCTTCCAAAGGGAATGGAGATGGAGGAAAGGGGGGCAGACGAGGCAAACTGGGCATTTTCACCCCTTTCCTCCACCTATCTGGAAGGTGGAGAAAAAGGGGTGAATCTAGCACTTTGCCGCAGCCGCCCCCGCTTTCCCTGTCTTCTTTCCCTTCCAAAGGGAATGAAGATGGAGGAAAGGGGGGGCGGATGAGGCAAACTGGGCATTTTTGCCCCTTTTCTCCACCTTCCTGGAAGGTGGAAGAAAGGGGCGAATCTAGCGCTTTGCAGCGGCCTCCCCCACTTCTCCCGTCTTCATTCCTGGGAATGAAGATGGAGGAAAGGGGTGGCGGACGAGGCAAACTGGGCATTTTCACCTCTTTCCTCCACCTTCCTGGAAGGTGGAAGAAAGGGGCGAATCTAGCACTTTGCAGCGGCCACCCCCACTTCCCCCTGTCTTCATTCCCTTTGGCAAATTGGATTTTCACCCCCGGATGAGGTAAACTGGGCATTTTCACCCCTTTCCTCCACCTTCCTGGAAGGTGGAAGAAAGGGGCAAATCTAGCGCTTTGCCGCGGCCGCCCCCGCTTCCCCCATCTTCATTCCCTTCCAAAGGGAATGAAGACAGAGGGAAGGGGGGCGCATGAGGCAAACCGGGTGTATTCACCCCTTCCTTCCACCTTTGAGTCAAGTTTGACTGGAAGGTGGAAGAGAGGGGTGAATGCCACAGTTTGCCTTGGTGGCTGCCCATTCCCTGTGTCTTCCTTCCCTTCACAAAGGGAAGGAAGATGGAGGGAATGGGCAGCCACTGAGGAAAACCAGGTATATTTGCCCCTTTCTTCCACCTTCGAGTCAAGGGTGACTGGAAGGTGGAAGAGAGGGGCGAATGCCACGGTTTGCCATGGCCGCTGCCCATCCCCTCCTTCTTCATTCCCTTCTCAAAGGGAATGAAGACGGAGGGGATGGGCAGTGCCCGAGGCAAACCGGTTTCATTCACCCCCCTCCTCTGTCTTCACCCCCTTTGGTGAGCAACCGAAGGTGAAAGAGAGGGGCAAATGTAGCCGCTGGCTGGCTGGGAGAGCCCTGCCAGCTGATCCTGTTCGCTTTCCCAACTGACGAGGAGATCCTCGTGATTTGGAAAACAAAGAGGATCACCTGGCAAGGCTCCCCCAGCCAGCCAGTCAAATTGGGGGTGGTGGTGGTCTTATACGGTGAATATATGTCAAACTCTATATTTTTACTTGAAAATTGGGTGGGGGGTGTCATCTTATACGCAGGAATATATGTCCAGACTCAGAAGTGTGCATAAAAAAACCTGTTGCACTTTCCCTCAGATAACTTTTCATTGTGACTTAGGGCCCATCTAAATGGTGAAAATACTCCTCATGGAATTTGCTGGGAATCCTACCAGTCTGAACAGGATACAGTGCCAATCCACAATATTCGGAAGGAGAGGGGCTCAAAATGGCAAAAACAATGGGGTAAAAGCCTTCGCAGATTCCACGTATTTTTTCACAATCTGCGAGGCTGGTGTGTATTTTTACTGTTTTGGATTATTGAACAATAAAAAAGTGAAGGGAAGCACAAAGCTGATTTGCTGGCCAAGAGCAGGGGCGGGGCCTGCTAGGAGGGCAAGCGCCCACTGCTGCCATGTTGGATTTTTGCCTTAGCAATAGCTAGCTAAGGTGATCAAAAAGGGATCAATATTTTCTGTTTTGCTTTGGAGAATCGCTCTATTACACCAGCTCACCTTGGAGTGATTAAAAAAAAAACACCAGTGGCAGTGAAGAACTAACATGAGTAAATCACTCACGGCTACCATCAGGAATGCAAGGCTTATGGGGGTTTCCGAGGCCAGAAAAACCGTTTGGTCTGGTCTCCGCTGCTGCGAGGTGCCAATAGTATGAGGTATTTGGGATTTTTTTTCCCTTGTGTAGATGGGCCCCTGGTGCTTTTAAAAAAGCAATTCAATGTGTCTCTGTGTTGCTGTGGTTCTTTTTCCAGGAGCCACATTGCCACATCAAGCTTACTCTAATTGTCAGTGAATAAATCCAGTGTTTGAGTAGGAGCATATCCATCTGCTAAGGTGAGAGACAAATTTCTTGGTGTGCTTCAGGTAGGCCCATAGGTCTGAAAGAATGTATTCAACTAATATAGAAATTAGAGAGTTTCCTCAGAAGGGCCTATACAATGTATTAGTTGAAAAGATTGCTCCAAGGTAGGATGGATAGTAACTTCTGCCATCATGTCTCCCATCAACTACATATATATTCTCATGAGATACTTAGCCTTCTCTGATAGAGAGCTCTGGTGTTACAACAAACTACAAATCCCAGGATTCTATAGGATGAAGCCATGATAGTTAAAATGGTGTCAAACTAGATTGTTTCTGCAGTGTGGCAGCAGTCTAAGATTGTGCAAGAGAACCAACATGGTGTAATGGTTTGAGTGCTGGATTATAAGTCTTGGAGACCAGGGTTTGAATCCTGCTCAATCATGGAAACCTACCAGGTGACTCTGGGCAAGTTGCCCTCTCCCAGCCTCCTCTGAATAAAATTTGCTAAGAAAACTCTATGATAGGATCACCACAAGTTGGAGTCAATTTGAAGGCCTAAAACAGCAACAAAAGATTATGCAAGCACTCTTTTCCTCAGTTTGGTTCAAGATTTGGGATCTGACTGAATCAGCTACACAACCCTGGTGCTTACCACATCCAGAAAGGTTATGTCAAAACAAATGAAATCTGCTTTTAAAGAAGTTGTCTCTCAAGAAGTTGCCTTGGCAGCAGATCATTGGCTTCTATGTTTAAAAAAACAATGCTCTTCTCAACAATTCTGAATAGCAGGAAAGGCTGCCATATTAAAACTGGCCAGGGACTATTCACACACCCCAAACCCAACTCTTAGTATTTCCTTGTCTCTTTTCTGTTACTGGTATGTGGTTATTGTCCTTGCAAGTAGTCCAACAAGAACTTTATAAGTCATAATGTAAATCATCTGGGAAAGAGGTAGTATGTGTGAGGTAGAATTAAATCTCAAATTTAATATCTAAGCAATGTTCAGATTGTTTTTAAATTATATTTTATTAGATGTTGTTATACTGCCAATGAGAATATATTAAACCCAATACTTCATAAAAGATAAAACATTCATCTTTCAAATTTCAGGAGTCCTCTGTGTTCAAGACTCTATTGTTACCTCACTACAGTACCACAACTCATGCTGGGGTGGTGAACATGTAGTCCCCTCCAGATATTATCCACCTCCTAGCTGGCACAGATGATGGAGTTGGCATTGCAACTGGGAATTGCAGTCTGGAGAGCTACATTTTCCCCAGTTCTATTGTATGTGTTCCATACCCCTTGGTGCATTCTGTAGGGCCATTTCTGGACTAGCTGGTGGGTGGGAACTTCTATTGACCTTGCTGCTTTCTTCTTCACCTGAACACTATACAGTACTTGCAGATGCAAATTACATAATGTGTAACCTTTAAGAGATTAATAGAAATGGATCACAGGCAAGGATATAGATATAGCAGGGTGCAAAATGAAGCCCCTGCCCACCAAATAAGAATTTTCCCTGCCCCCCCCCAATAATTTGTCCTTCATTCCCCAAATTTCTAGCATTGCAGAGGGTGAGACACTGATGGCCATATACACCTAGAACTCATATTTGCTGTGTTCACATTCCCTTGGTCACTTTGCCTGTCCTTTATCTTTTGATGCCTAAACTGTATTTCTAAATGCTAGACAGAATTTTTTAAGTTACTGCAATGCTACATATCTGGGGACTGAAGTAAAACTTTAGGGGGGGGGGAGAATTCTTATTTGAGGAGCCAATGCCCTCATTTTGCCCCCAGCCCACCCAGCAGCTACATCCCTTTTCCACAGGCTTCTTTAAGATCCCTTGGAAAGGAACTATGGAAAATAAGATTTTGTGGGAGAAAGGATTGTCTTCTAGATCTTTCCTCAACCATACCCTCCAGATGTGTCAGCTCACAACTTCTGTCATCTGCAGCTGGTTGGGAATGATGGGAGTTGTAAATCAACATATCTGGAGGATGCCTGGTTGGGAACAGTTATTTTATTGTCTCTAGCACTGACAGCCAAGATAGTGCACCATCTCCTGCTTTGTCTTGCCTCAAAGAAATACATATGAGTTGGGAATTTTCACCTAGTAAAACACAGGTCTCATTGGGAAGGATTGGGATCTCCTCAAATTATGTATTCCTGATTTTAAAATTTTTATTTTGGTATCAACTCCATCATTGTTTTATTATGTGATATTTATTTACCTCTGTCAGTTACTTAAACCTTGCGATTCTACTTTCATAGCAGATTTTTTTTTTAAGGAAGCTTAATGACATATGATTAGTTAAATAAAAACCAAAGACCAAATTAATTGGCAATTGCATCTGAAAATCCATTTAGTTATGTCTGATGTTGATGAAGGGCCATAAACTTTATGGAGAATGTAACACATAGGGTTTATTTCCATTTCTAGAACTACAGCGAGTTCAGGCATTTCATGTTTATCTAACAGTGGACAATGCACAGCAGGAAACAAGATCACACTCTCTGCAAAAGATTAAGCTGAGACTGTAGAAACCACAATGTAATAAGAAAGCAAATGACTCCAGAGCCATGAACTCTGGTTTATATAATAGCACTGAGGTGCAGGTGAGGACATGTGGAGAGTGAACTGCAGATGATTATTTTGAATTTCTCTCTTATGCAAAAACTAGACATATGGGCATTTCTTGCTGCCTTTTGTTATGTAATGTCTTTAGTGAAAAAATGTATAGAACTGAGTGTTGCTGAATGATCAGCTGAAGCAGTTTTGGCTGCACAAGGAACATCCTCTGCCTCAACCACCTTACAGAATAATTTGCACAATCAAGGATCTGAAGGCATCTGTAATGATTCCAGGGCCCTGATCCACTTGGTGCCCAGGTCAACTCAGGCTCAAGGGCCTGTCAAAATTAGGTGCAACAAAACAATGGTTTATTGATGTCATGCAAATATCAATCACAATGTAGCAATAAAATTACTCCTGAGTGTCCCCTCACAGTGTGGAGCCAAACCAGCTCCCTGGTTTTCCAGGGAGTTGGTGGTGATGAAGCGAGTGAGATGGAAATTAGGGTGATATAGACAGATTAGGGAATAGGGATTCAGTATGTTTTAGATGGGGTTACACTCCCCCTGAAGACACAAGTTTGCAGCTTTGGTGTAGTCCTGGACCCAGCTTTGAACATGGAGGTCCAGGTTTCTGTGGTGGCTAAGAGTGCTTTTGCACATTTAAAGTTTGTGTGCCAGCTGCATTTGTTCCTTGATATGCCTGATCTGGCCACAGTGGCACATGCCTCAGTTACATCCTGTTTGGACTACTGTAATGAACTCTACTAGGGGCCACCTTTGAAGAGTGTTCAGAAACTTCTTCTGGTACAAAGAGCTGCAGCCTGAATACTAGCTGGGGCAAGTTGTAGAGACCATACCATGCCCCTGATGAAACAGTTCCACTGGCTGCCAGTTTATTTCCAGGCACAATTGAAAGTGCTGGTTATAGCCTATAAAGCCCTGTATGGCTCAGGTCCAAGCTATTTGGCAGACCGTGGCTCCTTGTATGAGCTGGCCAGCACTCTGCGATCATCAAGAGAGGCCCTTATCTAGTCCCACCACCATTGCAAGCATGGTTGGTGGGGATGCAGGAGATGGCCTTCTCATGGTTGCCCCTAGATTCTGGAATTCCCTTCCCAGGGAGGCCAAAATAGCCCCCTCCTTGTCTTTCTGTTGGCCGGCTAAAACCTTTTTATTCAGACAGGCTTGTAAAACAGAAAGTTTTTAAAGAATGGGCTTGGGGGTGCTGCATTGTTTCAACTGAACTGTTTTTAAGAACTTTTTAAATCTTTCTAATTGCATTGTATTCTTTTACTGTGGTCTGAATTGTTTTAATACTGTAAATAGTTTAACTCTATTTTAATGCACACTTTTTGTATGCTTTTAATTTTTTTTATTGTGAGCTGGTTTGGAGTCCCAATTTTTGGGGGAAACAGGATAATAATGGTGGAGTCCCCTTCTTTGGAGGTTTTTAAACATCTGTTAGGAATGTTTTGGTTGGGTATTCCTACATGGCAGGGGATTGGATTAGATGGCCCTTGTGGTCTCTTCCAACTCTAAGATTCTATGATTTTATGATATTATTATTATTATTATTATTATTCCCAAGACAAAGGCAAAGTTATTTCATGTCCCTCAGCTGATCAAAGCAGTCCTTTGTCACACAATGAGAAATGGAACATTGCCCTGATGGACTGAGTGTGTGGGTTGGATTATGACCAAAGACCAACTCTCTGATCTCTCCTGATCTCTAAATACCCTCCTTGTCTTGTTCTAGAAGGTGCTGACACTTTTCCAGGAAAGTGGGGTGGGATGGGATAACAAAGAAACGGTTTCCCAGGCATTCTATAATGGAAACATTCTATTTCTTCAGTGTGAGCTGACTTTGCTCAGCCTGGTAGAGGAAAAGCAACTACAGTTGCCCCTCCACATTCACAGCTTTCACTTTTGCAGTTTCAGCTATTCGCAGTTTGTTCAGGAAGCACCTCATTTAATTCAGCTTCTCTCCCTCTTACACAAGGGAGAGGAGTCGATTTAAATGAAGTGCTCACTGAGCAAACCGGCTGCCTAACTCCCTGCTCTCCTGGGACTTGGCTCCCTTTGGGGTACACAGCCAAGCCCTGACATAGCGGGGAGTTCAGGGCAAAGGCACTTTTCAGCCACCCCCCACCCTTCCCAAAGCGGCAATGTGGCTTTTCCAGCCTTGTTGCGGCTTTGGGAGGATGAGGGTGGCTGAAAAGGCTCTTGGCCGCATTCCCTCCACCACCACCCCAGCCACTTCTGGAAGGGCAGGGAGAGACTTGCCGCCACCCCTGCCTGCCTGACCCTCCCCTCCCCAGCCTCCCTGAAGTGGCTGCAGGGCTTCAAAGCCCCTCAGCCACTTGGGGAAGGGCGAGGAGAGGCTCCCCACCCTCACGCCCACCTAGCCACCTCCCTCTCCAGCCTTCCCAAAGTGGGTGTGGGGCTCAAGAGCCCCTTAGCTGCTTCGGGAAGCACAGATGATGGCAGGGGGGTGGCGGCCAGGTGGGCGGGAGGCTTTTTAGCCATCCCCCCATGTTTCCCAAAGTTGCCACTTTGGAAGAGTAGGGGTGGTTGCGGGCGGGAGGGGGAGGCCTTTTTTATTTGCAGTTTTCCCACATTCGTGGGGGTCTTGAGCCCCTAACCCCCGTGAATGTGGAGGGATGACTGTACTGAAAGCCACTTTATTGCTTTTGGCCAGAATCCTGTATTAACTACTTAGTTAAGTATGTTTAACTAAGCATCACCAGACGCATGTGTATTGTGTAAAACTTGAAAATTAGCAGTGGGTTGATTTTTAAGAGGACCACCATAATCTTACCTTGTGCTTAAATCCAGCACTAATTGGACTACAATCTATGTCAAGAGAGTTTTGTTGTTGTTAATTGCCAACAAGTTGGCTTCAACTTACAGTGACCCAATGGTGAATGAGAGATATCCAAGAGCCCAGACCATCAACATCCCTATCAGTTCAGGGCTGTGACTTCTTGATTGAATCAATCAACCTGTAGTGATGTCTTCCTCTTTTCCCATGGCCTTCCACTTAGCATTATTGTCTTTTCTAATGGGTCATGTTGTCTCATGTCCAAAGTATGATAGCCTCCGTTTAGTCATTTTGATCTCTAGAGAAAGTTCATGCTTGAATTGCTCGAGGACCCATTTATTTGTCTTTTTAGTTAGTGGTCAATAGTATCCACAGAACTTTCCTCCAGCACCATATTTCAAAGCTGATTCTGCTCTGCTACATTTATCAGACTAATTGTACAACTAAAAATATCACCATTGTTACCATGTTTTAATATTACTACAGTTTTTCTGCAGTGGGGTGTCCTTGAAACTGCCTTGAATAGGCAGAGTGCAGGCAACTTCCTAGCTCCCACCCCCACTTGGGTACACACCCTGCTTTTTGCATCATACCACCAAATTTCAGTGGTGCAGCTGCAAAAAGTATCATATTTTTCTTTAAAATTGCTACTGCAACTTTGAAATTGGATGGTGTGCTATCAGCAGCCATTTTTAGGACATTATCAGATGTGGCAAAAATCACAGGATTATGACATTGGGGTAGCATGAATGGGCCTCACTGTAGCACGACTTTGTCATCCGTGCATTATTACCCCATGCTGCAGTTGTGAAAAAGGCATATTTTCTCATGCACAGTACAAGCTGTCAATAGATCATCAACAGCACTCTTTTCACACTATTGACTGTGTGTGAAACCACGTCCCATTGTAATCCAGAGATTACAGTGTGAATGGGTGGTCCTCAGCAAGAAAACTTCCAGGTAAGAATGCAAAAATGAAGCATGAAAAAAATGAAGGGATAGGACACTCTTTTTATGAACTGTCCACTTTAGTTTGCATATTTTTAGGTTTGTTTCAGTGCTTGTGTGCTCGTTTACTTTCTTAATCAAGTGTTTCTTGGAGTTTTAAGCATACTTGAGTCCTCTCACAAGAACCACCAAAATCTCGTCCATGCTGAATCATGGAAGTAAACTCCCATTCTTGAAGCACTACTGGTTTTCATGCAATAATTCTATGGCATTTCTTTTGTGTGATTACAGCTACGTGCGATAGTAAGTGTTATAATGCCACAATGTTCCCACTATCTTTCTTCATTTATGGAATTACAGCATTTTTAGATGCTAGTCTGACAATGTCCTTACTTTAAAAAGTGGCATGGAGGGAGCACACACCTTGTTTTAGAGCAGAATTATGGTTCTGGAAGTGAGCCTTGATCTTTTAGGAAAATTTGGCTTTTCCCCTTTTTCAGTTTTGGGGCTGCAGCAGTGATTTTTGCAGTGAAGGTATTTAAGGTGGCCACACATTTCCCACCACAGATTTATGGAAAGTCAGGGCATACATTTTGGTAATAGGTCAATAGGAAAGCATTTTGGGGATGGATCTATTTCCACAAGCAGAAGTTGAATTTCACAGATGTCTCTGATGGTTCACTATGCATAAATGTTGAGAAAAGTCATAAAAATCTAACTTCAAGGGTCCTTAACATAAAAAATAATATAGCCATAATACTTACAAGGAATTATTAGCATTATAAGACGAACAAGGCTCATTTCATTCCTACAATGTGGGTTGGGGGAGGGAGTTATTATCATTTTTTTAAAGTCTTTTCTATAATAAAAGATTTGTTCTAATGTTATTTTGTCCAGATTATGGTTAAGAGTCAGAGGACTTTATTTGACACACTATATACGGAGTCATAACAACACCACATAAATGCGAAAGAGCACACAAATCAGACAATGTCGCCCTTTCGTGGTTATGTCCTGTCAAAATCCCATTTTATATTTTATATTCTGCCCCAAACTCATACCTCTTAATTGACAGCTGAAGCCACCAATAGATTCCCTGTGGCGCTTAGTGCTGGCATTGCCGGCATGTGAAACCTCGGGCCATTCAACTTATTTGAATGCAGTGTCAATGGCTGGTCTGGTGCCAACACTTCTGGGTGAGATTGTGACCTCCAGGTATGTTTTGCTCTTTTTATGACCCTACCCATGTTACTTGGGACTTTTACAGTGTGTTTAGGTGCTTTGTGTAACTTTTAATGTTTTATTTTTAAATTTCCCTGCATGATGAAGTCTCGCTGGATTTCAAAGGAGGAAGTCAACGGAGCTTCGTTCACTTCCTCCTTCATTGCTGGGGAAACCTTTGCAGGGAGAAAAGGTAAGTGCAGTGAGGGGCGTCTTTTGCTGGAATAAAAATGGAATTTTTCTGCCAGCAAAAGAACATTTAAAGGGGATCATCTGATAAAGTCCAGAGTTGCACAAGGGAAAAGAAAAAGAGATTTAGAAATGACCATGTACTACATTGTAGTGGGAAACTTATACAGTTGTGGACTTGCCATTGGTATGAAGTGGCTGTATTCTTAAGTTTTTCTGCATATTATGAACCTAAGGGTGGGCTTGCATTTTTTATTTTATTTTTTTTATTATTTTTGCATATTGTATTAATTTTGAAGATGTTCCTGGAAAAAGAATGGAATGTGCAGAATTTAATTTCCATGGCTGGAAATTTTTTGGATCACTTAGTTCTCATAAAGCTGTGAATATCCTGTTTAGAATATTCAGAGGAAAAGTGATCTAAGTGGGGGGTTTTATAGGGAAAAAAAGGAGGAGATGGTGGTGGAGGGGAGGAGTTATATTTAGTTGTGGGCTACCTTAATTAAAAGAAGCAACCTTATTCTGAATATATATGAGAGGTCTAGAGTTTATTGGTTTCTGTGGTGGTAGTTTCATATTGTAAACATTTTCCTGAAATATGAAATGCAGGACATTTACAGAAAATTGCTCTTCTGTTGCTCCCCACAACATCCTACAAAGGAGGATATTGCTATGCAAAAAGAGCTGCTATGAGCCCTTCTGATGACTGAGGAGGAACAGCAAAGGGTGCCTCCTCACCAGTCTGCATAGTATTCAAAACTACCCATGTTATTTTGGCACATGAGGCAGAAAATCCCACAATCTCTCCTAGACTGAAATCTGAAAATAAAATTTGGAATCAGCATACATCTCCATTATCTACAAACCCATTGTGCAATCACTGTTTGTGGGTCCAATGCCACGAAACACAGCACGACTGCAGAATAAAAATCCACAACATTATTATTGTTATAGTACATAGTGTTGACCTGACATGGATCCAGGGACTGGATAATCTGGCTGTTGCCCATGTGAGCACCACTCCCACTCTGCTTGCTGGGACAACCACAAATTAACATCTATGGAAGCATCATCGAGCCTTCGAGCCTGTGCAATGGATTTTTCTGGTGGAGCGCAGCGTGCACAGAACTGGCCTCACCCTTTAAACCAGAGATTCATCTGCCGTGGCCTTGCAAGCATGGACGTGGCAGAGAGGTCCTCGGGCCGTAGGTTTGATTAGAGTTTCCTTCTCTTAGATGGTTGACCTTACAGGGTTGGACGAGCACCATCTGCCCGGGTTTGGGATTAGAGTTTTCCTTCTCCTAGGATGGTTGCCACAAGGCTAGAGAGCCCATCCTGCCCTTTGACGCTCTTTGTCAGACCCTTCGGTTTTGACCTGTCTGGCATGGGAGACCCTACCAGTGGCTATTATGCCACCGCCAGCATAGCTCAAAACATCATTAGGGTACACAAGCCTCTCTCCCACGACAAGGGGGCGTCAATGGAGAGGGGAAGCATCATAGGTGCAGAGCTATTGCGTGGTTTCATTGTCACCTGAGTGCAAGGCACATTAATGACCCCAAACAAAGCTCAAAGCTGGGCATGGCGCTGATCACCTGCCCTGAAGATCCCTTAAGGGGACCCCAAACAGGGTTCTGATGGGCACATAGGCCCTGCATTCCCCATGGCTAGATCTGGCACCATGCCACAGGTTGTGAGAATAAATATCCAGACTAATATGTATTGTAGAAAATCAAAAATAAAGTGGGGACTGGGTAGGCAGCTAAAGTTGTAATGCAGAAGGAGCCCTCAGAGGTGGACTGGATTGAAGCCTATACTATTCACATCCCACCTCCTCAGGTGCTGGTTGATTGTCATTCCCAGAATGTTCAAAAAGGTACATTGGCTTCTGGGAGTGAACTCAATGCTCTCTGCCATACCACACCTTCACAAACTACACATGGCTCTACGTCCTAGCTTTTTGGAGATGCTACTACATTACTGTCTAGCAAAAATACAAAAACCATTGAAATTCATTATGTGTTATTCTGTATCATAAATAATTGGTTGTGTACCATTATTTGTAACATGATTACAATCCTTCACAGTCTAGTCAAATCACATAACCTCCAACAGATTCTTCACAGCCTAATTATATTTGGGATTATGGTTTATGTCACCAGATTAGCTAAAATTAACCATAACTTTTCAGTGAAAATAGTGGAACAACTTCATCATGACCTCACTCAGTCCCCATTAGATTCAATGGGAGCTAACCCTTTTACTAACTTCAGTTGGATTGAAGCCTGTGTCTCTTAATCCAGACATTATTTTCATGGTATTTTTGGTAGTGTTAGAAGAACTTTCCTGTATTGCATCTGTATTTTGCTGTACTAAAAACCTGACCATGCATTTAGAAGCCTCCTCCAACCTGCCACCCTCCAAATGTGTCATACTACAACTCCCACCATTTCCATACACCCCATGGACAATGGGTGTAATAACCCAGCATATTTGGAATGCACTAGGTTGGGAAAGTCTGGCTTAACCTGTCTAAATTATAAACCATTATAAACTTTAAAAACTCATTCACCAGTGAAACTTTTGTGTATGACAAATGCCATAATTCTTTTCCATGCAAAAACCACTTGAAAGCATTCTGGTACAGGAAAAGAAATGCTTTAAATTAGGTTAATGTCTACCAGCAGTCCCATGATTGCCAATGAAACAGAAATAATACTCTTGTTTCCACTCTTCTTTATACGGTAGGTGGCCATTAACGCAGTAGTTTATTGTTAGTTAATTTCATCTGTGGCACATGAATTTCTACTGGAGCCTAACAGCTCAGCTCTCTAAGAGCTACTGGTCATTAATCTGAGTCAGTTCTCTGCTTTGATTGCAACCTACAAACCTACTGACATGGTTCTTTTCATAGCACAGCCTCCATAGAACTTATGGGGCCGTGCTCTCCAGACCCAAATTTTCCTGAGATGCAAGATGTTTGTCTTTTTGCTTTAAGGAAAGAAAGCTGACATCTCAGGCTGAAGGTGGTGGGGAAAGGGAATGTTTAGGTCTGTTTATATGCAACTTTTTTTAAAAAAGGCCAATCAGAATGACTTACAAATTACTCCAGTGCCAATCAAAGCACAGAGCGTCTGTATAAATGTAACATTAAAATACTATCAAATAATCCCTCTTCAAATAGTAATCAACATTCACTCTATGTTTCTGTACACTATGTCTCTCTAAGTTCCTTCTTAGAGGAGCCCTGGTGGCGCAGTGGTTAAATGCCAGTACTGCAAGCCACCACGTGGCAAGTTCCATTCCAGCGGGCTCCAAGGTTCACTCAGCCTTCCATCCTTTCGTAGGTCGGCAAATTGAGTACCCAGCTTGTGGGGGCAATTAGCTAACACACATTGGAAACTGTTTAATGCAGTGTAGATGTGTAAATTGCTATTGCTTAAAACAATTTGTAAGCCACTCTGATAGCCTTGTGGCTGAAGAGCGGGGTATAAATAACTAAATAAAATAAATAAATAATTTTTAAAAATCTCATTCATCACTGTAATCTTCTGTTCTCTCCATTTCCATGCCCTTTCATACCTTGTTTTAATTCCTCTCATCCCAATTTGATACACAATTTGAAGAACACCTGCCTTTAAGGACTTTAAGAGATAAATCTTCCACCATAATGTTTGAAAGGCAGGTTTCTAAAATGAGGAACCAGACTAGAGACCACCATTTTATAGAACCAACTTCACTTCACTTTTACCCTGCCTTTCTTAAACAGCATGCCTTTAATGTCACCTCAGAGATAACACTAAAAGATCTGACCGGCTCAGCTAGCCAAGCTTTGGCCTTTTCTGGATTCATGCCTGCTCAGCATGTTTTCCTTCAGTTAATGACTCTTGAGTTCTTGGCAATGTTTATGGTATTGCAGACTGCAGCCTACAGCAGTGCATTTATTTACACCTTTCAGTCGACTCATATAACAGATCTCCAATAGCTGTAGCTCTCTATTTGTCTCCTTGGATGCCATGGAAAACTGACTCTCCTGTGTCTCTGTATGTTTACAGCATCATAAATAACACACTGATGTGAAGTGTTTTAAGTACAGCAGCACACTTAAAATGCTGTGACCATACAGCAATGTGCTACTTTAAACAACATTGTAAAAATAAATAACGCACCATGTCCAGTTATTTTTTCTTATTCCAAGGGTAATATTCCCCACACACCACCATTTTTTTTATTTAACTTTGTATTTTGTGTAACTTTTTTTATTAAAAAAAAAACTATGCCTCAAAGTGAAATGAACTTCAAAGTCAAAGGGAGGCTGCTTTAATGAAAATAAGCATGAATGCAAACTGTGTGATATCATTTGCCTGAATGTTTAAGGGTTCTATGTTCACTGCAGGGAATTCTTGTGACAAACCAACTCTTTAATAACAAATTTGAGATTTTTTTTATTTAATATACTGAGAAGTCTTATTTTAGCCAGTAATGTCTGATTCTTCTTTAAGAAAGAGGAGATGGCAGGAGCTATAATAAATTAGCTCACTTATACATTTCTGCAGAGGCAGTTATATGGTATAGACAGGACTGTGCTCGTAGATCCCAACACCTAAGTATGATATTGACATTTCAACACAGGTAAGGTGATGTATTGGAGCACCATCCCTTAGTCCAACAAGGTGCAAACCTACTGAATAGGTAGATTATTTTCAAGAGTACACGTCGTCCCCCGCATCCATGGATTTGCTATCCACAGTTTCACTTATCCATGAATATGGGGATTGAGCTATAAAACGCTTTTGACACATTTGCAACTAAAGATGTTAGCATAAAATCTTCAGCTGGAATCCTGTTGGGCAGTTATGAATACATAACCTACATAGTCCCTAGATTAGTGGTATGAAGGGACCATGAAAGACCCCCAAACCATATTTGCCAATAAGAAGCCACTGGGACTGACAAAGGTCAGTTCTTCTGTCAATTGTGAAGTGCTGGGTGGCATTCTCACCCATCCCTCATATAACGAATCTCCAGTGCAAAAAAAGACTTTGCAATAGGGGTCTCTTTTTCTTCCTCTTGCACCAGAGATTGCTCATGGAAAGGGGTGGGAATATCAGGTAGCTGCTTCTCAATAAATGGGGGAGTGGACCCCCAGTGATCCCAGTAGCAACTTACTGATAAGTGGGATCTGGGAGAAGGAAAATCTGGCTGGAATCCACTACATAACCATAGTTATGGTGCTGCATAACTCTGTAAGTAATCTTGGAATCTGCTCCAAGATCCACAGGTCAGAAAAAGAGGGTTCCTTTTAGAATGTTTGGATTCAGGAAGGAATTTGCATTATACTAGGATTTACTGATGTACATTCACAGACAACATGCACTGAATTGTGGGATGGGCAGTGTTTCCATTGTAGAACCCATGCATCATTGTATATATGTCTTATGCACCAGCACTGTAAGAGATAGTGAACTTGAATAAATTAAAATATCACAAGGGTGCCATGGTAAGAAACATACCAAACTGCTGTATATTGAATCGGTATTTTCTGCACTGACCAAAAGCATCCCTCTGGGGTCTTTTCTGGTCCTAACTAGAGATGCCAAGGATTGAATGTGGGACTTATTTTTGCATGCAAAGCATATGCTCTACCTATGTGAAGCACATTCTTTACAACCCCCATAGATACAGCTGTTTCGGTGCAACATTGTTAAAATATCCTGAAAAGACATTGTTCCCATTGATATAATAATGGAAGCAATGACAACTTGCTAGTCCAAGGTAAGACCATGGAAGGAATAAGTTAAAAGTCTCTCTGGCTTTTCTTCACAAATGAAGATTTAGGAAGGACTCATCCCGCGCTTTCTGCAAGCGCGCTGATGACTAAACAGGTCCGGTTGCAGAAAGCTAACCATAAGTTAAAAGTAACATTGTTATTATAGTGACAAAATTACATTCTAAACACATTATAACAACAGCAAAGTTACTTTATTAGTGTAACAGTGATAAAAGAGTAACATTTTGTAGTTATTTGCAAAAGTTACAGTTAAGGGCATCTTAAGAGATGTTTTGGCAGGAAGGTTTCAGATGTTATGCCATATTTGTATCAGTTGTATGGGTTTTTTCCCCAAGAAAAAAAGTAACAGAAAGCAAAGAGAACTATCAAATGATGCAAAAAGTAATAATGTTTTCATCACTATAATGAGTAACAGGAATGGGTTACTTTTTAAACACTGTAATAAATAACACAACATATAACTTGTGAAAAGTAACTTTCAAAGCTCTGTCCATGGTCATTGTGTTACGAAAAGTGTGACAGATTTCATTATGCTTGCCAGTAATGTTAAAAATAACCCAAATCACAGTGTTTAACCTGATCTTCTCTTTATATAGGATTCCAGTGAGCAAGCCTACAAAAGTCTTTGAAATAAAAATTCTGCTTTATAAATGTTACAATGGTGATCATGAGGGACATAATGAGTGAGTGTAACATGAAACTGTCTTGCTTATGTTATGCATATATGGAGATGTTAGCCAGAATTCTGTATGGCAATTATGAATGCGTAACCTGGTGTTACACACTCATGACTGTTACATATCCACTGTTCATATGTAGCCCCTGGTTTAAGGGCTACACAGGGACCATGAAAGTCCTCTAATCTGCACTCATGGGGCAACAGCCACTGTGACTGATGGGGTCCATTTCCCTGTTGTTCAGGGCCACCCACCCCCATGTGAGTGATACCCAATATGAAGGGGAATTGCAACAGGGATTCTGTTTCTGTCTGTCACAATGGCGATTGCTCATGGAAACATCAGCCAGATGTTTCCCAAGCAACAGGGGAACAGATCCCTGTCAATCACAGCTGCTGCTGCCTGGTAAGCAGAGACTGGAAGAGTCAGACCAGAATTCACTGTGCAGCAGTGTATTTGTCTATTTATTTATTCATTTGTTTTATTGGATTTATATCCTGCCTTTCTCCCAAGAAGGGATTCAAGGTGGGTTACAATAGTCAAAAAATACATCTAAAACCTTACAAATCACAAAAGTTAAAGAATTAAATTACATCTCCAGCATTACAATATAGATTAAAAATACATAATTTAAAAACATAAAATCAATAAAAATACAACATTAAAAACATTTTAAAAACACAGTACACCAAGTAAAATTCAAATGTCAAATGCCTGCCTAAATAAAACTGTCTTCAGCTGACAATGAAAAGAGAGCGGGGGGGGGGCAACTGGACCTCCTGTGGAAGGGAGTTCCACAGTCTGAGAGCAGCCACAGAGAAGGCTCTCTCCCAAGTCCTCACCAACCACACTTGTGAAGGTGGTGGGACTGAAAGAAAGCCCTCTCCTGCTAATCTTAATATTCAGGCCAGCTTGTATAGCGAGATACAGTCTTTCAGATAGTCTGGACTCAAGCCATTTAGGGCTTTAAAGGCCAAAACCAGCACTTTGAATTCTGCTTGGAAACAGACTGGTAGCCAATGCAGATGTTTCAACAGGGGAGTCATATGATCCCTGAAGCCAACTCCAGATGAAATAAGGTGTTTACACATGTGTTATATAATGCTTTATAGAGGTATACTGCAAATACTGAAATCTTCCTATTGAACTTACACTCAAGTGTTCAACATTTCCCAAATGTAGAATCATGTGTTGTTGGAACAAAACTCCCATCATCCTCTGCCAACATGGGGGATGGTTGAGGATGATGGAAGTTGCACTTCATCTATGGATGCAGGTTTGGGAAAAACCAGTCTATGGCCTGCTTTCCAAGGCAACTTTTCATAATGGACTGATGTTTCAATAGCTCTACAGACAACAAGATTCTCCAGAATATTATTTGGGTGGAAGCATCTAACCTCCGGTTGGCAAATTTGGAATGTCCAGAGTCCATTTCCCACAGCTTTGACCCACTTGGGGCTGTGCCAGCCACTCCAAATGAAAATAGGGTGACCAAAAAGGATATTTCCTGATTTTTAAAGTACTTTTTAAAAAGTTGATAAAACAAGTTGTCAGAGGGCTGAAATTTGTTTTAGAAGAAAATCTTGCCCCTTGGCAAGCTTGCCCCCTGACAAGTCATTGGGGCTTCTGGAAGCATAATGCTTCTATTTTTTTTAAAAAAAATGCAGCCAATAGGTTTCATGATCCCACTCCAATCTAAGCAGCTGTAATACATTAGTGATATGTAAAGACAATGGGAATTTATCATGATGGGTAATTTGAATGCTCTCGTATACCTTCTGGAAAGTACCCCTTCATCATTCTCTTCATACCCTCTCTCCTATTTGCTATTAGAACAATGGAGGCTTGAGGCAATATAAGGTTTTCTGCCTGCTTGCCTCTCAATCTTTTCTCATCCGCTCAACTATAGACAGTAATGCAGTCATTGACAGTCAGTGTATCTAGGCAGACCATGTGAACCCAGAAACTCCCAGGTGTCTGAGATCCCATAGAGTAGAACAATATAATCATAGAGTTGGAAGGGGCAAGCATCAGCTAGTCCAACCTTCTGACCTGCAATAATACACAACTAAAACACTCCTAAGAGATAGCCATCTAACCTCTGTTTAAAGACATCCAAAGAAGGAGACTCGATCGCCCTCTGAGGCAATCTATTCCACTGTCAGATGCCTAAATCTAGAGACTCCTTCTTTCTTCTCTCTCTTCTTGCTTTCAAGATGCTGAGTTCCAGTCTGTTGAGCTCTTCCTCTACTGAAAACATTCTCTGATTTAGGACAAAGGCAACCTAAATACATGTTCAGAATTTATATTTAAATACAACTACTAAACTTTTCAACTATATATCTTGAATGCTGCCTGTTGTGTTTTTTAGTCTCAGGGGGAAATTCAAGAGATTCCATGCATTTCTCTGCTAAAGGAGACTACGGACTTTTTCGGATGGCGATTTATAACACAAGCAGGCTCGTCTCTGTTGTGGGGCTGTTGCGTGGCAGGGGGGCCATTTCGGATGACACTGTCCCCCCGCCAATACTGTTTCGGAAGAGCTGGGAGGCTGCAGTGCCATATTTGGCCATTTCCTAATCACGGAAGTTGACCGTGATTAGGAAATGGCCAAATATGGCACTGCAGCCTCCCAGCTCTTCTGGAACAGTATCGGCAGGGGGACAGCGTCATCTGAAATGCCCCCCCTGCCACGCAACAGGAACAAGCCTGCTTGCATTACAAATCCCTGTCTGAAAAAGTCTTACCTCTGAATTGAACTAGTCTTCATCCTTCCCAAAAAAAGGGGGCTGAATTTTGCAAGAAAAATTCAAGTTGTTGTTTTATCTATAAGC
Organism: Gambelia wislizenii; assembly: GCA_030847615.1. Taxonomy (NCBI): domain Eukaryota; kingdom Metazoa; phylum Chordata; class Lepidosauria; order Squamata; family Crotaphytidae; genus Gambelia; species Gambelia wislizenii. The sequence goes on along the minus strand of JAUMIR010000005.1, from coordinate 60,172,826 downwards.
CAAAACAAACAGATGTAGCATTATCACAGCTCACCATGGGCATGTGTGCATGTGCATAGCTCCTATTTATCTATCATGTGTCAGACCTTTTAAAGAAATCAAGTGCCTAACTTACTGAAAGGCATTATAGGTTGGACCTAAAAACTATGTGTAGAAGAAAAATAGGTACTAACACTGTTTCATGAATACTTGTGTGAGAACGTCTGGAAGAGTTCATATAATGCCATAATATGAAGGTTCTGTAACATTTCTGATTCTTTCCCTTGGGCAAAAGCTCATGCCATTGCAAATTGAGTTATCTAGATTTAATTTTGACTATCCTGTACAGTACTCTAGTATGAAGTATTAAGCAGCCACTGAAAAGTACCTTCTACAAGTAGATGTGGAAGGACACATTTTGAAATCAACCCAACTTGTAACCTCACTCTCTTTCACATCAGCTCCCAAATCACCCTTCCCATATCAGCTGCACTGTATTATTCTCCCGCTGTTGTTGGTTATCTGAATTAACTTAATTTATGCATTCAGTTGAATTGCCCCCCACTGAAAGCTATACACACCACACACCACCTTTACTATTTCAGGGTGGCATCTTAAGCATTCCAGTGTGTAATGAACTTTACAGCCACCACTTTGACAAGCTGTAAAAATCAAGCTGGTCCAATGAATGAAGGTTGATGTCTGTTGCCCGTTGGACCTTTTCAGCATCAAAGAATCTATTCCCATGAAGATGGGATAATATTGATTATTGCATGATAATCCCATGGTATAATGAGCACAGCCAACCCAAGGTACTTTATTCCATTATCAGTACCACAAAGAAAGGAGAGGTGTGATTCAAGGCAGTTTACAGTCATTTTAAAACACAGCACAACTTAAAAAAAAAAAAACTTTGGGAAGGAGGTCAGCTATGCATTCAGACAAGCAGTTCTAGAGTTTTGTTGTCTCATATTTCAACTGAATATCTGAATCTGCTTGAGTGCTTGGACAGGAATGAATGAATGCACAAACGCATACTTGCATGTATGAGGGGTGTGCATACCAGAGGAGAGAGAGAGTGAGTTAGTTAATATGTCTGTTTATGCATTGATGGATGTAGTGTATAATAGCTGAGGAAAACAGACAAAATCCCTGAGAAAAGTAAAACTCCTCTTTGGACCACTAGTTGTACTATGATGATAACCAAAAGTCTTAGGCTGCATTTACACGGCAGGTTTTATTATGATAAATTGCACTTTAGCGTGTTCCTGCATCACTGGTGGGTATTTTACATGGTATATGGAGGAAACAGCTATATTTTGTTGCTCTTTGATTTTTTCCGCTTTGAGATTCACACAGCCAAATGTGGTGGGGGTGTGGCCAAGCACTGGAAAGGAATGCCATAGGAATGTCTGCCCTGGCCCCAACTCCTGCTTAACAGCTTGGAGGCAAAGAATGTCACCCTTTGCCTCTCCCCCCCCCAGCTCCCTGCCCACAAATCAAACTCCAAACGGATGGTTTTTTCTTGCTTAACAGCTGATTGACAAAGGCGCCAGGTACAGGACAGAATAAAGTGAGCAAAATTCCGTATTTCCATCCTTTCGGAACAGGGGTGAATAGTTTTTAAGATTTATGGCTAATTTGGATTTGGATGAGTTTCAGGAGACAAAGGTTGTGGAGGATGGCCAGGAAGCTCTATCATTATCATTAAAGCCAGGCAGAAGAGGAGAGGAGGGTACCTTCGTCTGCAAAAAAGGAGGGAGACCATGGAGGAGATGAATAATTAAGTGGGAAGGAAAGGAGCCACACACACATACACATACACACACACCTGGCTAGGATTCCTTTGCTCTACAGTGCTTTTCCCATGCTAAAAGCAAGCCCGTTGGCTGGATGTTTAAAGCAAACAAGGATTTTAAGATTTCCTGAGTGTCCCTCCTGGCTCCACATCTAGCCAGCCCACCCCTTCATCATAAGAACCAATCACAGTGCAGCTCTGTATTGCAACTGTATTGGGAAGATTGCTGGTAATTCACACAGACTTGCCATTCACACTAGCAATAATGCGCTAAGTCGAGCTACTTTTCAAATAAACCAGCAAAAGTACCGACATCCCTTGTCACGCTAGATTTGGGTATTTTGACTTCCCCCCTTCTGAATGAGGCAATACTGTGGCTCAATCGTTGGGAACAATGAACAATCTTAGCGGTATATTTAGGGGAATATTTGCCCGTGTAAACGCAGCCTTAGTGTAGGTTTGCAGCAACCTCATATGTAAAAACAGGAGACCAGTTTGCTTTATACACAAAGAGCTCCCTTACTGAAATGGGTTGTTCATGTGGCACTGAATAAATGAATGTTTTCTTCAAGTGGATTTTCATCTTTTGCTGAAAATAAAAAAGATGCAATCAGGGAGGATAATTAAAGGATTTTTTTTTCTGAAAGTGTGTTCTGATACTGTATAAGAATGTACATGTAGTACAGATATATTCTAGTTGAAGGTTTCTTATCACTGACTCTTTTCACAGAGAGAATTCACAGTCTTCCATCTTTTAAGGTCTCCAAAATATGAAAAAGGTGTTTAATCTCTTATTCAAATGTGCTTCTGAATGTTCTGTTCCCACCAATGCCTTTAGATGCTGCACGTGGAGTGATTATAAAAGAGAGCTGTCTCTTTATTGAAATGTGCCTGTGCTGTCTGTCTCCTTTGAAAAGTGTTTCTGCTGGGTGTTCTGTGGTCCTGTCATAACAACATTACTCAGAAATCAAAAACACTGGTTACCAACCAAAGAGTTCTGCAATATTAAAGAGGCAGATAAACGGTACCTTTTGGGCACTTAACATTGAAAGAAATGTACTGTCCTTAAATCTGAGGTGCCAAAGATTTCCAGTAACAGCCTTAATCAAAATTAGCAGGAGAGAACCATCTATCTGTGCAGGCATTGGTGCCAGCAATGAAATAGTATCTGTGACTTTGGTGACCTCTAGTGTTCAGTGGAAAGAATTCTCATCCAAAGTCTCAATAAATAAGATACAGAACATGACCCAGACAACTGTGTTCTTTGATCCTGAGAATTGGTGTGGTTTTGACAGTGGTGGTTAATGAAATGGACTGTGATGCTGAGAGATCTGGGTTTGGAACATGGACAGACCATGTGGTTTTTGGCAAAACACTCCCTCATTTGCTGAGGTGACGGTCTGATACAAGTCACTTCAAGTGTATTCCTGTGCACATAAAGTGAATGCCAGGTAGTCAAATTTGATCTTGAGGTACACAAACCTACCCCATGAGAACAACTGACCCTTTGCCTGGAATGTGCATGTGACATTAAAAAATGGTCAGGAAAATATTTGTGATTACAGAAGTAGTCTGTGAGGTAGTTAAGTAAGTTTAATTAGCACATGGACCCAATTACCTGTAGTAGTCTCTCAATGTAAAGTCCATGTGAGTTGGACAAAGAGTAGACACAGTCCAAAACTTACCTACAAGCCCAAGTTGTGGCCCATGGCAGGAGGCGCAAGAGGGAACAAAACACCATCTTGTCAAGGTGTTGGCAACCCCGTCCTAGAACCCAGCACAGTTTTTGCAGACTCCCTAATTTTGTGAAAACAAGCCATTCCGGAGGTAGCCTGATAGGCTAGGAGTGGGCTCTGCCAACCAATCTGAAGACTTCCACTGGATCCTGTTGGGTAACATATAGGCATTCCCCCACTGCTTAGTCCACATTTGAACTCTGGGCTTTCTCTCCATCCTCATCAAGGCCAAAGAGTTTTTATTTATGTTTACGTTCTATTTACAGTGGGTCCTTGGTATCCGCTGGGGTTTGGTTCCAAGTCCCCCAAGTGGATACCAAAATCCATAGGTGCTCAAGTTCCATTACATACAGTGCAGTGGCATGGTGAAATGGTGTCCCCTATATAAAATGGCAAACAGCAAAGTTTGCTTTTTCGATATTTTTTTCCAAATATTTTCAAACTGTAGTTGATTGAATCCATGGAATCCTACTGTTATTGCCAAATGTAGGCATGTGTTTTTATCAAATGTTTTAATTGTTGTTTTAATTTGTAATTGATTTAATAACTTTTTAAGGGGGGAAGGGAGTATATTGTTTTACTGTATGGTTTATTAATGTTGTGAACTGCCCTGATTGGATTACCAAAGGGCGGTATATAAATAAATTTTATTATTATTATTATTATTATTATTATTGATGCAGAACCCATGGATATGGAGGGCCAACTGTAGTTACAATTTTGGGCTGTTTTGCATGGGGCTGGATTCAGTTTGGAAGAAGATGGGATAAGCATACTCATCAAACTCAGTATTGATGAGGGAACCCCTTATGCAATTCTGAGAGTGTAGGTGATAAGGATCACACACAGTTTGGGGCATGGGGAGCCCTGCCACACACCAAAGGTGGCAAGGGACCCAAACAGTGGCTTTTGCCCACTTTGAATCCCATCTTTGTCATCCCAAGTTGCTCCCAACAGGCAGGCTATGAGATCAGATCATAGGCCAACAAGTGGGTCATCTGATGCCTGGATCCAAACCCATGCAGAGCCAAGCCTTTATGGCTATAACCAATAAAGTTGTGGCCTTTTGCGATGGTGTTTGTGCATGTCTGTGTATGAGTATGAAGAACAATTTTGGGCGGATGGGTACTAATCCCCACCATCACTTTCTGGTACTCCTACCATCCAAATGGGGGGTGGGGAAATCCTGAGAACTGTAGCTTAGTGGTGGTACTTAGAATACTCTGCTAAAGACCTCTAGTGAACTCCCTTGAGCTACAGTTGTAGGAGAGATTTCTAAGCACCTCACTAAACTACAGATCCCAAGGTTTGTTTGGATGGAGCCATGACAGTTAATGTCATTTCAGAGTAGAGCTGCCAGATTCCAGGCACTGAGATTGCAGAACCAAAACCTGAGACTTGGGATGACCCCTTCTGATGATGTCACAAGAGGTAGATCCCGGTGATGTTACAAGGGACAGCTCCTGGTGATGTCATTATATGCAGTGCATTAAGGTTCAACCACATCTGTACAGAGTGTGCTATACAGATAACATAAAACACCAAGGACTTTATCAGACTAGCATCTAAAAATGCTGTAATTTCACAAATGAAGATAACGGGAACATTGTGGCATTATAACACTTATTATCGCACATAGCTGTAATCATGCAAAAGAAATGTCACTGAATTATTGTATGATGACCACTAGCACTTTAAGAATGGGAGTTTACCTCTACAGTTTGGCATGGTCAAGTTTTTGGCTGTTCTTGTGAGAAGATGCAAGCACTTTTTACAACTCTTAAAAAAACCCTAAACTACCAAACTTAATGAACACACAAGCACTGAAACACATCTAAAAATATGCAAACTAGATGGGATAGTTCATAAAAAGAGTGTCCTGTGCTTCATTTTTGCATTCTCACCCGGATGTTTTCTCGCTGAGAACAACCCATTCATGCTGTAATGTTGCAATTACAACAGGACATGTTTTCTCATGTCTTCAATATTGTGAAAAAAGTGATATTGGTGATCTATTGATGGCTTGTCCCATCCATTAAAAGGAACACCTAATTCACAGCTGGGGTACAGAGTAACCACGAGTTGATGACGTCATGCGATGGCAGTGGCTGTTCATGTTAATATGATATCATAATCCTGTGATTTTTGCCATGACTGACAAAGTCCTAAGTGTAACAAATGCAGAATACACACATACACACACACACCTGTTTCCATGGTAGTGAGATTCTTCTCCCTCCTTGAGGACTGGAGAAGATTGTTCAGTCTTGACACTATGGACTAGGCCCTGAGAACTGGCACCCATATATCAAAGTGGTGTAACTGTATAGTGCAGATTAATAGAATTCATAAAAAGAATTCATAGGAATTCCTAATTATATGTATGATTGTTGCTCAGAAAAGCTGGTAACATGGAAAAATTCATCCTTAAGATGCTTTTCACATGAGGGAAGGGAAGAACCCGAATAATAACGCCTTCCATCTTGCCTTATCACACAATGTTGGCATTCAACAGCTGTTCTTCCATTCCAGTCCCATGGGAGATGGTGGTAAACATGACTCGTTTTTTCTAACTGAAAGAAATCTGTTAGAAAAAAGACTCATTTACCACTGTCTCCCACTGGACCAGAATGGAAGAACAGCTGTTGAATGCTAATGTTGTATAATAAGGCAAGACAGGAGGCACTATTAGCATGGTGCACTGCCGGTTCCCTTCCCTTGTGCAATAAGCCTCTAAGTTATTTTATTTTTAAAAGATAATGTGACGTCTAGTAGGTTTATTAGTTTACCACTGATATTCCATTCCATTCAAGACATAATACAATTTAGGGTGACTTTTCATTATAAATAAGATGTACCTTTTGTGATTTTTGACTCCTCTCTTCTGTCCCTGTATGTCAAACAATTACAGCTAGTTTCAGCTATGGGCCTTTTTCCCCCTAGCTTGCAGTCACTGTTTTTTTTGTTTGTTTTGTTTTGTTTTTTGAGGAGTTGGTGACAACTACCCAGTTTTCATGTCAAGAGTGTGAATTAACCACACACACACTTCTTTTTAGAGTTTTCATTTCCTCATAATGTTCATTAGAGCTCAGCTCTCTGTAAACTGGATCAGATTGTTTGCCTTTTATATTTGGCAATGAGTGCATATATATGATGTGGTAAGTTTAAAGTATACCACTTCCTTTCACACGTGCCTACTACAAACAATCTCTCATTCTATAGTACTTCCATTTTATTGCCCTCTACTAGGAACCTCTAAAGAAGGTATAGAAAAACATAAATAATGGTTATGTGGCAAAAATTCTCTTGCCTACATCTTTTAAAGCAATTATTAACTTCAGGTTTACTGTAAGGTTGATAGGTATCACCTTGGCTACTGTGTATTCCTGGTGTGTGTGTGTGTGTGTGTGTGTGTGTGTGTGTAAAATGGAAGTTTTAAAATGGCAGAAGAATAGATATAGGGAAGAGCTTCCAGATAGAATATAAAGAAGCTCAGATTCTATTTTCCAGGTGGGGGAATCCTCTCGGGCATCCCATCTTGAAAAGTAAATCCAGCCTGCCCCGCCCCCAATATTTCAGTTCTTGAATAGTCCAGTCTTTGACATCTTCCTTTTTTCCATGCTGAAACTATTTGGGACACATACTTTGCCCCTGAGAGTACAGTCTCTCATCTTCCCATCTGCAATGGGCAAATAATAATATTTATAGAGGGGTGTGGTGAGGAAGAGTTAATGGTGGAATCATAGGATTGGAAGGACTACAAGGACCATCTAGTCCAACCCTCTGCTATGCAGGAACCCAGTGTTAAACAACCCTGAGAGCTGGGGATCCAATGTCTGTTTAAAGACCTCCAAAGAAGAAGAGTCCACCCCCTCCAAGATGGTCTACAATATATTTTAATTGCAAGTAGTTTTTGTTCTTTGCTACCTTTTGAAATGTGAAAAAATGCATTATAAATAAAAGGAATCACTAGATTGCAAGGAACAGGTTGGGAAAAGAAGAGTGTCAGAGATGATTTCTGAGGAATTATTTTGTTGCTTTTGACGTACCATATCGCCTTAATCTTTCTGATCATGCTCAAGTGCATCAGGTCATCTTTCAAAGCAACCACTATAAAGGCGAGCTGATTATATGTGAAGATATTGTCTCCCATTAGCAGCTTTAACCCATGGATGGAGATCAAAGTGAACAAAGTGGTCGTGCTAATATGGATGAGAAGACATAAGGCAGCCTAATATGGAATGACAGCAATTGCAGATCACCCATTGATAGTAGTAAATGAAATATCAAGAGGAAAGGCTGCATGAAAGAAGGAAAGTTTGATTTCTATGTGACAAAAATATGGATTTTTCTTTTCTTAAAACGGGCATGGTTCTTCCCTATATGAGTACAGTGCCTACATGCAGGGGGAATGCTATAGAGTTCAACAGACCTCTCTTTCTCTCGTCCCCCCACAATGACTATGAAATAGCCATTAAGAGTATTTGAAGGTTTTTGCACATTTTCCAAATTACCAGAGCTGACATCAGGAGACTGCATCACCAGACAGCAGCTAAGGCCTTCATAGTAATAAGAGACCTGCTTCTTCTTTACTTGTTCTGTTTAAGCAAGTGAATGGTTACAAGGATAGAGAGACAGGCCAGGATCTTTGGACATTATCATACATGGGGAAACGCGCCCAAAAAATTGCATTCCCAACTGCGCCAGAAGATCACTAGAAGAACAGAAAGGGCAGCCTTACCAGATGCCCGCATCCTTCTGCTGTTCGAGGAGGGGGGGGGAAATAGCACTGCCACAGATGAAGCTTCCCTTTTCTATTGATGAGAACAAGCTACTAATAGAAAGGGACACTTTACTCACAGCTGTGCTACACCTCCGGGATGCTGGAGGACAACATAATCTGATAATCTTGCCACTTCCTGTTCTTCTAGCAATCTTTTGACGTGGTTTTTGCCACATCTGATAATCTCCTTGCTTGGCCTTCCCCTCCAGATAGCTATGGCATAACCTCCAACAATTCACAGATGAAAACCAGGACCCATGTGGTCAAGCAACATCAGAGTGTGGTCAGGATGGCAAACATTATTACTGAGGAAGAACACTCAAGTCTTGCTCCTGTGAACTGCTCTGAATCAGCCCAATACAATCCAGCATTCAACTGAATCTGAAGCACACCCCTGATTTTTAGATATTTAATACTGATCAAGAATGGTTAACAACTGCAAAGTGCTTTCACTTATTCAAAGCACTTCATATTCATTGCCTTACAGCAATCCTACAAAGTAATCTTCTATGTACAGTACTTTTTTTGTTATTTTTGCCACCTGCTGCTTCCTCCTGCATTTTAAAAACATAAGACTCTTTAAAGAATAAGAAATACATTCTTTTTTTGTGCTTTTTCAAGTAATACAAAATCAATGGTTTATAGACAAAGTGGAAAAGAATTACTATGTAGTACCATCTATTTCTGCTAAAATCAGCTATTACTTAAGCCACTTCTCTTCTGGGCTGCCTACGTCTGGGTTTGTAAATGGAGACATTGTTGAAACTCCATCAGGCTCTTTTCTCTCTCCTGTTACAAGCTGCCCATTGTAATCCAGAAATATATTTTTTGCAGACATAGAATCTTGAAGTGATGCTAATATCTTTAAAGACAGGATTACAGCAAGGATGATTACTGAAGAGATACCCACTAGTCTTGATCCTTCCCTCCTCAGAAGGATTCACAGCCATTATATTTTATGATTCATGGTATGTCGATAATAGGCTAAGTAGCATGAATGAATGACTTAATAGCTGGCTCGGGATTTTCACCAAACCCATAACACATCTTGGTGATGGAAAAATGGACTAAAGAAAGCAAGCAGTGAAGACTGATATGGGCTTGAAATCTCGAGCATGCTTCCCAGACAGGGAAATCTTAAGCATGCTTGCAAGTGATAATGATTAGAATTCAGAAATAATTAGAACTCTTGGGTACAAATCAATTCAATTAATGAATTAACATTTCTTTAATCAACTAATTCAGTTCTTTAATTCACTATGAGTAGGTCCTGAGTAATTAGGCAGGTGTTTGTCCATGCACGCACACACAGAGACAAACACACATACTTGTGTAAATGCAAGTACTTACAAAAAGTGCAGATGGCAAATACCATTTTAAGAGACATTGTCCCTTTAGTCTCACATAGGACAGAATGCCTCTTCTAAGATGTCATTTGATGTAATGTCTGTCTGCCCATAATATTTTGCTGTCTGAGGAGTTGTAGCAAATGACAATGCAAGCTAAGGACTTTTTCAGACGGGGTTTTGTAACGGAAGCAGCCTCGTCCATGTTGCAAGGCTGCTGTGCTGCATAGGGTCCATTTCGGATGGTGCTGTGCCCGTACCAATACTGTTGCGGAACTGCTGGGTGGCTGCAGCGCCATATTTGGCAATTTCCTAATCACGATCAACTTTTGTGATTAGAAAATTGCCAAATATGGCACTGCAGCCTCCCAGCACTTGCTGAACAGTATCGGCAGGGGAGAGCGTCATCCAAAATGGACCCCTTGCCGCGCAGCAGCCTCGCAACAGGGACAAGGCTGCTTCCGTTACAAAACCCGTCCGAAAAAGTCCTAAGTTAATGTTCCTGCTACCCCAGCTACCTCATTTATTTTTGATATAGGAAAATCCTCAAAACACAACTCTGCATCTTAAGAAGTAAAAATATCATGACCTAAGACCTTTGCATACTCCCCAGTTGTCTTGATTTGTCAGGGACAGTATTAATTCATCCTCTACCATCCCACTATTTCAGTTGCTTCTAAAATGCCCCAGTTTCTCCCTCCTCCTCCTGCCTTCCTTCTTTTTTTCCTTTCATCAGTTGCTGCAAACTGAGATCAAAGTGCACTGAGTTAACTCAGCAGAGGGGAAAGGTGAGGAGGGAATGTTGCCCTTCCCAGTAGGTTCAGGCAAAAGCAAAATCTTGTAGCCTCTCCTCGCTTGTGTGTTTTTTCTCATTAATCACTTTTGACATCTGGACCACACTCTGATGTTGCTTGGCCACACGTGTGCCAGTTTTCATCTGTGACATGTTGGTGGGTGTGCCATTGTTACTTCTGACTAGAAGAGGTCCACTGAATCAGTTGGATTTACAGTACATATGTGTCGATTCAGCATTCAACAATTGATTTAGTGGGACTAAGCAACAGGATCCTGGTCCATAATAGCAATTTAAATAACTTAAAGTTTACTGCCCTTTTATGACCTGCTATCCAAAGCAAATAGGGCCAGCCACATAAGTGCATTCACTTAAAAGAGGAGAGGGGAAGTACGGTTCCTACCTATACTTACATTTATGTAACTAACCCACAATTTAATTGACCAAAAAGGTAGTATGATTTAATTAATCAAGTTTTCTTCTTTGAATATACTATTCAAAGTAAGAGTGTCAGGAGACTTAATTATTGCAAAGTTGGAAACCAGGAACCAATCTGATTAGAAGTTTAGACCATCTAGAACAGAAAATTATACTGTATCTGATACTGTAAAATAGTTCTGACCACTTTTTTTAAAAAAAATATTGTATTTGTAGACTACTCCTTATATAAAAGATCTAGGCCAAGATCCTTCATTTGAGGCGATGATGTGTAGCTTTCTGAGGACAGAGCTGTATCGCTGAAATGTTGTGCAACCATGCTAGTGACTGAGAAGATTCACAGCTGTGCAATGCACAAGAAGTCCTACTGCACAACAGAGGTCCCCATTGTGCAACAGGGGTTCCCAATGCACAATGGGGCATGTTGTTCATTGGGGCATGTTGCACAATGGGAGAGTTGCACAATACCCACACTGCTGGTTCTACTTGTGCAATGGTCCTGATGGCATGGCTAGTTTCTGCTCTCCTCCCAAGAACACAAACATTGAAGAAGGTGCAATTAAACTCTACCAGCTGAACCCAGCATATCATACACCATTTAAAAACTCCCCAAAAATCGCCTGGTAGACCTCACGACAACCCTGTAAGGTAGGCTGGTGGATTTAAATTTCTCCTCCCCCTCCTCAGTGTTCCACACTTTTCCCAGAATTGCTGAGGGTGAGTCGCTCTGTTGCCCTGCCACCACCACCGCCACCAGTTGACTGCCTGGGTGCTGTTGCAGGTGGCCCATCACCAATGCCAGTTGACTGTCTGGATCCCAATCTGGGCCACAGATTGAGAGACAGGAATGCATTGTGAGGTGGAGAGGGAATTTGCATGTGGGTGGTGATTGGCTGGGTGTGGGTTGAATGTGTTTCCTGAGTAGCCAATCAGAACACTGGGAAAGGCAACATACCCAAGAGAATCAGAGAGAGAGAGAGAGAGAGAGAGAGAGAGAGAGAGAGAGAGATGTCATTCTAAGAGCCTTACTGTTATAGCACTCGTATTCCACTTTAAGTGCTCTGGCTGCCTCCTGTGGAATTCTGAGGTTTGTGGTTTAGTGAAACCTAAGAACTTTCTGGCTGAGAATGCTAAATGCCCCTCCCTAAAATGCAAATCCCAGGATTCCACAGGGGGCAGCCATAGCTGTTAAAGTGGAATAATAGTGCTATAACAGTGTAGTGCAATAAGACTACAAGTCAGCTTACAATGGCATAACTTCCCAACAGGATGCCAACCATTATGCTTAATATTATTTAAAATTAACCCAGTCCTTACTGGGTTTTCATATCATTTTCAACAGTATTTATAGGGGAGACCACTTCTTCCACTCTGGCTGCATAATGATTTCCCCAGGGCTTCTCTGTCTGGCATAGGCCCCCGTGGGTGCTTCAGCAAGCCAATCTGAAATTGATCAGCTTGGCTGTGAGGGCGAGGTTGGTGGGAGGATTCCTGAGCAGACTGGAAAAGGGATGGTTCCTCTCCGGTCTGCCTAGAAAGCTTAGAATTGTCACAGGCCAAGCATTCCTCAGCTTTCCCTACCCTCCTGACTTCTTTTTGTTCAGATTTTGTGCCGGGCTTACTTCATGGTGCTAGATGGATTTCATTCTCCTGTTTCTTCCTGGGCTTTTTCCTCATCACAACTTTGTTGCAGGCAGTTTTGGCATTGGCCAGGATTTAGTTTAGGGGATGTGGGGCCCATCTCACCTGCTCCAGTGATCCTGTCAAGACATCTTTAGGGTAAGCTTAGGGATAAGCCCAGTTCAGGAGCTTCCAGACCTGCTTCCTCCCCATGTGGCAGGAACAAACTATGCAGTGGCTTACATGCATATGTGGAGCCCCACATTTTTGTCAGGATAATGTCCCTTTAAGTGCAGAGAGAAAATGTTGAAGCAACAGACCACACTAGCATAGCTGAAGTGAATATGTGCATAGCTGCAGCTAGGCAGAAGTTGACTGGCCAAACATTCCTATAAAGATACACTCTGTGTGAGTTACTGTTGTGGGTTGGTGTTGAGGAGTATTTGGAGAATTGCTGTATATATTTTGTTTTTTTTTATACTGGAACAGAAGATAAAACCTCCAGAAGGACCTTGCTGTTCATAAGTCTTCTTATTGCGGGTGAAAGTGGGTCATAGCAGTGATAAAGCCTGCTAGCTGAAGCCTTTGTTTTTCAAACCCTATTCTGCTGCATAGTTTATCTGCTGTTTGGCTACTTCTGGGTCTAGTTCATCCCAGGCTGTGCCAGTCACCTCTCAGTAACCTATACTGAGTGGGCAATTTTGCCATTCTGTGGTTAACCTAGCATACAGGCTTGGGTGAGGGGCCTTAGTGATCAGCATTGACAGAGTCCTGGCCCTATGCTGTGCCAAGTCTCCAAAAACTGTTATCAGTAAAAACTGTGTCCATTTCAACTCCAGTAAAATCTTTGTGTGTTTGGCTTGTTCACCTTACTATCCGTTCTTTCCTTCTTTTTTTTTTTAAACTGGTTCAGCAATGTACCTTTATCTAAAAATAAAATTCTTTTGTTCTCTATCATAGATTGAGAACATTCACATCTGCACACAAATAGTGTCATGCATGAAAGCTCCTTCAAGAAACTCACAAATGATTGCATCTCCAATATTCTCTACATTTTAGTGGAACGTTGCAAAATTTTTGGTGTGCCCAGTTGAAAAGGGGCTTCTTGAGATTAAAAGCACAAGCATTTTAAGAGCAGTTTTATCAAGTCAAGCTAGTGATGGCAAGGCCATTGCAACACTTCACTTTTCCATAAATACTGTTGGGCATGTCAACACCTACCAAGTACTGATGTAGCTATTTTAGTGCTTCCTTTTCTTAGTCCCTTGCTGGCAACTCTGCCCATTGCAGAACCAATGGAGGCTTTGAAACCTGCTCAACTGCCTTACCACGTGAAGATAAGGAGTGATCCAGGAGAAAATCACCCAGGACCCCCTTCTCATGAGCACAAGCAACTGTTATGGGAATGTACCCCTATCTGTAGTTAAAACAGGATTCTGCATGGCAAAATATCTCTGTCTGGCTTTTTAATCAGAGTGCTAACAAGACTTGAGAAAGCACAACTACCTGGATCTCCCCACAATATATTTTTTTAATTTCATACTGGGACAAAAATGAGCACCTGTTTCTTCAGTCAGGTTTTATGGTTATGCAAACAGGTCATATATGTGTATATACAGTCAAAAAGATAAATTTTAGAGCCCGGTTCTTCATGCCATAGCTTTTAAAAACATACATGAAATGGATTTTCCTTGGGGGTTTTTTTCTGGGCTGTGAGGCTGTGTTCTGGAATAGTTTCTTTCCATGTTGTGGGCTTATTTGGTTCTGTTTCCAGGGCTTGCTTTTCAAAATGTTCCATCACTGGGCTCAGGGGGTTGCCCATGGCTACCCCATCTATCTGTTCATAGAATTCATTATCCCACTGGAAGTAGCTTGTGGTGAGGCAGTGTTTTGACAAGGCTGCGATGTCCTCAGGAAATATTTGTTGTATGAGTGCCATGGTGTCCATTATGGGGACTTTGGTGAAGAAGGAGACAATATCAAAACTGATCAGTCTGTCTCCAGGTTTCAGTTCAATGTTGATTTTTTCTATGAAGTGAGCTGAGTCTTTGATGTAGTGAGGGGTTTGTCCTATGTGGGTTTGTAATTGTGTGGCCAGAAACTTGGCCAAGTATGGGTCGGAGTGGAATGGAATCCTTGTGGATCTTGGGAAGTCCATACAGTCTTGGTGAAAGAGTCTCTGATCTGCATAGATTCTGGTGTATGATTGTCTGAATTGATGAGTTCTTGATCAAGGCATTTGTTTTTCTGGTGATTTTGTTGGCTTGAGTTTTCTGTATGTTGCAGGGTCCAAGAGTTCCCTTATTTTTTGAAAAGCAAGCCCTGGAGACAGCACCAAAAAAATTCCACAACATGCTTCCGATATGTGGATGACACTTTCACCATTTGGAACCATGGAGAAGAAGATTTGGTCTCATTCTTGAACAGCATCCACCCAAATATCCAATTCACAATGGAAAAAGAGAAGGAAGGAACACTGCCATTCTTGGATGTCCTAGTCATCCGCAAACCAAACCAACGGTTAGACCACAGGGTATACAGAAAACCCCCACACAGAGACAGATATCTACACAAGAACTCCAATCATCACCCAGGACAAAAAAAGAAGCACAATAAAAACATTGGTAGACTGTGCAAAAAGAATCTGCGAACTCCACTACCTGGAGGTCGAACTGAGACACCTAAACTGGGCCCTACAGGCTAATGGTTACTCCAGATCAGATGTAACAAGAGCAGCCAGACCCAGAAAAAACCACAAGAATGAAGAAGAAAAACAGCCACCCAAAGGGAAGGTATTTTTTCCATACATCAAAGGAGTCACAGACAGAATAGGGAAACTGATGAGGAAATACAACCTCCAAACAATCTATAGACCAACCAGAAAAATCCAAGAAATGCTACACTCAGCGAAGGACAAAAGACACCCTCTCACAGCTGCAGGAGTTTACTGCATACCATGCAGCTGTGGACAAGTTTACATAGGGACCACAAAATGCAGTGTGCAGTATGCAAACGCAGTGTGCAAACATGAATCAAGGAACATGAGAGACACTCTAGACTGAGCCAACCAGAAAAATCAGCAGTAGCAGAACATGTTATAAACCAACCTGGACAAAAAATGTTATTTAAAAACACAGAAATTCTAGACCAGGCCAACAACTATCATTTCAGAATGCACAGAGAAGCTATTGAAATCCACAAACACCTGGACAACTTCAACAGGAAAGAAGAAACCTTAAAAGTAAACAAAATCTGGCTCCCAGTTTTGAAATATAATAGAATTAAAACTCAACACATCAGAAAGAAACTATTCCAGAACACAGCCTCACAGCCCAGAAAAAAACCAAGGAAAATCTATGGATGCCGGCCGTGAAAGCCTTTGATTTCACATACACGAAATGGTTTTGGCAATTGTCTCTTTCCCTGTCCTTCTAATCTTTCAGCATCTTGTTAACTTCTGACTGGCTGGCTGCTGTCTTCATCACTTTGTTCTTCCTCAACAGGGCTGCTCCATATAAAATAGAAAAGACTGAAGTAGAAGAACTACATTGTGAGGAGGAAGGAGGCGGAAGTTGAAGGCTGCCTTGTAATTCAAAGGATTGCTTGGAGCTTGGCAGAACTAGGCCGTGGAGGTAAAAAACTGCAAGTAACAAAGTTACAAGTTACTTTGGGTAGCAAGGGTGTAACAAAGTTACATTTTATAAGCAATTGGATATGGAAAGAAAGAGGACCAGAAACAAAATGGCTTCAGCGGTGTAATAGGTAATATTATCTAGTTATTTAACAGTTTTTAAAACAGCTTTTGAGAGACAATTTGAGAGGAATGTTTCAGTTTTCTGCTATTCTCATATCAGTCCTAAAGATTTCTTAACTTCTTTTAAGTAACAGAAGAGTACAAAAGACAACAAGTTGGTTTTAAAAACAATGTTATGGGTCACAACAATGCACTATTTTCTTCACACTTAATGAGTAATGGGAACAAATGTAGCAGTAAACAGTAATTTTCCCAAAGTACAAAGTAACTTTAGGCAGAACACAATGGGGTGGGGGGGTGGGATGGTAGTACAATCAACAAACAGAGCCAGGATGCTGAAAGAGATATGGTTCAAAAGTCTAAAAAACTATTTAAAAGGATGAAAGGGAGAGATTCTGAAAACAGATGAGAAAGTAAAGAAAGTACTTTTATGAAGTTACAGAAAGAGCTAAGATAGTTATATCGACCACAAAGAAAACAGAATGAAAAATCTGCATTAGGGCACTATCTTTTTAAAGCCAATACAAAGTAACAAAGTAGTGTGTTAACATCTATATTCTCCAGAACTCTCCAGCAGGCAAGATGTTAAATAATGGCCACTGGTGGCTTCCATACCAGTGGGGTGGTGAATCTGCTCCAGGTTTTAGTACAAACTTTAAAGGAGATTGTCAGGTGTTGAACTCTGTTTCCAATGAGATTCACACCTTAGACAGCACTTTTAGAATTTGGAATAATCCCGGTAATGGGTTCATTTCCTCGCTGACATAGGAACTACCAGCTGCCTCTGATGTTAAAGTAAAGATGGGAGGGAGGCTAAATGCCCAATGTTCTATGCACAAGGTTTGCATTCAGTTACAGTCTATAGATAAAATGTGGGCAAGTGATGTAGATATTCTTATTAGGCTATACCAGGTACTGGAAGTAATTTCAGGTTGCACCTAGAACTCTCTCCAGGGCTGCTGGGATGTGAAGACAGGCAAACCATAGTTGATGTCTCATTTTTTTTAATATAAAATCCAGCTGTTATTCAAAGCTGTCTCCCAGGCTACCTACTCCTCAAACTGTCCTAAAGTAGAGGGCAGTGAATCACCCTTATATCTATTGTACAGGCATCTGCTCCAGCTTAGTCACAGGGTCAAAGAACTGTGGACTCTCCCACATGGAGGATGAAGGCCATGTTCTGATGAGGCTAATTCATGTCAGGCACATTCAGACTGATTAGCAGACCATGACAGAGGAAAATGGCCCAGGTGAGCAATGTGACTGGAGAAAACTTATACAGATCTTACCTGAGAGGGAGGGTTCTGTTACTTCATTTGTCATTTGTCTTCCCTTTGATTCAGGTTGTTTATAATGATTGAGCTTCAATGCACTGTACAAAAGTAAGAGTCACATTGACTGAATATATCTGCTGGGAAGGTATTAGCATTCAAATACATTACACAAGATATAAGGTGTGAGTTTTTGTTTTTGAAAGGTCTTCAAACCACTGTCAAAGGTTCCACATCTATGCATATCCATTTTGAACAATACAGTAACCAGAGGCACACCTCATAAAGAGTTCCCAAAATGTTTTACACAACCTACTCCAGCTTTTTACATGTGAAATAATATAATGATTAGGAAAAGCAGGGAAATTTTTTAGAATAATGCATATATGTATAGACAGTGCTTACTGACTTATGAGTGTATGACCCTTGCACCCTTAGCAGTGATGGGCTTGGTAAGTGTGGGCAGATGATGAACAAACTGGATGAACTGGGTGGTGCATAGCACAAGGATTCAGGCAAGGAGCAGCCTGTCTACTGCCTCAGGTTGCCTGCTGAGATAAAGAAGGAGCAGCAGTCTTTAGAATTCCAGAAATGTCTATCAGTATGTGGTCACTTTCCACCATCAGGGATGGAGCAGGCATGATTTCTCCCAAGCTGGGCATGCACCATATAATGCCAACAGGGCATTATTTGGAGGCTGGTATGGCTACCTTCCCTACATGAATGGATTCTGCCCCATGTCAACCTCACCCACGCAGTAACAGCTATAACAAAAAGGAGATCTTTAAACACAAGTTGGATGCCCACCTCTCAGAAGCACTTTAGCTGTGAATTCCTGTACTTGCAAGGAGTTAAACTAGATGCCTTTGAAGTGCCTTCCAACTCCTATGTTTCTGTGAGACATGCATTATCATTAACCACCAGGGAGCCCTGGTGGCGCAGTGGTTAAATGCCAGTACTGCAAGCCACCACGTTGCAAGTTCTATTCCAGCAGGCTCCAAGGTTCACTCAGCCTTCCATCCTTTCGTAGGTCGGTAAAATGAGTACCCAGCTTGTGGGGGGCAATTAGCTAACACACATTGGAAACTGTTTAATGCAGTGTAGATGTGTAAATAGCTATTGCTTAAAACAATTTGTAAGCCACTCTGATAGCCTTGTGGCTGAAGAGCAGGGTATAAAAAAACAAACAAACCACAAAGCACAGGCTATGAGGCAAACAAACACGGAATTGGTGCTGTTTTGGGGTAAAATTTCTCCTTAGGTGATGCTAAGGTAGATTTTGAGAGTAGATATTGAAGATCTCACAGGAAAGTTTGTGATCAGCCTGGCCTTAAATGCTTTGAGGGCAGATCAGGCAGGGAACCACATCCTTTGAGCCCATTGCTCATGACCTGACCCCAGGAGGCCTAGCAGTGCCACCAACTGGTCAACAGTACCTCCTCCTCCCCTACTCCGTACACGTTGCACATCAGCCACTAACTTGACAGACCAAACCAGGTCCCTCTGTCCCAACAAATGCAGATACTAAGTAAGCAAGGGCCAGGCTTTGGGGTCAAAGGACTGCTATACCTACCTACACACACACACACACACACACACACTGCTAACAAGAACTTTTCAGGAAATGGCATATAAACACCCTCTTCTTTGATGCTACTGCTCTGTCTGCTGAAATTGTAGTCACTCTAAAGTTAAAGCAAGGGACCCAGTTGTAGATCTCCCACATAAAGCATAGTCTGGCCCTAGAAGATGGTCTTTCACATGAAACGTCTCATTTATTAACCAGTGAAGCAATCATGAGAGGAACACATTTTGTTTCCAGATTCTTCTGTTATACCATTCATGTATGAAATTTTACCCTATAACAAAGAACAGTAGAGTTGTGCAACTCTTGTGAAACCTAAACTCACATATACTGGCATTGGTTTAGATTTTTCCTCCGTCATCCCCCAAAATACCAGGACTCAGCAATGTCTCCAGATGTTCTTAAAATAAGTTTGGACTGCCATTTTCTAAATGGCAAAATGAATGCTTCCCATATGTGTCTTTTTATTTAGACCACTTTGGAAAGTGTCCTTTAGATTCTTCCAGATATTAAAATTTTGTACATTTTCTTCAGCTTTGTCTAACAGATCACAGAACTTTGAGTAGTGAAGTTGACACTTCTCCCCACATCTAAGCAAACACTCCAATAAGCCAGTGGTGGTGGTCTAAGCTTGTTACCTGAAATACACTTTTGGTGAAAGACATTTTGATTTCTTAACCAAATGTTTGTTAGTTTTTGCTATGTGCACATTCAATACATATTCACAAAACATGAAATAGCCAACAATTATTCCAAAGAGTTGCTTCATTTTGCCACATTCTTCAAAACTAAGCAAGCGATCAGATCTGGACTTGGGCCTAAATCCTATTTTTAGTCCTGACTAGAACAAAGCCATTGAATGAATTTGATTTATCTATATATGGATACACCATTCAACAATTGATTAGATGGATCTAGTTGGGACTAACCAACAGAATTCCAGCTGTAGTCCTACATCGTGCAGACCCACTGAAATCAATGTAACTTCAGTTCACCAAGACTTCCCTTAGAATGGCCCAAGGTTTCAAGAAAAGGAGATGAGCTGAGACACAGGAGATTTTCAGATGCGATTTTCGGATCTATATATTCCAAAACAGCTCTGTTGCTGCCGCGCGGCAGGGGAGCAGTTTTGGACAACGCCATTCCTCTGCCAAACCCCTCCGTGTCACTTCTGTGACAGAATGGAGGAAGCTGTGTCATATTTCACTCACGGGCAACAATCGTGAGTGAAATATGATGCGGCTTCCTCCATTCTGTCACGGAAGTGACATGGAGGGGTTCGGCAAAGGAACGGCATTGTCCAAAACTGCTCCCCTGCTGCGCGGCAGCAACAGAGCTGTTTTGGAATATATAGACATGTCATTCGCATCTTCTTTGGGGGTTTTGCAGGAAATTCCAGGAAAAAAATCCAGATAAATCATATGTGTGGTGGCCATTCTGACATGACACCAGAGCAGACCTAGGGGGAGGAGATTGCAGTGGGCAGAACAGGCTGGTGGGAGGGCTCGAAGGTCAGATGCTCTTTCCCGCCAATAGCTGTTTGGATTTCAGCTTTGGCAGTTTATGATCACCATTGTTTTTTCAGGGACTTAAAAAAATATTGGGGGGGGGCTAGTGTTTGGATAACTGCCTATCTACAGAGCTATATCAGCACACTGCCAGTCATTGAATTACAAAAATGCAGACATACATATATTTACATGTGTGATGTAGGGGGAAAACACCTGAAGTGGCCATGGACATGTGGCCAAAATACTTTAAAGTATAGGATGTGTGATCATTGTAGAACTGTCCAATTATACCAATGTGATTGCCTGCAATTAATTTGCCTACAATTAATGTGTGGCAGGTTACTCCAATCTTGCTGCGCTGAGTGTGGCATTTATGGGGTTGCTGTGGATCAAAAAACTTGGCGGCATGTACAAGATGGGTTCAGGGTTTCCCACCAGAATAGACAAGCTATCAAAATAAATATGAGATGGTGGTATAGAGAAGCTGGATTGAGAGTAGTTAAGCACTGAAAATCTTTCGAGACAAGCCTGAAAATGAACTAAAATGAGACCAGACCACAAGGTTTTAACATAAATGGTAGCAGAGCAGTTTTTTTCAATGTACCCCAGGAAAAAGTTGAGCTACGAAGAATTCAGTTTGAATTTAATCATCCTCGGGGAATGAAAGGGAACATATTTTTGACAGTCTAAATTGGGACAGGGTGGAAGTATGTCACAAGCATATTGTATAATGAGAATGCCAGTCAAATTGGCCTAAGTCCCAAATGATAAAATACACACACCAGAAATACCTGAAGATTATTGCCATATATAAATATTTCTATGCTAATGCTAGAAACCTCTGAGCAAAATCAGGAGGGTTGGAATGCTTGGTTTTAAAGGACAAAATAGCTGTAAGAGCATAGAATGGAAATTATCTGTAATGGATTGAAGTTGTGTAGAGAGAATATTCTCTCTACAGCAAGGACAGAGAAGAGTATATGCCATATTGGGAGTGATGTAGCTCCAAGGCATTTTAAAATAATACTTGTGTGACCAAATGGATACCCACTCCTGGCTTTTTTTCTTTCTTTTTCTTTCTTTTTTTTCTTTCAACCTTTATTAGGCATAGTACAACATATACATTTAAGGGTGCTCCCAAAAAAACGATACAAGGACTCCCTGAAACAACATCTCAGGTCCACCCTGGCCTCACATCAGGAGGCATGGAGACACACTATCCACAATGCTGCAGCTTTATTTGAGAACTCATGCCAAACAAGCCTTGAAGAGAAGTGACAACTCAGAAAGAATCACAACCCAAAAACATCACCCAAGGAGACCCTCTGCTGTGCTTTCTGCAACCGGACTTGTTTATCTCAGATTGGCCTTTTTAGTCATCAGCACGCTTGCAGAAAGCACGGGATGAGTCCTTCCTAAATCTTCATTTGCAAAGAAAAGCCAGAGAGAGAGAGAGAGAATTTCAAAGATTGTTTTTAGGCAAGTTATGCCATAAATTTGATGCCTCAACCAAAAAGTTAGCCATTAGTCTGGTAATATGCGGGTTCTTATCTTCCAATAAGAATTCCACCGATAATCTCTCCATATAGACATTCCTTTCTAATAACCTCCTTAACAACTTTTCCCTTGGAATTATGTACAATGGGCAATACAATACAATATGATGGAGAACATCGGGGGCTTGAGCATAATGACATATATGATTCAAGAAAGGGGGTCTGTAGATATCTACCCTTGGTCACATTAGAGGAATGTACATTCAACCTTGCAAGTAGAAATGGATTCTTTGCCACCAGTCATGAGAGAGTTTGAAAATAATCCAGAATCCTACACTGTATGGGGCGGGGGGATACCAAACATCAACAGAGAACAAACCCTAGGAGGTGTTGGATAAGTCAGCTGATATTCCCTCTTGACAAGACAGACCCTGATAGTTTTAAGACATTCCTTTTCAGACAATAAAAGGAGAGGATCAAGATTTAAACCCATAGACACTACTTTGCCTTCATAAAATGTGGCCCATCTAGTGTAGTAAACATCAGATAAAAGGCCAGATCTATTAGGCCTAAAATGGATCTTAAAACACGAACTGTAAGTCATCAGCCACGCTTCAGTTTCAAGAGAATTCAAGCCCAGTTCTGCATAAAGAGTCAGATGGTATACACAAGGGAGAACAGCTAATATTCTCCTGTGAAAAAAGTCTGCAGTCATTCAATCTCCCAATTGAAGGCTGGAATCCAGGTAAATATACTATAAAATAATTGTGGTCTTAATTTGGTTTTATAAATTTAAGGTTTTTTTAAAAAACGCTTTTGAACACCCAGAAGAGACAAATGGACACAAATGATTTAATCAGTGAACTGTGTGATTTCCACCTACCTTAACACCAAAAATGAAAAATAATCCCCAGATCTTTTCAATTCTGCAAGAGTTGTGTTTTTAATAAATTTTCAAAGCTTTGATGAGAGTTTTAGTGATTTTCCTTTTTAATTCAGGTATTTTCTAGTAGTGGGAAGAATAATATGTCTAGGATATTGATGTTTCTAAATAAATGGTATTTGCAGCCCTGAACTGACTTCCTTTTTTTAAAAAAAAAATCACTTTCAATACAGGAGATTATCAGATATGTCAAAAGTGGCATTACAACAATGCCAGAAGATTGCAAAAGAGCTCCCTTACCACACAACATTGTTATGCACTCATTCTGCTCCTGTTCTGCGGGCGCTGTTTTGTATTGACAGGAGAAGCTGTCAATAGATCCCTGTTCTGTTTCTGTTATGGATTTCCATGTGTGCAACAAAGTGCCCCATTTCGCTGGCGAGATCCCAGAGTCAGTGGGCAGTCCCTGCCAGAACACTTCTGGGTGAGATCAGGACATCCAGGTAAGCTACCCTCTTTTTGTGACCTTCCCCAGGTTACTTGTTAGTTTTAAAGTGTATTTTTGTGTTTGCTGTCATTTTTTTGTGTTATTTATATTTATATTTGTATTTGTATTTGTATTAATATTTTTGAATTTCCCACGCATGCATCTACTCACGATAATCCACAGCATTTCACCCAGGAAGTGAATGGAGTGCTCTGTTCACTCATGGGCTGCCCTGTCTGTGGGAGAGAAGGGAAGTATGGTGGGGAGGAAGATTGTTCTGGGACAGGGGCGGGAGTGGCTTGGTCAGTCAACCAATTACAAATCCACCTAACAGTTGCATTGTCTAGCCCACATGTTACTAACTTTTTTGCAAGAATATCATGGGGGACCTTGTCAAAAGCCTTACTGAAATCAAGATACAGTATATCCACTGCATTCCCTTCATCTATCAAGCCTGTTTACATAGAGACTACTAAACACAGTGTGCAAACAAGAATCAAGGAACACGAGAGACACTGCAGAGTGGGCCAGCCAGAAAAATCAGCAGTAGCAGAACATGTTATATACCAACCTGGACACAAAATGTTATTTAAAAACACAGAAATTCTGGACCAGGCCAACAACTATCATGTCAGAATGCATAGAGAAGCTATTGAAATCTACAAACACCTGGAAAACTTCAACAGGAAAGAAGAAACCCTTAAAGTAAACAAAGTTTGGCTACCAGCCTTGAAAAACACCAAAATCAAAACTCAACACATGCAAATGAACTCCACCCAGGGACAGGGGGATTTCCAGCAGATAATGGGCCATTAGCCAAACAAACACTAATCCTTCTTGCATATCTCCCCCCAGGAACCACCCATTCAAATACACAAATTTACATCTCCTCTCCAACAGGGGCTCACAGTATATAAACCCCACACACTCTCCTACCCAACCATTATCTGAAGATGCCATCCATAGATGCAAACGTCAGAAAGAAACTCTTCCAGAACACAGCCTCACAGCCTGGAAAAAAAGCAAAGAAAATCTATGGATGCCAGCCGTGAAAGCCTTTGACTTCATGGTCACCATAACTATTTGTTATTATGTGCCTTCTAGTCATTTCTGACTTATGACAATCCTAAGGTAAACCTGTCATAGGGTTTTCTTGGCAACATTTGTTGGGGGGGAGTTGCCTTTGCCTTCCTCTAAGGCTGAGAGTGTGACTGGTCCAAGATCACCCAGTGAGTTTCCATGGCCATGTTGGGATTCAAATTCTGGTCGCCAGAGTTACAGTCCAATGCTCAAACCACTACCCTATGCTGTCCCTCACCTGTGCTTAAACCCCTATGACTAATATGCAAACTAGCAATTAGCAAGTATAGCCATGCAAAGTTTGCCAACTCTAACACAATATTGTAGCTTTAGAATCATTTACTTTCCATAAAAAAAATTATAACAGAAGAATCTGACTCTCCTCCGCTTGTTCCCATGTTCAGTCTGCACTATTACTTCATTCTTTTTACAATATTCATACATAACATAACAAGAGAAACAAACTATCCATTCTGAGGGATACATTAAACATTAAATGTATTTACATGAACAGTTTTTGAAAAGACTTAAGAGTACTGTAATTCAAGACCATGAACTTTGAGTTTTGCAGGTGATGAAACAGAATTCGCCAGGGGGCAGTGTTTACTTGTAGCTTTCAGGTTTTACTAAGCACTTCCTGTGGTAGGGTTGGTTTGTTTTTTAAGGAAAAACATGTATTTTAGTTTCAGAGAACTCTGGTTATAAAATGTCACTTTTAGCTCTTGTGGTGCTTCTAGAAGATTCATCCTGAAATCACCTTGTTTCAAGTACAGAATGGTTTGGAAGGTGTAATTAATGAGATTTTCCCTTTATAACACACTCACATTTTCTCATTTTTTCTCTCCTTATTTAATTATTTAAAAAATATATTAAGGAGGGGTCATAGAATCAAAAAGTTGGAAGGGACCCAAAGGCCACCTAGTCTGACCCCCTTCCCCCACCATGCACAAAAAGAAGTATTAAGCATACACTATTTTTTCCCTGTAAGCACAAGGAGTCCTCCATCCAGAAGCATCGTTTTTAACGTCCATTTTTACTATTTCAAGGTGTTGTTTTTACTAAGTTTCATGTAGTTCCAGGAGATCCATTATAGGTTAAATATGCTTTTAGGCTGCGATTAAAAAAAATCAAGTTAGAGACATCACTCGGTAAGAAGAAAGCTGCAGGATGGTTGTAATGTTTAAAAGACAAATCACACACTTTCTCAACCTTGGACAAGTCACACTCTGTCAGCCTCAGAGGAAGGCAAAGGCAAACCCCCTCTGAACATAAGGGGAATATTTCCAAGTAAATGTAAACAGGATCAGATGCATAGATGAAGGAGTAGACATCACAAAGCATCCAACTACATTATGAAACTGACAGTCCTTTACTTGTACTATTGCTTCTTACCACCACAGACATCCATATGATTTTTAACTATGAAACTAATTATTAAGCAGTAATGCTATGAATGTGCAATATGTTTTCATTCTTTCTGCACATGTTTTTGAATAACCCAGATAGACAACTCCTAGCACAACTAATCAAAAGGCATTGTACAGCTCTTTCATCTCTCCCATCTTAATAGAATTTCTGTGGTAAGGGAAAAAATGGAAAACAGAAGCATTGAGAAAACACTGGAGGGATACAGATAGATAGCCTCTGGATCTCTCAAAGAATCATATGTTTGAGCTACTGTTGCACTATGAAAGCATAAACTGGAAGCACCCTTGGTCTTTATAAATCATAGACACACTAGATTTTTAAGCATTCAGTGCTTTGTATGGGGGGAGGGGAATGTAATGTTTGAATATTGTGCATGTTGATGAAAATTTTCCATTGCATAATACATTTATTAGTTCCTAAGACACAAATTATTCTTTATTATTCAGCTGCAGAATATTTTCAAAGCAGGGGTGGGCAGACAGTAAATAGCAGCGTACTTTGTTCCTACTGAGAAACTGAATGTACATCTAACACACATCAGTGAACTATCAGGAGTAAATGGGGTGCATCATAGCTCATTCCCAGACCAGTTTCAATCCCTGGCATTTCCAGGTAGGGCTGGGAAAGATATCTGTGAAAGCCCTGGAAATTTACTAATTCCTAATGAAAATACTAGAGAGTAGAGACAAACTGTCGGCCTAAGGAAGTGCAACCTATCAGATACTCCAAATTAATAAAGAACATGGTATTCATTAGTATCCAAGTTTCATGGTTTTTAAAATATATTCAGTAGTACTGATTTCTAGATGAAAGCTTGACAAATCTTTTATCAAACCCTCCTGTATTTCAAACTCTGTGCTTTGCCATTTTTTTGGTTTCTTAGGCTGCAGTCTTAAACAAACTTATTAAGGAGGGTGCCCCACTATGGAGATATATTTCCTAGTGAACATGCCTAGGATAACACTGCTAATTTATAGTTGTTGTTAATTTATTTATGTATATTCCACCTTTTTCCCTATGGTGGGACTCAAGACAGCTCGCAACCTTTTAAAAACAACAATAGCTAAAAACATAATACAATAAATATGAATTAGAATTAAAAGATATTAGTTTGCTTTAATATTCTATAATAATAGAAAAACTAATAGATTTGTGCACTAGTAATATGTTACCTTATTTAAAATGAAATTTAATGGCCTTACAAGAGGTAATCTCATTTAAGCTATTTGTAACTAAAAAAAAATAAACACAGAAAATTAGCAACAGTTTGAAATAACCATTTGCATAGAACATAATGTCTACACTATTTCCATGAATGACAGAAAACATTCCTGAGTTCCCCAAAGTCACCTCCAAGAATCAAAGCAAGCATTCCTGATATTCCACTCTGACTCTGCCCAAACATGCCTTTATTTCCTTTAATGTAAAGCAAGAGATTCCAAGTCTGATTATATAGACCAACCTTCCTCAGCCTGATAGCCTCCAGATGTGTTAATTTACAGCTCCCATTATCCCCAGCCAAAGTGGTCACACATTTGGAGTATGTCACATTGGGAGAATCTGATAAACTGTAGTCTAAAACAGCCAAAGGAATCACAGATATCTTTGGTCATAACAAATAATAAATATGACATCTATAAGGTTTGTTTCCTCCTCATGTAGTGTGGCGAAACATTTAGTGTTTAGGCTTGTCTGACTACTCGAAAGGAAACTCTCCATTATTACTAGTGCTTACAGCCTTGGCAGATTTGCAATATTTGACCTGAGCCTCCGTAAAATATATAGACAACTGCTATGTATTCACATTTGAGTTTCATCTTGTGAAGGGAGACCTCTCCCTGGCTTAATTAAGGAGGATTAAAATAAAACATGAGTCAACAGTGTGATGCAGCAGCTAAAAAGGCCAATGCGATTTTGGGCTGCATCAATAGAAGTATACTGTCTGGATCAAGGGAAGTAATAGTGCCGCTCTATTCTGCCTTGGTCAGACCTCACCTAGAATACTGTGTCCAGTTCTGGGCACCACAATTCAAAAAGGATATTGACAAATTGGAGTGTGTCCATAGAAGGGCAACTAAAATGGTGAAAGGTCTGGAAACCATGCCTTATGAGGAGAGACTTAGGGAGCTGGGTATGTTTAGCCTGGAAAAAAGACAGTTAAGAGGCGATATGATGGCCCTGTTTAAGTATTTGAAGGGGTGTCACATTGAGGATGGAGTAGGCTTGTTTTCTGCTGCTCCAGAGACTGGAACACGGAGCAATGGATGCAAGCTCCAAGAACAGAGATTCCACCTCAACATTAGGAGGAACTTTTTGACAGAGCTGTTCGACAGTGGAACACACTCCCTCTGAGCATGGTGGGGTCTCCTTCCTTGGAGGTCTTTAAACAGAGGCTGGATGGCCATCTGTCAGGGATGCTTTGATCGTGATTTCCTGCGTGGCTGGGGGTTGGACTGGATGGCTCTTGTGGTTTCTTCCAACTCTACAGTTCTATGATTCTATGATTCTATGAAAATAAAATAGAAATTGAGCTCAGCTAACAGAATCTATTTCCAGATAAATAAAGGCAGGTCCTCCCTGAGCAATAATGAAGTTTGGAACCTCCACCATGTTCCAGGTGACATCTTCAGAAGTACAAGAGGTGAAAACATTTCTGCCAGGATTTCGTTAAGCTCCCCACCCACAAATTCATATGCTGGCTGTCCTGCCAGCCCTCTCCTGTCTTTTCACTCCAAAGCTATTGGGCAGTGGTGACAGCTGTTCACCAAGAACTGAAAGGTCTCTTTATGATGACTAATTTCCTGGAGTGCTGCATCTCATGTCCCAAGGACGGATGATACAAATAGTTTTCCAGGTATCTGAATGCTGTGTTGGAAAGTCAGGTACCTATTGTTGAAAGTCAGCCTGTTGTTGCTTTTTTGTGTGTATCTATTCTGTCATTTAGGTCCATAATTCATTACCCCAAAATGCATGGTCCTTCTGATTAACAGCCCAACATTGTTAAGAAAAAGTATTGCTCCTGGTTGACAGAACAGTGAGAAGAAATATCAAGTGGAGACTGTTCTGAGCATCTGTAACTTCTCTTAGCAGAGCAATTCTATCCTGCTGCAGGTGGTGTTGGTATAAATATAATGATATGAATAGCTTTAGTAATATTGAGATCAGATGACCACAGCAATAAACATTTTATAAACATGATGGTTTTGATATATGTATAAAAATGAGCTTCTTTTAGACACCACCTGACAGAAGAAAAGAATGCTTTCCCTTCCCTTTGCCAAGCTGAGTTTGTTTTAAGAAAGCAATCAAATGGTCTATCAAAATAGCTTGACATACTATAAAAACTAGGGGAGGGGTGGGGGAAATAGGTTGCATTAAGTGAGTAAGAATTAACTCATTCTCAAGAAGAATGCACTTCTTGTGAATTAACTCAAGAAGAATGCAGATCTGTATAAAAATTGAGTAATTACCATCATTACCATCCTCTTTGTATCACTTCTAATTTGCACAAATCCCTATGTGGTTTACAGCATCACCATAAAATATTTAAACAATCCAATAAAACCAATGTAACACAACACATGAGAGAATTCCAAATAGCCAAGGTAAAAAGATACTTCATGAATAAACACCCTAAAATGAGAAGTGTTGAGGTGTAGCATATTGAAAGAAGAGCTTTGACCATGCTGGCTCCTGATTTCTTGGACTTGGTCTAAGAAATCAGCTTTTTCCAAGATCTGTCACAGAATCAATGAACACTTGTTCTAAGGGCATCTGAGAACCGTACAGTAGAAGGAATCTTGTTGATGACATACATGTTTGTAACTTGGAGTTACACTTGCATATATATATATCTTTTTGATATTTCCCAAAGAACTATTCCTTAGGTGCTCTAACAATACCCCTGCCCCCACAGACACACAGGCAGGCTTTAGTCCCCATCATCACTGCTATGGCCATTTACTGGCCAAGGATGAAGCAAAATTCACTCTGTTGAATCTCCACCAAGTCACTGGAGATCCAGGAGAGCAATGTCATTTTTCTTCCCCCTGCTGCAGAACTGCTGGTGGGCTCTACTGATTGGTCATCATCCTCCCCATCATGCTGGAAGACTTAGAACTTGGCAGTTGCTTTGGGAGGGCAGCATGAAGCTGTGCTTGCAGAAGATTATGCTCCATATGCTTAGATACACAATACACTACTCCTGAGGACAGCACACTAACTTAGAGGGTGCAGAGCAGGTTGGGTAGCACTCATAGTTCTCATCTCTAACCCTCATTGTCACTCCCTGTCCCTCACCCTCTGATACCTGTGACAGCCACCTCCCTGTGGCTAATGATAAAATTGGCCTTGTGACAGAGGCAGCAAAGCCCCCTGGGCTTCTTGAGGATACCTTAGGGCACATGGCCTCTCATTGTGTAACCAATGTAAAGTATGATGGATCCGTGCCCTTATGGAAGTACTTGCTACCTTCTTCCTCATATTCTTTTTAAAGAAAAAGACATGTATACTCCAGATATCCATTTGAGATGGTTACCCAAAGGACACCAAACTATAGTTCTACTGCCAGAACACCAGAGGAATGAGGAACATTCAGTAATATTGTTAATGCTAAAAATTGTTCTTTCATATTGTGAGTATACCACCCTGAGATCTCATCATAGGGCAGGATATAAATATTTTAATAAATAAATAAAAGATAAATATAATGAGTCTATAGAAGGGATGGGCAACTGTGATCCTAAAGGTGTTGTTGAAAGGTAATTCCCATCAGCCCAAATCAGTGTAGGTGAGAGACTGTGTGAATCACAGTCCAAAAAAACTGACCTAAAAGACAGAATAGTCCTAAAAAATGTAAAACAAAATTAAACACGTGCAATTCTGAATGAGGTTGAAAGTTCCTCAGAAGGCTTCTTGTGTAGGTCATGTGGTTGCATGGAAACTGCTATTGGGCACTGCTACTGTGATATCTCTGTTTGGAAGATATAGGAGACATGGTAACTCTTCTAGTACAAATGATAAATCTTTTGTATTTATAGAAAACTAATTTGTTGTCTTCATCTGAATTCTAATTTCTGCTTTCCTCTGTGTTGAACCCACTGTATCATAATTTAGTTTTGCTTCAACTCCGATTTTCTCGGCAGCCTACTTGGACTGTGTGTTGGCTGCAACTACTGAACAAAACAATTGTTTCATCTCACCACAAATTGAAGCTGCTCAGCTTCATAACAACATTGATCAAAACAGAAATTAACCTTTTTATCTCTGTGCGCCAGAAGATTACACTAACAATTTCTCAAAAAGAAATAGTCTAGGAGTTCAATCTAGCAAGCAACTGCTTGCTCCTTGAATTCTCCATTTAGTCCAATAGAGTTTTCACAGTTTAATCCAAATTCAGTTTAAATGTATGAAGTGACTGATGGATTGAACCTATAAAAGAAATATAGTACATGTATTTTGGAAAAGACATCATATGAGAAATATAAAATCTGAAAATGAAAACAATTATTTGCTAGGCAAGCTAGAATTCAATTTCTTTGCAACTGGAGAACAAAAATATACCTTAGAAGAGTAAATGTATATCAACATAGTGAGTTAGGACTGAAGGCCTGAATCCCTGGTTTGCAATAAGGCTACCAAGTAAGAACCTTTCTTTGGAGATCCTATAATAGGTCACTCACACACACACCAAAAAAATCAGGAGCCTTTTAAAGCTTGACTAACCAATATGGCAATAGTAAAGAGTTGTTCAGAGGAAATCTTTTTAAGGCCTTCTGAGCAAATGCTCCCCTTCATTTATCTTGAATGAAACACAGCAACCATTTCCTGTAGCTCAGCATTCTATGGGACAGCACAGTAAACCTGATGCTCAGGAAATATTTTTATTATTATTAGACTTGGTGCAAGTGGTGGGATTTTATTACCCTTTGCTAAGCTTGCTACAGTAGTAAAACCAAGGGCATCTGAGGATTCTCAGATCCATTTAGGGATGCAAACTTGGAAAAAATTATGGACTACTTTGTAATTATGTCTCCTGAGAAAATCCCACAAAGAGCTATATCACTAGGGATTAGGTGGAAGCAAGTGCCACCTGTTCCCATTGGGAAAGACCAATGATATCTCAACAGAGGTTAAAAAAACAACCCACAGTTTTATGAAGCTGTTTATGGAATCCTCCTTTTAGTCAAGAACCTACATATTTGGCCATTGAGTGACAATTATAACTGTGATTAGAATCCTAATGGGGCATTGCACTGACATAACTCCAGGTTATAAAGAGAATTTTAGTACCCCTTTACACAAACTATTCCCCTTTGCCTGCTAGTCAATGAGCTGGCTTAAAGGCCAGTCAGGGCAGAGGAACATCTTCTCCTTCTCCTATGACCTGAACAGCCACTGGAACATCATAACTGCCTCTGTAATTCATGTAACTATTCTTCAGATCATTTACATGCTGCTGCCATTGTCCAGAATCTCAGCCTTTGTTATTCAATCCACAATCTAAGAACTACTAGCAACCAACTGGTGTAGCCAACCAGTAATCCCATTGCCATTTGATTAAAAGTTGTCCACAGATGTTCCATGAAGAGATCTCTGATTTATTGGAAGCATCTTGCAAAAAAGCAGAATGGATGGCTCAGTGTGTGTATATAATGTACCCAGGAGAAGCTTTAAAAAAATAGTGTATTTGGGCCAAGCCACTATATATTATATACCAAAATGCTTTCCATCTATCTTGCGGTCAAAGATATGTTGCAATAACCATCTATATTCCTATCCAAGGTGCTGAAACTATTTCCACTGATAAGGACTTTAGAGGTCACACTAAAACCCAGAAGGGCTTCAACAACCTGGTGACATAGAAGCAGCTAGGTGCTGCTACCTCTGGCTAGGATTGCTGTCTGGAGGAACTATTTAAACTTTTGCCATAAGGCAAATAGCAGCTTTTAACTGGAAAAAGATAGGGTGAAAAGCATTTAAATTCCCTGATTTGAATCAGCTGTCCTGTCCTGCCTCCCTCACAGCTGTTATTAAAATCTTTTAAATGTTGGGAGATTCTGTTTATAATATGTCCAGTTTTCCCTCAATATAAGTTTAAAAAGAAGACTATGAATAAGCCCTGAATATCTATCCATTTTCCATCTGTGTGTGTCTTATCCTTAACTCATAGATTTATCAAGTACCTTCCTATGTGATAATGAAAAAAGACCTCTGGATTACAAAAACATAGAAACAAGCTGATATTTTCTAAATAACCAGAACCTATATTTTCCCTTTCTTCTTATTCACTGTGACCTCAACTCATTAAACATGTAAACAAATCACAGACAGTAGTGAAGTTTAAAAGGTTGCAATTCTTGTCAGCCAACTGTGCAAATTTATTCAGAGAGAACAGCATCTTATTGACTGTGCAAATCCCCAAAAGGAAGCAAGTTGGCAACTCAAGCTTAATTTTACCTATGCAGACCTTGCAGAGGAATATGACCTGCATTAATTTATAAGGATTGGGAAATCCAACACAAATCTTGGTGAAGTCAGAAAGAAAACTATGCTTACTGTAAACAAAAGGCTAATTCATAACCACTTGTCAACCAGCCATAGCTTGCATATTACGTGATTAACCTGTTGTAGATAACACCACAGATAGATTCATTTCTCTCACCTCATCTGATGACACATTGCATATAGGTAGCCTAGCACCTGCCCTGGGTCTGTGAGTTGCCACATTTATTGCTTCAGGAAATTTGTATTGAGATATGAAAGGAAATAGACCAAAGAAGATTACCTATATGTTAGTACAAGAGCCCCTAAAACTGGCTCTCATGTGTGGACATAAGACATCCCTTGAGTCAG
This sequence comes from Gambelia wislizenii, assembly GCA_030847615.1. Taxonomy (NCBI): domain Eukaryota; kingdom Metazoa; phylum Chordata; class Lepidosauria; order Squamata; family Crotaphytidae; genus Gambelia; species Gambelia wislizenii. Next base: position 60,138,984 of record JAUMIR010000005.1, on the reverse strand, counting down.
GAACCTTATGGATGATCCCTTCCACACAAAGGGAGACTAAAGGACTAACTAACTTTTGGACCTCTGCAGGCAGGCAGGAAACAAAAAGCTTCAGTACATAGATTAAAAAAAAAATCCTTTTTGCTTCCAACAGTTTGTACACACGGCATTGCATTTTCATTCTAGCAATTTTTTCAGCATGTTTCAACATCAACTGTAATTTTTCATGTTGTAATAAATCCAACAAATGAAAATAAAATGGGTTTATGAGATGGTAATTGTTAGTGTGTCACTTTCAGAGGGTGTGTGTGTGAGATGTCATGTGTGATCACATAGTGACTGGGGGGGTCTCCCTTCTCCCCTCCCATTTTATATTATGATGTCTGGCAGCCTAATGGGAACAATCTACAGTAGGACCCCCATATCCACTGGGGATTTGTTCTGGGTGGGCAGGTGAATACCAAAAACCATGGATAATAGCAAACACAATTGAAAATAATGGGACTTCCAGTTTAAAATACCATAGAGTTGCCTTGGAGGACCTAGAAAATGGCTAGAGAGAACACATTTTCTAGGAAGACTCTATGGTAGGTTGTTGTTTTGTGTCCTATGGGTAATTGAATCAGTGGATACAGGGGTCCTACTGTACTCTGGTCTGCTCCAGTAGGGCAACAGCATAGCAACATGGTGGCTCCAAGCACTAAACCATGTAATTTACTACTCACTTCATCCATGACCCCCACAATCACCACAAGAGATATAATACATTTAAATCAAAGAGGCAACTGAAAGCAAAAGAAGAAATGCATTTGCCAAACCAATTCATCTAGCACCATTTATGCATCCAAAAAAGCATGAGTCAATGGGATACAATATGATGGAAGTGCCAAATAGCACCATGACTGTCTAAAAATAATAAAGCTAAGTCCAGTGCCATGTGAAAGCGGCAGCATAAACATTCAATGGTATGTAGTATTTCTTCTCCCCCACCCCCACCCCACACACCCAAAATCTACCTTCAGGGTATTTTGATTTGATGATCGGGGAAGCTGAGCACATTTGCCATTTTGATCTTGTAAAGTAGAAAAAGTAACAAAATGAGGGTCATCATGACAGTAATGTTTTTTAAATTGTGGCATGCAATGCAGTCATGTTTACTCCCTATTTTATTCACTGTGTCCATTGACTACCGATAGTAACTTCCTTTTTCTTTCTTCCAAGAAAACTTTCACCTCTTCATAACAGGGAAACTGAGGCAGAAAGAGGGCAAAGTAAGGTTTGCATAAAGCAAAGCTATGACAATTAATGTAGGGAGAAGACTGGACACATTTATTGGGTGAGAGACATGGAGCTGTACAGATCATCAATAGTGGGACCTCATATCTATCCCTTTGTATTGCAGTTGCAGAAAGAAGCTGAACTGAATTTCTGATAAACTGCAAATACCACTGCAATTTTTTTAAAAAAAGAATCTCATTTAGGATGCATCTGCACTGTACAAATAATGCAGTTTGACACCACTTTAACTGCCATGACTCCATCCTACAGGATCCTGGGATTTGTAGCTTTGTGAGGTACTCTTTAACAGAGAAGGCTAACAACCTTGTAAAACTACAAATCCCAGGATTCCATAGGATGGAGCTACAGCACTTAAAGAGGTATCAAACTGCATTATTTCTACAGTGTAGGTGCACCTTTAGTTCCCCCCTTTACCTCCTATTAACTGACTGACTAAGGCACCTTCAGAATTCTCAAGAATTCCCATGAGTAACATTAAACTAGGTTCGTGTGCATCAGGCTTTTCAACTGAGCCATTCACGTATATAGGTGGCTATCTGGGCAAGTGACACATTCTCAGCCTCAGAGGAAGGCAAAGGAAGCCCCCCTCTGAACATATCTTGCCAAGAAAACCCCATGATAGGTTCACCTTAGGGTTGCCATAAGTCAGAAATGACTTGAAGACAAACAACAACATCCATTGTATATTAATCAAGGTCCGTTTGTGTACATAACAAAGGTGAGCAACTTAGGTTAGTCTGGAGATCAATTTCAACTGCTCAGAGTTGCCTGTAGGCCTTAGGCACACAACTGCATGGGGCCACCAGAAATCAATGAAACCCAACATCTGGTTCCTTGAGAAAGCATTTTCTTCCTAAAATTCAAGGGTATAGTTAGCATGCATCTTTTCAAAAAGAGGAAAAGCAAACTTCCCAGAGTCTTCAGGAACAGATTTCTCCTCTAAAACATACCCCCCCCTCAGCTCTTTGTCTGAAGTATGAAAAATGCAGGTTTCTAAGCTTTTATACTGCTACACCACCAAAATGCAGCAACAGCAGTGGCTCTGAGGATCACAGAAATGCCTGGGGATCACATCTAAGGAGTATTATCAAACTACAGTATCCTAAACAGTCTTTTATGAAATAATAACAGACCTTTAGATGTTGTGACACTATACAATAGTCTATTTGAGCAACACAGAAAACTTTTCAATACAGCTTCAAAGATGTACAAAGTCGGTTCCTTGGGAATTTTGTTGCAATTTGCAATGTAGCCAGAAATATACAATTACTATCAATCTGCCCCATTGTTTTAAAGGTTACAGTCCCACTTGACCTATTCTGCCTTTAGCTCTGAGTTATTGTACATTGCATTCTGAATGTTCTTTCACACTCCATCACCACCAAATATTAATCATCTGTCCCAGTAACCCCAGTGTTATTTACTTCAGAATGTATGCTGCTAAATTAACTTGTCAAACAGTGCTCTTTAACCTGGTTTGAGTGTTTTTAATTTGAATACTGTACTATACACCGAGAGACAGCACAGCACATACTACAGTTACTTGGCTGGTGTAAGGTACTATGTACAGTATCCTGACTGAAATGTCTTGAGATGGCCCTGGCTGAACACAGTCAAGGAGGCACCCCGAGAACCAGGGCACAGCATTGCCTGCAGCATTGTGATTACTTTATATGTTTCCAAATGAGACTGTTATCCTGGAACAGCCCTTGGTACTTAGAGTTTTACTTTTGGAAGCTGTAATTCTCACAGTCCTCTAGCCAACATGGCCAGTGTTTATGCTGGCTGGGAGATTTTGCCAGTTATAATTCAAAAAAGAAGAGAGAAATTTTCCAAGCTTTGTCTTCATTTATGGAATTTTATTGGGAGTAGGGCCGCCAGATTTTCAAAACAGCAATAAGGGACAGTTGAAATGTATGACCTGCAGGGTTGATATTCAGGAAGGAGCAATTAACAAGTCTGCGTTGTGCCTAAATTGTCCTTGTTGACTACCATCAAGTCAACATGATATGGCCAAAGTACAATAGTCTCAGTTTAGTCATCTTCTTGACTGCAGTCTTCATTCTGATTAACGATTGAACCAAGTTATGAAAAATCTAAATACCAAATGAAAGTTTTGATTTCAGTTAACCTAGCCATGTATTTCTCTGTAAAACTAACATGCTGTCAACATTCATAAATTACATGATGCACACATTTCTGGCTTTATAATACATGATTTTTGGCATCTTGTTCAGTCTATATAAAAGTAAAAGCCTTCTAACCCTCAGATAGAGGATAGCCCTTACAAGGTAAGGGACACATGCCAGTCCTATAAGGTAGTGCTACTCAAAGTGAGAGGGGTTGTCCACACGGTGAAAATACTCATAGAATCATAGAATTGTAGAGTTGGAAGAGACCACAAGGGTCATCCAGTCCAACCCCCTGCCACACAGGAAATCACAATCAACGCATCCCTGACAGATGGCCATCCAGCCTCTGTTTAAAGAACTCCAAGGAAGGAGACCCTACCTCACTCCGAGGGAGTGTGTTCCACTGCCGAACAACTCTTACTGTCAGAAAGTTCCTCCTAATGTTGAGGTGGAATCTCTGTTCCTGGAGCTTGCATCCATTGTTTCGTGTTCTAGTCTCTGGAGCAGCAGAAAACAAGCTTGCTCCATCCTCAATGTGACACCCCTTCAAATACTTAAACAGGACTATCATATCGCCCCTTAACCATCTTTTTTCCAGGCTAAACATACCCAGTTCGCTAAGTCTTTCCTCATAAGGCATGGTTTCCAGACCTTTTACCATTTTAGTCGCCCTCCTCTGGACATGCTCCAATTTGTCAATATCCTTTTTGAATTGTGGTGCCCAGAACTGGACACAGTATTCTGCCTGACCAAGACAGAACAGAGTGGCACTATTACTTCCCTTGATCTAGACACTATACTTCTATTGATGCAGCCCAAAATCGCATTGGCCTTTTTAGCTGCCGCATCACACTGTTGACTCATGTTCAACTTGTGGTCTACTAGGACTCCTAGATCCCCTTCGCACGTCGTCTTGTTCAGCCAGATCTCCCCCATCCTATATTTACGCATTTTGTTTTTCCGCCCTAAGTGCAGTACCTTACATTTCTCCATATTGAATTTCACTTTGTTAGCTTTGGCCCAGCTTTCTAGTCTATTCAGGTCATTTTGAATTTTGATCCTGTCCTCTAGGGTATTAGCTACTCCTCCTAATTTGGTGTCATCTGCAAATTTGATAAGCATACCCTTTATTTCCTCATCCAAGTCATTGATAAGGATGTTGAATAGCACTGGGCCCAGGACAGAATTCCTCACAAAATTCTCTCAGAAAATGAGCTGTCTTAATGGGAGCCCGCATTGTCTCATCATATTGTGAAGGGGGGGGGGCAAAGAGAGCAAAAAGTATGTGAGGAAAGCTTTTTTTTCTCTGACTTAAAAAAAAACTCCAGTGATATGCGCATTTTCACTCGTTAAGATGAGCAATTCAACATTAATCACTTCCCCATGCACGGCACAGTGCAAACCTGATTGGCTGGATGACCACAGGGTGTGGGGGTGGGTTACAGGGTAAGCACCTGCTGCCGCCATGTTGGATTTTTCATTTTAGTGAGTGATCACTAAGGTGATAAAATGAAGGTTTGTGCTATCTTTTTTCCTCTCTTTCTTTTTTCAGTCCACCAAAACAAAACAAAAAACCTCTTAAGAAGGAAAAGATGGATTAGGTGCACAATTGCCTTTTCATTAGTAGGAGTGTTTGCTGTCTTTCTGGGCTGCAGAAATGGAGCTGAACTTTTAAAACTTTCTTCAGTCTTGTCTAGACACAATCTCTTGGCCTCTATTGCCTAACCTATAAAATAAGAATAACAGTTACAGATGACTTCTGGGGACAAAGAAAATAAAGATAATAAAGTACTGAATAACTAGGTAAGTGTATATATTACCAACCTTCTGGCTGTGAATGAAGAGGTTTTTATTAAGTAGTTCAGTGACCATGGGCTATATAGTGGTGGTAATACTGAGACCTAGTTATTAATCAGTTTACAGTAACATTACTATAGGTTATTTACTACATCCCTATCTACTGCACATTGATGGTTAAGAAAGCTGCGGAGGGAAAGAGCCATCATAGGATTGTGAACACACCATAGCAGAGGAGAGCAGCAGGAAATTAAAGGTTTTGCTGTGGCCAAAGACAGATAAGCCTCATCCTCCAGGTGTGTGCACACTGCTCCTTGATTCAGTCTTCAGATTAACTCATTTAATTGAAACAATTGCGACAGAAGGAAAGAGCCCCGCCCTGTCTTGATGAGCTGCTATCTCCCTGCTAAATTGCTGGGCACAAAACTACTTCCCCCAGGTAACACCTGTTTTCTTTGTTGATGGTTAAGCCCATGTCAGAGCCAAGCTCCCTTTATATAACCTAGCTTTGCAAAAAGCCTTTTGTTCCTTGAAAAGTCTGGCAAAGCTACCTAAGCAAGAACAAGTATCTGTAAGTCCATGTATGGCACTGTATTTGTGCTGTTTTCTTCCGTACATCCAAAAACATTTATGATTATAACCAAGCAGAACCTGGAAAAGTTACTTTTTTAGACAACAGCCTCAAACAGTGGCCGTATTGGATAGGAGGTAAAGAAATTGTTGTTCATAAAAGCTCTGTAACCAAATGCATATTAAAAGCATAGGGATATTGTACATTAAAATTGTTCTGGAACATGGGAAGAAGAACATGGGAGAATCCATCAGAACCAGCATCTTGTTTCCAACAGAGAACAGCCAGAAAATTCTGTCAATTAAGCTCACTGCCATTTCTTTAGTATCTCCTACAGGATGAGCACCTGTGATTCTCCCGATGTTGTTCAATTGCAACTCCCAGCATTCAATGATGAGGGATTATGGAAGCTATCTAATCAATAACATCTGGAGGACTACAGTTGCCCACCCCATCATGGAATCTCCATTGTGTGTGGGAAAGCTGTGCAAAGCAAAAGCTTAGGCATGCATAGCAACAACCCAGACACGTGTTGGCTGTTTTCCTTTAGTATTTACAATAGGAAGGATTTCCACCCCCTGTGCAATAGACATGGGACTTTCAGAAACATACAAATACTAAATTCTTTGCCAGGTTTCTGTTAGAATTGGCAAGGTTTCTATTCCTATAATAATTGTTTGCATGTTTACTAACTTTCTGTTTGTTTGCTTTTCCATACCCACTGTCTACTAGCATCACTTTAATCTGCAGTCATTTTCCTCTTTTCTTTTTCTCCTCCATTAGGCCATGTATTTCATTATGCACAGTCTATTGTAAAAAAGCTATTTCATATGGTGTTGTTTTTTTTAATTAAGCTTGTTTTATTTTCTCTTCTGCAGCTTCTGTCATGGGAAGGCATAGGACTGGTTCTTGTTTGATTTCTGCCTTGCCAGTTTGATTATACCTCTAGAGAGATCTACTTGTAACAGATCCCTTTTCCTAGGCTGGCCTTGCAGTTCTAACCCTTGGAATCTTGCCACTCACCCTTCCCTTGCCCCCCCCCTAATCCCTTTCTGAATTGGGTTCTTGGGCCTCAGGGCAACCCTTAAATGTGGACCATTGTTGTTGTTGTTGTTGTTGTTGTTAGGGATTTGTATTGGTAGGTGTGGTCTGACTCCTTATCAAGCTTGATAGAGACAGCCAGTGACAGTTTTAACAAACAATAACAAAAAGCAACAATTTAGGTATATTAACACACAGAAAGCCAATACATTGACCTCTGAATATTATATTCTTTCATGGCTCCCCAAAACTAGAGCCATTTCTCCCTCTCTTAAATCAAACCCTTGTAACTTCCAGAATCCACACACTAGTTCTTTCAGTGCCAAACCCTGTCTGTCTCTCTCAGAAACAAGCCTCTGCTTTTGTTACATTCTGTTCGCCCACAACCTCCCTCCACAACTTCCTTGAGCTGTGGTTAGCTGCCCTCAGTCAGTTTTGCCCAGCACCTCCTTCACACCATTAATGTTTCTCACATATAACATCACATAAGTTCTGTACAGGTTTTAAAACCCTGCTGTCACTGGAGGGAAGTGAGAACAAGCACTCAGTTCTGCTCCCATCCCCCATTCATAGGGGATTCGGGCAGTCCCTACGATGATAAGAAATTTATTAGGCAAAATATAACCATACATATTTTTAAAATAATACACTGCCTCGGAGTGTGGTGGAGTCTCCTTCTTTGGAGGTTTTTAAGCAGAGGCTGATGGCCATCTGTCGTGAATGATTTGATTGTGTATTTCTGCATGGCAGGGGGTTGGACTAGCTGGCCCTCATTATCTCTTCCAATTACAGTATATGACTCTATGATTCTATGTGTAATTCAGAACTCTGAAAACACAGTTGCATGGAGGTTTTTAAAAGCATTACTTTGAATATATTTCCATTTCTACTCTAGACCTTGTCCATAGAAAAAGGAGAGGATGTTGCATGTATTTCTACTCTCCTCCACACTTAAAAAGTTTTGAATACCTGCTTAGAGCTGACATTGCATTAGGAACTTGGCTGCCTAGCATATGCCACCTGAGGCAACTATCTCACTCTGCCTAATGGTATGGCTTACTCTGGATAAATGTGAGCATTTCTAAACATCTGAGGAGTCTGTTTGCTGAGAGCAGAGGTTTTCACCCCTTGATCCTCCAGTTATTTTGTTCTTCAACTTGCAGAAGACTCTGCCGAAACATCTGAAGGACCAAAGGTTGAGAACCACCAGCCAACAGATCTGAGAGTTTTGCTTTCTTTGGACTTTTGCAGGGTGGGTTGTTTTGGGGGGGGGGTTGCTTGTTTTTTGTTTGTTTGTTTGTTTTTGAGTGTTTACTATGTGCCTCCACCATGTGACAATATTGCAAAATGCCATTAAGTCTGCAACAGAGCTTGGGAAACCTTTTTTTTTGGGGGGGGGACTAAAACTCTCAGCCCACATGTTTAGTGCCATGCTGGCTGGAGGAATCTTGCAACTGTGACTCCAGACAGTACCTCTTCCAAGCTCTGGCCTCCAAGGAGGTCCTTCCAAAGGAAAACAAACTACATTCCTGGAGCTTTCAAATGCTTGGAGAAGTAACTTAAGCATGGCAATAGTTTTGTATTGCATCCCAAAGAAGGATTATACATGTGCTTATAAACAACCTTTTCCCCCCTCTTTTGTTTGAACAACACAACATACTGTTTCCTTGACATGGCAAGCCTACAGGAAGATTGTAAATGGAGCTATTGGTGGAAGAGGCTGCAGAAAGTGAGCAAGAAGCAAGATACAATCTTCAAGTTTCCATCAAATGGCAATAGAATCAGCTTGAAATGAAGCTTCCTCACTGCTCTGGCATCTTACTCTGTTTCTGCCTCTCCTTTTTGTTTGTTTTGGGGTCATAGATAACGAATCTGACTTTGCTTTCATTTTCTGTTCCAAGATGTATAAAAAATACTATTTCCTTCCTTTTAATGAGAAACCTTATCGTTTAGTTCTTCTTCAAACTAGGAAGACTCATAAAACGAACAGACAGTATTCTATCTTTGACAAAAAGGCATTTCAAATATGTGTCCCCCCACCCCCATGGGTATCTGAAAGATACAAAGAAAGACTGCAATCTAGAAACTGCTACATTGCAAAGCGTTCTTTTGATGTCAGTCTGTAACACTCTGTTTCTATATGCATCATTGAGAAATAAATCCTAAGGTTCTTCAAAGTAACATGTTAGCAGTTAAGGTGTCTGTGCATTCAAAACTGCAGCTACAAAATACATCTGAATACAGCTACAAAGTCAGACCCAGACTTTGGAAAATTGCTTTACAGTCTACTATCGTAGTATTCCTTTCAGTCAAGTTAGTTCAAACTGTTGGGTTTCCTTCCAGTGCATCACTTCTAAAAACTATACACACATGACTTACAGAGGTTAGGGACCATTTCAAATGTGACAACTCCCTTAGTAATTAAGGCTGAAATCCTGTTAGCACATGCAGGAGTGGTTGCACTTTTTCCTTGCTCACAACAACAGTGACAAGGAAAGGCAGCAAAATCTCCCAGCTCTGAAAAGCCTATTTTTCTTCTGCCTTACGTACTTCACAGCTGCTACATTTGCAGTTTTTTTCTCTTGCACCATCATCTAGACCAATATGGTTGTGATAGCATAGTGCACCACCAGGATTCTGACCTAAATCTGAACAAACATTTCAGCATCTCAGCTGGGACTTCAGTGTAGCTACTTCCATAACTTCCATTACATTTCAAGACAGAGCAAAATTACAATCCTATGGTCAATTCCACCCATATATTTGCTGTTTTTGTTGTTGTGTGCCTTCAAGACATTTCCAACTCATGGTGACCCTAAGGTGAACCTATAGTGGTGTTTTCTTGGCAAGATTTGTTGGAGGTGAGTTGCCTTTGCCTTCTTCTGAGGCTGAAAGAGTGTGACTTGCCCAAGGTCACCCAGTGGGTTTCCATGACTGAACAAGGATTAAAACCCTGGTCTCCAGAGTCATAGTCTAATGCTCAAACCATGACACCATGCTGGCTCCTATATGTTTTAGTGGTATGTAAGCCACATGTAAAATAAGGTGGCCAGGATCCTTTCACACAACACAATTATAGCACTATGATTCTACTTTAACTGCCATGGCAACATCCTATGATTCAATCTAGAGAGGGGTATTTAGATTTCTTACGCAGAGGGTTCTAGTGCTTCACAAAACTACAAATCCCAGGATTCCATTGGGTGTTGCCATGGCAGTTAAAGTGGAATCAGTGTTATCATTGTGTAGCATGAAATACCCCAGATGAAAAACAAGAAAATACTCCTGTACCTTTAACGGTTGTGCAAAAAAGGGAATTTCAGTGGATGGAGCTTGCATGACAAGGAATGCCTGCTGAAATTCCCTCTTCTGTACAACTATTAGAAGTACAGGAGCCCTGTCCTATTTTTCACCTGACAGCCCTATATACAAATGAAAAAGGGATATCCTGGGAAACTGAGGCCAATACAATGACTAGATGTAAGGGAAGACTGAATTGGATGCCCTGTACTGATATTAATCCTGAAAAATATTTAGCAAGTGTAGCTCTTCTTACCATGGTCTTCCTCTGTACTTTTCCCACATTTATCTTTATAGTGAAAATACAGACTCCCCCCCACTCCACATCTAATGCCATGTAATAGCCTGTTCCTGCATTATTGCATGCTGAGGAAAGTGAGTAATATGTGACCATCACACATTCAAGTTTCACCTGTTTTGCTAGAAGTCCTCTCCATGTAATAAATGTATAACAGCTGAGGTAGCCATTCATAAATAAACTTGAAGTTTGAACTTTATTTTACTTCAGGCACTAAGAGCAATGCTAAATTGTAAGGAACATTTTCATTACATCATTTAGAAGCCAGCTAGGTCAATGTTATGGATGAATATATGAGACATCATAAGTAATGAAACCGCATGTTCATTGTGTCTTGGGAGAGGAAACTTTTTATCCAAGAAGCTCCCAGTAGCAGATGAAAATATATGTTACAAGTGTCAGATAAAGACATTGTGGAAGTGCCTTGTAACAAATACCCATAATATCCTAAAGGGATATTCCAGTCAGCAGGTAGGAACTTGTCCTGGAAGGCAGCAGCAGGCATGGTGGAATGTCGACAATGGCTCCAAGTACTGCAGTCTCCCTGTCTGAAGATGTTGGGGCACCTTAGAGATGCAGTCATAAATCCACTTGCTTGTAAATGTCATTAATTGTGTTCCATGCAGAATTAGTGATGGGTGAACTCCCTTCAGCTCAATTCACAATCAGCTAGGTAATTATGAACTTACTTGGCAAAGGATTTGGAGAGAACTCCTCTGTTTCTGTACATTCTTTTGGAGCTTGTAATACTGGCACATCATGCTGTCTGATCAATGCTGAGTACATTATACTCACAATGCTTCTGAGAAGGCAGTATAATAAATGCATTGCTCCCTAAGAAATGTTCTGAGTATCATCTCTGGCAAAGAGCCACTTAGAAACTCAATACTCATATTCCCAGCACTCTGGAATAAGAGAGGGTTTTAGATCTGGATGGGCACAGTCCAAAAAAGGGCTTGAAGGGGTACCTTTTGGATTACAACTCTCAGAATACATGTGCTGGTTGATTGATTGTGGGAGTTGTAATCCAACAGATAACTTTTCTGAGCTCTGGCTCTGAAAGAAACAGATTTTTAACAGAGGGATGGGGTAAAAATAAATGTTGTTGTTGTTGTTGTTGTTATTAGATTGAGAGAATCACATATACCAATAATAAACTCATTCTCCAAATGCCAAAATGGTTATAACTTAAGCCAAAATGATTCCTTCCATGTAGAAAAGGAAAGTGTTGTTAGAGTTCAGTGAAGAACAGGGTTTGCAGGTATACAAAAGTTTTTTAAAGAGAGGGGGAAACAAAGGGGGTGGAAGTATCATGAAAACTAGTTAGTGTATCCTGAGCATGCTTAGTAGGCTGTTGAATGTTGACTGATGGTTGGGGAAAACAATATGGAAGATCAGAAAGAAAACAAAAATGTAATGGAATATTCTGTAAAAGGGCATGACTGGCTACACCTTGAGCAGAAGCACTCTGTGTTTTATTGTAGGTCTCACTTGTTCATCCAGGTTGTTTTACTGAATATTCTAGTGTAGTCACAACATTCATAGAAATCAGTGAACATTTCTGTGAGAGAAGGGGGATTAATGTGCTGGTGCAGTTGGCCTTGAATGCTTGATTTTTTAAATTGTGACTGGCATCCTGTTAGTATCCCTTTCTGGAAGGAACTTAGGGGCTATTCTTTTGTCCTTGAGCTCCATCCCCAAGCCCCCATCCCCCACAGCCGCTATCAAGCCTCAGGATGGGCTTATTGCTTCTTACTGGTGGGGAGGGGAGGGAGAGGGAAAACAATTCAAACCATACAAATACTCTGGGTTCCTGGGAGAAATGCACCCTCATTTCTCCCCTACCCACCAAGCTGAATCCATCTGCCTTTTCATGGGCTGAATTGCCTGCCTCTCCTTCCCACTGGTAAGCAGCATCAGCAGCCCTTCCTGAAGGGCTGCTGATGCTGCTTACTAGTGGAGAAGGATGTGGAACAGTGAAGGTGGAGTTTGCACCAATGTAAGACTTCAGCTACTGAATGCAGGTTCTCTAAGGACTTTATCAGATGGACTAAATATGGTGTCATAATGACACCATATAAACACAAAAGGGCATGCAGATCAGATGACATCACCCTTTCGTGTTTATATCCTGTCACAATCACACACATTTTTAATTGACATCTTAAGCCGTCAATAGATCCCTCATGCCGCTTTTGTGCCAGCATTGCCGGCATGCGAAACATCAGACCATTTAACTCTCGTACTTACCCCGACAATGGCCAGACTGGCCAGAACACTTCCAGGTGAGATCGCAACATTCAGGTAAGTGACAAATGTTTTATGACCCTCCCCGGGTTACTTGGAAGTTTTTTTAGTGTGTTTAGGTGCTTAGTGTAGCTTTTAGATGTTTGTTTCTTTTTCTTTTTCTTTTTACTTTTGAATTGTGCAGGATTTCAAACAAGGAAGTGAACGGGGCTCTGTTCCTCTTTATTCCTCTGTTCCTCTTTATTGACAGAGCTGCATTTGCCAGGAGAGGAGGTAAAGGGGGGAGGGGCATTCTTTTGCCAGCATAAAAATGGATTTTTTTTTTATGCCGGCAAAAGAACATTTTTAAGGGGCCCGTCTGATAAAGTCCTATGTCTCATGCTATCTCCAAAATAACTTCCTGGGGAAATGTTGCTTCTGTCATAATATTATCCCAGTGTTATAATTTGGACAAATTCATATTCTGAACCAAACAATTATAAATAACAATAACATCACAATATGGAGTACTTTAAACTTGATTTCTCACCGGTGTAACTAAGAGGCTCAAAAGATAACCTTCATTGCTAAATTAAAATAGTCCACTCAGTCTACAAACAGACTGATAGAACATTCTGGGGTCTGCACACAATTACAGGTAGCGTTTCAAAATGTATATTTAGCTTTGCTTTGTATGTTTTGTTTTGCTTTATATTTATTGCTTAGCCATAATTTTTTTTATCATGACATACAGCACAGTCTCCTGAGAACTCTTGTCATGTTTCAAGGCACTGCTTGATTAATTTCAACACAGTACTAACATGTTCCATGCGGCCTTTCTCAAGCAAATAAATATAACTTAGGTTTGAAATTCATTGATACAATCAGCCATAGATCTAACTTCTGGATGACTTTATACTGCTTGAGCAAAATTCTGCTGATTTATCACTGTGTGGTGTTTTATGTCCTATGCCCAACAGGCTAACTACGTGGGCTGTTTTGAAGATGTACATTTGTGGGTGTTTATTTCTGTGAAAAGACAAACAATTCTAGGTTGCCAAGCTATCATGGTTAAACAGCCTATTTGAATTGTGTATCTGATCAGTGAGGAGAAACAGAATAGTAAACTATATGTTTAGCTTCTATGTGACACCATACTTCAAAAGGAGATTAATATAATAATTTATATAAGAATGTAATGGATTATATATAGCAGGTGAAATTATATAATATATGTTTCAAATAATGTAATTGATAGTATATAATGGGTGAGAAATATGTGGCATTCCAGGTGTTGAGGAATTGCTACTTCCACCATTCCTCACCATTGACCATTGGCTGGTAGGAACTGAAGTCCAGTTACTTTCAGAGGGGCACTAGTTTCTCAACCCCAATGTACTATAAAGGACAAGATTCACATGCAAAAATGGAAAATTGCCTTACAGAATTTTTTCTTAACTTTCTGAATAAGGCAAAGAAGCTCAAATATTCATAGTATAGTAAAGTAAGCTAGCCAGCACTTAGTTGTCTCTTCAAATGACTTTGGAAGTTTCATCAAAAGCTAGGTTGGTGGAAATAGAGAAAGCATTAAGACATTCCAAAGTCTGCTTTCACTGGGCTTGGTTGTTTTTTAAACATCTATGGACATTATCAGATGCGGCAAAACTCACAGGATTACGATGCCACAGTAGCGCAAACAGGTCCTGCTATCACACAGCATCGTCATCTTCGTGTGGTTACAGTGTGCTCCAGCTGCAAAAAAGGTATTTCTTCTAATTCAAGGGACAAGCTGTGAATAGATCTTCAATATTGCTTTTTTCCCCAGTATTGATGGTGTGCAAAACCATGTCCTGTTGTAATTGCAAGATCACAGCATGAATGGGTCATCCCCAGCAAGAAAACTTCTGGGTGAGAATGTGAAAATGAAGCACAGAATGCTCTTATTAAGTGTCCCATTTAGTTTGTGTGGTTTTAGGTTTGTTTCACTGCTTATGTGTTCATTTACATTGTTTATTAATGTTTTTTGAAGTTTTAAGAGCACTCATGTCTTCTCGTCAGAACAGTGGAAATCTTGCCCATGCTAAATCACGGAAGTACACTCCCATTCTTAAAGGTGGTTGTGTGATAAATCCATGGAGGTTCTTTCACGCAGTTATAGCAACATGCGATAATAAGTGCAATAATGCCATGATGTTTCTGCTATCCTCATTTGCGGAATTACAGCATTTTTAGACTCTAGTCTGATAATGTCCTATGCCTCACTGACTCATTGAATAATTGTTTTCTGAGAACTCCTCAAAAGATATGGAATATTTTGACTCTGAAAAAAAATGGCCTAGCAATGCAGTGTCATGCTCTGTTAGACAATGAGTATATACCTATGTTTGATATTTTTCTTCCTCACTGTACATTACACCATTGACAGACTACACCAGGATGCTGTGCATTTTCACAAATGATACTACCTATCACTCATATCTATGCCTTACATACTATTGAACTGAAAGTCCCTGGTGAAGCTCTAGCTTGTGAGGTTTGGAGGCAATCGACTGAGGGGCTAAGGGAAGAAAACAAAGGAAGGACTGATGCTTTTGTTGTCTAATGGTGATAGTGGCAAAGGGGTTGGTAAGTGGCCAAAAGTGACATAACATCACATCAATCCCAGATGGCTGGTGGACAGGGTGATGCTTTTGCCCCCATCCTGGGGCCAGCTGCGTGAGTGGCTATCTGCACAAGGCTTTGGGGGGCGTGGCCTAAGAATGCTTTGATTGTATATTCCTGAAGGGAAGGGGCTTAGACTATATGACCCTTGTGGATAGAATCATAGAGTTGGAAGAGACCTCAAGGGCCATCCAGTCCAAACCCCTGCCATGCAGGAATACACCAGCAAATCATTCCCAACAGATGGCCACCCAGCCTCTGCTTAAAAACCCCCAAAGAAGGAGACTCCTCCACACTCCAAGGCAGTGCATTCCACTGCCAAACAGCTCTTACTGTCAGGAAGTTCTTCCTAATGTTTAGGTGGAATCTCTTTTCCTGGAGTTTGAACCCATTGTTCCATGTCCTAATCTCTGGAGCAGCAGAAAATAAGCCTGCTCCATCCGCAGTATGACATCCCTTTAAACATGGCTATCATGTCCCCTCTCAACCTTCTCTTCTCCAGACTAAACATGCCCAGCTCCCTAAGCCACTCCTCATAGGGCATGACTTCCAGACTTCCCACCATCCTGGTCGCCCTCCTCTGGACACATTCCAGCTTTTCAATATCCTTCCTGAATTGTGGTGCCCAGAACTGGACACAGTATTCCAGGTGAGGTCTGACCAAAGCAGAATAGAGGCATGTGTAAAGAGAGTTTCTAAGGCATGTGTAAGGAGAGAGCATCCTCATAATGTTGATGGGCTCCCATTTTCTTCTGTCTGTTGTCAGTTGGTTTTGCCACTTTTTGGTTGATTTGGGCACGATTCAATGTGGGGCAACTGGCCAATAGAGCCAAGTAGGACTATTTAATCCTTCTGTTCTAATTTGGCCATTGGTTGGAGTATAGGTCTTTTTTCACCTATACCACACTAACTTGTGGGATGAGGCTTGTTAGCTCAGTGCTTACATTTCTAAATCTAAATTAGTGATAGCCCAGAGTAATCCTGTGGGTGAAGGAAAGTTTCCTTACACATATTATTCTGTGGACATGAGGTTTCAGGGGATGGAGTGGCCTAAGAATTGGTTGTGGTTGTAATGGCACTCATGCACAGCTAGTGGGCTTCTCCTAGGCCAATGGTTCTTAACTTGTGGTCTGGAGACCCCCAGGGGGGCATAATGTCCTCACAGGGGGGCCACAAAGGCTTGAAGGCTGCTCAGCCCACCTCCTGCCTGCAGTGGAGTGGCCACGTGACAGGAGCCAAGGCAAAGGCTGGCTAGCTGGCTTGGCCTGCACATTGCCATTCAACCCACTCCAGCCACAAACTTACAGAAAGAAGTAGGAAAAAAGTCTTCCCTCCCCCTCCAGTGCCTCTGAGGGAAGGTTTAATGGATGGTGTAATTGTGTTGTTGTTAGAGATTTTCCTTGAGTTTTTTCCAGGCTGTGAGGCTGTGTTCTGGAATACTTTCTTTCTGACATTCACCTGCATCTGCGGCTGGCATCCTCAGATAATAGTGGGGTAGGGGTGTGTGCGGAGTTTATGAACCCCTGTTGGGGAGTGTATGTAAATTTGTGTAATTGAATGGTTAGTTTCTGGGTATAGAAATGCAAGGCTTGTTAGTGTCTGTTTGGCTAATGGTTGGTTGATGGGCCATTATCTGCTGGGAATCCTCCTGTTCCTGGGAAGAATTCCTTTGTAAGTGTTGAGTTTTGATTCTATTGTATTTCAAAACTGGGAGCCAGATTTTGTTTACTTTTAAGGTTTCTTCTTTCCTGTTGAAGTTGTCCAGGTGTCTGTGGATTTCAATAGCTTCTCTGTGCATTCTGACATGGATAGTTGTTGGCCTGGTCTAGAATTTCTGTATTTTCAAATAGCATTTTGGGTCCAGGTTGGTTTATAACATGTTCTGCTACTGCTGATTTTTCTGGCTGGCCCAGTCTGCAGTGTCTCTCATGTTCCTTGATTCATGTTTGCACACTGTGTTTAGTGGTCCTTATGTAAACTTGTCCACAGCTGCATGGTATGTGGTAAACTCCTGCAGCTGTGAGAGGGTCTCTTTTGTCCTTCGCTGAGCGTAGTATTTCTTGGATTTTTTTGGTTGGTTTATAGATTGTTTGGATGTTGTGTATCCTCATCAGTTTCCCTATTCTGACCGTGACTCCTTTGATGTATGTAAAAATACCTTCCCTTTGGGTGGCTGTGAGAACACGGCCTCACAGCCTGGAACAAAACCAAAGAAATCTATGGATGCCAGCCGTGAAAGCCTTCAACTTCACATGTGTTGTTGTTGTTGGTGCCTTTTACACGATGAAAATGTCCTGGGAAGAATTCGTGTCTATCCCTGGCAGTTCATACGTACATCGGGTCGGACACGTGATTTTCGGAAGGGGGGCCACCTTTTGTCGCTCAACCTGCGGGACTTTCAATCCCGCGGGTTGTGCCGAATTTTAAAAAAAGCTCGGTGGGAAGCAGAAAATCGAATATGTAAACAGCCAGTGACAATTTATCCTGGGTACAGGAGATGCCCGGAAATTGCCCTACCCGTGGGCAGGCTCTGGCCAGTTAGTAGGTGGTGTACCTGCCCCCTTTTTGGCCATCCCTAAAATTTCAAGTTGATGCTTCTCCATTTTGCTGCTGCACGTTTACCTGTTAGCAGTTGCGGCAATGGATGCCGAAAGCGCACCTCGTCCCAGAAAAGGTGGCCGTGGGATCTCGTGGTCCTACAATGAAACAGTTGATCTTTTGGCTATATGGGGCGAAGAAAAGGTGCAGGAGCAGCTGAGGGGCTCACACAGAAATATTGATTTGTTTGAAAAGATTGCTGAGGAAATGAAAAAGAAAGGGCATGACTGCACCGCAGAAGAGTGCCGGACGAAGACTCAACTGATGCGCAAAAATTACCGCCAGGTAACTGATCACAATTCAAAAAGTGGAAACAACGTGGCTACAATGCCCTTTTATAAAGAACTGCATGCCATTCTTGGTGGGGATGCCAACTACCATCTGAAGCGCCTAGGAAGCACCACCGACATTGTGTGGGTTCCGCGAGGGTCAGCAGTTCCCCATCACGCCCCCATCATCTCAGAAGAAGAGGGATTCCCTCCATCCTCCCAAGAGATGCTACAGGGTTTCTCTGAGGAACTGTTTTTGCAACCCCTGGGTGAGTTTTTTTTTTACTCTATGTACAATGCATGTGAAAAATCGATTAATCCTTTACGCGAATTTCATTAGTGTGCAATTGTACTTTATTTTAAAATGATCATAGCTAACACGATGCTGGTATCCCCTTTTTGGGTCACTAATATGCAGCCCGAGTATTTCACTGCTGGTTTTTCAATGTAAAACTGATTGGTGAGGATTGGGAATAAATGTGCAAACACGGATGCTTAATTTTTCGATTAAACCTCTTCTAACAAATACTTGTTTAATGTTTCAAAGTTACTATGATTAACAGTACCTGTACATATTTTTATGTTAGAAAACGTAGCCTTCTTTCTCCATGTTTACAACATTGAATTTCGGGATGCCTGTGCAGTGTTTCCAATTTTTTTTTAATGCTAATGAGGGCTATAAAAGCCAAATGGCGCTCTTTTGTTTCTGTGCCCTGGGAATAAAAAGGGATGCGTGCACCTTTGCACGTTTGCAATGGCGCCTCCAGTACTTGCCATAAACAAGGATGTAAACTACATGTCCCCCTCTAACACTGTGGCATAACCAAAGCTACATGTTATCTAAACTGCATAACTTTATTCATAGGAGTAACGCGGTTTTTCTGTCTTCTACTTTTAAACCAGAAATATCTCCCACCCAGAACTCTGAGGATGCAGCTGTGACTCTAACCCTAACAGAGGAGGGAGAGGAAAATGGGGTGGTAAATGAAACACAGGATAACACTACTGTTGTTGTGGAGGAAATTGACACTGTTTGGTCAACAACACCTGCAAGGAATGGTACGCGTCCAAGCAGTATTGGGCTGGGAATTACGTACAACTTTCACTGCTGTGGCCCAAAAAAATACATTGACTTATTTTTTTGTTTTCCAACAGCCGCAGATTTGAGTAATCCGACTGCCACTTTATCCCCCGCTGAGAGGTTGGCATTATTTCGGAGAAAAAAACATTCCTCGGATGTCGAACAGATGATGGCGAATACAAGATCTGTTGCAGATTTGTTTGCTTCCCAGATAGAAAAAATTTCCAAAGAACAAACACAGTCTTTGCATGGTTACCTACAAAAATTCTATGAGCATTCTGTTGATGAATCAGAGAGGATGTTAAAAGAAAATCAATGGCAGAATGACCTTTTTGGTGAATTGGTTTCTCATATTAGATCAATTGGTAGTGTAAAAAAACGTGCCGTTGAAAGGAGAAATAACACCAATAACAATGTTTCTGATGCAGAAAAGGAAAATTCTGTTGTAGAAAAGGGTGATACACCCACACACAAAAAAATTCCTAGTACTTCAAATGCGCTCAGACCAACAAGGGTGATTAAAAAAAAATTCCCTTGTCACTGTAGGGGCATTATTTTACAGTTAGATATCTCTCAAAGTTTTGAGTGGGAGGGAATGAACGGTTATCATAAATACCTGTAAGTTTTTACAGCAGTTATCTACCTCAAAAACGAAAGTATTATTAAAAAAATTGTTTTCCTTGATTGTTCTACATCTGTGCAACTGTGTAGTTTACATTAATAGATTGAAAAAACCAGGCTTTATGTTGTGCAAACATTAAACAATTTATTTTTTTCCAATAAACTTTTTTTTTTTACTATTTACAATCACACACACACATATATATACTTTATTTACAGTTTGAAGGGGTGTTCATCAAGGGAAGGGCATATTTACAAGGATGTGGGTATTTAAAGACTTTACAGTGGAATAGGGCTATGTATAATGATAATATCTACAATATTTACATAAAACATTAATAACAGCTTTTTTTTACACATATTTACAATACCACAATTTACAATATTTACATTATTTACAGTGCAAGCCTTTCCTCAATCGCTTGCACCCTCCTTCCAAGGTCCCTTATCTCCTCCCTTAGTGTGCGCCCTGCAATGTTAAACAAACATAAAGTATTAGTGTCCTGCAACAGAACTATGCAAATACTACTTAGCTTTACTTTTCATTTAATAAGAACTATTTACCTAGCTCCTCAATTCTTGCGATTATATTGAGGCCAGCCAGTTGAGCAGCTGCCTCCTGGGCATCTTGGGGACCTTAAAAGACAATGAAGCAGCACTTCATTTCCCACAGCTATAAACTGTCCAATACATTATTCTCATTACACTAATATTAGGGGAGTGTTGAATTGTTGTGAAAGTTACCTTGGGGGGGGGTGCAACAGGTGCAGGGCCTGCCTGTTCCTCTCCTGATGATGAATCAGAGACAGGCTCCCCAGCGGCACGTCTCTGCAGCCGGACCGCTGTATAAGCACATAGAATGGGAAGGTATTATTGTATCATAAAAAGAAATAACACACACACACACACACATACCCATTATAGCAATTTATGTCTGGGATGTGCTTACCCCTGGGGAGCCTGTCGCGCCAGCTTGGCCGTCCTGCACGGACCCACATGTCGTGCAGGATGGCATAAAACGGCGGCCGCCTATGGGGGGGGCTACCGTCACTGGCCTCCAATGCCACAAAGAACTTGCCCTTAAGGGTATTAAATTTTGAGCGGCATTGGAGGCCAGTACGCAAGTAGCCCCTCGACCGGACGAACCGCGCTGCCTCGGAGAAAAAGTTGTGGTTCCTCCGGTTGGAGGACCGCATCAGCCGGTCCGGTGCACCAACCTGCTGGGCCAGGGACTCCAACATCAAGTTGGTCTCCCTGGTGCCCCAGTAGGCGATGCGCCGTTCCGGCCTGAAACGTCCTCTCCCCCCTTCGGCCATCGTAACGCCATGTCGCGGGATGCGAAAACTTGAGTTTATAACTTAGCGCTTAGACCGTTAAATTTTTGCAATAAGCCTATAGAGTTTTGAGCTTTCAAAACAGTTCATAATTTAAGTACTTTGTGCTAATCGATTGGTTTATTTGCGGAGGATACTCTTTGAGGCTATAAGGCACAGTCTGGATCCTTTACCAGAAAGAGTAATCCCTTCCAAAAGCCCGCCAATTCCTTCAATGGCCGGAGCCGCAACAATGTATCAGTTCAGTTAGCTTGCCTTACCATTCATTTGTATCAAGTTTGGCCTACTTTTCAGAGATAATTTCCACTCCTATTGTTTTGCATGCTATATATTCCATAAGATAAACCTGTAAAGACAATGGCTTTTCAGCTTTTACGAAGGGAATTAAAAACATACTGTCATGAAAATAAAAAGCAGGAACATAAAGTGATGAATTAACTTTATTGGGCATAAGAAGAAGTCATCAAGTACATGTAGGAAATTGAGAATCATGCATAAACTTACTCCCCGTCCACACGGTGATGTTCCCACCAAAAATATTCTTTTAAAGCGTTACGTACCACCTCCCCCCGCTCCTTCTCCCTAGCATCATTATTTACCATTGGGGCTCCAAGCGTGTCAAGGACAAACCTCTGCACATGCCGGTTAGGATCGTCTAGTATACTGCCCTTGGTTTCACATACATTGTGTAGAATAACACATGCACATATTACAGAGCATACATTCTCCTCTGCAACCTCGATACAGTATTTTAATGCTCTCCATCTCGCCTTTAAACGGCCGAAACTCCTCTCCACCGTTGATCTTATCTTGTTATGGAACCTATTGTACAGTCTCTGTTTGGGATTTGTAGTCCCCCTATACGGTGTCAACAGCCAATTTCTTATTGGATAAGCCCCATCTACAAGAGTAAGTGGTACAACCGGCTTCCCCATAATTGTCAGTGTTGGAATCTCAGGTACAAATATCCCTGCCTCCATAGTCTCAAAAAAAAACCAGAGTTCCTTAACATTCGGGCATTGTGATTCTTCCTGCTCCAACCGATCTCCGCGTCAATAAAAACCCCACGGTGGTCACAAGTCCCTTGAAGAAGAACGCTGTACCTATTCTTTCTGTTTATAAATTTGTCCCCTTGGCATATTGGGGGGATTATATTAACATGGCACCCATCCAGGCAAGCAACCACTCGAGGATATCCCATTGCTGCAAAGGAATCCATTACCTACGAAAAGAACAAATAAAAAAAAGGAGACGGTGAGAGTTCGGAATTAAGATTTTTCGAATAAACATTAGTGTTAAGGGGGAAAAAATCCTTTTTTTCTGGCCATAGTATACATGTCATGTGCACAATCACTACGGGTGAACCTTCAAGAACTTACAGTACAGTATTATACATGGGTACTGCCTAATAAGTACTGTGATAGTATTACAGAAAATTCGATTACACGATTACTCATTATAAAAAAAATTACCTTTCTGTGGTCTCCGAGGAACACTGTGCGCTTAAGAAGTAACTTCTCCATTGCAAGCACGACCTCCACAAAAATCTTGCACACAGTAGATCTGCCAATACCAAACAACTGGGAAACTGCTCCATACGAGCATCGGTGGGCGAGCAGGAAAACGGCAACAGCGAATCGCTTCTTCACAGGAATGGCTTTTCTCATGTTAGTGTCCGATTTTGCAATCTCAGAACGTAGTAGCTCGGCAAGGCACATAAACAGAAACCTTGGCATCCTAAAGTACAGTATCCAACGTTCATCCGACCAGATGTTCATCACAAATTTCTCCCACCACTCGTCCGTTGTCGGATACACCCACCAACGTCGCTTCCTCCGGTCTGGGCGAACAAATCTCAAAACCTCTGGGGAATCGATGGCAGCAAAGTACATGACCTGTGGCCTTGAAAGTGTTACTTCCATAGCTTGGGAATGGAGAAGAAGAAGGAAAATAAGGAGCATCCTTCTTCTATGCATGAGGATTACGCGCCTCTTAAGAGCTAAAAGAGATAAGCGCAAACGGCCAGCGGTAGACAGAGCAGTTGAAGTTGCCACCTCCATGTTGCCATCCAGGAATGATGAGGTGCATGAAAAGCGCATGTGATGTCATTCTTTGTTTAAAGTTTGGCCAATCGCTGCATTCGTGGCAGGAAAAGGGACCGGAAACACATAGGCCAAAATTTGAAAAAACGAGTAATCACATCTTTGATTGACAGACAAAAAAAAATCATGGAACATCCAATGCGTGTAAACAATAAAATCACGGGATAAATCATCTCGGAATCTAAAATTAAAAACGGGACCTTGTACGTGTAAATATCAGTCACGGGACCAAACGGGATATCCTTATCAGTGACAAAAATCGTATAAACAGCGAGGGACGGATTCGTGATCACTTTGTCCCGGTAGGCAACGCGACAATTTCTGTCGTGTAACTGGCACCGTTGTTTTTGTTGTTGTTGTTGTTGTTGTTAGGGTTTTAAATCTTGGGGGTCCATGGCAACAAAAGATATTTAAAGGGGGTCCCTGGTAAAGAAAAGGTTAAGGTCCACTGCCCTAGGCAATTCACAGGCCACTGTGTGAACAGAATTAGAAAAGCCTTTGGTCTGATTGGTATTCTTATAGGGTCTGGAGGTGATGCAGGCAGGAACTCTTTGACAGTTCAATGTGTGGTCTGTGAAGAATCGAGGCTAGCAATGTGGCTAGTCCCCCCCCCCCTGAACCAGGTACCAACAGACTTCTGAAGAGGGTTTCATTCCTTTTCTATAGTAAGATAAGGGCCAGCATGACACAGTGGGCAATTAATAAAGTCATTGCCCATATAAATCCTATATAAGCTCCTCTTCCCTCTTATTTACTGGCTGTTCCTGCAACAAGTAGTTTCCTGCAGTGTGTGTAGTCTCTTTTAAACATACATCCACACAAAAAGTTTGAACTTTAACAGACAAATCCAAGAGAGAGGGAAAACCCAAATGTTACCCTTTTTCAGCCCCTTAGATGAAAGTTATTTCCAGCTGATGGTCAGGAATAGAGTAAAGGCAACTTCAATAATTTAGCACAATTTTACAAGTGCCTCTATTTTTGTAGCTTGGAACTTTGAACACATACTTTAGACATGAGATCTCAACAGATCATCTGAACCTTCTTCCAGAATTAGAATTACATGATGGATGCACAGGAGAACATGGAAAAAATAAAACTCTCCCTAATCGGAAAATATAGAAACTGTTTTAATGTGAACCCTGAACCCTTGTTACATACAATAAGAAAAAAAACTATCCAGAAGTGGGATCTGTTATTTATCCAAGCATGTCACAATGTTGACAGGGTACAGAAAAGAAGGATGTGAAGCAGAGTTCTACAGATACACTTTGTGTGTGTCACTTTCCTGAAGGCAAAAAAGGTGAATGGGTCAATCTCTAGGGAGACATTTGCTTCAGGGCTGCAACTTTTAGGCTGCAGCCTATTGCTATGTACCTGGGAGCAAGCTGCACTGAAATTATTGGGACTTATTTCTTCGTAGAGATATGTAGGTCCCCACTATTGGTCAATTAATCTACTTAGAATAAGATGTGTTTCATTTCGTTTTGTTTTTAAGAGAGATTGGTTTAAAAAGTGACCCAATCAAGCAGGAACCATCTTCTTTAAAAGTTGATTTAAAAAAAAAACCTACAGGAAGTTACAATAACCTTGTGTGGAGTTGACCATTTTAGAAGAGACTTTTCTTCTTCTAATCTGCTCACCCACAGTGTACCAAACTATTATTCCTGGAAGTATTTATTGTTAACATTTATAGCTCATCTTGAAGGGGCTTATGGTAGCACAAATATTATTCTGCAACAAAATTATACTTACAACAACCTGGAAGGGATGTTAGGCTAAATGAGGATGACTGGGCCAAGGTCACACAGTAAGCTTCATGGCTGAGTGGGGACTTCACATTTTGATCCCATGTATGGTGACATAGCCTGCTGTACTCTGAATCACTATCAGAGATCAGTCGTTTGTCTGAATTGCTGTCTAACTAAGGTTGTCAGGTGAAAAGCAGGACAGGGCTTCTGCGCCTTGTGTAGGAGAGGTAATTTCAGCAGGTATTGTGTGTCATGAAAGAGCCACTTGCTAAAATTCCTTATTCCATACAGGTACAGGAGCCCTGTCCTGTTTTTCACCCAGCTACTCTAGTCCAGTCCAAGTCCAGTTTGATTTGGATATTGTTGCCAATCCAGTCCCCATCCCCAATTTGAACCTATACATACATGAGCATATGCAAATTCAGTGCAAACATATGCTCTCTTTTTTATTGATGTGTTGTTACCTGAATTGGTGGGGGTCCATAGGGAACCCACCTGTGACACCAAATTTACATTATTAATTGGGGGGATTATAGTAGCTCAAATGAATGGCTGCGAGAGGTCGGGTAACTTGCGGGACCTTTGTACATATGTATACTGGTACTAACTGTAGAGGCTCCAAGTTAAAATGAAATAAAATAGTTTTTATTGGAAAATAACATGGAAACATTTGTATATACACACACTCACAAAGAACACACAAGACTAATGAAGAGTTAAGATGGAAAGGTTGGATAGAGGAATAGATTTGGGGAGTAT
Organism: Gambelia wislizenii; assembly: GCA_030847615.1. Classification (NCBI taxonomy): domain Eukaryota; kingdom Metazoa; phylum Chordata; class Lepidosauria; order Squamata; family Crotaphytidae; genus Gambelia; species Gambelia wislizenii. The sequence continues at coordinate 60,113,168 of JAUMIR010000005.1, read as the reverse complement.
GGGTGATTACCAGTCCCGAAGAGTAGGGTTTTATGCAGCGGAGAAGTCTCAGAGTTGGTGCTGAGGGTGTCATAGCAATCCAGCAGAGTGACGGTGTCCAACTGTGGCACTGTGGGCACACTTTGCTATTGTTTGGGGGCTAATATTTATACTCTGTTTTGTATCCTGAAGGGGTGTTTGAATGTTAAACAAAGCTTAGATGGGTTTCCCACCATTAAACAAAGGAAACTGCGACCTCACTAATTGTTGTTAATGGCTGAGATATTAGACATGATGGGTTTATGACAACTTCAATATTGTGGGCTAGGAAAGGTGTGAGGAAAGGCTTTCCTGGGGATAATTGATGTTTTAGTCACTTGCTCATTTGTGTTGGGTGGCTCATCACCAATGCGTTCAAGAGGGGATTAGCACATACCTTGGTGATGGCATTGTTTACTAGTGGCTTTGCTTAATCCTATCTTGGGCATGTCTGCCAATAGTTTTCCATGACACCTTCATTTAGGTCCTGGTGACCTAAACTCTTGGTCCACCCAGGTCTACTAGACCCCATGAATTGTCTAATCATTGCCAATTATGAAATACTATAGGGAAGGGGTGTAAGGCCAGGTAACAGTGTCAGTGGTGAAACATATTCCTATTCCAAAATAGCTTCTCTATTGCACTATTATTTTTTTCCAAACCCCATCCCCATAAACATACAAAAGCTTCTGCTTACATAAATCAAACTATGGGATGACCATATGGCCTACTTTACAGAGGACAATTCTCTGTTTGAAGGGCTGTCATAGAACAATCCTCTGTGTGATGGTGTCCTCCACTTGAAATGCAGTCCACTCCTGGTATAAAGATCCATGACAATGGAGAGCAAGGCACCTGAAGTTGCCCATGAATGGTTAGCAGCACCTGGACAGCAGAAAGAGTAGCTGCAATCTCCACACCGTTTATTGTATTCCTATCTGAAATAACAGTAACTATTTTTACATTTGCATCTATGAATAAAAATTAGTTTATACATATTTTATGTATATTGGTGACTTCTCTTCTTCTGTTTTTTGGATGTGTAAGCCACCAGAAGTGCTCTAGTTCTCTAGAAAGCACTTTCCTAGCTGAACAAACTGAAGATTGCAAAATTACATAGTGGTATACCCTAAAGGCACCAGATCCATCTGATCTTGGAAGCTTGGCAGGTCAGCTCTGGTTAGTACTTGGTTGGGAGACCACCAATGAATACCAGATGCTGTAGGCTATATTTCAGAGCAAGGAACTGGTAAAACCACTTCTGAGTATTCCTTGCCTAAGAAAACCCTATGAAATTCATGGGGTCACCATAAGTCGACAGGCAACTTGAAGGCAGATGCACACACACACCATTCCTAAAGCATTTGCTCCAATGAAGTGCCCTATCAATCAGGGGGGGGGACACTTAAATAGTTTAAAAATGGAAAAGGGGGAGGGAGAATCTAGCAGCACCTTGAAGACTGATTTTTTTACTTTAGCATGAGCTTTCGTGGATATCAGCCTATTTCTTCAGATGCAATACAGAGTGATATTGCATCTGAAGAAGTGGCTTGATATCCACGAAAGCTCATGCTAAAATAAAAATCAGTTACTCTTAAGGGTGCTGCTAGACTCCTTTCTTTCCCCCTTCCCTTTCTCCTTGTTATGCTGCAACAGACTAACATGGCCACTTCTTTGAAAACTACTTAAGTAGTGTATTTAATTAAAAGCTGGGAAACCAGTGTATACTATTAAACAGTATGAAAATTATTTAAAGTGGGCAACAATATTATAAAAAGTTACTCTCATACTTATTCTATATATCTACCTGCTAGTCCACAAAGAGAGAGAGAAAGAGGCAGAACCAAATGCTGATGTTTTCAACAAGAATCACACATGGAAAGAGGAGTTATGCCTCCGAGGCCCTGTTCCATAAATAGAACAGCAGCGATGAATAGAGAAAGAGACAAGAAGAAGCTATTGAGATCATTTTCCCCTACTTTGACATATATTTTCTTTTGTTGTATAGAAAGTACTCCCTTTTATTTTGCCTGAATGCAACAGCAGGGCTTGATTTATACTTTGTGAAGATCAAAGAAATGTTTGCTCACCCTACCTCTTTTGCCTGCTGCACAAGAAAAATGAGTGTATGGATAAACACAGACATAAATAATTGGAGTGCGGAGAATGGGCAAGCAATTTCATCCACTTTCTCTGTTACGTGACAGGGATTGCTAGCATATTAGGACTGAGTGATAGGTTGGCTGCCTTTGTTCAGACTTCAGCAAGTTTACTTGGAACTGAGCCTCATTTTATCTCAGTGTATTATGGCAGCCCTCTGCGGTTTTAAACAAACCTTTTAAGGAGTCACCCTCACTGAACACAGCAAGTTTCCAAGTAAACATTCACAGGACCTCATTGTTAATCACTCAGCTTGGTGAACAGCAATTTCTCCTAATCTCATATAATACTTTTCGTAGTATTTCTCCATTAGGCAGTTCATCATTAGTGTTGAGATTTTTTTATGAATTATGTTTTCAAAAACCCTTCTAAAATTGTAGGTTTCTCATTGTTCTCCCATGGGTGCAGGGGGTTGAGACACGAGTATTGTGCAACACCTTGCCTCCTTTGCTGTGTGTAAATCAATGCATGGAATCCCTTAGATCTTGGGACCACCTCGAGCTCTAACTCCCCCTCTAGGCCTCCTGAGGTGGTGTTACCTAAATTGCTGTGGGTCCATGGGACCCACTTGTGACCCAGAAAATACGATCATAGAATCATAGAGTTTGAAAAGACCATAAGGGCCATCTAGTCCAATCCCTGCCATGCAGGAATACACAGTCAAAGCATTCCCGACAGATGGCTATCCAGCCTCTGTTTAAAAACCTCCAAAGAAGGAGACTCCACCACAGTCCAGGGCAGTGTATTCCACTTCTGAACAGCTCTTACTGTCAGGAAGTTCTTCCTAATGTTTAGGTGGAATCTCTTTTCCTGGAGTTTGAACCCATTGTTCTGTGGCCTAATCTCTGCAGTAGTAGAAAACAAGCTTGCTCCATCCTCAGTATGACATCCCTTCAAATATTTAAACATGGCTATCATGTCACCTCTTAACCTTCTCTTCTCCAGGCTAAACATACCCAACTCCCTAAGCCGCTCCTCATAGGACATGGCTTCCAGACATTTCACCATTTTGGTCACCCTCCTCTGGGCACATTCCAGCTTGTCAATATTCTTCTTGAGTTTCAGTGCCCAGAACTGGACGCACTATTCCAGATGAGGTCTGACCAAAGCAGAATAGAGTGGCACTATTATTTCCCTCATTCTAGACACTATATTCCTATTGATGCAGCCTAGATAAGCATTGGCTTTTTAAGCTGCTGTCTCAGACTGTTGACTCATGTTCAGCTTGTGGTCTATTAAGACTTCTATATCCCTTTCACGTGTATAGTCATCAAACCATATGTAACCCATCCTATATCTGTGCATTTCATTTTTTCTCCCTATGTGTGATACCTTACATTTCTCCCTGTTGAAATTCATTTTGTTAGATTTGGCCCAGTATCTCTGTCATTTTAAGGTCATTTGAATTTTGATCCTGTCCTCTGGGTTATTAACTACCCCTCCTAATTTGATGTCATCTGCAGATTTGATAAGCATGCCCTCTATTACATCATCCAAGTCATTGGGGTTGTCTATATGAAGAAATAAAATGTGGATTGGTGTGCATTGACACCAATTCTTACCACCATTTGTCTCCACATTTTTTGGCAACACTGCAGGTATACAAAGCTATCTGTATTTGATGTTCATACAGTATATATTTTTTTAAAAAAGTAACTCCAAGGTGCAGAAGTGCAACCTTCCATTTAAACGAGCTTAAAAAATACCATTTCATCACCTCAGAGCGTGATCACTACCACAAACATTCAATATGGCGGTTCCATCCACTTTGAACTCCACCTCCTGCACACACTCAGAAACTGCAACGCAGACTCATCTTTCTGGTCATGGAATGCTGTTGGTTTACAGCGTTCTTATTCTGAATTTGAGAGATGGAGTTTGGTTCATTCAGGAAAAGGCTTTTGATGTATTGGCTTGGCTGCTATGATAAGTGAACTGGAGGCATTTAATGGAAAGAGGTTTTCCCAACTTCTTCCCCCATCCAGCAAGCTCCCATGTGCCATTGTTTAAGAGGGCCCCATAAACTTCCAGAAAGTTGCATGCTCATGATTATCTAGGGGAGTGGAGTCAAGAAATGTTGTAGCCTATATCCAGTGGTTAATCTCAAGGGGCATAGGCTCATTTAATCAAAAGGAATGTACTTAAGCTGTTGAAATATCATGTTCCCATTGAGAGGGTCTATTCCAGGCGTGCACAACTGTGGAGAGGATGGAATCCACTTTTCACTCCTGCAGCCTTCTAAGAGGCCACACTAGCATAGCCAATGTGACATCACCTCCGCTTTTTTTTATTATTATTTATACCCCGCTCTTCAGCCACAAGGCTATCAGAGTGGCTTACAAATTGTTTTAAGCAATAGCTATTTACACATCTACACTGCATTAAACAGTTTCCAATGTGTGTTAGCTAATTGCCCCCCACAAGCTGGGTACTCAATTTACCGACCTACGGAAGGATGGAAGGCTGAGTGAACCTTGGAGCCGGCTGGAATCGAACTTGCGACGTGGTGGCTTGCAGTACTGGCATTCAGCTGATTTCTCAGTCATTTTCCACCCCCAGGGGTTTAAAAGTGTTTAAATTGAGAGGGTTGCTTAACTATTTGTGGTTGGTGGTGACAAATCACCCATCTTTAAAATTTTGGAGGTCTGGAGGCTTTAGGGTCCGTCAGAGGCCCCCAGTAGGATCACCCATGGGCCTCAAATTGGGGCCTATGGACCTTGTATGGTCCACAGACCATATTTTCCCCACCACTGATCCATTCTGTTTGGAACTGACAATTGTATTAAAGTCTATAAATTAAGTTATTTTAGGAATGTGCTCCCCCTTGGCAACACTATGGCTGAGAAAAAGGTTAAATAAAATAAACAAATCTTAGTATTCAAATATATACTCAAATACATGTAGATGTTGTACAAGAACATCTAAGACAACAATGGGCAGCTGTCAGGGCTTGCGGGGGACACTTCCCCCCAGGATCCAGGAGGACTATACACTCCATTGTCACCCCCTCTCCCTTAAAATCTTGGGGCCAAAACATTTTGGTTTCCCATAATAGCTGACTGTTCCTTCAAGCATCTGGAAGCAGCATTGACCATTCCACCATATTTGGGGACATTTTTACTCCCACTTTCCTTTTTTTAAAGGGCTCTGAAGGTCTTCCTTCAGCCTATACAGTTTATTTAATAAATAAATAAATAAATATATTCAAAACAGGAAGTGGGAATCTAGTCACTACCTGGTTTGATGAAACACTGAAAGAAAGCCTCTAGAGGTCAAAAAGTTTGAGGGGAGTCCTCAAAACCCCCCTCAAATTATTTGAGAGTGGAGTATGGGGATGTCTGGAGGGGTTACAAAAATAGCCTTGAGTACACTGTGGCATGCACCAAGTAAGCACAGTGGGGAGGCATGCTGTGACAGCAGCGGGCCAGGGAGAAAAAGGAACTGCCGCTGTTGCAGCACCCCCTACCACTGTGTTTACACGCTGTGCTGCTTACTTGAGGATCACCCCTCTAGGCAGGCATGAACCGCTGTGGAGGTTTGTGCCTACCTAGAGGGGATGACTCCTAAGTAAGCAGCACAGTGAAGGAAGCATGGAGGGGGGAAGGGGTGTTGGTGACACCCCTCTAAAAGTGTCACCTGGTGCAGTCAGCGCACACACCCTACACCCATCTAGTGATGCCCCTGCCCATGGACCTCCTCCTGTACTAGACCAGCACTAAGAGGAGGCTCTGGAAACTACATTTCCCAGCAATCCACACAATCTGCACATTACTTTGAGGGTCATTGAAAACCTATATGTGGGAGAGGAGCAAGAAAGAAGGCTCATCTGGCTGGACACGGTGCCAGAGATATTTTTTAAAATAAAAAATAATTTCTGCTGAAACACTGCACAAAAATGTACAGACATTTTGGTGTCACCCCCTCTGATGGTGTCATCCAGTGTGGTCTGCACGCCCTAGCAATGCCACTGTCTCCTGCACAGCTTCCGTGTGATCCCACTTGTAAACATAACTTTCAAAAGTTCAACATCTAAACAAAGATAACAAATATTGATCTTATTACATGATTTCCAAGGAACTTCTGTCAGTTTCCATTGTTTGTGTATAGAAAAAGGCATCCTCTTCCATTCAAGTTATTTGTAGAAGAAAATCTTTCAGATGTGAAAACAGCTTTTGAATATTTCAACTTTATGCCATAGGGCATATTCAGGTAAAGCTATTTGACCTCCTCAAACTTTAGGAATACAGCCTGAAGCTCAGATAGAATAGCTAAGTAGTCATTTTGCATTATAAGGGATGATCTGTGTTTAAACGGTTAACCCAAATCCATAGCATACCCATTATAATATTTCAAGTTAGGATGAGAGTGTATTTAAATACTGAACAGAATTTAAGATAAAAAGCAAGCATATACATGTACAGCCTCTCCATTGACGCCCCCTTGTCGTGGGAGAGAGGCTTGCGTACCCTAATGATGTTTTGAGCTATGCTGGCGGTGGCATAATAGCCACTGGTAGGGTCTCCCATGCCAGACAGGTCAAAACCGAAGGGTCTGACAAAGAGCGTCAAAGGGCAGGATGGGCTCTCTAGCCTTGTGGCAACCGTCCTAGGAGAAGGAAAACTCTAATCCCAAACCCGGGCAGATGGTGCTCGTCCAACCCTGTAAGGTCAACCGTCTAAGAGAAGGAAACTCTAATCAAACCTACAGCCCGAGGACCTCGCTGCCACGTCCATGCTTGCAAGGCCACGGCAGATGAATCTCTGGTTTAAAGGGTGAGGCCAGTTCTGTGCACGCTGCGCTCCACCAGAAAAATCCATTGCACAGGCTCGAAGGACATGTACATTAAAAACAGATATTTCTTCAACTATACTAGTGTTGATGTGGGTTTGCAGAAAGTAAAATGAAGAGGTCTACAATGTGAAAGCTTTCTTCTTTTGGTACGTCTATAAACAGTTGCACAGCTATAAGATTTTTTGGCTTCCACAGGAGTTAGGTCAGATTCTTGTAGAGCATGACATCCATTCACAGGCCTCTGACAGAATCTCATTCTGTTCATTTTAAGTAAAAGGTTTTTAGTGAAGTTTTTTTCTTTGTCAAGCAACTGCATAATCATCCATTAGAACATCATTTGAAAGTCAGGAAATAAAGTACAGTTGTCCCTTCACATTCGCTGGGGTTTGGTCCAGGACCCCCGTGAATACCCAAATCAGTGAGTACTCAAGTCCCATTATATGCAATGGCATGGCAAAATGGTGTCCCTAATATAAGATGGCAAAATCAAGGTTTGCTATTAGGATTATTATTTTTTAAAGAATATTCTCAAGCCGTGAATACTCAAATCCGTGAATGTCAAATCCGTGAATGTGGAGGGACAACTGTATAGGTAATCAGATGTGTTTCATATATGTGTGTTAAAACTAGTATTTAGATACTTGTTTGGTTAAACAGTAAAATACTGTAGTTCTTTTGATTATCGCATATATGAAAATAGGAAGTTAGGTATGTTGCTAAACAAGGCTGATATCCTAAACACATGTACTGTACTAGGGAGTCAACCACATGAACAGAGAAGGATAAAGAAACTTGAATCAGATTGCTTTATAACAGTGTGAGGCTGAATTTTTCCTGAAGATATATATTAAGTCCTTTAAGCTGACCAAAACTGGCTGTATAATCACAAAATTGCATGGAGCTTGGTTTCTTAAGTAAAAATAAATTAAAAGATTGTCATTTCAGTTTGCTACTGAAAGGGCAAAAGCTAAAAAGATTAGCAAAGCCAGTTTTTAACAAACCCCCACCAATTAAAAAGCTCTTTCCTGTATTGTTAACAATAACCGACTTTCCTGAATACTTAGAGTGATGTTATCATATTATACCACAATGACTAACTAAGGATGCCTTTTGCTTTGGTTCTTTGACCTTTGGAGACCTGAGGGAACTAACATACTAGGAGTTCATTAAGTCATGATTAAAGGGTAAGAGCTCACTCGACTGCACAGTTCTTGGACTGTAGACTGTTTCTTGAACAAACATTCTTGGTAAATAGCTTTTCTTACCAAGTTCCTGTCAGCTATGGGGTTTTGTTGTGTGTTTTCTAATCTGAAGAAAAATAATGTTCCTCTATCCCAATATACCAAACAATTATTTAATATAAAACAAAACAACCCCTAATCTCTCTTTAAAAAAAAAAGCAAACAGAGGGACCGCTCAGGAAGTAAAATCTAATGTTATAATAAATGTTAAGACTTCTGCTTTTTTGTGGAAAAGTGAGATGTAAATGTTTTCAATAAATAGACATCATTGTGTATTTCTCTTAAATTAATCTATATCTTTACTACTGACATTGATAAAAAATAACCAAAAATGAAAACATAAAAATGGATTAAGGATACAATAGAATTTCTCTGAAACAACTTCTGTCAGAGTTTATTTAAAGCAAAGATGCATTTACTAGTTTCCTGGTTATACAGTATTCATTTTCTCCTGGTAAGGGTCCAAGAAAAGCAAACACAAATCTGCCTAACAATATTCAAGACTCTAACTAGTTTGAAATGTTTAGTACCAACAATGAAGCACTTAGCAGCAAAGTCCTGTGGCTATCAGCTCAAAAATAAGTCTTACTGAATTCAGTATTCCCGTTATAATTGGAGACACACTTGGCAATATGCTTTATTGGACTGCAGGACTTCTAAGCTAAGGTTTGTATTTCACTTTTATTATATTAAAGAACTTAGTAGAATTAGAATCAAAAGCTGCCTATTTTTAAAAAATCTAATTTTAACTGCAAAAAAGAGGCAGAAGAAGCCCCACCCTTGTAATCTGTGGGACATGCGGTAGGAATTTTTTTTCAACAGCATAGGCAGGTGTTACTCTAAGAGGTGGGTTAGCATCCCACCCGTGATGCCAAAATCTCCTGTATTATCTGGGGGAATTATTAGTTCAGATAGGAGGCCTAAAAGAGGAGGGTAACTTCTGGGATCTTTTCACCTGCTGTGTGTATACCAGTACTAACTGTAGAGAGCACTCCGGTTAAAGTAAAATAAAATACTTTATTGGAGTAATATACAAAGTAAACTAACATACACAACACATGTTTATGAACCATACAAGGCTATAGCAGAGTAAGGCAGAAAGGCTGGATAGCGAGAGAGGTCCAGGAAGAAAGGGTGATAGTTACTAGTCTTGAAGAAAAGAATTCCTTGCAGTGAAAATACTGACCGGCATCTGAGGATGTCACAGCAAAGAAGAGAATTATGAAGTCCAGCCGTATCACACTTTGGCTGTGACACACCTTGCTATTGTTAGGGTATAAATATTAGAGCCCTATTCCATGCCTTGGAAGGGCAAATCTAGTAATAACAAAGCTTGGATAGCTCTCCTACAGAATAGACAAATGAAACCAAAACTCAACTGATTGCTTTAATTGCAGAGAGATAGAACATTGATTGCTTTGGAACAGCCTTGTAAGGTTGGACAGGACCCCTCCCTCCCATATGAGGGACATTTCTGTAAGGTATGGATTAAGGAATGGTCACTTAATTGCTTGACACACCCAAGACTGGAAGAAAGGAATAGTACATACCCCTTTAATGACTGGGTTGTTAGCATAAGCCCATTATAGGGGCTTTCTGCTCAATCCTAATTTGGGCTTTCTCACCATTATATTTCTAGACCCCTCTCAGGTTATCATGGCCTCCAACTGACCTCCAGTCTGTCTAAGCAAATATGACCCCCCCCCCCAAAAGTGTCCAATATTTCCAGTTATGGAATCTCATGAGGAAGGAATAATTGGGCATCCTAACACAAGAAGGAAGGAAGGAAGGAAAGAAAGTTGGTCTCTTACAGGAAATAAACTAAAAGAGAAAGACCACATTCCAGATGGATAGGCTCAATCAAGGAAGCCATGGCCCTGACTTCTGCAAGACCTGAGCAGGACTATTGACAGCAGGGTGACTTGGAAGTTTCTCATTCACAGGATCACCGTAAGTCAAAGTTGACAGCAATTAACAACAACAAAGCTGTCCTGTCTATACATATAAACAGATATTGCCTCCCTCTGCCTTAATAGTGTCCATGGGGTATTTGAAAGAACCTGGTTTGATTGAAGATGACATGGGTGTGCTTCTGCTCTAAGTTGCAGAAGTTGCATAATCCTGTACCATACATACAATAAGTAGTTGCATAATCCTGTACCATATACCAAAGGAGCTAGGATTTTGGCTTTAAAGACCAGAAAGAAAAGGATAGCAAGCCTTCTCTCTAGCCAGCCCCCTACTCCCTGGCAAGATATTGCCTAGAATTCCTTGTGTCAAACTCGGAAATTAGCAATGTGCTGAGGTTTATTCCCATTGCCATCTGAAGACAGAAGTACTCTGATATACTGAAAAGGTAGAGTAATACCAGAGAGCCAGTGTGGTGTAGTGTTGGACTATGACTCTAGAGGCAAGGGTTTGCATCTCCTCTCTGTCATGGAAACCTACTGGGTGACCTTAGGCAAATAACACATTCTGAGCTTCAGAGGAAGGCAAAGGCAAACCACCCTTTAAACAAATCTTGCCAAGAAAACCCATGGCAGGCTCACTGTACAGTGGCCATAAGTCAGAAATGACTTGAAGGCACACAACAACAAAGTGTAATACCACCTTCACTGCCATGGTTCCATCCTATGGAATTCTAGATTTTATAGTTTGTGAGGTATGTAGAATGCTTTCTTAGAGAGCACCAATCCAGTCCCTCAAATGGCAGAACTAGAGCTTTCTATCAGAAACTACAAATCCCAAGATTCCATCACATGAAGACATGGCAGTTAAAGTACCGTAGTATAAAGCTGCTATAATTGTGTAGTGTGAGTACACAGCTTGCCTAACTTGTACCCATCTCTATAGGGTATATTATTTTGCAAAGACTACATTTTAATCATATGGAAATCATCATTCATTTTTGTAGTATGCTTTAAAGCCATTCATGCCAATCTTGTTTAGAGAAACCCAAACCATGCCCTCCCTTCTTGTTTGCTAAATGTAGACAGTATAGAAGTATAAGGAAATGAGTTATATGGCTTTGAAAATAAAGGTCCTTGAGTTCAGGACTGCCCATCTGATTACAGTTCCAACTGCAGTTTTTAAGGCCTCAAATCAGTATTTATTCCTAGTGGTTGAAAATGTATGCTTTCAAACTAAATATGTGACTAGTCATTGGAAGGTTAATCAGTTCATCTTTTATTACTTTGACAGTTCTTTGATGAAGCAAAAACAAGAGTGCCAATTTTACATGCTTCTTAACTGAATATCTGGAAGCCTTGCCAATTAATAACTTGGAGTAAAACCAGAAGTGCATCTTGAATCATCATTTTAATGTGCTGCTTTCATCAAAATGTGAACTCTTTTAAGTTTAGGATGCACCCATGTCCCAACACAGCTAGCCTTCGGATGAGGGTGCTAAAATTCTTCCACAAGTGTAAACATGTCATGTTATATCAGCATGAAGCAAGGAAAAGATCCATGAACATCTGCCACAATGGACCATGGACTTTATCAGACAAGGCAAAAATCACAGGATTATGACACCAGGGTAGCATGAATGGGCACAGCTATCACATGACATTGTCGTCATTGCATGGTCACTCCGTGCCCCAACCACAAATAAGGTGTTGCTTTTAACTGACAGTACAAGCTGTCAATAGATCATCAATATTGCTTTTGTCACAGTCTTGAGGGCATGCAAAAACATGTCCCATTGTAATCATGAGGGCGGTCTTCAGTGACAAAACACCCAGGTGAGAATGTGAAAATGAAGCACAGGTTGCTCTTTTCATGAACAAAGAAGTTTAGTTTCAAGGTTTTTATGTTTGTTTGAGTGCTTGTGTGTTCATTTGCTTTGTTAATTAAGTTCTTTTTGTAGTTTAAAGCACACTCACATCTTCTTGCGAAAACTGCCAAAATCTCACCCATGCTAAATCACAGGAGTAAACTCCCGTTCTTAAAGTGCTAGTGGTCATCATGCAATAATTCCATGCCAGTTCTTTTGTGTGATTACAGCAACATGTGATAGTAGGTGTAATAATTCCACGATGATTCCGCTATCCACACTCACAGAATTACAGCATTTTTACACACTAGCGTGATAAAGTCCCATGTCTCCATTTATGCCTGTGGAAACTGGAAATCTAGCACTTTGGCACACCTCAACATAATAATAATAATAATAATAATAATAATAAAATTTATTTATACCCCGCCCCTCTGCTAAAAACAATCGGGGCGGCTTCCAACAATTAAAACATTATAATAATGACTAAAAACACCACCCACCCCCACCCTCCCACATAAAAAGACATTAAACACAATAAGATTAAAACCTTCTAGCTAAAAAAATACATTAAAAACAAATATATACATAATTTTTAAAAAGCCAGGAGACTGAGTTCCTGAGGCCGGGATCTAATCAGGAAAGGCCTACCGAAAGAGATCCGTCTTTAGTGCTTTTTTAAAGCTACTCAAGCTCGTCAGCTGACGGATCTCATTCGGCAGGCCATTCCACAATTTGGGGGCGATTACTGAAAAGGCCCTCTGGGAGGTTGCAGACAGCCTAGATTTTTGTGGCTGAAGCAGATTCCTCCCAGAGGACCGGAGTATGCGGGGAGGATTGTATGGGAGGAGGCGGTTCCGGAGATAAGTTGGACCCAAGCCATTTAGGGCTTTAAAGGTAATAACCAACACCTTATACTGGGCCCGGAAACTGATTGGTTGATATTCAACCAATTGAATATCAATGTTGGAACAAAATGACTTCCCTTTTTACATTTCCTCAGTATTCCCTAATTTGCTATTGTGAAGGAGGTAGTCACAGAAGAGCCCGATCCCTGGCATCTCTAGTTTCTTTCTGAGTCCTGGAGACCTGCTGCTGGTTATTGCAGACAATACTGTACTAGGTCAGTTGTGAGCTTCCAGATATTTTTTTATCCTCCCTCAGCCCTTGCCCAAGCACATCAGTAGGGTGATACATGCCTATCTCTGGCTAGACAGGCAAGTACTCTGGCCCAGTATAAGGAAGGTTCTAAAAGTAGAAAATAATGGGCACAGAATAATAGGTATCTTTTTGGGGTAAATGTTGTTGGACAAGTAGGACTTGTCCTTCTATTTTCTTCTTCTTTCATTTGTATATTCTGTCTGTCAAAATAAAAGTGATCACTTCCAAGACAGCTTCTCTTACTATGGTGATTAGTTCTGACTAGAGTAAATCCATTCATCTGTGGCGTTACCTATATGTTGACTTACCATTCAACAATTGAATGAATAGGTCTACTATAGTTGGCACTAACCGACATGATGCTAGACAGTCTCTCTCTCTCTGTTTGAAATTTGATTTGGCACGAGAGCTCTCTGACAGAGAAGGTTAAATATCTCACAAAACTACAGATCCCAGAATTCTATAGTACTGAGCCATGGCAGTTAAAGCGGTTTCAAAATGGATTATTTCTGTAGTGCAGATGCAGCCCCCCCCTCTCTCTCTCCTCTCTCTCTCTCTCTCTCTCTCTCTCTCTCTCTCTGTTTAGGTCATTCTTTTCATAGTTCTGCGTTCTTCTGAACAATCTTTCCAGTCTATGAGCTTAGTGCAATTCTTCACAAACTTTTAAAAAATAAAATTGCATAAACAAATGTTTATCTATGATGGTTTCAGACCTGCAAAAACTACACCAGTATGTGGATTATGGAGAGAATGACACCAACAAAAATAAAAAAATCAACCATTGCATCTAGCTTTTAAAACAGCCAAGAAATGCAAAAAACACTGAAAGTCCTATGTTAACAAGACCATAAAAGTTTGAGCTATGACTGGCTGTACTTTTAAGATGTCCCTAAGATTGTTGTTTTTCCCTTTACCCTTTAGCCAGTTGTTTTTCCCAGTCACCCTTTAGCCTTTTTGGTAGGCACCAGAAACTGTTGTTGTTCTTCTTCTTGTTCTTGTTCTTGTTGTTGATGATGATGATGTGTGGCTTCAAGTCATTTTCAACTTATGATGGCCCTAAGGCCATCATGCGGGGGGGGGGGTTCTTGGCAAGATTCATTCAGAGAGGGGGTTGCCTTGGCCTTCCTCTGAAGCTGAGATTGTGACTTGCTGAAGGTCATCCAGTGGGTTTCCATGGCTCCATGGGTTTCCATGGGTTTCCATGGCTCCATGGCTCCTCCAGAATTGTAGTCCCCCACTCAAACCACTACACCACACTGGCACTTACCAGGGAATAAGCCAATCATATTCAGTGGACATACACACAGTTGCAGTTAGTTTCTTCACAAGAATGCCAGTTCCCTATTAATTATTTTCCACCATGAGTCTCGATAGAACAATCATACTGGATTTCCCTGTCTCTCATCTTCTTTGGCAAAATTTGATTACCAAGTAAAAATAATCATTTAGTTTTGCAAAAATTATTAAGAAATTTGGGCTGCAATCCTATAATATTTACAAAAGAGTAAGTCCTATTGAATCCAGTGGGGCATAATTCTAAGTAGATTAAGTAGAAGATTCCACTGTAAAACATAAATATGTGCAGTACAGGGTGCTTAGATAGACAGCCTCTCTTATATATAATTTTAAAAGAGAGGCTGTCAGGTGCCAGTGGAATATTAACCTGCTGGTACATGAAGCTTTGAAATTATAACCACAAGGTATGTTAGCATTGAAAGTATGTTATAGTGCAGTTAAATAATTTCATCTTGACATTGTGAATAATAAATCCTTTTTTTTCTTTTTTGCATTGCACAGCAATTGAACTCAGAATGAAGGTGTCTTGAACTCTTCATAGATGTAGTTTTGCTCTTATTTTCTGACTTGCAAATATTGTCTTTAATCTGTCTAAGCATGCTTTCCTATTAGCTAATGTTTACAAAAATGTATACTCAAACATCAGTTTTCTTGCAAGTTTTGATTCAGTGACCAAGGTCCTAAATCCCTAAGGCACATGAGAGATATACGGACCTTCCACACTACATAATTATAGCACTATGATTCTTCTTTAACTGCCACAGGACTTTTTCAGATGCGTAAAAAGTGCTGCAGAGGGTTCGGGAGAGGTACGCACCTGTTTTGTGGCAGGGGGTCCATTTCAGACACCGCCATCCCTCTTGCGTTACCCTCCGTGTTTCTTCTGTGTTGCATGGAAGGAAAAGGCACCACTTTTTACTCACGGAAGTTCTTAATGAATAAAAAGTGGCACTTTTTCCTTCCATGCGACACGGAAGGAACACGGAGGGTAACGCGAGAGGGACAGCGGCAACCAAAAAGGATCCCCTGTCGTGAAACAGGCGCATACCTCTCCTGAGTCCTCTGCAGCATTTTTACGCATCTAAAAAAGTCCACAGCTGCATCCTATGGAGTCATGAAATTTGTAGTTTGAGGCACTAGAGTTCTCTGGCTGAGAATTGTAAATGCCCCTTCCTAAACTGGTGAGGTTGTGTGAAAGGGTCTTTTCAGTGGCTGCTTCCAGGCTATGGAACTCCCCTCCAAAAGACGCTAAGCTACCCCACTCCCTGTGGTCCCTGCTGCACAGTCAAAGACATTCTGTTTAGGGGGGCTTTTGGCAACCAAGTGGCTGCTGAAGATAGGGCTCTTAATGTGTGGGTGTGGCACTTTATTCTTGGCATGAGCTATTAAGCTGTTGTGCCTTTAAGAAAAAAAAACTCTTGAAAAATGTATGTATTTTGCATTTCCATAAAGACTGCATATACATTTGTACCCATACTCAAAATATTAGTTGAGAGACATACTTTACTTCAGTTCAGACTAATTTTTTGTGCTTTTCCAGTGGTGTAAATAATTTTATTCTTTTTTTAAAAAATATTTTATTTTACTTAGTTTAACACTTTCAGAGCCATACTAAACTTAGTAATTGAATAACACAAGCTTTTGTAGACTTGGGACTTTTTCAGATGGAGAAAAAAACCCCGAGGAGGTCAGGAGAAGAACGGGGCTGTTTCGCTTACACAGTCCCTTTTCAGACAGTCCCGTCCTCCTCCCGTCCTCTTCCTGACCTTCCCCTGTGCTGCTCGCACCACTTTTTATTGATGGAGGTTCTCTGTCAATAAAAAGCAATGCCAGCAGCACGTGGGAAGGTCAGGAGGAGTCAGGAGGAGTTCGGGTGGAGGACAGGGCTGTCTGAAAAGGGGCTCTGTAAGCGAAATAGCCCTGTTCTTCTCCTGACCTCCTCTGAGGTTTTTCCCCCCGCCTGAAAAAGTCTAGTACCAGACACATGAAATAAGGCATCATAACAATACCACATAACTGTGAAAGGGCATGCAGATCAGACGACGTCACCCTTTCACAGTTAAAAACAACCCAAAACCTGTACCTTTTGATTGATAGCTGAAGCCATCAATAGGTCCCCCATAGCGCTTTAGTGTTGGCATTGCCAGCGTGTGAAACCTCAAGCCAATTAACTCGCTTGACTGCAGTGAGAATGGCTGGTCTGGCACGAACACTTGCGGGTGAGATTGGGACATCCAGGAAAGTTTTGCTCTTTTTATGATCCTCCCTGGGTTACTTGGGATTTTTAAAGTGTGTGTGGAGATTTTCAGACACTGTTTAACAGTACCTACCATGTGAGGAGGTCCCGGGAGAGGAACGGCGCTCTTGCGTGGCAGGGAGTCATTTTCGGATGCCACCATCCCTCTTCCGGGATCCTTCGTTGCATGTCCGTGAAGCTTTGGAAGCGGCCGCACCATATTTTAAGCACGGAAGTTGCCCGTGCTTAAAATATGGCGCGGCCACTTCCAAAGCTTCACGGACGTGCAACGAAGGATCCCGGAAGAGGGACAGCGGCGTCCGAAAAAGACCCCCTGCCACGCAAGAGCGCCATTCCTCTCCCGGGACCCCCTCCCGCGGTAGGTACTGTTAAACAGTGTCTGAAAATCTCCTCTCTCTCTCTCTCTCTCTCTCTGTGTGTGTGTGTGTGTGTGTGCTTTTTTAAAAAAATTATGCTTTATTTTTGTTTTTATTTTTAAATTTCCCACATGACGAAGTCTCATGGGATTTTGAACGAGGAAGTGAAAATGGGGCTCCGTTCACTTCCTCTTCATTGCTGGGGCTGCCTTTGCTGGGAAAGGAAGGTAAGTGCAGGGGGAATGTTCTTTTGCCTGCATGAATTTTTTTTTTAATGCTGGCAAAAGAACATTTTGAGGGGCTAGTCTGATAATGTCCTTGATCTACTTTCTCAGACTCCATGCATCTGAGGAAGTAGACAAAGTCTATGAAAGCTTATGCTACAATTCCTTTCTCTCAGTTAGTCTCAAAGGTGCTACAAGGTCCCCTTGCTTACTGCCATAACTGTATCATAGATATACCCTCACTATGAACGCATTTTTCCTACACAATATGAAACCTTTATAGGAAATGTAAAACTGCCCTGGGAAAATAGAATCTTGACCATTTCCCTAACAGGCTTTCTTTCTTTTACAATCTTTATTATAATAAGTGGGTCAACTGATAAAATACTTAGTTCAACAAATGTTTCCCCAATCTCCCCTACCTTGGTAAAAGAAAGAAGGGAGGCCTTGTAACACACCTTTAGAAGTTTATCATTTTTCAGATCATCAAAATGGAGAATAGTAAATTCTGCTTCTTTGAATCCTATTATTATATTGCAGTGTTAATAGCTCTCTCTTTCAACAGGTTTCTCATTTAACCACTATGCAGGGTACTGACTTTCCACACCAGTGCTTTCATTTCCTCACCACATAATTTGGATTTTCTCAACCATTGTGAGGGTCTAGTCAGAGGCAGTTGCCCACAATGGCAGAAATATAAAACAAGGGAGGAACTCAAAGTATGAGATTTAGTACTTAGTTATCAGCAGGAATTGTGTGACCGTGAGGTAGTTGGTGGGGAGAAGAGCATGTGCTTTGAGGTGACAAACTTTGTACACTTCCTTCTTGACTGAATATTAATCCAGCCACTCAGCACAGGAATTGAATGACATATTGATGGCTTGGTGGTCTGAAATGCACATTGAATCCACCAGATGGGAACAACTAGTATTTGATCATGTAACAGGCACTGCACACTTTCATTCCAGCTTTTAAAATCTTAATGAGGAGGTAGTAATTAGCTTTCTGCATTATGTGATTTTATATTCATATATATATATATATATATATATATATATGTATGTATATATTGATCCTGCCTTCCATTCAAGAAGTTTGAGACACCATGAATCACATGTGCTCTTTTGAAAAAAAAAATTGTGTAAGCTCTTGGCCTATATTCCAAGCCACGATGCTTACTAGGCACTTAAGCTCCAGCATCTCAGATTCCATTTTGAAAACACTTTGAAGTGCCTAAGCAGATGGCTCTCAGACATTGTGACTATGAAGCCTCCTTCTTACTTGGCCCTAAAAAGAAGAACTCAGAAGCTGAGAGGGACATCAACATACCTACCACCCCTAGAGTATTGATGGGTCCATAGGAGCAGGCAGATTTCACATGTTTCTCAATGATGCATAAATAAGTGAGTCCTCTTACATACCTTCCAACAGTCCAGGGCTGCATCTGCACTGCAGAAATAATCCAGCCTGACACCGCTTTAACTGCCATGGCTCAATGGCATGGAATTCTGGGATTTGTTGTTTTGTGAGATATTTAGCCTTCTCTGCCAGAGAGCTCTGGTGCCACAAGAAACTACAAATCCCAGGATTCCATAGCACTGAGACACAGGTACTAAAGCATTTTCAAAACTGGATTATTTCTGTAGTGCAGATACAGCCCAGAGTTGACAAGAGCAGTCCCAGTTAATCATCTATCATCCCACTTTTTCAGCTGCTTTTAAACTGTCCCAGTTTTTCTCTTCTCGTCCCACTTCGCCCCTTTGTTGTTGGCTTACTTCAATTGCTTGAACTGAGTTCAAAGTGTAAAAGTTGTTAGCACTCAATTAAGTCAACAAGGGAGAGGAGGAAAGGGTATGGAATTTTACATTTCCCTGTCTGCTCATGCAAAAGCAAACTGCTGCAGCCTCTCCTAGCTTGTCTTTCCTCATTAATAACTTTTCCTATCTTGACACACTCCGCTATCACTTGTCACCATGTATCCCAGTTTTCATCTGTGAAATATTGGAAGGTATGATCTTACTGGATGAGTAAAGTGTAGTTTTGAGGCATTGTGGGAAATAACAATTGTGTCTCCCTGACTTTTATTAGACTGTTGGAGAAATCTGAGCTTGAGGCAACAGTGTCAAGTTTTTGCAGAGTAGTCTCATCATCTGGTTTACTAACAAAGGTCCAAATATTTCTCTACATTTCTGCAATGGCTATGAATTCATGTTGATTTTTTGTTCTAAGTACAATTTCATTTTATTTCTCTAAAGTACCATGAATGTTTTGTTCCACATAGAAAATGTAGTAATGTAAATGTAACAATCACTTCCATAGGAGAATTCACATTGGCTTATGACACCAGCAGGATTCTGGCCATAAATATAGATATCTAGATACAGATATTAACCTGATGCTACTTTTTATCCACTGTGCTGGCAAAATGTTTTCCTGGGTGAAATTGTCTTTATTAGACATAACAGTCAATAAGAAAACAAAAACCATCCAAATGTAAACCACAACTTATAATTACTGTATATCCAGCTGCGTTATATCTAAATAATTTCTAATGTGTGCCTTGGAAGAGATAAACAAAACACATTTTGTCTGTCTGCTGCAAAACACAAGAACAGAAAGTAAGATTATAAAAGTGGGATAGGAAAAGCCAAAACATATATAATTACAAGGTGCTTTATTTTCCTCATAATTATGGTACTTGAGACAGAGTTGATTGGGAAAATGAAAAGTTTTAGTTTACATCTCTGAATGTTTATTATCAAAATTTAGAAAGTTTTGTGCAAAATGGTAATAACTGATTGTGAATGTCTAGCAAAAATTATCATGGAAAGGCAAGATTGAATCAATGGTAGACTTTTAAAAAAGGTTTTATATTATTTCTAGATGATGTTTTTTAAAACAAACATAATGAAATAGCACTGATATTCACAGAAAAGGTTAGAAAAGTTTACTTCTTGACCACTGGCTAAAAAAGATTATTTTGCAAACTGAACAGAAAACTTGAGTTGTAGTCCAAAAAGGTAACATCTTTCCTTTCCTAGATTTGATTATGATTCTGTAAAATAAAGCTCTCCGATTATAGCACTTCCTTCTATTTTTGAGACTGCAGATATTCTCAAATCCAGATATTCTCAGCAACCCAAGAAAATGGTAGAGGGAAATGCTAAAACATATTCAGGAGAAAAAATAAAATATGAAGAACTGCCATGTCAGAAGCCATTCAAAAGGGCTCCGCATTTTCTGCACTCTGACAAAGTCATATAACATGGACAACTCAAGACATTTTGCTGCCTAAAGCAAAGGCAAAGATGGCCTCCACACTCCATTCCACAGAATCTGATGAGACTGGCAATTCAAAAATTACTTCAACACTCCTGAGAGAACAGCATTTTTCTTTACACCGGAAGCAGCTCTAGCTGGTAGTTTCAATGTCAGTGGGATTGTCACTCTGCTCCAAATTTTACTTTGAACAAGCCATCCGATGTGCTGCACTTATTTGAAGGAAAGGAATCAGAACCTAGAACAGGTCCTGTAAAGTTTGGACTAAAACCTGGCACAGATTCAGTGTCCCACTGACAGGACAGCCACTAGCTGCTAGTGACTTCTTATGGGTCACTAACTTATGATGACTAATTTATGGGTGCAGGACAAGAGATATGACACAAACAAAGTGTTGCCTTCCAACAACTGGTTACTGTTCCCTGACTCCCAACATCTGCTACCAGCACTCTCCACCTTATTCTCCAAGACAGTCCAAGACATTTTTCTCCCTGAGCCAATGCACAAAATAACATTCTCCCTCCTGTTCCATATACAGAAGCCAACTGGATTGACAGCTGAATCTTTTATAGTGATGATGAAACATGTCTTCTGCCATATTTGAAAACAACAGAATTGCTGAGCTAGAGGTGGCCACATAGCACATAGCTCTCCCTTTTCCAACACCTTCTTGCTAATTCCTAGAGTCTGCTGCCTGAGGCAACCTCTTCACTTTGTCTAATAGTAGGGTCAGAACTGCCATACAAAATGGGCATGCATTCTCAGATCAGGAAGAGATCAGGTTGTCTATCCTTGTCCACAAAACAGGTGACTGCATTATTTATTAAAATATTTCTAGTACCCCACCTTACATCTGAAGATCATAGGAGGGGGTATTTACAACCAGTGAAACAGTTCTGAAACAATCTAAAAACTGTAAACAGTTTAAAGCATTTCAACAATCAAAATAGAATCTACAAACCAATAGACCAAAAAACAGGTCATGATCTTACTAGGTGCCAAATGCTTGGATGAACAACCAAGTCTGATGCCAAAATAAGGCCAGGATTAGTCCTTGTTGTGTTTCCAAAGACATTTATTGCCCCTCTAAAGGATCAGACCCACCAAATTTCAGAAAAATAGCATAAAGAGGCACCGTTTTTATAGGAATTATGAAAGGCTCGTAGTGTCTAGATCATATCAAACTAAATAGTTTTCCAATCCATCACTTTCACCATTTCTCTCTCTTCCTCTGGCCTCACAGTATACCTTTTCTTATATCCTTTCCTACACAGGCTGCTGGGGAGTGTCTTAGTGTTTCTTGTTCCAAATAGAACTGAAGAAGCAAATGAGTTTTTAAAGTTTGTTTTCCATTCCTTGTAATTTTCATTTGCATTCATAATAAAAAAAAAGTGGCAAGAAAAGAACTAATTTATTCTTTTTCTCATCCTTTTCCTTATTTTTTAAAGGAATGCACAGTTCTAGTCACAAGGGAAATACAGAAGAGGGGAAAGTATGTATTCAGGTTAACCTTCTTCAGATTTGTTTGACAAATCTTATCATTCCAAATGAAAATAGCCAATGGCCACCTGGCCAGGAATGATGGGAGTTGTAATCCAAAGAATCTGGAGGGTTTCCAGTTAGGGAAGGATATCTAAGTGATGAGTCAACACTGCAAGATTTGTGCATTCTGTTTTACTGAGAAAACTGTCAGTGACAATATGACCTTTCAGAAATTATCCATTCACAAATCTAGCAATGCTCAGCTACAAGTACTTGTTCCATTGACCCCATGTGTTCAGTACAGCTGGATTTTATTTACAAGTTCCCAAATGTTGACAATATGAAAAGAAAACAAAGAATGAACAAAGCAGATGAATGTATCATTGTCATACAGCATCATTTTTAAAAAATGCTCCTCTAATGGGCCTCATTCTTCAAACTGTGTGATTTAAAATAAACTTAATTTCTAATTTGACAGATATGTTTACAACTATCTACCACATTTGTACACATACTGCAATGGTGTCCATTTTCTATCATAGATAATGGATCAGCAGTTTCAAATTCTTCAAGCATGAAATCCCAAGAAGAAGGCCATGTTGCATGCTGTAAAGATATCAGAAATATAGCTTAAATCACAGGGATGAAACTCATTTTTAAAGGGCATGTTATTAACACACTCTTCATGACAATTTCATTACTGCAGCAGGTGCTGTCCTCAACTGGTTCTACTTTGTGTGGGAATCAAGGTCTTTCTCTCTCTTTTTTTTCCCCCTTTCCTTTTTTGGTTAGAGTCAGACTTATTCATACTCAGAGCAGATCCACTGATTAACTTCTAACTTACCGGTATGTTCTACTGGTTTCAGAGATCAGCTCTATGGCTTGTTCTAGATAAAACTCACAGACAATAGGGTGGAGAAAACTTCCATTGAAGTTTGCTGTACTCCAGCTGTGGCAGGCCTATTAAAGCTGGGCCTGAATACTCAATCAGGACCAAAACTAAGCCAATAAAACTGTTGCAGATCTACTGTTTCTCTCTGTCTCTTCCCCTGTTACTCTTGCTTGCTTTTCACTATACTTTATCATGCCCATGCATGCAGTTGTGTAGCTGCAAATTTTGAATTGTAACCTCACTCATCCCAAGTTCCTATAGCCATGCCCTCAACAGGAATCTAGAAATGCAGGCAGCCTCATTGATCCATATCAACTGATGAATTTCAGCAGTGTTCATCTCCACTAGGGGCATGTTTTTTTGTAAAGCTAATTGGTCTTAATTCTCCCTTCAATACTTTGCATTACAACAGCTCACAACAAGATATTATTCTGAAAAAAATTATTTCCTGCCATTCTAGAATGGTTAATTGGTTCTGTTTAGTTAAAGTTTCAGGGACTCCCAGATCCAGTGGAGGAGCATGAAGTAGACTGATTGTATTTCTTCCCCTGCAGCAAAAGCTGACATGGCACAATCTGAGGGGTCAGTTACACAGCAGTTTTTATTGCAATAGTTTGCTCATTAGAACATTTTCGCACCAGTGCTGCATAGTTTACATGATTTAGTGCAAAACTGGTTGATCTGGTTAGTTTTTGCCTTTGTGGTTCACACAGACAAAGGTAGGGGGCATGACCTCCCAAGCACAGAGAAAGGGAGGAAGGGAAGGAGGAAGCCTTTCAGCCATAGAGGAGCCTGGGAGGAAAGAGGGATGGTCTTGGGGGGGTTGACACACACACACACGAATGTGATCACAGCAGGGTGAGAGAGCGAATGCCCGGTGGAGCAGATAAGAGGCTGGGAAGCTGAGATGGAGGGAGGGAGGGAGGGAGGGAAAGAGAGAGAGAGAGCCATGACACCTTTCCCTCCCTTTTCCTCCCAAACAGAGAAGAGCAGGGAGGAAGGGAAGGAGGGAGTCTTTCAGCCAAGGAGGAGCCCGGGAGGAAGGAGGGATGGTCTTGGGGGGGGGATAACACACACACACACACACGAACATGATCACAGCAGGGCGAGGGAGCAAACGCCCAATGGAGCAGATTGTTAATCTCTCTCTCTCTCTCTCTCTCTCTCTCTCTCTCTCTCTCTCTCTCACACACACACACACACACACACACACGATCACAGCAGGGAAGGAAGCGAACAGCCTGTGGAGCAGGTGGCTACTCAACCTCTCTGTCTCTCTTTCTCTCTCTCTCTCTCTCTCTCTCTCTCACACACACACACACACACACACAGACAATATACACACAGAGGAACAGTGTAGCCAAGCAAGCCAGGAGCCAGACAGCTGGGCGATTGGGAATAGCACTGGTATAACAACAGTGGCTGGATCTTTTCGTTTGAGGTTCCCCTCGCATCTCTTGAAAGTCTGCCCCCTCCGCAGTCAGTCCAACCAATCACAGCTCAGCTCTGCTGTGGCTGTTTTGGGAAACTTGCTGGCAGTTCCCACAGACTTTTGCGAAATGGTAGTTCACACAATCGATAGTGTGCTAAGTTGCGCAACTTTTTTTAAAAGTTGGGAAAAGTTGCAAAAGCCTGTATTGTGCTACTTCTGTGGTTTTTTTTAGCTTTCCCCCCCTTCTGAATGAGGCGACTTTGTGGCGCAATCTGTGGAAACTATTAGGAGTCTTAGCTAATTCTTCACAGACTTATTTTGCCGTGTAAATGACCCCTGAGATTTGTTTCCCTTCCTGGAGACCCAAGGAAGCATCACAATCCCCTGAGATCTAGCAACCCTATGTAACAGAGGCAGAAAGTCTCTATATCAATTGTTGGAGAGCATGCACTGGAGCATGACATTGCAGACTTGTTTTACTATAGAGCTTCCCATAGGTCATCTGTGAAGATGGTTCAGAAATATCAACTAGGGGCCTGTCTACTCTGCAAAAATACAGCAGTTTGACACCACTTTATACGCCATAATTCTATCCTATGGAATCCTGGTATTTGTAGTTTGGTGAGGTATTTAGCTTTTTCTATCAGAGAACTTTGGTGCCTCACCAAACTACAAATACCACAATTCCATAGGATAGAACTATGGTGGATAAAGTGGTGTCAAACTGCTGTATTTCTGCAGTGACAGGTTCAAGGACAGAACACCATGACACAGCTGGCAATAAATAATCATAATACACCTGCAGATTAGTGCACTGTGATCACCAGTTTCTAACTGCAACCCTAGGCCCTAGATCTGACCCTTAAAGCCTCCATTTACCTGCACCCTGAGCCTTTCAAAGAGTAACTACTCCCATATGACCCTTGGTGGCTCATGGAGCAAATGTTATTTTATTTAGATTCAGGTTGGCATTCACAAGGACATAGGGCATTTTTTTCAGTGGTTATCCCAGAACTAACAATGTAGTGGTTGTTTGGCCCCTCACATTCCACTGATGTTTTAAAAGGTAAAAATGCTGCAACTGTGCTGTACCTTTGAGAAATTAATTCCTCTCCATTATAATGGGATTAGCTGTTTGTGGTCTGTTTGTGTTTGTACCACTCTATAGTTGTTAGAAAATGGATTGAGAACCCCATATATAAAATGAAGTCAGTAAAATGGTTTTGCCTCTGTGGCAAAATAGAGTGAGAATCAATCCAAAATATTTCTCAATGCACAGCCAAAATACAAGAGATGAAACCATGGTGGATGGGGACTACTATTGAGGATCAAATGCATGTAATTTAATCTGTCAATATACTGAGCCAGAAATTTGTTGGAACAAAGGTTTGCATTAAAGACATAATGTCTGATGTATGCAGACTGCCTGTTGAGCAGGTTTCAATCAGTGACATTCTGATGCCTTTTGCAAAATATCCCAGCTGCATAATATTAATCCTCACAAATGTTTCAGGCAATTGTTAAAATATAGGGTATATATTGAAGTCCCTGGAACCTTAGTCTTAAGAACCCACACACAGGCTGCTCAGATGAAAAGACCCACCAAATTCAGTGGGACTTACCACCAGTTCTAAACAAGTCTACTTAATATTGCCTTAACTGAAAAGGTACATCCCACATTTTCCTTCACTTCACTTCACTTCACTTCAATTCTAAAATAACATCCAACAGTCCTGAAAGAAAAATCATAGCACTATAACTGTGCAGTGTGAAAGGGCCACTTTAGATTCTCAAAGTGGTCTGTGACCTCCCCAGGTTAAAAACTAGTGTCCTATATGTCATAGCTGTTTCCTGTTGTACAACTGAGCAATATATGTGTGTGAGAGATAGAAAGATTGAGAGATCATTATGGAGGTTTAAATTTTCCCATCTGGTGAGTGCTGCTCAGGTGAGCAGAGAAAAATAGCTGAGAAGTAGCCTAAATACTGACCTTGGAAGCTAAGCAGGGTCAGCCCTGATTAGTATATGAATGGGAGATCACCAACAAATAGCATGTCCTGTAGGCTATATTTCAGAGGAAGGAACGGGCAAAAACACCTCTGAGCATTCCCTGCCTAAGAAAGCCTTATGAAATTCATGGGGTCACCATAATTGATAGGTTACTTGAAGGCAGGTACTCACACACACACAGGGAAAAGAGGGCAGCAAAGTCCTGTCACACAGCTGAGTTGCAGGATTCTGCAGTCCTCTTCTCCACACTCCTCAGCTGTTTTCCAGAGATCAACTGATCAAAATATGGGGATGCATGGAGACTGAAGGGAAGGTGATGTTTAATATTTCCAATCTCACAGTATTCCCTTTGCTACACCACTGAGCAAAACAGGCAATAAGCAGGGAAAGGGGGAGAGTCCATACCATGCATGGGTGCTTGAGACTGGTGTGTGTCTGTTTATGTTTGTGTGGTGTGTGTAAATGGCTTTTATGTGCTTTTGGTTTTCACCATACCCAATGTGACCTCGTAACCCTTTCCCCTAGTAGGAAGTGACTGAGAACCTTTGCCTCATATATTGGCTACTGTGGAGATATCATTGTGGGCTATATCATTTTAAAGGTCCAGTTGAATAAGATTAGCTGTTTCCTCCCTCTCCCCAAATACACATTTTAAGTCCAAACTGAGTTTCAACTTAAGACAACAAACCCTGGGTTCATATGTCACCTCAGCCTTGGGACACAGTATAGCTTTGGGCAAGTCACAGCAGTTTATCTGTCTGAAAAATGGGAATAATTGTTAGTGAGTTCATTGAAGGTTCACTCATTCTTTTCTCATTAACAATCACAGTGTTACCAGCGTGGTATTGTAAAGATTAATAAGAGAAGTATAATGCTACATAATAATTGTGTATTACCCAAAGGGGAGAAAAGTCAATCTTTATCAAAACTGGAAGCCAGCAATATCCATTGAAATGTCCCATGGATGCTCTCCTTCCCTTTCTTTTTTGGCTACAAGCAGAATCAGTGAAATTAGGAAGAGCTGAAAAATATCTGTGCTTCTAAAATTAGACAGAGGGTGGTGGCAGCAGTCTTCATAGAGCAAATTATAGGCAAGGCTGACCAGGAGCCAACTAAATCCACTCTATATTTAACATACAGTAGGTATGAGATAGATTCTCAAGTATCTGTGAGAGAGCAAGTGGTACATACAGTATGAGCAGCATCTGGTTTCATAGGTCTTTGCCAAACATATCACTGAAATAATGTCATACATCACTTGCCAAGAATCTGCTGTATGTCGTTAAAGGCCACTGTCCATGTGAAAAGCCTGATAAAAATAAAAGCAAGGCAATTGATAGCTGCCAGTAAAGCACATGAAAAGGACAGGCTTTTTGTTTGGTGCTGACTCCTTCCTACTATTGTCTCTCCTCTGCACCATGCCAACAAGCAATGGCAACTAGATTCATGATCCTGATACCCTGCAAGTCTTGGTGGATGCAATTCTCCTGTTTTCCTTAAAAGATAAACTTCAGTGAGAGGATATTGTAGTTTTTGGAAATTCATAGAATCATAGAATTGTAGAGTTGGAAGAGACCTCAAGGGCCATCAAGTCCGCCCCCCCCCCGCCATGCAGGAATACACCAGAAAATCATTCCCCAAAGATGGCCATCCAGCCTCTGTTTAAAAACCTCCAAAGAAGGAGACTCCACCACACTATAAGGCAGTGTATTCCACTTCCAAACAGCTCTTACTGTCAAGAAGTTCTTCCTAATGTTTAGGTGGAATCTCTTTTCCTGTAGTTTGAACCCATTGCTCCGTGTCCTAGTCTCTGGAGCAGCAGAAAACAAGCTTGCTCCATCCTCAGTATGACATCCCTTCAAATATTTAAACATGGCAATTATGTCACCTCTCAACCTTCGTTTCTCCAGTTAGTGGAGAAGAATTAAAGTATGATATTTGGGAAGATTTTATCTTGAAAAGTGAAGCATAAATTAATTAAATGAACAAATAAATGTATTTATTCTCTATCTATCTATCCAGCCATCTATCCAGCCATCTCAAAGGGATGGAAAATCTTTTGTTTGTCACATTTTGGCCTACAGTTACCATCATCTCCATGGCCAATGATAAAGGACTACTGGAGCAGCAGTACAAAATATCTGGCGGGCCACACTGCTTCCACCTGTAATAAAAATGGAAGGCAGGAAAGTACCCAGGAATACTACTGGAATGTAATAAACTACTTTAAACCAGGTCAGTGTATTTATCCATTAGTGCTAAAGCTGGTATACAGTTCCTCCCAACATAGTACCAGTGCTGAAGTGATATATGGAGGTTTACCTTCTTGGTGAAAACTAGGAGTGTATCTGCACTACTCTACGACAGCAGTTTGATAACACTTTTAACAGCCATGGCTTCATCCTATGAAATCCTGAGATCTGTAGCTTGGTGAAGTACTTGGAATTCCATACTAGACTCCTTCTGGGGACTTGAGGGCCCTTCCAGATTACACAGTGGTACCAGTATGATTCTGCTTTAATGGCCATGGTTGAATCCTATGGAATCCTGGGATTTGGAGAGTTGGTAGTAGTATTTAGAATTCTCAACCAGAGAACATTAGTCCCTAACCAAATGTCATATCCCAGGATTCCATAGGATGTAGACACAGCAATTAAAGTGGAACCAAAGTGCTCTTATTGTGTAGTGTGAAAAGGCCCCCAGAAAGGATTTGCAAGGCCCTCCAGTGCTGGATATGAAAGCTCAGTGCCTCGTGGTAGCAGCAGGAAGTTCTTGTGCATTTAGGAAATTATCACACTAGACTGTTATAGTGCTATTATTCCACTTTAACTGCTCTGGCTGCCTCCTATGGGATTCTGGGGTTTGTAATTGAGTGAGGCCTAAGAGCTCTCTGGCTGAGAATGCTAAATGCTATTCCCTAAACTACAAATCCCAGAATTCCACAGGAGGCAGCCACAGCAGTTAAAGTGGAATAATAGCACTATAACAGTGCAGTGTGATACTCTCCTTAGTGGATAAAAATGGACAAATTGAAGCTTGAACCAGATGAGAACTATTGGTAGAAGAATCTGATGAATCTGAAAGAGGTATGTAGTCCTCTGTGGAGGACAGGGTTTCACTCAGAGCTTGAAAAGTTGCATTTTAGAAGTCATTCATTCTGTTAATCATCGTAACATTTAAATAATTTGGTGTCAGTTCTGGTAATGTTGTGTTGGCCATGACTTACTCATAAGAGAGTAACTAGAAAGTGTTATTTATTACACCTATGGCAGCTCATGGCTTCCATGACACTGGGACACTACAACCAGTACACTACTGAGATTTAGTTTGAACTTGAAAGGTACAATCCAAGGTGCTGAGCCCTACTCCCGCTATACTTTGAGCACCTTGGATAACTCCTTTAAAGTTTAGACTATAACCCTAATGGTATTCAATATCCCACTAATATAGAAGCCACCAGTCACCTCAGCATTAACACCATCAGTCTTTAATTATTATTACTATACTGAGTGGGAAGAGAGTTACATTATTAAATAAAGTCATATTTTATTTTATGTCATTTTTGAATGGTGTCTTAGTTATGCACTCGTTACCAAAAGAGTAACTTGTAGCAAGTAGCTATGTTACTTCCAAACTCTGGATGTTCTTCCTCTGAAGGAGCAGGTTCACAGATTGGACTCTTCCTTGGTGATCAGGTGCCAACAATGCCTCTTAGAACTTTATCACTGTTTTAGTGCTATTATTCCACTTTAACGGCTACAGCTGCCTCCTGTGGAATTCTGGGGTTTGTAGTTTAGTGAGGCCTAAGAGTTCTAAATGACCCTCCCGCAACTACAAATCCCAGGATTCCACAGGAGGCAGCCAGAGCAGTTAAAATGGAATAGCACTATAACAGTGTAGTGTGATAATCTCCTTAGAGCTACACCAGTTGCATTCATTACAGTATATATTTTTAATATATTTTATTGGGTTTTTAGAAGTATGATTACAAAGAAAGAAAAGAAAGACAAAAGGAGAAAGAAAAAAAGGGTGAAGGTTATGAATGTGGTCTAGGAATATATATTAATATAAGCTGGCCATACTTCCAAAACACATTTCCTTGAAGTTGGCATCTATAAAATTCACATTCATGACTAGCTAAAGCAGTGAGATCTTCTGACCATTGGCTGTCCTGGAGAATGTTATCTTTCCAGCCTTGTCAACACTTAAGAGCATGCAGGATACAACCATACTGACAATAAGTTAAATTCCATGTCTCAAGGGTATAATTTAAAAGAATGTGTGTGTCAACATAAATGATGCACAACAGTAATCACAACTTAAAAACTGCCTCTCTCCAAAGAAAGCTTCCTGGAAATTTCTCTTTGGCTGAAGCCCTTCTCTCTTCACTTCTTAATCCGTCCCCATTGGCAGATGTGCAGTAAGTGAGCATACAGGACAGGGTCTTTTTGCAGGTGGTGCCCAGATTGCAGGATGATCTTTCAAGACAGGTGGGAACCAAGGTGACAATGGAGGGGTACAATTTACTCTTTGAGATCCATGGGCTGTTTTTGCTTTTGGTGAAGACAGGCAAATTAGGCACTGCTTGGAAACTCTGAGAGAGGTGGCATGCCTCCTCACAGCCCACTTTTAGGAGAGCTTGAAAACAGCTTTGTTTCATTAGGTGTTTTTTTTTAGTTCTGGCTTGTACTATAATGTATTTTTAAGCCATGTGCTTCTTTCAAATTGCTCTGCTTCAATCAGTTATTGTTGTGCGCCTTATGAGCCACATTAAATGTGAATAATAATAATAACAATAATAACAATAATAACAATAATAATAATAATATCCTGCTCCTCTGCAAAATGTAATTGGGGCGGCTTACAACATTATATATATATATATATATATATATATATATATATATAAATATATATATAATTCACTCTCAAATTTTATTCTTGAATATGATTGTTAACAGAATTTGTCTGCCCATAACAAGCAAAGCAATGACAATGATTTTCAGTATATTTTACACATCTTTATAAAAAATTATCTAAACAAACATAAAAGGATGGAGACAAACATGTTTTGAAATGTTAGGTCTTACCTGGATTTTCTAGAAGCCATGTCAGAACATTTTTACTGTCAACACAATTGTTGTGTTGTGTCTATATTATGTCTATATTCCTTTATTCTTTTATGTGCTTTTGGGGGGGGGCATGTGCTCTTTTTCTGACATGTGAGTTCTTTGACATTAACAGGGTGACTTGGAGGTCTCTCATTCATAGGGCCAAAGTCAAAGCAACTTGATGACAAATAAAAACAAGAATAATAACAACAAATAGTATAAACAGACAGGTAGAACTATGCTGGCTGCATTTGCCTTAAATTAGTTTATTTATTAATAGAGCATAATTTTAAATTGACACTGATCACTGATTGGCAGTCCTAAAAAAAGTTAATGATTATTTTTAACATAAAAACCTTTATCCACTGATATATTCAAAATGTATGTAACACCATTCGTCATTGCATAATAATATGAGCAATGACCCTCTATATATAGTTTTTGTTAACTTGTATGGGCAAAGCATTTCTCCTATCATTTTATCTGCCCAGTGTATTAATAGCCAATTAAATATGACAGCTGTTAAAAATAATAACTCAAAGGGGAGAAACCATTCTATCGCAGCTGTTGGGTCGACTCCCAGTTTTAATAAATTGGAAGACAACTTTGTGAGTGCAGCTTGTACCAAACTGATTAGAAGACTGAGGGTCAGAGATGGAACACTCTGCTGATCAAAGGTATGGAGGTCTTGGGCACAGCAGAATTGGTGCTGTTCCCCTAAACTGGAATGTAGACTTTCCCGTGGCCAAACATCTCCTCTGCACTGCAGAACTCTTGCTTTGTGAGGAATCCCTGGATTGTTTGGTTAAAAGCTTACAATCAAATAAAACGTGTGTTTTCATACAGCTAAATACAGGGTTGTACATCTGGGAACAAGGAATGCAGGCTATGCCTAGAGGAAGGGAGACTCCCTTCTTGGAAAAGAGCCCATTAAGAAAAAGGGGTTAAGGTCTTTTTCAGATAACTGCCACAATATGAGATCTGTGTACTACTTCAGTGAAGAGGTTTATTTCAGTACATTAACATGTAAGAAATGATTGCTCCAGAAAGCTCCTTAACAGTAAAACTAAGGGCTTTATCACAGAAGAGCACATAAGACCTTTTTAAATGTATATCTCTGCCACTTGTGAATGCAACAACAAATGGATATTTGGAACTGTGTCTTACAGATTTTTATAAGCAAAGAAATAATATTGGCTTCAGCTTTCAGTTGAATGTATAAACTCTTGAAAATGCCAGGCTGGTTCCTCATAGAATCATAGAATTGTAGAGGTGCAAGAGACCACAAGGGCCATCCAGTCCAACCCCCTGCCACGCAGGAAATCACGATCAAGCATCCCTGACAGATGGCAATCCAGCCTCTGTTTAAAGACCTCCAAGGAAGGAGACCCCACCACGCTCCGAGGGAGTGCGTTCCACTACTGAACAGCTCTTACTGTCAGAAAGTTCCTCCTAATGTTGAGGTGGAATCTCTGTTCCTGGAGCTTGCATCCATTGCTCCATGTTCTAGTCTCTGGAGCAGCAGAAAACAAGCTTGCTCCATCCTCAACGTGACACCCCTTCAAATACCTAAACAGGGCTATCATATTGCCCCTTAACCATCTTTTTTCCAGGCTAAACATATCCAGCTCCCTAAGTCTTTCCTCATAAGGCATGGTTTCCAGACCTTTCACCATTTTAGCCGCCCTCCTCTGGACACGCTCCAATTTGTCAATATCTATTTTGAATTGTGGTGCCCAGAACTGGCCACAGTATTCTAGGTGAGGCCTGACCAAGGCAGAATAAAGTGGCACTATTACTTCCTGTGTAATGCATGAAGTGGTCCTTAGGCTCTACGAGAAACAGAAAAATCAACATATTTCATCTGTTTTAATGAAGGCAAATGCTATTTTAACCTACATAACCTACATAACCAAAGCATACGGCTTGTCTAAATGGTGAAAATACTCTTCATAGAATATGAGAATACCCTTTTTCCCAATGGGATCCCGTGGCGATTCAACATATTCTGAAGGAGGGGGGCCAAAAACTCCAAATACTCTGTTGGAAAAGCCCTCGTGGCTTTCCCCATTTTTAAAAAAAAGCTCCTAAGGAAATGTGCATTCCTTGTTGTTGGGACAACTGATGCAATTTGTTGTGCAGTCCAGAGAAGGCAGAACCCAGCATCTGATTGGTCAGACATGATCAGGGGCGGGCTTGCTGTCAAGTATCCAGAAGCACTAGAAATTGTGCACTTTTAAAAACTTTTATTCTTATAAACTGTCCAAAGGGAACCTGGCAGCTCCCAGAGACAACGAGGAGGATGGCCACCATGAGGAAGAGGAGGAGAGCTGTCTGCCGTTTATGGAGCCCTGGTGGCGCAGTGGTTAAATGCCATTACTGCAAGTCACCATGTTGCAAGTTCGATCCCAGAGGGCTCCAAGGTTCACTCAGCCTTCCATCCTTTCGTAGGTCGGTAAACTGAGTACCCAGCTTGTGGGGGCAATTAGCTAACACACATTGGAAACTGTTCAGTGCAGTTAGATGTGTAAATAGCTATTGCTTAAAACAATTTGTAAGCCGCTCTGATAGCCTTGTGGCTGAAGAGCGGGGTATAAATAACTAACTAACTAAATAAAAAATTACCCATTCTGGTGGCAGCGATGGCCTCTGATTCCAGCTGCAAAGGGGCGGGAGGAGCTGCCTGGCCAGCCACTGTTTGAGGAAAATGAAGAGGCAGGTGGCTCTTTGATGCTCTGGCTTCATCTCTCCTTCCCCAGTTAGGCTGCTCCTTCTCTCACGCCTGTCCCACGCCCTCCAAAGCCCGCTGACAGGCGGCTCCTCCTGTCCCTTTGCAGCCGGAATCGGAGGCCACCACCTCCAGAATCGGTTAAGGATGGGTGGCTCTCCTTCTCTTCTTTGCAGTGGCCACCCTCCTTCAGTGTCTCCAGGTGCTGCCAGGTTCCCTTTGCTTTCCTCACCCCCACCACACAAAACAATAGCATGGCCACGATCTTGATTCTCTGCTGTGTAAACATCACAGCAGAGATCTTCGCAACCTATTGGTTTTTTTAAAAAACAAAACACCGTGGGAACAAAATGATGCTGCTGCAAATTGGTAGACCAGGGAGCACCTATGGAACCTCGCCCCTTTTGGAGGTGAAGGGGGGGATATGGAACTGCCCCTTTAGGTCCTGTGAACTAAGGGGTGGGGAAAGTGACCACCTTTGGGGCTGGCCTGAGGGATAAACCCTCTCTTTTAAGTCCTGTGACTTGAGGGAGGGACTTTCGGGTTGGTCTTCCAGATGCTAGCTGACTGAGGAGCAACCTAGCTTATGGGTTCTCCCTTAGGTTCAGGTGTTTTCGCCCACAGGAAGTTAGGGAGGGGTTTTTGGAGCTGACCTGCCCCAACAATTTCCACACTAGGTTGCCTCCCCTGTTGCAGATCTCTTGTGAAATGCTTAAAGAGGTTATAGTTAAATATTTTAAGTAGCCCTTTAGAACCCATTTTATGCATCTGGTCTCTTCATTTCTGTGTCAGCCAGCAATGGGTGTTATGATATCTGAATAGAGTTCCAGTGAGCAGTTCGACTGCTGCATTTTGCACTAACTGTAGCTTCTGAGTTGTCTCCAAGGGCAATGCACATACAGTGCATTGCAGTAGTTTAATTGGGAAATTACCAGTACATGGACTACTGTTTGAGAATGCAGAAACACACAAAGCAAGTACAGATACATTTCATTTCAGAAAATACAGTGGGCCTGTCCTATCCATAGGCTAGCTATCCATGGATTGGAGCTTCTGTGGATTGCCTGCCCCATTATAGTCAATAGAGGCATGTGCACATGGCCATGCCAATGTGGCTGAATGCACGTTGCCACCCACTGACTATAATGGGGCTTGAGCATGTGCATTTTTCTCATCCACAGAGGGCCTGGAACCAAAGCCCCATGGATGGGAAGGGCACACTTTACTAGATTACTTAATACTAACCTGAGGAGAGGAAATTAAAAATTCTTAGTAATGCTGGGAGCTCCCAGGAAATACTTCAGGATGACAAAAACATCATATGGATCTCCAAAATAAAATCAGAAAGCACATGAACAAAACCTGGGAATTCCAGGGTTTGGGGTTTTTAAAATTCACCTGGAGGCAGCATGAGAGCACATATCTAATCTCCACTTTTAGGACACCTTCTGTTAATCAAGTTATAAAAATGGGGCTTGTAAATGTCTGTTCTCTGGAGAATTCCTTAAGATCTCTCCCATCATAATAATCTTTAAAATGCTTAATTTTGCCATAATTTATGACAAGTACTTATCATAATGGAACACCTAGGGTGCATAGATCATATTTAATGTTGCTGGCCTATTTATTTGCATAGCTCATTATGCTATCACTAGATATGTCTTGCAGTACATGGAAAAGACTGAATAGATTTTCTCTTATGTTTAAAGATCCAGAGATAATTTATCCCACACACTAACACTTATCTGGTTAAAGGTACTTTGAAATGCAGAGCTAGCATGTCAGTACAACACCTTGGAATTAACTGGATGCATGCCAGCAAAAGTTACCCTTTAAATACCAAGAGTATTGCATAATGTAAACATGGTATATACTGACTTCAGTTTTAAATGTCTTTTGTTGCAATAATGAGTAAAGTTAAGTGTGTTTCTGTATACTATAAACTGGTACATTTTACTTACAAAAGCATGAATTCCTTCCCCCCCCCCAAATTAGTAAGGATTTCAGAGAGATTAATTCCCATCAACTGAGACTTAAATCTAATACTAGACCAAATTACAGTACACCTACTGAATCAATTAAACTTGGTACATCTGCACTTCTGTACACTCCATTGGTTCAGTGGATCTACTCTATTTGGGGCTACCAATTGGATTTATGATCAAATCACCACCTCACAACTTGTGAGGGCTAAAACATGCTGCTTTTACTATGCAGCCTGCAGCTATGTCAGTGCATTTTCCTACTCAAAACAAAGTGGTGGTGATAGGGAGATGGTCTAGATCAGGACCATAGCATAATGGGTAGGGAGGCTTTGCTCCAAACATGAGGAATCTCTGCTATGTGAGGCTCCCTAATCCAACTCAAAAGCTTCCAGAGATGGACACATTGCAAGTACCAAGCACACTCCCCAGTGTGATTCAGGGAGTAAAGCCTTAAATTTCCCTCCCCTCTCACAGCTCTAGAGCCTGGTCTGGGAACTTTCCAGAACGTGAGGCAGATGGTACTAGAGCTAGCGGATGTGGGAGAAAATCATCAACGCCATATCTCCCTCTTCCTGGTACCTGAAGTGTTCCCACAGGTGAGAAGAAACCACAGAGAATCTGAAAAGCAATTCCTGGCACACTTTTACAGATACCTTTGTCTGTCTGAGAACCCAACATTTCACTTTTGCTCATGATGGCCAATTTAATGCTGAAAACAAGAATGACATTAAATTCAGAAAGTTGCTTTTTGTGTACGTTTACCATCAATCCTTTCAAATATAAACAAATAGTTACATGAAACACAGTTACAGAATCTGGGACATCTCAAAGTCAGGACACCTGTCTGGTATTTCATCATATAATCCTGCTCTTCTTAAGACCTCTGAAATAGTTTCAGTCTCTGTAATATCTTCCCACAATTTGTCAAAGTTAAATGAAGAATTGGATATCTGCCTGTGCAGTAAATAACTCAATACATTCAGAGTCCTTCCATCTGTCGACTAGATGTCTGTTCTTGATGTGACTGTGAATAAAGGATCATAGTGTGACGAGATGCTGCATTACCATAAATCAGGTTTTCTGAAAGACCTTTCTGTTCACATGGCCTGCAGTTGGTAATTACCATGGTAATCTACTCTGAAATATCAACCCCCAAATACATCAAAGAGCCACAACAGTAAACTACTCTACTTACTCACCACCTAAAGGTTAATTTGTCTACAATGATGTTTTCACAGCCAAAGTAATCTTCACTGAGGTGACAGAAATGGGTTTCATGTTAACTAGAAAGAATGGCCAAGAACATGCTTTTTGTTTTCATCTTCAGCTTCTTGCAAAGAAAATTTTAGTGTGAGCTAATTGAGATTGTTAGAAGTATCACACCACTATTTTTTCCAAGTATTTTATTTCTTATTCATTTACTATATATTGAAAAATTGATTTACCAATACTAAGAAATGTGCCTTTGATCACAACACCCCCCAAAAGCAGTGGCAGTCCAAAATTTAAAAGAATTAGTCATTGGTGGCAATATATTCACTACTAACATTTCAAAGCAGGCATATGATTGAAACACAGGCATAAACCCATGTGATACAGAAATATGATGGCTTCATCATGGATTCCAGGCTTTTTTTTTCTGATCATAAGATTAGAAACGAAAGATTAACAGCATAATCCTACACTCAAATGTTTCTATATATTCAATGCTTATGCACATGTGTTTGAAAATAAATGCAAACTGAATACATTATAAAACTGCAATCCTATGCAGAGTTAGGGATGCCTAACCTCATACAATGTGCTGCCCATTAGCCTTCTGTCTGGAATCATTTTATATTCTATTTCTGAAGTGTTTATGACCCCAGCAGAACAAATGGTAACTACCCCATTGGGATCAGGCTCAGGGATACCAGAAATCTACCTTGGTTATCTGCTGAAATAAACTTGCTAGGCACTTTGAGTCACTGCTATTCACTTAGAATTTGTCATAGTTATCATAGAGCCTGAGGATGTGTCCACTACACCTTCTGGTAAAAGCTTCTTGGGATCAATTTCAACTGTAGCTGGAAGGTATGGATAAAATGAATCAGTCTGTCCTATCACATGTAAGTGTGGCCCTTGCCCATCATGGCTTATAAGATCTATCAGAGGTGGGTTGATCAAGTGGCTCCAGAAGATGATACATGACTCGCTGTGTCAAGAGGAGTTGCATGCTGCTTTCTAGAAGGCTGTAGCACATCCTTCCTTGAACAACTCCTTGGCCACAGAAGTATGTGAAAACTATTACCCTATCACTAATATCTTATTTTTGGACAGGGTCTTTGAGCATGTGGTGACTGGGCAACTTTGCATGCTTGCAAGAAGCTTATTATCTTGACCCATTTCAGTCTATTCCCAGGCCAGAGTATGGTATTGAAACAGCCTTGGTTGCCCTAAATGGCAAACTACTGTAGGTGAAAGACAAGAACAATGCTCTCCTGTTGATTCTGCTCGATCTGACAATATAACAATCATGGTATTTTAGTAGACAGGTTCTGTCAGATGTGAGTGAGAGGTACTGCGTTGTAGTGATTCCACTTCTGTCTCTGACTCGTTTCAGAGAGTGGCACTGGAGAACTCCAGTTTAGCCCAATGGCTATTAAGAGTTTCATCTTATCTCCTGTACTGCTGAGGCTACTGGGTAAAGCCATTAGGAGCTTTGGGATTGGGTGCCGTAAGTATGCTGATGACCCTCAACTCTTCTTCTCCTTGTCATCAGAGCCAGATGGGTACATGCTGGACCAATCCCTGGATACTGCAATAGGTTGGATGAGGGCCAATAAACTGAAGCTGAATCCTGACAGGATGGAGGCTCTGTGGACTGGTGAATATTAAGTCTGGGAACTGGGTAAACAACGTCTACTGGATGGAATTGCACTTCCCTGAGGGAGTAGGTGCATAGTTAGGGGATACTCCTGGATCCATCTTGTCACTGGAGATCCAGGTGGACAGTGTGTCTTAGAAGGCTCAGGATCATCTTTGATTGAACTGTGGCCTTTCTTGGATATGAATAACTTCTAAATACAGGATTCCATGCACTGGTAACTTTCCACTTAGATTACATCATCAGCCCTCCACATTTGTGGGTTTAACTTTTGTGGATTTGATTATTTGCAGATTGTTCACTGCCACCTCCACTGCTGCCCTATGCCATTTTTAATAGGGACTGCAAGCCTCATGAGACCGAGAGAGGCTGCAAACATGAGGTGGGGCTTTTAAGTCCCTAATAAAATGGCTTAGGGAAGCAGCAGAAATGGGAACATGTCCCACCAGCCGCCTGCTTTTGCCTTGCAAAGGAACCCTGCCACCTCAAAGGCATCCACAGTGGGTTGAATCCACAGATCATACTTCTTGTGTGTATTAAATATGGTTTGGGGGAGGGCTAGAGATATTCACATTTTCCCCCACTTTCGCAGGAGTCCTGCACACCAGTTAGTGCAAAGTGCAGTATTGCTTGCCAGAAATATCATATAGACACCACATAATACCAGTCTTAAAGGAACTGCATTTGCTGTTGTTACAGTGCTGGTCTGAATTCAAGATGGTGGTGATGACATTCTAAGCACTAAACACTGTGGGTTCTTAATATATGAAGGACAATCTTTCCCTATATATGCCTGCCTGAAGATTCCTGAGGGGCCCTTCTCTGTCTCCCATCAGTAGGCAAAAACATTGTGAGAGGAGATTGGTGAGGCTTCTCTCCTACAGCATCCCAGTTGTGAAATGCCCTCCCCTTGGGGGGTCTGATTGGCACTAACGTTGGTTTCATTGGTTTCATTCTAGCAACAAGTTACACCAAGGCTTTCTATTAAACCCTTTGGAGCTTAACTGATTTTTTTACAATGTGTACATGAACATGGTTTTAAACTGTTTTAACATCTTAAATTGTTTAATATACTTTTAGTCTGTTTAAACTATTTTTAATTGTTTTAAAATCTGAATTGTTTTAAGCTGTTTAAACTGATTTTACTTGGACATTGCCTTGAAATCCTGTAATAGTTTAAACAGTTTAATAAACAATATCCGTATAAATAAATAAATAGAGTCAACATGCTAACAGCCATGTGCAATAAAAAGGTATTGTCAGATATGGAGAAACACTGAATTTTGTACACACACACACACACACAAAATCTTTAGGGATGAATTTACCCCCCACCGAACAGCCTAAAGAGGACTGAGTGACACAGAATGCTGATTGCCTGTGGGGAAAGAAGGGGCTGGAGGAAAAACCAGGTGAAACCAGGTGAAATGGACTAATATGGCAGGAAAAAGAGGAGGCACACAGATATAAAA
The DNA here is from genome assembly GCA_030847615.1 of Gambelia wislizenii. Classification (NCBI taxonomy): domain Eukaryota; kingdom Metazoa; phylum Chordata; class Lepidosauria; order Squamata; family Crotaphytidae; genus Gambelia; species Gambelia wislizenii. The sequence goes on along the minus strand of JAUMIR010000005.1, from coordinate 60,072,632 downwards.
AGGCAAGAGAGAATCATCCATTTGCCTACAAAGGACATTTCACGTTGAGAAGTTATATTTAAATGTGTAAAGGGTCAGAAGTGAGAACTACCAGAGAGATCAACAGAGAAATTCAAATTCTAATGAAATCAAGACTGGGCACCAGTGTGTCTATTCCCTCCTTCCTCTTCCCCCAAACCCAAAAGAGAACAAGCAAAGAGAATAGTTTCTGTTCTTAGTTATCTAATGTGAAACACCGAAAGAAAGAAATTAAAAATAGCCCTACAGTGCAAATTCCAAAGCAAGTGCAATTCAATGCTCCCATGTTTCAGGCTGGAAGGGGTTATGTTTGGGAAAGAGTGACTTATGACAGCTCAGCAGTGTAATTCACACTGAATAAAGCCTGGAGTGTACAACAACTAAGTTGTGCCATTGTGGATTCAAACAAACCTGGAATCCAGAACAAAACTGGGCTGATTTAGACAGATTCAGAAGATGTGTGGATTGGCATGAGACTCCTCCAGAGCACAATGAATCCCAATCTCAACATTACTGAAGATGTATTAGCAGATGAAATTTAAAGACTGGCAACTGTAGCTCCTAATGACAGGGAAGGCTTTCCAAACAGTGTTACTGAAGTAGTATATCACAGGACTCATTCTAGTCAGTGCTCTCTCCCAAGACAGTTATATTGATGAAAACATCTGAGGGACTGGGAGAGTATAGCACAGGATACTTGCTTAGAAAATGCAAGTTGTTCAAACTGTTCTGCATCTGCCACTCTCCACAGTATGCTCCACAACTATAATCCATTTCTGTCCTATTGCACATTCTATGACTTTGTTGCCAATTCAGCTGAAAGCAAAATGTTATTAGACTGTTTTCCATCCATCATAACACCCTAGGGCCCTAAATATAACTTTCTGAAATATTGCAGGTTTAATGGCATACACAACTTTCATACAAATGGACCAGAAGGAGGAAGAGGAGAGAAAAAGGAAGAAGGTGGTAGATAGAAAAATTACTTTCCTAAAGAGGCAAAACTGACCCACTCCATGATCGTCTTCTCACTGCAATTGAAGACTTCTGTGTTTTGGGGGAAAGGGTTTTTAATACTATAAGGTGCTGCATTGTCAGTATTAGAGATCTGAATATCCTGAAGGCATGATCCCATCAGATTTCAGAAGCTAAGCAGGAGCAGACCTGGTTAGAACTTGGACAGGGGACAAGGTACATACACACACACACACGTACATACATACACATACCCACTATCAGTACTTCTTGTTTTTTTTTTTAAATAGAGATGCTTTAAAAATTACAGTTGTCCCTCTGTATCCACGGATTTGGTATCCATGGATTTAAGTATTCACAACTTGAAAATATTCTTTAAAAAATAATAATCCAAAAAGAAAACCTTGATTTTGCCATCTAATATAAGGGACACCATTTTGCTATGCCATTTCATATAATGGGACTTGAGTATTCACGGATTTTGGTATCCACGGGGGGTCGTGGAACCAAACCCCAGCAAATATGAAGGGACAACTGTACTTTTAATTCTAGTGATAGTTTAATGGTATTTTAACTGTTGTCTGTTTTTCATAATGTGAGCTTTTATCTGTTTCTACTTTCATTTGTAAATGACCTTGAGTCCCAGGGCTGGGAAAAGAAATAAAAATTATAATAAGAAAAGTGTATTACAGTCCTCTCCCCTAACTATGAGTACCACCTCCACAACTTTTCAGCTTATACCCTTCTGAAACACTACAGTCTTCTTGAGTAGGACCCCTTCTGTACTGTATGACATTTTCATAGCAACTGCTCTCTCTCTCTCTCACACACACACAATATAGCAGGGTTAAAACACGTTTTTTCCCCCAAACTGTAATGACTGCTCTTACATAAATCTTTCTGTATCTATTCATCTAAAACTTGGCAACCTCAATCCCCCCAGAAGAAGTAACTGTCCTGAAAATTCCATCCAATTCCACCATGAAATAATTAGTTTCTTGATATATTCTGCATCTCTAGGGCTGCAGTCCAATGCACATTTCTACGAGATTAAACCTAACAACCCAGTGAGATGTAAACATGGAAAAATGTATATATACCAAAACTGAGCTCTGACAACAATAATAAATTAGAAAATTGAGAACATGTACATGTTTATTCAGCAATAACTTCCACTGAGTTCAATGTGACTTCTTGTTGCTGTGTGCCTTCAAGTCATTTCTGACTTATGGAAGCCCTATCATGGGAATTTCTTGGCAGAATTTGTTCAGAGGGGATTTGCCTTTGCCTTCCTCTGTGGCTGAGAGAGTGTGACATGCCCAAGGTCACCCAGTAGGTTTCCATGGCCAAGCAGGGATTTGAACCTTGGTCTCCCAGTGTCCTAGTCTAACACTCTAACCATGACTCCACACTAGCTTTCTTTCAATGGGATTTACTCCCCGATAAATATAGGTAGGACTGCATCCTAAATTGGCCTAATGAATCCTAAAGTAGTGGTTCTTAACCTATGGTCCAGTGAGCCCCCAGGGGTCCGTTATGTCCTCACAGGGGGTCCGCGAAGGCTTGAAGGCTGCTTGACCCACCTCCTCTCTGCAGTGGAGTGGCAATGTGACAGGATCCAAAATAAAGGGTGGCCGGCTGGCTTAGCCTGGGCATAGCCATTCAATCTGCTCCAGCCACAAACTTGTAGGAAGAAACAGCAGAAAAGTCTTTCCTCCCCCTCCAATGCCACTTAGGGAAGGTTTAATGGATGGTGTAACTGTATTGTTATTGTTGTTGTTTTTAGGGTTTTAAATCTTGAGTTAAGTCTTGGGGGTTCATGACAACTAAAGATATTTAAAAGAGGTCCCTGGTAAACAGAAGCTGAAGAGCTACTGTCCTAAAGAGTACTGTACAGTACTATATCTCAGTCCTAAAACTGTGTTGATTCATTAGAGAACCTATTTTTTAATGCAGAAATCCACACACACTGATTGACAGTCCATAAAACTAATTATTTAAATGAATCTCATTTAAGCCAGAAACATCCAAAACATGTTTGGTTATATTTCAAGTTAATGAAGCCACATGAGGCTGCCTAGATAAAAGAACCAAAAGTAACAGTGCTCTGGAGCAACTTTAACCTAAGATGTTTTAATTGCAAGCTTTGAAAGTTCCTTTGGGAGGAAAGTTTTAAAAAGAAGCATAAGGCAAAAATATGTTGTCATATCTGGTATGGTGCACGAAAAGCTGAATATGAAATAGATGTAAAATTGCTTAGCTAATTCCCTAGTCTTTTAACCCAAGTGATATGCAATCCCTTGTATTTTCCCTGAACAATGGAAAAAGCAGCAAAAATTAATACATTACACTGACAGCCTGAATCAGAGGGGGAGGAGTGCAAACAGACACCCACATCTGGCTGCCAAGATCATTTTTGCACGTGCATACACATATACATACAAACACACCTCTGCTGAGAAAAAGGTTCCCAACCCAAACTGATTTTTCTGCATCTGAAAACCTCCAGGAAGTGCAAGTTTGCACTGAAGCAGGTCCCGGCACTCTTTTCTCATCCCCAATATCAAAAGTGGATTTCGTATCACTTCTAGCTTTGATTTTTCTAAAATTAATTTTGCTTATTTCCAGGCTCATTGCATTCTATGGAAGGCCCCATTTTTGCAGAAAATGGGCTGCCAGACTTTCAGAACTTGCCTACCCTAACCTAATTTTACACTTTCCAGAGTCAAAGAATCATAGAGTGCAACCAGATGGCCACTGAGGCTGCATCTGCACTGCAGAAATAAGACCATTTGACACCACTTTAACTGCCATGGTTCAATGCTGAAATTCTGGGATTTTTACTTTTGTGAGCTATTTAGCATTCTCTGTTAGAGAGTTCTGATGACACAACAAACTAGGAATCCCAGGATTCCTTAGCATTGAGCCATGGCAGTTAAAGTGGTGTCAAACTGCATTATTTCTGCAGTACAGATGTAGCCTGAGTGAACAAAATGCTCAACAAGTCCTTAGAGCTTGTCTAGATAAGCAAAATACCCCATCAGTCTTGCTCCGTCTCAGAGCCCTGCACTCTTGACGATGCAGGGCATTTGCCCCGTTGTGCCCCTGGGCACTCCTCACCACCCCTGGAAGAGAGACAGGGTGAAGATGGGATAAGGCCCACTAGAACGTTTTTAAAAAATACCCATTATACTCCATTACTGCTGAAAAAAAGATTGGGCCTTGTATATCCACAGGAGCCCATCCCTGCAGGCCAGTCCTTGCTGCTGGTGAGCCTCGGTGGCACAGTGGTTAAATACCAGTACCACAGCCACAACGTTGGAAGTTCGATCCTACAGGGTTCCAAGGTTCATTCAGCCTTCCATCCTTCCATAGGTCAGTAAAATGAGTACCCAGCTTGTGGGCAATTAGCTAACATGTTGTAAACTGCTTAGGGAGTGCTTAGCACTGATGAACAGTATAGAAATAGAAGTGTTATTGCTATGGCTGTTGCGGTCTCCCTGGCTCTCCCAGAATGAAGGAAGGAGTCCCACAGCATGTGACCAAGGCTGGGGGCCTTGCAGGGGGCCTTGGGTACACATTGCTGGCCCCCTTCCTGCCTTCTGAGTCAGTGAGAAAAATGGCAGGAGCAGGCTGGCGGGCTCGCCAGGCCTTCCTCCCGTTTCATGGAGAGAATGGGGGAACAACAGGCCAGACCCATGGCAGGGAGCTGGTGTATCCTGGCTTGTGTATATGAGCCCCTAGTCTGATCCAGCAGGGTCTTATGCCTGTTTGCATGTTTACTAGGACAGAAATCTCTAACTATATACAGCCAGGCTGAATCCTGAGCATGCACAGGACTAGAACCTTGTTCTTGAATATTATAAAGTAGACTCTAAAGATACTTTCCAGCCTTTTGCAACAGATCATAATGACTGGAACCTTATTTACTCAAGGGTAAGCTCCATAACTTAAGATTTCAGACACAGGTTTTTAGAATGCTTGCTTTTTAATCAAGTAGTCTAGGACAATAGCAATTTTGATCCTAGCATATTTATGATTCAGAATCCATTCCTTTCCCACAGTGCTTTCTCCCCTCAAGGGCTGATTTTGTACTGCATATGCAAATCCATGAGGCATTATTCCAAGGGGAGATTCCTCTTTGAATAAGAAGAGAGGACTCAGGAGAGGGAAACTCAAGATGAAGAATTCCACTTAATTTTTCCTACCCAGCATGAACAGCCAGTACACTCTGGCTCTTATCCAAAGTTTTGGGTATGCACGCTAACAAAAAGCTTTCTGCCTCAAACGCTAGGGAAATCCTCTTATGTCAGAGGGAATTGTGCCCATGGATTTCCTCTCCTTGCAATTACATTGGGCCCACCCATCGTGGATACCAAAATCTGTGGATGCTCAAGACCCATTTATTTACAATGGCATAGTAAAATGGTGTCCCTTATATAAAATGGAAAAATCAAGGTTGCTTTTTGGATTCCCCCCCCCAATCCATGGATGGTGGAATCCGTGGATAAAAATAAGTGGATACAGAGAGCTGACTGTATTTAAACCAGGGGTAGAGTACTCTGGCGCTCCTAATATTGAACTCTAATTCCCATCAGTCCTAGCCAGCATGGCCAATTGTCAAGAAAGGTAGGTGTTGTAGTCCAATTGCATCTGGAGGGCTGTATCCTCCTCATGCCAAATTTAAATCAATACTACTGAGTCCTCACATATGCAGGACCAAAGAATTCCGGTAGTGGGCTGTATATATATGCTTTCTAGGTGGCTCAAAAGGATAAGTGGGATAGAGTACACCATAGCATTAGTCCCATCATTGTGGGTTTATCTTGCAGCTCTGTATTTCAAACTATATTAATAAGGTTCTAAGAATATGAGTTTCTCTTGTCAAGGGTTAAATTCTGTGTTCTTCCTTTTAGTATACTATGTAAGCCTGTAATCTGTACATGAGCGCCAATGTGGTGTAGTGGTCTGAATGTTGAACTAGGGCTCTTGGAGATCAGGGTTCAAGTCCTTGGTCATGGAAAACCATTGGGTAACCTTGGGCAAGTCACATGTTCTCAGCCTCAGAGGAAGACAATGGGAAACCTTTTTATGATAGGTTCATCTTAGGGTTGCCATAAGTCAAACATGACTTAATGCCACACAACAACAATCTGAACATGCTTATTTGGAAAAAAGACTGATTAAATTCAATGAGTCTTCGTTCTGAGTAGAACAGTAATAGGAAAAGCGTGGTCATCCACATATTGTTGGAGTACAACTCCCACCAGCCCTAGCCAGCATAGGTAATGATGAGGAATGCTGGGAGATGCTTTCTAACAACATCTGGAGGACCATGTTTTGCCCATCCCTAGGACAGATACAGATTGTGCTGAAACATGATCTAAGATAATCAAGAATTAAACCACGTTTATTTTTAAATCACAAGACTGACTTGCATGGTCATGACAAGATTTCTCATATGAAGCAGGCAACTGTGCTTCATGGAAAGCAGGCAACTGTGCTTTTGGAAAATATTACAATGGGAGATGAAATGTGGTTCTCCAGCAGAGCTATGGGCAATGGAAGAGAAGCAGTGACTAGGGGCAGGAGAGGTAATGTAATGGAGTTTAAATCTGCAGCAGCAAAGTCAGGGTAATGTGGGCACAAATGCTCCAGACTGGATGTCTATGTGGCCTCCACAATACACAGCACCAAGAATATTGATACACTATATTATAATGCTTTGTGCTTATCCAATTTCCGAAAATCTGTAGCCTATGGAAGGTGAAAGCATTAAGACAGTACAATCTGGAGTCTCTTTACTTGGAAGTAATCTCCACAAAGTTCAACAGTACTTACTCCCAGGACAGCATGCATAGGATAGCAGCCTTAGAGAACCATACATCAAATTAGCTGGTCTTTGCTTTAAAGCAATTACATCAACGCAAGTGTGAAATTATCCCAAGTCCCACTCTTTCTTTTTCTAGAGAATAAATGGATCCTTTCGTTTATCCTGGCAAAGAGCTGCAGGACATCTTAAGGCTAGGATCCTAGACAGCAGAACTCACTAGTGAGTAGATATGTATGGTATTATTGCACTCAAAGACTTTACTAGAGTCACCATGGTGCAGTTGTTTGTGTTTGGACTAGGATTTGTGGGGACTAAGGTTCAAATCTTGACCATGGAAACTCAGTGGGTGACCTTTTGCAAGTCATATTTTCTCAGCCTAAGGGGAGGGGGGGCAATGACAAACCTCCTCTGAATAAATTTTGCCCAGGGTCTCCATAAGCCAGTGTGTGTAACACCACCTCCACCAAGGAGACTTCAACAGCACTTCCACCTTTCTCAGGTGCCATACAATAGTCTGTGCCTTTTTGGCTGCTGCAGACCAAGCTTGGGAAATCCTTCTCTTTCTACTGAAACCTCTCCTGGCACACACCCTACACCGCTTTCTTTTTTAAAAGAAACTTTTTACTGGAGTTCCCCTTTGTTGGCAGGAGCCGACCCAGAAAGAGAAACTAATAATCATAATTAAGGGTTACCTTTCCTATCTTACCTGCGGGACCCCGCCAGGGCTTGTGCTACCCGCCCCCCGCCCCGAAGTTTGGGAAAGGGAAGCAGTACCGTCAATGAAAGGCGACCGGGCGGTGGGTGGGTGGGGGGAGAGAGAAGGGCCCACCCTGGAGGCAGCGAGGTCTGCCAACCGGGTGCCATACCGGGCAAGGAGGGGGTCTTTGTCCCGTTTCCCAGTCGCCAGAAACAGCCTCCCGGGGAGCGAAAAGAGGGTCCGAAGAGGCGGCCGGGCACCCACCGGCGCCTGGCGCTCCCTCCGGCCTCCCTGGCCTTGGGGGGAGGGGGCTGCTGGCGGCCTCGGGGGCGGGGGTTGGGCTCGCCGCCTGGGAAGGTCCTCCTGGGTTCCTGGGTGGGCCGCGGAGGAGGAGGAGGAGGGGGCGGCGAGGGGGCGCCTGGGCGGCGCGAGGCTCTGCCAACAACTCCCCCCTCCCCTCCCCTCCCCTCTGCTCCACTACCTGCAGCGGGCGGCGGCCGGAGCCCAGAACGCGCGCCCGGCTCCACAGAAGCGCCAGCGCCGCCCGGGCCCGGGGTCCACCTTGCCGCCGACGCCCCCCGCCCCAGCCGCCCCGGGTCTCAAAGCCCGCCGGTACTCCGGCTGAGAGCGAGCGAGGTATGAGCGGAGGCGGCGGCATGGCCCGAGCGCTGCTCGTCGGGGCGCTGCTTCCCTTCCTCTGCAGCCTGACGGCGCCCCCGGCCAGCCAAGGGCAACCGGAGCCCGCCGAGGAGCCGTCGCTTCTCCGCCTCCGCCCAGCCATACCCCAGCCCGGCGCTCTGGACAGCAGCAGCAGCAGCATTGGCGACGGCGGCGCCTCGGCGATCCTAGTGGCCAACCGGGGGCTGCGGGTGCCCTTCGGCCGCTCCGTCTGGCTCGACCCGTCGCGGGACCTGGTGCTCCGCGTGCAGCCCGGCGACAAGTGCGCGGTGAGGGTGCTGGAGAGCGGCCCCCCGCCCGCCCCTCACCGCCCCGGCGCCCTGGCCCCCAAGCGCTTCCCGTGCGCCTTCGGCCCCGGCGAGGTGAGCTACACCCACTACGGCGCGCGGAGCCCCGGCCGGGACCGCCTCAGCCTGCAGCTCCGCTACGACTCGCCCAGCCGGACCCTGGTGGCCCCCTTCACCCTCGAGGTCGAGGTGCTGGCCCAGCAGCTGCGCCTCCTCCGCCGCAACCTGCCCCTCGTGGTGGAGAAACTGCGCGGCCTCAGCCCGCCGCTGGACGCCCGGGTGCTGGCCTTCGACGAGGCCGGAGGAGGGGAGGGCGCCCGCCTCCGCTGCCGCCTCACCGCCTTGCCTCACCCGCCGGGCAGCGGCAACCACCTGCCCGCCTACGGGCGCCTGCTCGACGCCGACGGGCGCCCCCTGCCGCCGGGCTACAGCAACGACTGCGCCCGCTTCCTCGACGACGGCATCCGCTACCAGCACACCGGCGCCGCGCCCTCGCCCAACCGCGACTACATCCCCATGCGCGTCGAGGTGGGCCCCGAGGACGGCGAGCCCTCCTCCCTGGAGAGCCAAGGCGAGCAGGAGTACTTCCAGGTGGTGGTGCGCATCCGCGAAGGGGCCGAGAACACCCCGCCCAAGCCCAGCTTTGTGGCTCTGCTCATGATGGAGGTGGACCAGTTTGTCCTCACCGCCATCACCCCCGACATGCTGGCCGCCGAGGATCTAGAAAGCCCTTCGGACCTGCTGCTGTTCAACCTCACCTCGCCCTGGCCCGGCGCAGGCGGGCAGGACGGGACGAGGGCAGAGGATCCTCGTCTTCGGGGATACTTAATCAGCACCGACGACCCCAGCCGGCCGCTCACGTCCTTCACCCAGCGAGAGGTGAGGGAGCTGAAGATTGCCTACCAGCCCCCCACCGTGGACTCTGACCAGGAGCGGCTCTTCCAGCTGGAGATGGAAGTGTTGGATCCTGAGGGGGCCTCCTCAGAGCCGTTTGCCTTCATGGTGGTGGTGAAACCCATGAACACGTTGGCACCAGTGGCCATCTTTAACCGGGTTGCAGGTCCCCAGATGATGCTTTTTGAAGGCCAGTCAAGGCCCCTTTCAGGCAATCTTGAAATCAGTGACGAGGACAACCTGGATGATGTAAAGGTGTGGGTTACAAGGGGTCTAAAACATGGTGAGCTCCAGGTTTTGGGTGCATCACCTGGTCGACAGTATTTTACCCCAGCAGAGCTGGAAGCTGGACGGGTAATTTACCAGCACGATGGCAGCGAGCACAGTTATAGTGATAACATTGTCTTCCGGATGGGAGATGGGCAACACCAGGTGGAGTTTCTTTATCCAATCACTATAGCCCCTGAGGATGATCAGCCACCTCTCCTCAATGCCAACACTGGCTTGGTCCTAAGTGAGCATCAGGTGGTCCAGATCTCCCCTTTTGTCCTCAGTGCTACAGACATAGACTCTGATGATGCAACCATTCGATTTGTACTCAAAGAGCCTGAAAACTCTCCAGATACATCAAGCTATCGACGTCTTGGTGTGCTTTTGCTGAGACAAGCAGAGATCCCATCCTCTTATGAGAAAGGGGAGCATATGGAGGGAGATCTTGCTGCTTCGTCCACCTGGCACTTCCTGGAGAGTGAAGGTGTATATGAGAAGGAGGTGACTGAGTGGCTGCAACAGGATATCTTGGATGGGAAGTTGTTCTACAGGCACACAGGGCCTCATAGCACTAACCTAGTGATGGACCAGTTCACATTCTATCTCCAGGATGATAATGACCCTCCAAATCAGTCTGGAGAGCAGGTGTTCATCGTCAAGATCCAGCCAGTAGATAATCTACCCCCAGAACTGTACCCAGGTTCCACCTTACAGATGACAGTCCTTGAGTATCAGATCACCCACTTCAGGAAACGCTATCTGCGTTACACTGATTTGGATACAGATGACAGGGAGCTGAGATACACTGTGCTCACACCACCAACTGACACTGATGAAAACCACCCCGTGCTGGCTGGAGAGATTGTGTTGACTGACAATCCTTTGGTGGCCATTACACACTTCACTCAGGCACAAATAAATCATCATAAGGTGGCCTATAAGCCACCAGACCAGGAGCTTGGCATCACCCCAAGAGTGGTGCAGTTCACTTATAGCGTGGAAGACACATCAGGCAATTCTGCTCTAGGCACCTTCACTTTCTTCCTGCAACCAGTGGATAATCAGCCCCCACAGATCACTAATGCTGGCTTTACTGTGTTTGAAGGGGGTAGCTTCCTTCTCACCAGCAGTCAGCTAGATGCCACAGATAAGGATACAGACACTGACCGGATTGTCTTCACCTTAATGGAGGCGCCGCAGCATGGCCAACTGCGCTACTTGGAGGAAGGTGTGATGGTGCAAGGCGAATCTTTCTTGTTAGATGACATTGCTAATGGTCGCATATCCTACCAGCATAGTGGTGATGAATTCACAAGTGATTCTTTCCAGTTGGAAGTGAGTGATGGGGTCCATCAAGTTCCAATCATTGTTAAGATTGCTGTTCAGCCAGTGGATGATGAACGACCCAGCATCACCATCCCTGGCAGTAATGGACTTTTGGGGGCCTTTATTGATGTGCTAGAAAATAGTGCCACTGAAATAACAACTTCTCTTATTCAGGGGACAGATGAGGATACTGATGAACTGGCATTGACTTTTATTGTGGAGGATCCCCCCAAGTTGGGTGATATCTTAGTGGATGGGGTACCCTCTAAGAGGTTCACCCAGCAAGACCTGATTAGTGGAACAGTCGTTTATGCTCACAATGGTGGTGAGATTGGTTTGAAAAAGCTGTCTGATTCCTTTAATCTTACTATCTCGGATCTCTCCAGTGAGTGGGTGGTGGGAGGCAGCACTGTGGAAGGGGTGCGTGTAACTGTGACTGTTTTGCCAGTGGACAACATTGCTCCTGAGGTTATGGTGGGGGAAGAACCATTTACTGTTTATGAGGGAGGGAAAAATGTGCTAAACTTAAATTTACTGGATGTAGAGGATGTAGATACTCCCAGGGATGACATCTTGTGTACCATTGTAGTACAGTCTACTTCTGGGTACCTAGAGAATATCTCTCCAGCCCCAGGGTCTGAAAAATCCAGGGTTGGGACTGCCATCAGTGCATTTTCCATCAAAGATGTTCGTCTTGGGCACATCTACTATGTGCAAAGCATCCATAAAGGGGTAGAACCTGTAGAAGATAGATTCACTTTCCACTGTTCTGATGGCATCAACTTCTCACCACACCAGTTCTTTCCCATTGTCATTATCCCAACCAATGATGAGAAACCAGATCTATATGTACGTGAGTTTGTGGTGCTAGAGGGGATGAGCTTGGTGATTGATACTCCTATTCTCAATGGTGCTGATGCTGATATTCCCCCAGATGAGTTGCGCTTCTTCATAACTGTGCCTCCCAAACATGGGCAGATTGTTAACCAGCTACCTACTGGCACAGTGTCAGTACGCAATTTCACTCTGGAAGAAATCCGGGAAGCCTCTAGCATTGTATATGAGCATGATGACTCAGAAACTAAAGAGGATACTTTCAGAATCCAGTTGACTGATGGCCTGCACATAGTGGAGCAAGAAGTTTTAATTATGGTTATTTTGGTGGATGATGAAACACCTAGATTGTCTATCAATGATGGATTAGATGTGGAAATAGGTGAGTCCAAAATTATCACTAACCGGGAACTCAAGGCTACTGATATAGATTCAGAAGACAAGACACTCATGTATATTATTCGTTTGGTACCCAGGCATGGCCTTCTGCAGCGCATGAACAAAGAAGGAGAAGTGTTAGGCAATATCACACTGGGCATGAATTTCACACAGAATGACATAGACCAGGGTTGTATCCGTTATATTCACACAGGCCGGCAGGGAGTCCGTGACTTGGTTAAATTTGATGTCACTGATGGCATGAATCCTTTGATAGACAGGTATTTCTACATTACCATTAGTGGCATTGATATGGTCTTTCCTGAGGTGATCAATAAAGGAGTGACTCTAAAAGAAGGTGGAAAAGTGACCCTCACTACTGACCTGCTGAGCACAAGTGACATTAACAGCCCAGATGAGCTTCTCCAGTTCAGTATTACTCGAGCCCCAAGCAGAGGTCATTTGGAGAACTCTGACCGCCCTGGAGTTTCTGTCACTACTTTCACTCAGCTTCAGCTAGCTGGAAACAAGATTTATTACATCCACACTGCAGAGGATGAGGTGAAGATGGATAGTTTTGAGTTTGAAGTGACAGATGGCTATAATCCAGTCTTCCGTACTTTCAGGGTATCCATTACTGATGTGGACAATAAAAAGCCAATTCTGACCATCCATGACCTGACAGTTCAGGAAGGGGAAACCAAACTGATCACCCCATTTGAGCTGAATGTTGAGGATCGGGACACACCTGACCATCTCCTCCATTTCATAATAACCCAAGTCCCAGTGCATGGCCAGATTATTTACAATAACAGTTACTCTGTGACCAGTTTTACTAAGCAAGACCTGAATGAGAACATGATCAACTATAGGCACGATGGCACAGAAACCAGTCAAGACAGCTTCTCTTTCACTGTCACTGATGGAACACATTCAGACTTCTATGTTTTTCCTGATACTATCCTTGAAACACATCATCCACAGACAATGAAGATCCAGATCAATTCCTTGGACAACGGTGTGCCACAGATAGTAGTGAATAAGGGTGCCTCGACCCTGAGGAGTATTTCAACAGGACACCTAGGGTTCCTAATTACCAGCAAGTATTTGAAGGCAGAAGACAGAGATAGTCCACACAAACTGTTGAAGATCAAGATCACAGATGAGCCAAGGCATGGGCTTCTTATTAATACCGCCCTAGGAAACGGAAGTGTTAAAGCTTTCACACAAGGTTAGTGCTAATGGGTTTCTGTCTTATTTACTGATACCATTAGATATTTAATTTCAAGTAAACAGAAATTTGTTTATTTTATAATCTTGGCACCATATAGATTCCTTACCAGTAGTCATTTACTCTATGACAGTTGCACAGAAGCCAGTCCATTGTGGGATAACTGGTCCTTGGTCTGTAGTCACAGAATATATAGGAGTACTTGTGAAATGCTAAGAGGGTTAGAAATGTTACAAAATAAGTGCTGAAGACTGAACTTTACTCACCCTAAGCTATGGTTCTTAGTTACAGGTTGAGTCTGTCTTATCCGGAATTCTGAAATACTCCAAAATAGTCCGCATGAGTGACACCTTTGCTTTCTGATGGTTCAGCATTTTACACAAACTTTGTTTCATGCACACAATTGTTAAACATACTGTGTATAAAATTATCTTCAGGCTATGCAAATAAGGTGTATATGAAACATAAATGAATTTCTTGTTTATCTCATTATGTATATTCCAAAATCCAAAATACCTCTGGTCCCAAGCATTTCGGATAAGGGAGACTCAACCTGTATAGTCAGAGGACACATAAATAATATGTTCATGCTTTACACCACAGGTGGAGGACAATTTGCCCTCCACATATTTTGTGTTGCCACTCCCATAATGCCCCGGCATTGGCCATCCTGGCTAAGGCTTTTGGGAATTGAAGCCCAAAACATCTGGAGGACCAAAGGTTTGTTACCTTTACACTAACCTGGGCATGCTGTTTTCTGTTCTCCTGGCTTTGCTCTTGAAAACATGATTCCACATTCTGATCAACTTTGAAGTCTGGTTAACATTAGCCATGGTTAAGGATGATACAAATGTAAGCCTTGTTCTTGCTTAAGAACCATGTTGGAAGAGAGTGGTTCAAGTGGATTCAACCTCTGCTGCTGCTTTTAACCATGGTTAAATAATTTCAAACATGATGTTTCATGTTATCAGCTCTAGGCAGTCTCAGGGCAAGAGTGAGGATCATATGACCTTCCAGATGTTGTTTAACTGCAACTCCCAGCAGCCCTAGCCAACTTAGTCAATGGTGATGAATGCTGGGAGCTTCAGTCTAACAACATCTGGAGGGCTGCATGAGTTACAACCCTGCTTTGACCATGTCTTAAACAATCCTCTTAAAATGAATTTAGAAATACTGTACTTTAAAACATGCTTAAAACTTAAAAGATAAAAGTTCAGCACTCCCTATTAAAAATGCTTCTGCCACAACCAGTTAAAAGTTCTTTGCCTGATGGCAAAAAGATAATTGAGAGGGGACCAACTGAGCTTCCCACAGGTGGAGATTTTAGTCTGGCAGCAGCCACTGAGAAGGCTTTTCTCTCATGTTCTCATGAAATGCCCCTGTGATGATGGTGGGACCAAGGAACTGATTCACGTTTACTTAGAAATAAATGTCATTCAGAAGAATGGGTTTACTTCTCAGTAAATATGTTTAGGATTACAGGCTAATAAACACTTTGAAAAACTTAATAGATTGATTTATTTAGGTATTTATATCCTGCTCTTCAGCCATAAAGACTCCCAGAGTGGCTTACAAATATTTAAGCAATAGCACTTTACACATCTACACCACATTAAACAGTTTCCAATGTGTGTTAGTTAATTGCCCCCACAAGCTGGGTGCTTATTTTACCAATCTACGAAAGGATGGAAGCCTGAGTGTACCTGGACCCCTTGGGATTGAACTTGCAACATTGTGGCTGCAGTACTGGCATTTAACCACTGTGCCACCAGATTTAAAACACATGGACTTTGTTTTTCTTGCTTTATGAAGCCTTGGACTGCTGTAAAACACTATGTGGAGCTACCCTTGAAGAGAATTTGAAAACTTCAGATAATACAAAGAGCTGCAGCCAGAATATTTCCTGGGGCAGGCTACAGCAGCTCCACTGGTTGCCAGTTTGTGTTTGTGCACAAATCAAATTGCTAGTTATGACCTATAAAGTCCTATATGCCTCAGGTCCAGGCTATCTAACAGACTACATCTTTCCCTGTGTGACCCTGCCTGGGCCCTGAGATCTGCAGAAGAGGCCCTTCTCTCAGTTCCACCACTGCCATAGGCATGGTTGGTATGGATGTTGGAGAGCCTTCTCAGTGGCTGCCCCTAGAGTCGAACTCCCTTCTGAGGGAGGCCAGAATGGCTCCCTCCTTGCTGTCCTGTCTTCAGGCAAACCCTTTTTTTATTATTATTCTGACAGGCTTTTAAAAGAGAAAAATTTTAAAGAATGGGCTGAGCATGCTGTTTTAAACTGAACTATCTGTAATTTAAAAAATATTTTTAATTATATTTTATCATGGTTTAAATTGTTTTAATGCTATGAATGGTTTAATTCCCTTTTAATGTTCACTTTCAGTAAGTTTTTAGCTGTATTATTCTTTTTAAATTTTAAGCTGCCTTGAGTCTCAATTTTTGGAGAAAGGAGGAATACTACTACTGATTATGATGTTTAGAAACCCAACTCATTACTGTCACATTATGCATTTTTGGTAATGCAATCTGCATCATCATCATCATCATCGGAAGTTGTAGTAGTAGTAGCATCCCTCCTTTCACCAAAAATTGGGATTTGAATGGGGACTACAAAACTAGAAGGGAGGTCCTACTAAATTTAGTAATAGTAGGGCCTCCATTCTGATTTTGTGTTGAACTTTATTATTGTTTTATACTGGGAGTTTCTTCTGAGAATACTTTGTATTGAAAAGTGGGGTGGTAAATATCCAAAGCAAATAATAAAATAAATAAGCATGTGAAGGATATTAGTAAGTTGCGAGCAGATCCTCAAAAATAGCTTTCTACTGCACAGGCCTGTACAAATCTACTGAGAAGCAAGGCCCACTCAATTCAATAAGATTTAAATATCCATAGGACTGAAGCCTGACAGTTCAAACTGCTCTGAGAAAGCTTCTGATGTCATCACTGTGGTGATCCAGTGACTCATGCAGCTTTTTCTTCTCCCTCTCAGCTGATATCGATGACATGAAGATCTGCTATGTCTTGAGGGAAGGTGAAAATGCAACTAGTGATATCTTCTACTTCTCAGTGGAAGACAGTGGTAAGACAATATATTGTTCTTAGAGTGGTACATTTTAAAATCAAAACAGCAGTATTGAATTCAATTACAGTTGTCCCTTCATATTCTCTGTGGTTTGGTTCCAGGACCCCCGTGGATACCAAAATCCGTGAATACTCAGTCCCATTATATGCAATGGTACATCAAAATGGTGTCCCTTATATAAGATGGCAAAATCAAGATTTGCTTTTTGGATTATTATTTTTTAAAGAATATTTTCAAGCCGTGAATACTTAAATCCGTGAATACCCAATCCGTGGATGCGGAGGGGCAACTGTACACCAATAAATGCTTGTTTGTGAGTTCATTGCAGTTGAGACATAGCTTTGCAAAGAACGTTTACTGTGTATATTTTAATTTTTCCTCTAGTGCAATTATGCACGTATTTATTCTGTACAGGTTTAGTAACTGTGCATAACTTTGACTTGCTGCAAATCTACAGGAAGCTGCTGTCTTTAAGTACGGTATCTGGAATTAGGTTACAAGAATTTGTGTGGCCTTTCTGTACTCACACAAATTTCTACCAAACTCTCTGTCTGGATTTGATATTATGTGTGTGACTCTGTTTAGGTTCTGAAGTTCTGTTTTTAGCTTCCCTTGAGATCCCTTTTCGTTCAGCTTGCTGGTACCAGATTTGAGTGGGTGTGCAGACCTACATCTAAGCAGCCCTGAAAGGATACCCACATCCTTATGGCCTGTTTGAAAGCCTTAACTCCCAGTACAATTGGATTCCACTCGCTTTGCCCCAGATTCATGTGGTTTTAAGTTTATTATTGCTGAAAGTGTATCTCTTGTAACCTGGTTCTAACTACTGTGACTTTAAAAGCTGCCTCACACATAGAAATTCAACAATGGCCTCAGTCCTTGGGATCATGAATTTTCCTTCTTACTCTTCTAAACAGATGATTGATGTGGGGAAGGATGTCATGTTTGAAGAGGAAACTGCCAGTTGGTATCAGGGTTCCTCTTTCATAGCAACACTGTGGAGGTACTGGATCTGACTGTTGGATATAAACCAACTCCATTAAGATCAAGTGAACTGATCTATGTCAAAACTCTCTGGTTTGCATGCATTTCCATTCTGTAATGTAGTGTTTTATTTTGTGTAACTTAAATAAATGGGTTCATTATCAGAAGCTAAGTAAGTTAATATTTTTCTAGCATGGAGAAAAGTGGCAGGAAGCCTTTACATTGGTTAAATTTTTGTATGAAAAACTGTTCTAGCAGGGATAGGATTTTTTTTGAAAAGTGACAACTCAATATTTCTGGGGCTATGCCTTTTTTTTTAAATGTTTCTTTATTTATAATTGAAATATGTACCTTCATATACATAATATATACATGACATTCCTAATGTGAGTTGTGTTGCTGAAAAGGCATGGCAAAGGGACACATCCTATATTACTTTTTTTTTTTGGAAGTTTTTCTTGTTTTCCTGAATCTTCAATTCAGGCTACTTTCATGAAGTTTATCTGAAAAAGTTAAAACAATAGTATCCAAAAATGAGTGTATACTGTATTTGTTGTCCAACTTAGTAGGCCAAGGGGCCATTTAGGAACCCAGGAAACCTCCTTACACCATGTCAGATCATCAGTCTCTGTTGTAGCCTTCCAAAACCTCATACCCTATAAATTGTTGTTACAGTTTGGCTGGGCGTGACAACAGTTATAGTCCAACATGTATGGAGGCCATCAGGTTGGGAAAGCCTAGTCCATTAGTCCATACATCTTATCCTCAGCAATTCTTGGGTGTCACAACATATCTCAGTAACTGATTCTTAATGCCATGCCTTTCTCTGTATCTGTTTGTTTTTTTGTCTTTATTTATTTTTTTATTTAGCTAACCTATGGAGGAACACACTACTTAGCAGTTCTAGATTGTGCGGTAATGGCAACTGCTAAATATTTCTAGAGTGCTTTCAACTTCAGTGGTGCTTAAGAGTAAATGAGGCAGAACCCAGATAAATGCTTAAAACTAGAAAATACTGTAGTAAGAATCAACAGAGGAAAGGAAGGGATTGAGAAAAATGGGGAAAACACTGAATGTATTAGAGTAGTACCCATGTTTTTAACAATTCAAAACCCACCGTTGGAGCACAAAGCCAGGTTGCAAGATTATTTTGTGTGTTTTTTCGTCCAGGTTACATAGTTTTTATATACCTGTACAGTGGCTAAAACTTGAGGTCAGTATTCTATTAATCAGAACATTACACTGAAATGAACAACAATTAAAGATGTGCATAAGTCAACTTCTGATTGAAAAAGAGGATTTAAAACAGCCCAGGAGAATACCAGGAGAGGGTGAAATTGTCCCCCATGCCTCTTGGCGGTGGAAGACATTTTTAGTAAAAAAAAAAGAAAAAGAAAGGGGGGGAATAATGAAAAATGGGGTTGCTGTGAGGTCCTTTGCCCCTCAAAAATACCCTAGGGCTACAGTTTCCCACTGGTGTTAGAGAATGATAGACTTATACAAACATAAGAAGAGTCTTACCAAGTCAGACTTAAGGCCTTGTTCTCTGTCATGGCCAAACATGGGAAGCCCACAAGCAGGGCAGGTGTAATAGCGTTCTTCTGCTCATGTGTCCCCAGCCACTGCTGGTGTTTTGAGAAGTATATTGCCTCTGATACTGTAGATAGTTTGTAGCCATCATGACAAGCAGCCATTGACAGCTGTATCTTTTAGAACAGTATGTGACATTTATTTAGACTCCAATCCTGAACACCCTGTGAGTAAGGCTGTCAACCCAAAGTAGGGGCTTACTTCCACATAGATCTGCATGTCTGTCATGGAGGCCAGCTGTTTAAAATGTGTACAGGTATACCTCAGTTAATGAAGTAGATATGTTCCTGGGCATTATGTCTTTTAACAGAAAATTTAGTACCAGAGACAAAAATAGCATAGAAAAAATAGAGATAGTTTCTACCACCACAAAAAGAAAGGGCAGTTCAATACATTTCAGAAAACTTTTTTATTCAGAACTAACAATATGTACAGATGAAATGGTCAGGTAAGCCTTGCATAAGTAAAGAAAAACATTTTGAACCTTCTAGAAACCACCTGAAAGCTTGTTCCAAAATGCATCCGTGGATGTGATTTTTTCTTTCTTTCACCAGCCTCCACTTTTCTTATTATTTTGATGGCCAAACTTATAGATCTATGGGTTTTTTTTTAACATGAGGCAGGCTTATCTGCTTTTCCCTGTTCTCTATTTGTGTGTGCTCTGTAGAGGACTCTGCAGGGAGTTGCTGTTTACCTTGCCTGTTGTGGGCAGGCACATATAGCTACAAGTAGAATTGGCTAGAGTAGAATCTCATTATTTCCCAGCTTAAGCTTTATTGCATTTTTACTGCAGCAGCCCAGGAATATTGAACGTCTAATGTTTCTCTGGCCTCCACCATTATCCCAATGTCAATACTGCTTAAAAACTTCCAGCTAGACAGAGGACAAGCTGAGCAGCTGTTAAAAAAACTTGGTAAAAAGGAGTTCCTTTTTCAGAAGCTTTGTTCACTAAGGTATGCCTTATATGTAGCCTGTAAGTATTCAGGCTTTCAGTTATCTTGTTTAGTGGTTGTTTGAAAGTAAAGACTGCATGTTCTGTCACAATACCTTTTGTAGTCTTGATTTTAAAAATATACTAACAATTGTAACACCGTTACTCCAGCCTGGTAGAAGTAAACTGATTTCCTTATCTGCAAGCAAAGGTATTATTATTGTGTCACTATAATTTATACTGTAGTATCCTGTCACTGCATTTCACTTGATATTGTACAGACAGAATCAAGATGTAGTTCCTACTCCAAATATTTATGGATATGCCATAGCTGTCAGAGTTTTCTGAAAATATGTCTGAGTCCTAAATAATTGAGCAGCCATTTAAATGAGCACCAGAACACTGAAGCACATAGTTAAGCAAAATTTATCTTGTTATTCATGGGTCTGAAAGCTAAGCCTGAACAGAACAGAAATATGTTGCATTAACTTACATTTATAGATATGATCCAGCTGTTTGTGATACATACAAAATGTTGTTAATCTGAAATATATCCCCAGTTACACATATGTGAAACTAGCGCAAATGTGTCAGTGATGCTATAAATTCTTTGGATGTAGCATTGATGGAGTTCATAAGGCATAGTATTGGATCCCAAGTACCAGATCTGAGTGGTTAACAGCTGTGACTGTGTGGAATGAAAACGTGTGCATATATCAAAAGTTCCTGAATGGGTCTGAGACCTGTGAATGAGGTGACAGTACACTGTAGTAGGTG
The DNA here is from genome assembly GCA_030847615.1 of Gambelia wislizenii. Lineage (NCBI taxonomy): Eukaryota > Metazoa > Chordata > Lepidosauria > Squamata > Crotaphytidae > Gambelia > Gambelia wislizenii. The sequence goes on along the minus strand of JAUMIR010000005.1, from coordinate 60,051,835 downwards.
ATAATCTGTATAGCTTTAGTTTCAGTAGCTAGATGAATGGATATAACATTAGTGGAAATACAGTACATAGATGCTAAATATTGATTATCCTTTCTGCATGTTCTTTCGGTTTAAGTGGCAGAATAGCTATAAAGAGAATATCCTGTATATAGTTCTGTTACATGGTTAATGTCAGAATGGAATAGAGACTAAAATGGAGGGATAAAGATTGATATAGATAGCAATTCGATTCCAGGTTCCAAAACAGTTTGATTCCAGCGGGCTCAGCCTTCTATCCTTTTGTAGGTTGGTAATATGAGTAGCCAGCTTGTGGGGGCAATTAGCTAACACACACTGGAAACTGCTTAATGCAGTGTAGATGTGTAAATTGCTATTGCTTAAAAACAATGTGTAAGCTGCTCTGATAGCCTTGTGGCTGAAGAAGCGGGGTATAATTAATTAATTAATTAATTAACAATAAAAATATTCATGAGAGATTAATGTAGGAATAGAGATTTTTAAAAATGAGGAAGATTAATTTGATTTTCCCAATTAAAAATCCTAGGATCAAAAGAACAGAGGTAATGGACTATTAGTAATGGCTTATGTAGTAGCTCTTATAATGGTGCAGAAATGGGATGGATAATGCAGGGATGCTTTATGGAACATACATCTATTAATTTTAATATTTATAGTTAATGCTGTTTAGGTCTAAATCCAATTGTTAATTCCAGCTAGAGTAGACCCATTGAATTGGCTAAATTTACATATGCATTCACTTACAATTCATTTTTTGTACTCTAGTTGAGACTAATAATTGGATTTAGGACATTTTCTATTGTATGATAGTTAAGAACGTTAAAGGTGTTTCGCATTCACTGGGCTAAATCTAATTCTAGTCCCAACTACAGTAGAAATATTGAAATGAATGTGAATTGTTAGGGCTTGTCTACACGGGCAAAAAACCCTGTACTCACCTCATATTTGCAGCATAGTTGACATGCCATTTTCAATTATGCCCATTTTTACTGAGGTTTCTCCAGGAAACTCTGGATCTTTAAGATTTGTGGTTTGCTCCACATTTGAGTGGGGAAACTGGATTTTTGGCCATGTGACAGTTGAGGATTAGCTTTGGAGCAAAGCTGGGGTGGGACTTCCAGTAGACGGGACTCCATTCTGGTGCTTTAAAAATATTGTGATTGTGCACATAATCTGGATAAGCGTATCTCCACTTATCCAGTAACATAGTATTCTGGGACCTTGTATATTTACTTATTTGCATGCACAAGCAGATGAGGGGGGGAGCCCAGAGTATCCGCAGCCATGTGGGTGGAAATAGTATGACGTATAAGACAAGTGATCAGTGTAGGACTGCCCTTTTAGTCCAACATGGATTAGTATGGCGGGATACTCCGATCTACAATCAGAGAAGCCCAGTGAGCGTGGCATTTACGGGGCTGCTGCAGATCAAAGAAATTCACCTTGGCTATGAGGTAGATGCAGGGTTTCCTGCCAGTGTATTGTATAAAAGCGCTTATTCACAGTTATGAGGGTTCTATCATTTTCATTGAGTCTGCTTTAGCTCAGACTACACTGGATTTCACCTGGGGTGTTGTTGTTGTTGTTGCAATGTTAATGTTAATTCTCCTGTGGTGAGTTGCAATGTCAGTGGGTCTTACTCCACCTTTGTGGGAGGGGGGGTGAGTGTTACAGCCCACCCACTATCTCCAGCAGAAGAGAGGGATCATGGAAAGTGGAAGTGCGAGGGAATAGGCTACCAAAAAAAAAAAAAAAAAAGTGAAGGGAAAAGAAATGACAGGACATGAGAAGCACTATTTTGAAAGAATTATGAGGTGTGGGGGAAAAAACCCTCTGCTTTGGTCCTGTCGATCAGAAAATTCTGTCTGAATTGTAGAGGCAGATTCATGATACCTTCAAAGCCCATGGCCCAAAGCCTATTGTTAGTCTCAAAAGAGAGGGTACCAATTCACGTCACACAATTACAGCACGATTATAACAGTTTAGCTGCTATGGTTCTGTCCTGTGGAATTCTGGGATTGGCAATATTGGGAGAGGCATTTAAAATTCTCAGCCAGAGAGCTCTAATGCCTCACTAGACTACAGGATTCCATAGGATGTAGCTATGGCAGTTAAAGTGGAATCACTGTGCCATAACTGTGTAGTGTGAATGGGCCATCACTGCTGAATCAACAGATACTTGATAAGTCAATACTTATGCAAGTTCCATTGATTCTCAATACATCTATTCTACTTAAGACTAGCAATTGTATTTATGCCAATGTCTGTATGTAACTTGAAGAAAATTTAGTTGTAGTACTTCCTGCTATAAGATAATTGTTGTGACAAATAATTTTTCAATTCTGATTGACCCCCATTCCCACGGATTCAGTATTCACCATTTCACTTATCCATGTCTGAAAAAATGTGTTCTCTAGGCATTTCTAAGTCCTCCAGGGTGATTCTGTGGTCAACCTCTGGCATTTGTCTCGTTGAAAATAATAGGGTTTGGGTTTTTTTCAGTTTGGGTTTAGTATTTTAGTCTAAGTATTATTAAGTTTAATGTGTATGCTTGTTCTGTTTTGTTTAATGTTCCATATGTTTTCATAAATGTGTTACTTTATATTTTTAATATTATAAACTAATAAAAATATTGGATGGGGGAAAATAATAGGGTTCCCTATTATCCACGGTTCCAAGTATTCGGGGGGGGGGTATCTTTGAACTTATCCCCTGTGGATACAGGGTCAAGGCCCTAGAAGATGGTTTTTCATTTTTCTTTATACTGAATGTCTAGTTTATATGGACAATGAGTCATTCCTAGTCATTTTAAAATGCAGGTGTTAACATTAGCATGTTTCTAACTGTTAGCCTGGGTAAGAGCACCTCTGATGCATTTAATCAGTGCAAGTGTGGACAATATACATATGCCCTTTCTCTGTAATCTAGAACATGTATAAATCAGGCCAAGCAGAACAAATTTATGGAAATTGGGAATAGTGTGGGGATTTCCATAATGGAAAAAACCACCAGTATTTGAGGTTTGTTTGCTTGTGGGTCCAAGCTATCTCAGGGACTGCCTCCTCCCCTATAATCCTCCCCGTGCACTCTGGTCCTCTGGGAGAAATTTGCTGCAGCCTCAAAAGTCGAGGCTTTCGGGTACCTCCCAGAGGGCTTTTTCTGTTGTTGCCCCCAGACTATGGAATAGCCTGCCAGATGAGCTCCGTCAATTGACATCTTTGGACGGGTTCAAAAAGGCTGTCAAGACGGATCTCTTCCGGCAGGCCTTTCCAGAATAGATTATCCTGACCTCGGGACACCCCCCCCCCTCCTTCAGGAGAGTCCCCACAGCCTCCTTTATTAATGGAACTGAATATTGCTGGGGATCTACTGTTATTGTTAAATGCATGTATGTGTTTTATTAAGTGTTTTAATTGTTGTTTTAATTTGTAATTTGATTTAATAACTTTTTAAGGGGGTGAAGGGAGTATACTGTTTTACTTTGTATGGTGTTTTAATGTTGTTAACTGACCTGATTGGGTTACCAATGGGTGGTATATAAATAGATTTATTGTTATTGTTATTGTTATTGTTATTAAAAGGGTGATAGGGAAAGAGGGATTTAATCCAACCTGAATCAATATTTTCCAATTTCCTTCTTGCTAACTTAGTAGGTTCCAGATGAACTCCTCAGAATCATGAGCCAAACTGAAGAGGAAATTTCCCTGTAGTAAATGATTTCCAATCTCTCTCCTAAAGGGATGCCATATTAGTCAAAGCCCGGCTGTCCAGCTGTTATTGGATTTTAACTCCTGCTGGAGTTGAATTCCACCAAGAGCTGGACAGGTGTATTTTGCACATTCCTGACTTAAGACACAATCCCATAGTCCCTCAGAGGCTATCCAAAAAACAGTGCTATTCAGAGTGGTGGTCTCCAAGTCATTGGGTTCTGGTCAACAAAGAGTGTGCAAGAAAGAAAGAAATAGTTGTAGCCAATGGGCACAATTATGGTACTGGTCCCCAGCATATTATGAGGGTTGGGAATTGTTGGTCTTCCAAAATCATAGCCTGAGAAGCACTGCCACACGATATTCACAGGCATGATTGGTGGGGACATGGAACAGGGCAAGTGATGTGGGTTTTCTGGGGGGGAAATTCAGAAGAATTTCCAGTTGATCTAAGTAATGTTATCTGATTTAGCACATTTGGTTTAGATATATTCAAATACATTCCAAGCTTTATGTAGAATTTATGTTATTGGGATATTTGTAACCTTGTGAGCAGAATAGCATATACTTCCCTTATATTTAACAAAAATGACTATATCTGAAAGATCACTATTTTTAAGGTCACATGCCTAAATAGAACTGTTCCTGTTACGTCTTAAATCATCAGTTTAATTTATTTTTCTTAAGTGTAACTGTAGTACCTTTGCTTACTCTTTACACTACTTATCATTCCATTTGAAGCTGAGAAACTACTTATCATTCCATTTCAAGTTGAGAGAAAAAACTAATTCAATACAACTAGTTGAATATTTTGTTTTGCTAAAGGATGGGTGTGAGTGTGTGGACACAGGGAGCATATCCCATTTTGTCTTGACTACATGTAGTTGTGACTGATTGAGAAGTAAGAGATTATGTGAAATAGAAACAAGCTTAGCAGTGTGCTCATTTGTTAGTCTGTTCCTCTCAGCATTAGGGTTGGTCATTGCTTCTATCCTTAGAAGAGTAACTAGAACTTCATATCCTATATTTAGCCTGTCTAACACAACTGACTGTAATACAGCAGCCCATTTAACTCTCTCTCTGTGTGTGTGTGTGTGAGAGAGAGAGATATGAAACATTTGCTACAAAGAAATATAGCACTGGAAAATTTGCTACCAACATCTCTAAATAGGTTGGCCACTGCTAAGCTCTGAAGCTCCCCTTTTCAGGATGCAAGAATGGCTCCCTTCTTGCTGTCCTTCCATCGGCAAGCAAAAACTTTTTTATTCCAATAGGCTTATGAGGACTGAATGTTTTTTAAAAGATACTTTTAATACAGTGCTGCATTGTTTTTAATTGTTTTTAATTTTATTTGTTTTAATGGCATTTTGAAAATGTTGTTAATGCTTTTGACAGTTTAACTACATTTTAATGTTAACCTGCTATACATTTTGGCTACGTTGTATTTGTTTTCATTTGTAAGCAGCTTTGAGTCCAAGCTTTGTGAACTTTCCACTCCACAGCTGGAGAGGAAACCTGCCACCAGAGACCAACTTGTAGCAGTGGTGCTGAAGAACCAAAAGACTTAGGGCTCATCTACAAGGGCCAGAACATACTGGCTTCCCACCGGTGTATTCCGAGCCTGGATCTGGCCCATTGCTTCCCTGTTACCTGCATGAAATGGGCAGGAGTCCGCATGGATACACTGGGCTGTCTCTGCTGCTGCTACCGCTTCTGTCTGTGCCACACTCTCTGAAGCCAGGAAGGGGGCACACAGCATGTGATCAAGGCCCCCTGCATGTAAGCAGCCTAGGTCACATTCTGCGGGCCTGCTTTCTGGCTTCAGAAATTGAAGCGGTGGTAGCTGCAAAGATGGGCCAGCATGTCTGTACGGCCACCTGCATTCCCACAGGGCCCAATCTGGTTTATCCTAAAAGAGGCCGTTTCTCCTCTGTATTTTAATGAAATGTTTTAATAGGCTTTACCTTGCCTCCCCCCCCAACTTAGTCCCGGGCTTTGTGAGGACTGCTGGGGTGCAAAATGGAGCAAAAGGCTGTGTCGTTTGGGCTGCAGGACTCCAAGGCAAGAGTAAATTGCCCATCTAGTCAAGGTCTTAGAGCAGGTTCCTCTTTTACAGAACTAAATGAGGATGGCAAGAAAGATGCAGCAGTGGAGTGAGGCCAGTTGATGCTTGTCTTGCTATTTTCCTTTGTGCAGTTCTTAACTCATGAGTGAATGACTGAGTAGGACTATAGTTACAGGCAAAACCATAGCACAGACAACTCTGATTCTTTGAAGAATCCTGTGTGAATTCTGAGCATAAGAATGTGAGGTAATTTAATATATTATTGCTTTCCTAGGGAAGATGTGTATTTGATGCTTCAGTCATTTTTAATTTTTAAAATATTGTAGAGTATTTCAAAAAGTAGATGGGTGTAATTTTAAAAGAATCCATTTAGTTTCTCCTGTTTTTCTTGTGGATTAGTTTTATTAAAAAAAGCTTGAATGGGTTCTCTTGGGAGTTGATGGTGTGGTATAGAAATCCAGTCAATCAATCTTTCAATCAGTCAGTTAGGAAGGAAGGAAGGAAGGAAGGAAGGAAGGAAAGAAAGAAAGAAAGAAAGAAAAGAAAAGAAAAGAAAAGAAAAGAATCCTCTCTAGTTCATATTGCTTTACTGAAATTGGCTTTCACTGGATTCGACACAGTAAGAACTCTTCTGTTTGAGTAATCAAATAATTCTTCAAGTCATGCTGTGCAGTTGGCACTTTTGAATCCCTGGCAGTCTTACAACTGGAAAGATCCTCCTTTCTCAATGAAGCCAATAAAGTAATCAATAGACAAAGCTGTCACAATGTACCAGTAAATGGCCTGCACTTCCTCTGGTATCAGTGAAAGAAAAACATTGACCCTGATCCAGTTGGAACAAAACAGGCTGTAACTTTCTGTAACTGATGAACTTAAGCATCAAATAGTTTTATTTGCTTAAAGAAGGTGAGGAGTACAGGTCTGAATTCCTTTACCAAAATGATTTATTGTGCAAGAGAAGAGGCTATGTATATCCTGTGTACAGTTGTCTGTTGTTATAAAAAGATATAAAGACAACTGAGCAAATGTAGCAACCGAGAAAAAGAAATTTCCAACATAAGTTTTTGTGGACTCCAATCCACTTCATCAGATGTCTGTTGTTATTTTTGCTTTGTTTTTTACTAATTGGAAAGAAATAGATATGCATGTCATTCATCAGCGTCAACTACACTTACTATACAAGTAATGAAGGAATGGATTTCCTGGGAGATATGCTCCTTTAATGCACTTCTAATTGTGTGGCTTAGGAATGGAGCCTTAGCTAAATAGTAGTTGTATTTGCTGTAGTCTCATGTACAATACCCCCCCCACACCTTATAGAACTACTTTCTATGGTTTCAATTACCCATGGTCACTGCTACCAAGAAAAGTGGCCTTCCTCCAGTGCAATTCTATGGTATACTTGGTATGCAGAAGTTGACCTCCCACCTTCTGCTTGTTGTGCAAGTATCTGTTGAGGAAGCCACAAGAAGAAAGTTGAGAGCAGATCAGTTCCCCCACCCTCCTTGGGATGCCAGGTGAGTGGGGAGGAGTCTTCCTGTCCATAGGAAGCATTGTTTCCAAGCCCCCTTTAACTCTTGGTAGTGGTTAAGTTTAAACAGTCAACCTTAAACTTTTGAAAATATAGGCTTCAGTACTATCCATGGTTGCAAGTATCTGCTGAATGTCTTGGAATGTGTTTCCTGTGGATAAGCAGAGACTACAGTACCCAGAGAACATTCACACTATTGAGACTTGGATAGTACTGTGTAGTTCTGGTACAAGCCTGTTATCACCTTAACAGACCTACCAGTAGTGCGAAATAAACCATACAGAACATATCAGCTACACAGTCCTATCCAGCAGTTGCATATGTCATGCAGAGTATTGGTTTCATATGACTTGAAGGCACACACACACACACACACACACATTAAAGAAAATTATCAACTGTAGAGCCTCTAAGTGTTCAAGCTGATCTGGATGCACATCCCACAGATAAATCTGTTTGTAATATTCTGGGATGCAGACACAGGTACTACAAATTGAAGCTGAATCCAGATAAAACAGAGATACTCACGGTAGCAGCCCTGAACCCAGGCATTGGGATACAAGCTCCAGTCCTGGATGGGGTCATGCTCTCCTCCAAGGACTATGTTTGCAGTCTGGGGGTGCTCCTGGACCCGTCCAGATGACAAATCAGGTAAATGCGATGGTCAAGAGTGCCTGTTGTCAGCTTTGGCTGATATGCCAGCTGTGCTCTTTCCTGGAAGTCAGGGATCTTGAGACTGTGGTACATGCTCTGGTAACCCCCCGTCTTGCTTTCTGTAATGCACTCTACATGGGGCTACCCTCGTGCTTGGTCTGGAAACTTCAATTAGTACAGAATATGGCAGCCAGACTGATCTCGGGTACATCCAGAAGAGACCATATAACACTGATCTTAAGATCACTCCACTGGCTGCCCATTAGTTTCCGGGCCCAGTACAAGGTGTTGGTTATCACCTTTAGAGTCCTAAATGGCTTGGGTCCAACCTATCTTCAGGACCGCCTCCCTCCATATAATCCTCCCCGTGCACTTAGGTTCACTGGGAGGAATTTGTTACAACCTTTAAAAACTAGGCTTTCTTCGACCTCCCAGAGGGCCTTTTCGGCTATTGCTCCCAGATTATGGAATGGCCTGCCGAATGAGATCTGTCATATCACCACCTAAATAGCTTTTAAAAAGCTCTTAGAATCATAGAATTGTAGAGTTGGAAGAGACCGCGAGGGACATCCAGTCCAACCCCCTGCCACGCAGGAAATCATGATCAAAGCATCCCCGACAGATGGCAATCCAGACTCTGTTTAAAGACCTCCAAGGAAGGAGACCCCACCACGCTCCGAGGGACTGTGTTCCACTGCTGAACAGCTCTTACTGTCAAAAAGTTCCTCCTAATGGTGCGGTGGAATCTCTGTTCCTTGAGCTTGCATCCATTACTCCGTGTTCCAGTCTCTGGAGCAGCAGAAAACAAGCCTGCTCCATCCTCAACGTGACACCCCTTCAAATACTTAAACAGGGCTATCATATCGCCTCTTAACCATCTTTTTTCCAGGCTAAACATACCCAGCTCCCTAAGTCTCTCCTCATAAGGCATGGTTTCCAGACCTTTTACCATTTTAGTCGCCCTCCTCTGGACACGCTCCAATTTGTCAATATCCTTTTTTAATTGTGACGGATCTCTCTTAAGATGGATCTCTTCTGGCAGGCCTTTCCTGAATAGATACCCAGCCATTGAAAAAGAAAAGAAAATCTAGCTTGTCCCAACCTCGCTATGGCCACTGTCCATTGTTTATTTTTAATTTTTGTATTTTGTTTCAAAATATGTTTTAATTCCTGATTTAATTATAGTTAAGGATGTGTGGGGTTGAGGGTCCAGAATGTATATTTTAATTGTTGTAAGCTGCCCCAATTGCGTTTCATAGAGGGGTGGGATATAAATAAATTTTATTATTATTATTATCACTAGTGCAAATGTATGGAATAGATGCAGTTTTCTGTTGCACACATTTTCTATATCAGGGTGCAGAATGTATTTTATGCTAGAAGCTGATATTTGGCAAGTGCACTTGTTCTGTGGGAATAACTTGAAATATTACAGGCTTTTATTTGCAAATCAGAGTAGCAGACTTCGTCTCAAAAATCATTGCTTTTTATCATGCTTTCTAGGTTTATTGTCTTTTATTGATGTTACCTGCCTTGAACATTAGTTTAAACTGGAAAGATTACAGGAAAAAAGATTCAAAGAAGTAACAATTTTCATTTTTTTTTTTTTTACTGATTAAATGTGCATGATTGCACTGTCTTTGTCAGTTAACAGTATTTTGTACAAATTAAGCAGCTTTCTTTGTTTGGTTCTACTTATTGCATATAGAAAGGAGATCAAGCAACCTGTGAGGTTTTCCTTTTCAAGACTCTCCTGCTAAAACTTGTGATATATTTAGATTTCTCCCTTGCTTTAAAAAGCTGTGAAGTATGTTGAAAAAGTGTATTATAAACAGTGAAAATAGTTTCCAAATTGGGATGAACATGTGAAACCAATACCTTTTAAGGAAAGAGATTCTGTGGCTGACGTAATTGTATGACAAAGTTGGATTTTTTTAAAAAAATCTCTTTTAATTGTATACCTTTCAGTCCTTGCAGTAATTCATATGATAGATTTTGCAAGGAATACTAGTTCACAAGCATACTTAGTTTCTCAAAACGATATCCATGCTTCAGCTGTTCAAGTAGAAGGCATTGTTTACTACTTTTACAATTAAGCCAGGGCTGTGCTGCTCTTAGCCATGCCCAGAGCCTGGGGAAAATCACAGTAGCCATGTTCTCAAATCACTTATAGCCATAAAACCTGATTTATTAAACTGCAGTGTGCATGAGCTTTGTACTGGTACACAAAACCCATTTATTTCTCCAAGTGGGTAAACAAATGAGACAGTGATAGTTTCCAGTTGCATTTGAACCCAGTATTTTGGCTTATTTTGGCCAAGCAAGCCAGGATTTGCAAGCCAGTAAACCTTGATATATAGGTCAATTATGATTTTAGGTTGTTTGAGCACTAAACTAGTTCAGTGGTTCTTAACCTTTAGTCCGTAGACCCCCCAGGGGACCACAGTGTCCTCACAGGCTTGAGGGCTGTTCAGCCCACGTGATAAGAAAAGGTTAAGAGCCACCGAACTAGATTCATCATTAACTCAGAAAATAATTTTGCTATACGATAACAGACTGCTTCATCTTACAGGATTTCCCCCTCTGCCTTACCATAGAAGACAGGAAATTAAGTATACTGTACTGACATTTTCTTCTTTTCACCCTTGGCCTGCACTCTCTTATCTGTCAGCTTCTGCCTCCACCAAGCCATTGGACCATTTACATTTGCTTTCCTGAGGCAGTCAGTAGTGACTGTAGCTATGGCCTGTTCTGATTCAGTGGAACTCAGCAAGACACCCTTTGTTTCAGCACCTCTGTCTCCAAAATCATTAGAGCCCACAGTTCACCTAGTAAGCAAGAAAAATAGAGACAAATTGGACTTGCAAATTAGGAGCATTCCAAGGAAAAACACAAAGTGTTTGGGCCACTCCTTATGAAGATATAGTGTGAGTATAGAAAACAGATTTATCATAGGAGGCTTCTTTTATTTCTTTGTATTCAGGGTACTTAACCTTCCTTGCAGCAACAAGTGAAGAAAGAAGTAAGATGGAGCACAAAGGAAGTTTATAAAGGAGAAAGCACAACACAGAATATTCTTTCTATACTATTTAAAATAGTATTTATAATAAATATATGAAATGATATATATAAGAACGGTTCATTTAGCCTCAGCCTTACTCTTTCTGGGTATTAATACTTAATGTCCAGAAAGATTTTTCTCTAAAGCTAAATTTAAGGCAGGATTTTCTGTAAAGGTAAGATCTACAAGCAAATAGCACAGCTTTACTTCTGCTGCAAGTATTTTTGATTGCTCTCGATCGACACCTGCCATTATATAGTTTCAGAGCACTCTGTAATGTTTGCTTTTATCTAAGCAAAATCATGTCCTTTTACAATCAAATAAAAGATACATTTCTGGCAATTTGTTATGTTTGGAAGCAAGTTAAATACTTGACTGAAATGTTATTGTGGGTTCCCTCTAATTAACATGTTAGAGTTTGCTCAGAGGCCATTAGTGTTTCAAGCAATATGTCAAATTAATTTTTGAGCTTTTGGTAAAAGTACTACAAAGGTTACGAAGGCTTCAGACTTTATAAGGAGACTACTACACTGATGGCCACCCAGGAATAGATGAGAATCAGGTCTTGATTCAAAAACAGTTTATGAATTGAAGAACTGGCTTTATGCTTTGAGGATTTGTCTGCTGTCCTTACAGAAGGGTCTTTGTTACCAATGTGGTTGTCTCACCTTGTACTCATATACAGAGTGAATAACATACCATACTTCCTTTTTAGTTGTCTGCAGTTGTGAGTTTGGTGAAATTTGAAGAATACTAAAGAAACATGTCTTAAAAAAGGATTAAGTGGACTTTTTGATACCATAGTGGTGAAATACATAACAATGCCCGTGGTTTTTATGTTACCCCTCTCCAAAGCTAGAATGTGGAAATGCATCTTAAGGGTATTTTTCCATCACTTTGGGGTATCCAAGTATACATTATTTTAGTACCCCATGTGCCTTTAGTAGTCATGCCCAAGAATTGGGGAGAAACAGAAGTTTCTAGTGCTGAGTGTTGGTTCTTTAGCCTTGTGTCTTATGTTGCCTAAATTATAGAGCCAGCATGGTGTGGTGGTTTGAGCATTGGATTACGACTCTGGAGGCCAGAATTTGAATCCCCACTCAGCCATAGAAATCCATTGGGTGATTTTGTGCAGTCACATTCTCTCAGCCTCAGAGAAAGGTAAAGGCAACCCCCTTCTGAACAAATCTTGCCAGGAAAACCACATGATGGGGTCACCTTAAGGTTGCCATAAGTCAGAAATGACTTGTAGGTACAAAACAACAGCTTAGGTGCTTCCACCTGACTGGAAACATTTTCTGTATGGTTTAACCCTATCCCCCAAGGGAGCTATTTATTTAACAGGCAGGAAGGAGATACCCAATAAACCTGAACGGCAAGAATTTTGAGGATTAGGAGCATTCCAAGGTAACAGCTGTATTTTTTTAAACAACTTCAAGCCATGAAATGAATAACTTGTCATTAAACCTTACAGATCATCGGATGTATCATCTCAAGACTCTGGATATATTTATTTACTTACTTAAAATATTTATACTTGCTCTTTATCATAAGATCTCTGGAAGGCTTACCATAAAATCAGTTGAACAATTTAAAATATAGAACAATAAAATTTAAAACAGTAAAAAGAATGTAAACATTCTAAGACATTAAATAGTTGCATAGTTTAAAATGTTGACGTTCAAGCAATATAAAACTATGTACATATACATATTAGGTGAACTCGTCAGACCACTCAAAGCTTTTATTAAAAGCCAGGTTTTAACTTGGTGCCGAAATGAGACCAACTTTGGCACCATTTGGGTAGCCACAGCTGGGGTGCCCAATTTAGAATCCCCTCTTTGCACAGGGTATTTATTGATCCCACTGGTAGGACATAAAGAACGGTCTCTCCAACACATCTCAACTCTTGGGCAGGCATATCTGAGGAGAGGTACTTTTTCAGGTACTGAAATTTCAAACCATTTAGAGCTTTACAAGTCATTAAAATCATCTTGAATTCTGACTCGAAACATACTGGTAGCCAGATAAATTCCTTTAGGACCAGTGTTGTATAATGGTTTGCACATGCTGTTTCTGTCAACAGTCTAGCTGCTGCATTTTGCAATAACTGCCATTTCCAAATCATCTTCAAGGGCAACCCCATGTAGAGTGCATTGCAGTAGTCTAATGGGAAGGTCACCAGTAGATAAACTACTGTGGCCAAGTTACTTGTCGCCTTTACAAAATAGAAATGCAAAGAGATGCTAAAACATATGACAAACTCTGTTCACATTATGGTTGTATGTTAACATAACCACAAATGAAGCCACGCAATACCTGATTTCCTCCTTCATTAAAATGTCAATAGGATAATTTAAAAATATAGCAGTTGTTAGATAATTACCTCTGTTCTGAGGAACAGGTTTGTCAGACTTGAAATACATAATTACATACATAGACTTTTAAGAGAGCATAGGAGCAGGGTTTCCCTGGATGTTTAAACAGGGATGGGGTCATATCAACACTGATAGAAAGGCACTGCTACATTTTTGCCAACTCATCTGACCCTGAATCCCATTAGCTTGAGCTCCATGCACCTAGTGGGAGAATCACAAAACAAACTCCACTATGCATGATACTGCCCTTTTGTATCGGTCAATTAAATATCCTTTAGATCAGTGGTTCTCAACCTGTGGGTCCCCAGATGTTGTTGGACTACAGTTCCCAGCAGCCCTCTGAGGTCTCACCTTGACAGCCAGGTGGTCCTCCTAGTCACTTGTGAGGCTGTAGGATTGAACAATGGTGTATCTAAAGCAGTGGTTCTCAACCTGTGGGTCTCCAGATGTTGTTGGGACTACAGTTCCCGGGAGCCATCTGAGGTCTCACCTTGACAGCCAGGTGGTCCTCCCAGTCATTAGTGAGGCTGTGAGTTCAATCCTACAGCCTCACAAGTGACTAGGACGACCACCTGGCTGTCAAGGTGAGACCTCAGATGGCTCCTGGGAACTGTAGTCCCAACAACATCTGGGGACCCACAGGTTGAGAACCACTGCTTTAGATACACCATTGATAGTTGGTGGTAACTATATCCAGTGGTACAATGAGGGTCTTGCATATGGGCCCCGCAAATGACCATACATACTCAAGGCAGGAGAAGGAAGCAAACACAGCTGGCCTTAGCAGCTAGACTTGCATAGGTATACCATTTTTCTCACACAAGATAAGCCAAAATTCTGGAGGATTCTGGCTTATCATTCATTAGCAAGTATGGTCCTCTCATCAGCAGTCACAACTCCAATAACCATGAACTCATCATGAGGACAAGGAGTAACAATATATATAACCCTGGGTTCCTGGTTTGTTGTTCTATTGGTAAGCTGTAGTCTGAGAAGAAACATTTGAAGTTGGGTTACAATTCCTTGCTTTTTCGCGTGCTTTTCCACCAGATTTTGTGTTGAGTTTCTGGTTACTTAAGCTTCATCCACTGACTAGAAGAGATAAACAGAGCAATGTGGCAGTGTGCTACAACTTGCTCTTCAGTGAGAAATGAGGATCCTCTTAGCATTTTGTGCAAATGCTGCTGTGTAGCATACTTCGAAGGTGCCACTGAGCAGTTGGGGATGCCTAAAATTTATTAAAACACACTTCTTGCTTTGGTTTTATAGAAACATGTATTTTCCAATTATGCAGTAGTAGCTGGAGCTACTGGGAAACAACCAACTGAAGTTTGCAATTCTACATCCTCAGATGGAACTCAATGAGGCTGACTTTGGAGACAAGATGCAAGTGGTTAAAATGTTAGCTGCATGGTTTACAAAAGGATATCATCCATTCAATGATCCTTTGGTGAATGAGAGCCTGGCTGGAATTTGCTCTTATAGAAGATATTAGCAGGGAGGCTGGATTATACACTAAGCCAACAATAAGGATTTGTTGTACTTCAGGATGTTGTTTCCATAGCAGTTGAGTTAAAATGTAATGCATTATGTATTAGCTAATCAGTTAGAGAAATCGTTCCACCCAACCTTACAATTTCCACTGCATATTCAAGACCTGGCAGGAAGGAAATATTAGCTTACTTAATATGTTTGCAGGTAAAGGGGAAAAGACAGATTCCTAGTTCTCATGGATGTTTGCCATTCCAATTAATCCCGCTTAGCTTTTCTATGAATGTCCGTATGTTTCAGTTTGGTTTCTTTTTCAATGCTAGCTGTTACTTACATTTCTTTTTCAGAATAGCTTATAACACACAAAGATACTTGACTTTGAAAGCACCAACTTTTTGTATGGTGCTTTCTTGAATTTTAACTCAGCAGTAGTATTGGAAAGGAAAGAGTGGGGAGAATGTTTGAACAGGGCAAAATGCAACTTATGGTCTATATCAGTGGTTCTTAACCTTTCCTTTACCAGGAAGCCCATTTAAATATCTTTTGTTGCCACAGACCCCCAAGACTTAACTCAAGATTTAAAATAATAATAATAATAATACAATTGCACCATCCATTAAAGCTTCCCTCAGAGGCACTGGAGGGAGAGGGAAGAATTTTCTCCTGCATGTTTGTGGCTGGAGCAGATTGAATGGCAATGCACAGGCCAAGCCAGCCAGCGAGCCTTTGCCGACTCCTGTCAATTGGCCATTCCACTGTCGGAGGAGGTGGGCCAAATAACTTTCAAGCCTTTGTGTGTCACCTGTGAGGACACTGAGGATCCCTCCTGTACCCCAGGTTAAGAACCACTGGTCTATATGTAGTCAACCAAGATGGCTTTTGAGGTCTCTGAGTACCACTGGAAACCCCCCCCCCCGTCCATTCCACCAGAGGAAAAAAGTGTGTGCTTAAAAAGTTTTAAAAAAAAAACTCCTGGAAGCTCTTTTTTTACAATCATTGATCCCCCCTCCTCATGGGGCTGAAAAGGAGTACCATAGCAAAGCTTACAAATAGTTCATTAAAATGTAATTTATTGCCTCCAGTTTTGTACAGTAGGACCCCCTTATCTGCTTGGGATTGGTTCTGGGTGGGGCCGTGAATACTGAAAACCATGGATAACAGCAAACAGCACTGAAAATAATGGGACTTCTGGTTTAAAATACCATAGAGTTGCCTTGGAGGACCTAGAAAATGGCTAGAGAGGACACATCTTCTAGGAAGACTCTGTGGTAGGTGTGCTGTTTTGTGTCCCGTGGATAATTGAATCAGTGGGTAATGAATCAGTGGATACGGGGATCCTACTGTAATTTTGTAGAAGTGGTTTTCAAAGTGTTGTTTAAATCGTCACAGAACAGTGATGTTAAAAGGTTGAGCAGCAATATTAGACATTCACATTATTTTGTTACATTGGGAATAGTTAGGGTATGCAGTTTTTCTAACTTAATCATTTTAATTTTTAAAAAATTAAAACTATCATATTGCACATATTTATCGTAACTATTAATATAACAAATTGTTTTATAATGTTCACAAAAATGATTAACAGATTAATTTCAGAATGGACATTGACAGAACTGAATGAGATTAACACTGAAGTTTTCTCTTTTTTATAATATTACAAGTTACAATTATGCATTAATATAGAAAACAAAAAAAGAAATACAAAACACAAAAGAAAATAAAGCAAAACATTAAAAACTTAAAGAATAAGGGATAAAGATTAAAGAACAAAGTGAAAGATGACTTCGATTCTTTCTTTCAATAGTTATATGACATTATAGTTCTTTCAAGCCTCTTAGAATAAAAATCTAACAGTTTTCTTCTTTCCATATCCTATTCTCATTATTTCTCAACAGTTAAAAATAATTTTCTTCTTCTCAAGGTTAACATGTCTAACATTAAAATATAACTCACTATCTTTTTATAATCCTATCCAATTAAACAATTACATTATATTATATCATAAATGTATAAAAATGAAATCTTATAGAAACAAGGAAGATTAAAGACAGAATGGATATAGTGATGCTTTATAATATGTAATAGATTTATAAATTAGATACTAACACCAGCTTACTAACATAATTATATAATACTAATTCTTCTAATTTATAAATCTGCTACATATTATAAAACATCACTAATTACTGATAAAACCTCCATCCTGAATCGATGGGCTGAACACTTTCAAAGTCTCTTTAGTGCCAACCAAGTAGTCTAAGGCTCAGCTATCCAACATATGATACAAAAACCGATGAAAAATGAATTGGACATAGCTCCCACTTTGGAAGAGACCCTTAAGGCCATACAGCAGCTGAAAAATGGCAAGGCAGCTGGGATTGATGGAATCCCACCTGAAGTTTGGAAACATGGAGGTCATGTACTCCATGATAAATTCCACGAACTCCTTGTGAATTGCTGGGAAAAGGGGGAACTGCCATCAGATCTCCGAAATGCAGTCGTCATCACCCTGTACAAGAAAAAAGGAGCAAAATCCAATTACTCAAACTATTGAGGCATAACACTGCTCTCTATTGCTGGAAAAATCCTTGCAAGGATACTCCTGAACAGATTAGTTCCTGTCATTGCAGAAGAACTTCTTCCTGAAAGCCAATGTGGCTTCAGAGCCAATAGGAGTATTACAATGCCAGTACTGCAAGCCACCACGTTGCAAGTTCGATTCCAGCGGGCTCCAAGGTTCAATCAGCCTTCCATCCTTTCGTGGGTTGGTAAATTGAGTACCCAGCTTGTGGGGGCAATTAGCTAACACACATTGGAAACTGTTTAACACAGTGTAGATGTGTAAATAGCTGTTGCTTAAAACAATTTGTTAGCCGCTCTGATAGCCTTGTGGCTGAAGAGCGGGGTATAAATAAATAAATAAATAAATATTTGCCCTTAGACAACTGCAAGAGAAATGTAGAGAGCAGAACAAGGGTCTCTATGTAAAATTTGTCGACCTCACCAAAGCCTTCGACACCGTGAGTAGGAAAGGTCTGTGGCAGATCCTGGAAAGACTGGGATGTCCCCCCCAATTCCTTAAAATGATTATCTTGCTACACGAGGGCCAGTGCAGTCAAGTCAGATATGGTGATGCTCTTTCAGAGCCCTTTCTAATAACTAATGGAGTGAAGCAAGGTTGTGTTCTTGCGCCAACTTTATTTACAATCTTCTTCAGCATGATGCTCCAAAGGGCTACAGCAGAGCTCGAAGAAGACGGCACCATCTATATACGTTACCGTACTGATGGTAGCTTGTTTAACTTAAGCCGTCTGAGGGCTCGCACTAAGACTCTAAACTATCTAGTCCGTGAGCTGCTCTTCACTGATGATGCTGCCCTTGTTGCCCACACAGAAGCAGCTCTGCAGCGCCTAACATCCTGCTTCGCAACAGCTGCAGAGCTGTTTGGGCTGGAAGTCAACCTGAAGAAAACGGAAGTTCTTTACCAGCGAACACCACCATCCCCACATTGCCATTGGCAACTCTGTCCTTAAGTCCGTTCAGCAGTTCACCTACCTGGGAAGCATCATCTCCTCAGATGCCAAGATTAACAAAGAGATCGATCACAGATTAGCAAAGCCACATTAGAGCATTTGGAAGACTTTACAAAAGAGTCTGGAGTAATAAACACCTGAGGCGAAACACAAAAATCAGTGTGTATAGAGCCATTGTACTGTCTATTCTCCTTTATGGATCTGAAACATGGGTCACCTATCGCCACCACTTATGACTCCTTGAATGCTTCCATCAGTGCTGTTTACACACAATCCTAAATATACACTGGACTGACTATGTGACAAATGTTGCTGTCCTTGAGCAAGCAGGGATCACCAGCATTGAGGCCATGATACTGAGAACACAGCTGCACTGGGCAGGGCATGTTTCTAGGATGGAGGACCATCGTCTTCCCAAAAATAGTACTCTACAGTGAACTCGCCACAGGTCAGCATAAGAGGGGCACTCCAAAAAAGCGATACAAGGACTCCCTGAAACAACACCTCAGGCTCGGCCAAATTGATCACCAACAATGCTCCGCCCTGGCCTCACATTGGGAGGCATGGAGATGCACTATCCACAATGCTGCAGCCTTATTTGAGAACTCATGCCGAACAAGCCTTGAAGAGAAATGACAACGCAGAAAAAAATCACAACCCAGAAACATCACCCAAGGAAACTTTCTGCTGTGCTTTCTGAAACCGGACTTGTCTATCTCGGATTGGCCTTTTTAGTCATCAGCGCGCTTGCAGAAAGCGCGGGATGAGTCCTTCCTGAATCTTCGTTTATGAAGAGAAGCCAGAGAGAGAGATTATAAAACATCACTATATCCATTCTGTCTTTAAACTTCTTTGTTTCCATAAGATTTCATTTTTATAAATATATTATAAATCAACCCTATAGTTGCTTCATCTTTAGACTCCATTATTACTATAAGATTTTACTTTATAAAATCCTTTCAGAAATCACATCCACATCCAGTTCTCAATATCTTTTGTCCTGTAACCAGATTTCATAACCGAGCTTTGACCAAATGTTATCCCGTCAATTTCATTTTAACTCTTATCTTTCTTAAAAGGAGAAGGCAAACCAAGAGTTTCCATCTGTTGTGACTATTCAAACGAGGTGGACACATCATGTCTAGTTCTGACAGCTGTATAACTTTGAAGTTTGGATTATAAAACTAAGAGCTGTTTCCTTTGGTGCACAGCTGGGTGCATTTACAAGTATAAGATTAATAAAACTGGTTTACCTTGCAAAGTTGCAATTAGTAAGATAATGGCTGAGATCCTACACTGCTCAGTATAGCATAAGAGTTCCACAGGTCAAAGTCTACTGTGGCTTACTACTCACCAGCCCCGGCACTTAAAGTTTTGCTGTTATAGTCTTTTCCATTCCCTAGCTGGTTGAGAGTGGGGGTGAATAGGAAAAGCACCTGGGTATGCTCCTGATACAGTCTAATGAAATATTTTGCTGACATGTCAATCATCTGCATATAGCTATGACCCAATCCCCCCCATTTTCTGTCAGCCATGGAGGGCTAATGTGGCAAAACCATGGGTCCTGGTGGGCTTTGGTCATTACAGAGTGTGGAAGAAAATATCAACCTCTGCAACAACCAGAAAAGACATACTGTACGCATGTGTAAGGGGGGTTTACGCTTGTGTATGGCATGAATAGGGTGCTGCCTAATGTGTGTTAAGTAAGCTCCAAGCTGTACTATCTTATGAAAGCCTAACTTGTGTATTTGCTAGCTGCTAATTTATTGATTTTTTTTCTACTCTAGGACAAGCGTATGGCATGAATAGGGTGCTGCCCAATGTGTGTTAAGCAAGCTCCAAGCTGTACTATCTTATGAAAGCCTAAACTTGTGTATTTGCTAGCTGCTAATTTATTGAATTTTTTTCTACTCTAGGACTTTTTTAAATTTAATGTTTATGCCTCTTGGTAATACAAGTTGAGTCTCCCTTATCCAGAATTCCGAAATACAAAATATTCCAAAATCCAAAATTGTCCACTTCACAAAGTTCATGTTTAGGCTTGGGTCCCATCTCCAGGATATCTCATTATGCATATGCAAGTATTCCAAAATCCGAAATATTCCAAAATACCTCTGGTCCACGCATTTCGAATAAGGGAAACTCAACCTGTATCAGTATTTAGGGGGGGGGAAACATTTTTTAAAAAATTATATAAAACTGCTATATAAATATACAGGGATGTTGTTACAGATCAGCAATACTATAAACTTTGGAAATTTAATTTTACTTGTTGATTGCACAAGAATAGGAAAATGATGATCTAAGTAATTAGCAAAGTGGTATGTTGTGTTGTGCCTAGCAGCCCTTGTGCAAACAAGACCCAGATAATTTGTTGGAGTATTGAAAGGAAATGGAGACGGCCTTTTGTTACTCTGCCAGTAAGTTTTGCCAGAATAACAATTAGTGTCGGACTTTGTGGCAGCATCACCAGCAGATGCCAATTAGGCTATAAGAGTCAAAAGGAAACACAAAAAAACTGTCTTTCCTTGTCTGTTCTTTCACTGTCTCCTCATTGAATGGAATACTATCTAACAAATGATTCTCTGGCATGTGGAGGAACTTATATTTCTATCACAGCTTTTGGAACTATTCCAGGATGCTGGCAGGATCCTTAGAGTTTTATGAATAGCTATCTATTCTTATAACTGGTTTATTTTTACATCCTGTATTCATTTCACTGGAATCCAGTGTGCTGGCACCCACAAGGGGTATGTATCATATTTTTGCAAGGTTTAAAACACACTGTTCAATGCACCATGTGTGTACTCATTAAGATCAGTTTTGTTTGTGAGCTAATAGGATAAGTGTTCTTTTTTCCTACATTCTATATTAACGGTCCTGTGACCTCATTGATTTGTAGGCAGATATTTTATAAGACTAGTGACAAGTGTTTGAAAGCTCTGATATAGTCTTAGACCTTCTGTGGGTACTTAAAGCTAAATCTGAGATATTTGACATCTAAGACATTACTTGTGAGCATATTATAACTGCTAATATTTGTTTTTGTTTTTGTTTATTTTGGGGTGATTTGTATCTGGTGGGAACACACTGAAGTTGTGAATATTTTCATTGTTGAACCATCAATGCAACTTTCTGTAATTCTCTCAAGAAAAGACTAGATTCCCCTCTTCAGTCTTGAGGGGAAGTATGGTGTGTTAAAGAATTTACAGCAATGACATTACAATATGATCCACTGGGAGAAAGCAGAGCAAGGCCTTCCTGCTAGGATACCTGATAAATGCTAGTTACTACCATAGAGTTGGCTCTGACAGAGTGCTCAGTGTTAGTCTGTGTTCCCACACTGCAGAAATAATGCAGTTTGACACCACGTTAACTGCCATGTGTCAGTGCTCTGGAATCCTGGGATTTGTAGTTATGTGAGATATTTAGCCTTCTCTGTCAGAGAGCTCTGGTGCCACAACAAACTACAAATCCCAGGATTCCATAGGATGGAGCCATGATAGTTAAATCAGTGCTAAAGTGCATTATTTTTGCAGTGTGGCAGCAGCCCCTGTCAGATCAGAGTACTGTAGCTGAGTATTACCAGTTCAAAATACATAATTCCCCATCTCCACACCAATCTGGAAAGAGCCCTACTGGATAACAGCAATGGCTTATTTAGTCCAGCACCCTATTTTACAATGTTTACATTATAAACAACATTATTATTTATATTTATATTAATGAAAAATATTAGTTAAAACAATTTGAGGAGCTAAGGAGACAGTTACATTCTTGTGTTAATAGTATTTAGAAGTTGAAGATTGTGTGTCCAATGGGACTTGCATTTTGGACTAGTGAAGGTTCTGTTTTAAGCAACAAAGTTGCTTAAAACAAAACACATAATATAAATCAGTGGACACACTCTCTTCCTCAGAAAACCCCATGATAGGTCCACCTTAGGGTCACCATAAGTGATCAGCATAGGGGCACTCTTTTACGCTGATGCAATTGGACAAGTCCTGGGGTGTGTGGCATTTACAGTTGTCCCTTCATATTCGCTGGAGTTTGGTTCCAGGACCCCCTGTGGATACCAAGATCCGTGAATATTCAAGTCCCATTACAGTCATCCCTTCACATTCGTGGGGCTTAGGTTCCCCAGACCCCCGCGAATGTTAAAATTCCGCGAATAATGACTGCCGTCCGCCTCCCCCACTAAAACGACCATGGGGCCTCCGGAGGCCCCATAGTCGCTTTCCCCCGCCACCCTCCTCCCTTCCAAGGCCTTCATGGGGCCTCTGGAGACCTTCCCGAGGCCCCATGGATGCCTCCCCAGACCTCCCTCTCCCTCCCAAGGCCTTCATGGGGCCTTCGAAGGCTCCATGGAGGCCTCCCCGGCCCTCCCCCCTCCCACCCCGGCCCTTCACGGGGCCTTCTAAGGCTCCGTGGAGGCCTCCCTGGCCCTTCCCCCTCCGGGCCTTCACGGGGCCTTCTAAGGGTCCGTGGAGGCCTCCCCGGCCCTCCCCCCTCCCACCCCGGGCCTTCATGGGGCCTCCAGGAGGCCCCTTGTCACGGTTTTGGGACGGCGGGTGGGCCCTCCCAAAACCACGAATAATCAAAACCGCGAATAATCAAAACCGTGAATGCTAAGTTCGTGAATGTGGAGAGGCAACTGTATATGCAATGGTATAGCAAAATGGTGTCCCTTATATAAGATGGCAAAATCAAGGTTTGTTTTTTGGATTATTATTTTTAAAGAATATTTTCAAGCCATGAATGCTTAAATCTGTGGATACGGAGGGACAACTGTACAGGGCTGCTGCAGATCAAAGAAATCCACCACGACTATGAGGTAAGTGCTGGGTTTCCTGCCAGTGTAGACAAGCCCATAGGTAGCATGGCCAGTGTAGAAAGAATGTGGGGGTTACATATCAACAATATGTTGCCCCCTAGGAGTGTAATATTTTCCTTTTTCATTCTTGCACATTAGAATGGAAATTTTCAAAACCTATCTCTCTGCTTAGTGAGGTTACAAGGGTTTTTATAAATGTTTTATTTTGGGACTTTGGGTGAACATTTTCGTTTGTGCAAAAACCACAATATTTTATGCAAAATATGTTTTTATGCAAAATACAGTTGTATACAATTTTGTGCAAATTACAATGCTTTTACACAAAAACTAATGGAAACAAAATAAACCCATTGACTGTGTGTGTGTGTGTGTGTGTGTGCATGCTGTTCATAACAGCTGATAATTTTCTCAGCTGAATCTTGTCAACAGTGAGAAAACTTGTGAATATTCTTCACATCTCTATTGTCCAGCCTACTTTAGAGTATCCTTCTGGTAAATGTGAAGGGTAGGATATACCTTATAAAGCAGGAAATAGCAAACCTCAGGCTTGTGAGGTCTCTTTTCGCTCCACTCTAACCCTGATATCCATCAAATAGAACCTGATGGAGAAAAGATATGAAGAGTTTTGATCACAGAAATGTGTTCTGAGTACCAGAGCTAAATAAAGTTCAAAGGCATTCTGCTTAAAATTCTACTCTTGGATTTCACTTCCAAACTCTCTTCATTTGAGTGGTATAATTTGGGTGGGTGAGTAGTTATTTTGTAGTTGATTTTGTTAAACAACTGAGAGCCAGAATTCTTAGACAATCTATGGCACATCATTGAGAGAGATCTGTCAGTAGATCCAGATCTACCTTCTGCCCAGCAGTAAAGAGTGAAGATTAATGTAATCCTGCTGATTGTATGGTCAAGTAGTTGACCATGGTCCATGAGACTGCCTGGAAAACTACAGTATTGCCAGGCAGTGTAGGCAATACTGAGCTCAGGAAACCAATGGTCTGACGTGGTACCAGGCAGCTGCCTATATACTATGTGCCAGACCTAACTATTATACAGAGCTGGGAAATGTTACTTTTTGGTGTACAACTCCATAACCCAGCCAGCATGGCATCTGATAATACTGGCCTGAGGATACTGAGATTTGTAGTCCAAAAGATGACATTTCCAAGCTTTGACCATTTCAGATAGTCACTATGTTAGCAGTGGCAACCACTATAGTTCCATCTAAACAGGATCTGAAAAGAACATGAAGGCAAATTAAGTTATGAGAAATTGATAAGAATGAGAAGTTATTTAGGAAATTAGGAATTATAGTTAGTAGTACTGCAATATACACTGTTTAAAAGCTCTTATTAAATATCTTGATATTTTATTTAATTATTTAAATCGTTTTATTATTTTTCAGTCTGCTGAGGCCAACATAAATCTTTGACAGATGAACATTGTTTATAAATAAATTATAAACTTACTGTAAGGAGCATAAATAAAAGCAGAAAATGGGATATCATTGAAGTTATTAATTTCAGAGGATTATTTGAACAAGAAGGCTAGAGTAATAATAGATTGGGAAAATTGATATATAAAAAGTTAACTAGCATTAGAAAGACTGGCTGTTAATTCTGTTGATAAAATTGGAATAATTATTGTCACTGGGTTGATATCTGAAGGGATTATGCTGTTGAACACAATGGGGCAATCTTCTCTCCTCTCTCTCACCTGTGAACTTGCGGGCAATTGTAAAACTAGATAGTGGCATTAACTTTAAAGGTCAGTGGAACAAACTTGCCTTCACTGGTTGTCTAAAGCAGTGGTTTTCAACCAGTGGTACAAGTATCACTGGCAGGATACAGAAATAGTCTATGAGGGACACAGGTGGTTTAGTCGTTGCAATAACAGTTACTCCCAATTGTACTACAGTATTTTTATTTACAGGTCACCCCCTGTATCTGTGAGGGATACGGTCCCAGATTTACCGTTTATAGATGAAACCATGGATAATAGTGAACCCTATTAAAATAAAGGTTGCATTGAGTTGCATTGGAGGACCTAGAGATTCCTAGAGAGGACACCTCTCTAGGTATTTTCCAGCATGTCCCTATGGTATGTGTCCCTACTTTTTTTCAGCCATGGATAATTAAAACTGCTGATATTGGTTCCACAGATCTGGTGGGGGCAGGGTTTGACATGTACGGTATATTCTTTCTTTACAGCTAATTTATGTTCAACAGTATTATTGCAATTTTTTATTACAGTGGAGTAATTACGTTTGTTTGCATTTACTGTTAACAATGTTACTGCATTTCTGTGTCTCAAGTTTTACTATAAGTTATAAGTACAATAGCAGAATGCCTGTAAACATATAAAATGTCCTTCAACTGGGCTTTTTATTCCATTATAGAGTCAGATTTTTTTGATAGATTGATATGGGGGGGGGCGCGACACCTCAGATAGAGAAGCACTGATCTAAAGGATATTAAAGAGAAGTCTCTCTCCCTCTCTGGGGAGAGAGTTATACAGCCTGGTTGCTGCTACCGAAAAGGCCTTGTCTTGAATACTCACCAATATGTCAAACGTTATTAATGTGGAAGAACACACAATCTAGAAGAGGCTGCAGCAGTTTGCTTTTGCCCAAACCCACTGGGAAGGTCAAGATTCTGCCCCTGCCCCCCTCTCCTCTCCTTCTGCGGAGTTAATTGAATGCAAACGACCTTTGAAGTTTGAACTCAGTTTTCATTCATTGAAGTCAACTGAGGACAAAGGGGAAAAGTGGAAAGAGCAGAAAGAAACTGTGACATTTTAAAAGTTCCTGGGGAAAAAATGGATGACAGAGGATTAATGGGGGCTGTCCCTATGAAACCAGGATTGTTGGAGCATATGCATTAATTGAAAAGTGAAGTGGTAATGATTAGCCATATTCAAATATCTGAAGGGCTGAGTTGATAGAACAAGCTTTTTGTCTCCTCTCCCCCCCCCACACACACTTCAGAGGGTAGGCTCTGAAATAATGGATTAAAATACAAGAAGGGAGATTTGGAGATTTGGACAAAACATTAGGAAGATTTTTTGATGGGAAGAACTGTTGGAGAGTGGAATGGATTACACTGGAAGGTGATAGGCCCTCTTTTGCTAGAAGTTTTTTAAACAGAGGGTGGATGGCTAGTTGCCAAGGATGCTTTACCTATGGATTTCTGCATTGGCAGAGGATTGGACTAAATAGCCCTTGAGGTTCACAATTCTGTGTTTATATTATTCTATGAAAAGTGAGGAGATTAAGGCATCTGTCGTTGTGGGAAGATTATATAACGTACTGTGTGATCTAGGAGTATGAACATGTTGTTTGTTGGTGGGGTTCTTTCCTCTTACTGTTTTTGTTACCTCTCTGCTGTGTGTGTGATATATATGAATAACAATAATTAGAAGGTGGGGAGGAAAAAGGCTTGAGAGTGAGAAGGAAAATACATCTGGAGTAATTATTGAATTACAACTTGTAAAGAGAAAACATGAAGCAAATTGAAACAGAAGGTCCAAATATTGAGTTAGAAAATACCATTTCATCCACATCATTGATGAGAAAAGTTTCCAATATTTTTAGCACAGATCTATTTGTAGTAAACTCATTGTAACTTCAGTTGAAGTTTTAAGATGTTTAAAGATAGAGTGTGATATTGCATAAGTATAGAGAATAGGAAAGGCAAGCTTGAAATATTTTTGGGGGGACAATAACTCCCAGAATTCCCATCTACCATGAGCATGCTGGCTGGTGGATTCTGGGAGCTTCAGTACCAAAAGTAATTTCCCCAGGCTCTGGGGGAAGGTGTTCTTTGCAGTGCCTAGTTCTACATATCTATGTGTGACTTCATCCACTAGCGCTCTTTAGTCACTTAAATTCTAGTCCGGGGGAGGGGGGAACCTTATGGCATATCTTTGAAATCCTGAGGCATGATAATATATATATATATATATATATATATATATATATAATTGTAACTTCACTATTATCAAAATAAACAGTAATTCTTCTTTGTGTTTCACAGTATAGCTAATGTATTAAGGGAATGTTCTGTCAAGAGTTGTAATAAAATTGTTCAGATATTAACATTTCCCAGTGACTGTGCACATAAGACAGTTTTAAATAATGTGATGGATTAGGAGACTGCTAATGTCTGTGCAAAGCTTGTATTGTGTATACAGCTATATATAATAATACATCTGCTGTAATGTTAGTTGAAGTAGAGTATCTGATATCTGAAACAGATATGATGGGGCTTCTCACCAGCTAATTTTTGACCTGTTAAAACCCAGTACTCTTTTTGAAAATTTAAAAATGGCTCCTTTACAGTGCTGTTAAAAAAATAATATTGGAAATATTACTGGAACCGTCATATTCCATCAGCTGTATCATCCATCCTGGGCATTATCAGAGGACTGACTCAATCTGAATATAATTGTATAACTTCCATTTTCTCTTGTATGTTAAGTGAAGCCTCCTACTTTATTTTTGAAAAATTGGGGGCAGTATTAACTTGTAATTTCTAGTATCATTGAATTCTGTCTTTCTATCCTTCTATCTCTCTATCTGTATTCCATTTCCCACCTTTCTCCTGACATGAGAGTCTTCTAGGACAGAGTCTTGCTATGTTAAAAAAATGCACAAAAAACCAGGCTCGTGTTTTGTCTAGGACTTGATGATGGCTAAAGTGAAATAGGGAAATAAGAAAATTGATGTCGAGCAGATGGCATTTTTAAAGTAATGGTTGGAGTCCTGTTGGGACATTAATGTAAATGTAAAAATAGATATGCTTTTGTTTGCACTCAGAGGTTGTGTATGTGTGGGCCCTAATACAGCCAATCATTTCAAACCACACACTCAGTTTTCTTGTTCTCTTTTGACTTGTGGTTAAGGAGATAATTGGGTAAACTCAAGGTTAGGACACCCATTGCATACTTGGGTTTGCAACCAGGGATCCAGCATAACTGTGCTAGCTTACACTTACCTTACAGTGTATAACGCTGTGGCCATAATCTGCAGGAAGGACAGCTATTCTGCCATAAATGGAAGGCTGATCCCTGAACCAAGTAACTGTGTTCAATCTTGCCAAATTTGTTACCTCATTTTCTTCCATTAGTAATTGTAATGATGGTTATTAGTTGACTGGCTCTGTTAACCAGTTTGTTATTTGAAAGGCATATACTGTATTTTCAAAGTGAAATTTGATGGGTTCAAAATCAAAAATTATTTAAACTTTGAGGACTATCTTTAAAATATCTGTAGGGTCCTTCTTTAGAGAGAACAGTCTGCTGTTTCAACGCATCCTCTGTTTGTGTCCAGTTCAAAGATAACCAATGATCCTTACGATGGGAGAAGACAGCAAAGGTTTATTAGTTGCCCATATAGGGTTAGTATGTGAACAGCAGACTGAGTAGGTATCAGGATCACCTGGAGTCCATTCACACTACATGATTATAGTACTATATTCTACTTTTAACTGATGTGGGACATGTTTTGGGGCCTCAAAATCAGGACAAGGCAGTTTTTCCTACCAGTAAAAGATGTTTACTTCCTTGCCTTGCTTTTGTGTCCCAAGTGCCTCATGGCCAACAAAGGATGTGGCCTTTACCTGCATCAAATCTCCTTCCACAACCATCTTAAATTTAAACATCTCAAGAAAAATGCAGCTCTCTGACCCTTCATCACTACATCTATTCCTCTAAAATGGCTTTTAACATCCATGCCTCACAAAGAAACGTATGAGCATCAAAAGCCTGTGTAATGTATTTTGTATCTTTTGGTTGCCCTAATAAAGGTATCACCAAAACGTGTTTTTGGAGGTTGGTAACTCTTACAACAATAATTTATAGAGGTACCATACAGTCTTATAATAATAATAATAATACTGAGTTATTTATTACCCGCCTCTCCCCTCAGGATCGGGGTGGGGTACAACATCACAATGCATCACATACAATTCAGTACAATTCAAGCAAGTTATACATTACAATACAATACAATACAATACAAGCAGGTTATACAATTTTTATACAAATTAGAAATCAATACAGACAAACATTGCAGACAATTACAAACAGCTGTACAGTGCAGACAATATAATTCCCAGTAGATGGTACTGCTGGCACTGCAGGAGTGACATTTTTTCAGAATGCACTGTACAATGATAAGTGACATGCTGCTTTTTTAGAAACCGTATTACCATACTAGTTTCCACAGCACATCACCCCAGCTCTTAATAAGCTGGTCCTCATTTTACTGAGTTACAGAAGGCTGAGTCGACCTGGGGGGGCCTGGGATTGAACCTATAGACTCAAGATCTAACATGAGTTCTTTTTGGCTGCAGTGTTGGAACCCAATTCATCAAGGCTGTGGACAACTATGGTCAAATATGGACAGGAAAACTTAAAATAACACTGCAGCTGGGTTGAAGTAGATTGAGAAGGAAGGAATTAGTAAATATAAGGGTCCATTGCACACAAAGAGACGTTAAATAACACACATGCATATAACACCTATCTGATCAGGATATATTTTAAGCAGAATATCTTCGTACATCTGATCAGGATTTCTTTTAATCAGGATACCTTCTTCCAAAAAAAGTAAGATTAAGATTAATTTGTTTTTGTTATAATTTTAATTTCCTACCCTGATCTGAAAGTTGACTTAGCGGGGGGAGGTGAAGGAGGAACATGGAGATTGTAGAAGACATCTGTAGAGAATGAGTACACTTTGCTTTCACCAAGGCTCAAGATCTCTCTCTCTCTCTCTCTCATTCTCTTCTTTTTTTGAAAGAGGAGAAAAATGTGGACCACTTGTCATGAGCTTGCAACATCTGTCATCTCTAAGAGGCAAACATTAAGCTGACAGAGCCCTTGTGGCTCCAGAGTAGAAGAATCACCAGCCTTATTAACCATAATAGCCTAGCAAAAGAGCTATAGATCATTTAATAAGAGGCATACAGCTGTCATCTGTGCTGTGTATTTCTGCTGGCAGTTTTCACCAAGATAACAGCACATGAAGATTTAAGAAACACAGTGTGTTCTTGCATTTCTTAAAAATGTTGAGCATCTTATATTAAGCTACCTGCACAGCTTGTTCTTTGTTATGTTGAAAAATAATTAGAAAAGAGGAAACAGGAATATTTTGTATTCCTAAGGCTTCCTATTCCTGGTGTATCTGGTTTGAGAATACAAACAGGAAAAATCCTTGTATTTTTACCAAGAATATGGCTCATTATGAGTGCAGTGTATCTGTGGAATTCATGTAAGTGTTGAGTTACCCATTGATTCAGTGGGTCTACTTGGAACTAACAGTTGGCCTATGTTTTATTTTTGTAATAAAACAAAATATAAATATACCTAAGAGAATGAAGATTCAGCATTTTGGACTTTTTGTTGCTTTAAAATGTACCTACATCTGGTTAGGGCAACTTTATGCAGTACTGGGTTTGTTTCTTTGTTTACACACACATCTATATAATTTGAAATAAAAGTACTTTATAAAATTAAGATAAGCATTGTATTTGACACTCATCTACATGCATTGGATGACTTTCAAACTTGTATTGAGTGACTTGGTGGGTATTTTATCGAAATTCTAGTGCATTTCAGGGGATAAAATGCTCACAGTCATCAGGAGAGTGGGTGGGTATAGAATGTGGGATATTCCACAATACCCCAAAATCCAGAATCAGAAAACACATGTTCACATGACCTCCAGACCTCCTTTTCTGCAGAAATGGAACCAACGTGTTTTCTGTATGCTAAAGATACTACCAGTATTGTTTCCAAAAGAAAAAAAAATGAAAAATCCTTCTTGTTAACTTCCAAAATTAGGAAATGAGTATATATGATGCTGCCACCAAATTTGCGATGAGTCACAACAACCAGGTGGTTGAAGGCAATCTTTAAAACACCACCCCCACTTTACCTCATGGTTCAGACTGGCTGCCTCCTTACCCTCTGTTCCTCCCACCTTTCCTTTATAAGGTACCCTTAGTTCCCCCTCTGATCCAGAGTTATTACTGTCATTTAAATGTGTGAAGTGTGTATTTGGTTTGTAGTTTGCCCTTTACTTTTATATACTGGATAGGAATGAACAGAGTCTGCGTTCTGTATTAACACAAGGATAACTTTATTACAGAGAAATAGGTGTAACATTTACTTAGGAGATCTTTTACCACAGAAGATTTGGTATTCAGAATTTTCACTATATTGGCAGACTGTCAGGTTACAGTACCCACACTTGATGGTCAACTGTCACAGATTGTTTACACTTCCTTCTAATATCTTCCCTATAACTCATTCACTCTGTCCTGTCATTATTCATATCCAGACTCTCAACTTCACCCATGTACGAGGTCTGCCTATTAAACGACAAGACTGATACAATAACCCATCTTTCTTTATGTATATTACAATTCTAATGCCTGCCCTCTTCAATATACTCCCTGTTCACACTCACACACTAATGCAGTTTTCCACTGGTCGAAGGCGTGGAGCAGATTAGTTTCTGTTGGCTGTTTCAACACATCTGCTGTTTCCTTCGTACTGCATTGATTGTTTGTACTGTATTAATGTTCCTTTAAGCACCAATTTCACTTTAGGGAAAAGAAAAAAGTCACATGGTGCCAAATCTGGCAAATATGGAGGATGTCCAAGTGTAAAAATGCATTTATCGGCCAAAAACTGGATCACAGAAAGTGCTGTGTGAGCAGGCACATTGCCTTGATGAAGAATGGAATCATTTTTCCTCAGTTCTGGTCTTTTTTTTCCTGAGTCTTTTTCTCACCTTTGTCAAAACATCCTTATAATAATGTTGGTTCACTGTTCTGCCTTCTGGAACTCATTCTGCCAAAATTATACCTAGATGTAAAACAAACAAACAATGAACATGGCTTTGAATGTGGACTTGCTTTGATGTGCTTTTTTTCATTCTTGGTGATGATGGTGTTTTCCAGTGCACTGACTGTTGTTTTGTCTCAGGGTTATACTGGAAGATCCAGGTTTCATCACAAGTGATGATTTTTTTAAAAAAAAGGTTTGGGTCCGCCTCAAGTTGCTACAGAATGTCACAATGCTCGACTTTTAAACTTAGTATTTTTTCAGCACACAACAGACAGTACAGCTACTTTAAATGACAACTGACAACTGAACAGTGGAGAGTGTTGATGGTCACCACTCGAGTGTTCACAATCAGTTCGCCCCGATTTGTCTGAAAGGTAGAAACACAGTCTTGTTATTTAATAGACAAACCTCATAGCTTAGACAAACAGAGCCTTCTGCTCCAGCCTTCTGTCATCAACTCCCTCCATTCTTAACTCCACTGTAACTCAAACTCTCCAAATGTCATGCATACTTAAAACATCCAGAAGCCCCTCCCATTTCTGCTTCCTGCCAGAGGATTGATTCCTAGAACCTGCTTCTCCCATTTGCTCATCCAGCCATCAGTCACAGTATATACAGAAGGAAAGTAGCTATTTTCATTTATTTGCAGGAAAACTTAGTATAAATGGTTTGTTGTTTTTGTTGCTACATGCCTTCAAGTTAATCCCCATATATGATGACCCTATTGTAGGCTTGTCTTGCCAAGATTTATTCAGAAGGGGGTTGCTTGTGGTACTGTGGAGTAATTTTTTTTAGCCCAGTAACAAAATAGTTTATACTGAGAAAAATGTTCTTCACAATAAAAGGCCATTATTTGTGCCAGTCAGACAACAGACACCTATAGCATTGACACTTGGATACTGCAGTGGTCCTTCCAAGGAAATTTCCCAATTTTCCACATATGGTACATCATCTACTATTTTTCTTATCCACTGCACTACTGCAAAAATAATAGTGTGTGCGTAGAGGAGATTACATGGCTTATTCTGTTTGGTTTGGTTAGCAGACTTTTTGCTAGCTTCCCTTTCTGTACCAAGCTGCCCACCCAGGTAAATGTCTCCTGTCAGAGGATATGATGTCTAAGCATTACAGTCCCACTCCACTTTTATGCCACATTTGCCTGGTTTGCTTGGTATACTGTATGCTGCTAGAATGAGAATTTACTCTGACCTTAGCCAGCTATTCCTAATTGATTAGATCCATTCCTGGTGTGTACAGTACAGCCCCTGTATTTGTGGGGAATACATTCCTGGACTTACTGTGGAAACATGAAACCACAGATAATAACAAACCCTGTTGAAATGAATGACTTCCGGCCCAACTTCCAGCAGAAGCATAGAATAGAATCGTACTGGAGGATCTAGAAAATGCCTGGAGAGGACATATTTTGGGGGGCGCAGGTAAATGGAAGTGCAGATACGGGTCTGTGGATATGGGAGTCATACTATACATGTTTGAAGTACTCAATAAACATTGTCTATATAGCCTGAAAGGCAGCCAGTTTACTGGGGACTCTACATGTTGTTCTTGTTTCCCTGTTGCTTTTATGAGACTAATCTCACAAGTACCATTATTGTCCAGTAACTTCTCCATTGCCAGTTTTTCACTTTTTCTATTAATATAAATATTTGTTATCTCTATATTACGTTTATGAGTGTATTGACATTACATATGTAAAGAATTCTAGACCTTCTGAATTACATATTTTATATGATCACTTTAATTTTATTCTGATTAATTTTAGGAGGAAACAAGCTGAAGAGCCAGCCTTTCCGTTTGAACTGGGCATGGATTTCTTTGGAAAAAGAATATTATATTGTAGATGAAGATTCCAGGGTTCTGGAAGTAACTCTCAAGCGCAGAGGATATCTGGGGGAAACATCATTTATTAGTGAGTATTGCTTTAATATATCTGAATATTAGAAACTAGTCAACTTCATTACAGAAGCCTTATAGCTTGAAGTGCTATATAAAAATACCTTATAGAAATACATTTTATTAGTGCATGTTGTCAAAGGAACTATCATATTTAATTAATGTGTTTCTGCAGTTAAACACAATAATGAAATTAAAATGGGTTTCACCTTTGTGCTTAGATAGATTTTTCCAGTTTTTTAGAGTGCAGTAGTTTTAACATTGCTCCAGAACTATAAATGCACAATGTGAAGTTGAAGGCTTTCATGGCCAGCATCCATAGATTTTCTTTGGCTTTTTTCCAGGCTGTGAGGCCATGTTCTGGAAGAGTTTGTTATCTGAAGATGCAATCCAGAGATGCAGATGAAATGCCAGAAATAAACTCTTCCAGAACACAGCCTCACCACCCGGAAAAAACCCAAGAACAATCTATAAATGCACAGATTTTTGAATGCTCTCAGGACCACAGGTTACAGGTATTCAGCTGTCCCATGACTAGTTGGGAAATTATTTATGATTCATTTAAGGTTGCCAGCAAATATACATAACTACATGATTTTCATTGATTATTGTTCCAGTTTCTTTCTATCCTAGGAATGCTTTTACCTAGGAACATCTAAATACTGTATATTCCATTTGTACCTGTTGTGCTCAGTTTTGAGTCACGTGATCTCTTTAAAAACCATTGCAGTGAGTACTAGCCTTCAAAAGCAATAGCACACAATGAATGAGAGAGAGTGTGTTACCGACATGTTTGTAGTCAGCAAGTTGTTAATGTTTAATATTTCACAAAAATCTGAAAGCTCTTTCAGCTTCGGCAAAATGTCTTGACTGCTTTTGTTTAACTGTAGTTCAGTGCATTCCTCTGAGAAGCAGAGAAAGCAAAGTCAGTTAAAAAAAACCCTGAAGTTTCTTTATCAGATGCTTTTCACAAGTATTGAGATAAGTGTGAAGTAGAACATTCCAGTATGCAACAAGATAAATGCATGGGGCAAGCAACGATTTCCAAACACCTTTTCTTGTTAATGCTTAACACATGCAGAAATGTGTTGCATAGATGCAAATAGTGCATGAATATGTGTAAAAAAAAAAAATAAAACCCACAAAACCACAAAAAGATCAACAAAAATTAGAAAAGCAATGGAAAAAGAAAAGTA
The DNA here is from genome assembly GCA_030847615.1 of Gambelia wislizenii. Lineage (NCBI taxonomy): Eukaryota > Metazoa > Chordata > Lepidosauria > Squamata > Crotaphytidae > Gambelia > Gambelia wislizenii. The sequence goes on along the minus strand of JAUMIR010000005.1, from coordinate 60,016,597 downwards.
TGTACTATTATCCATTTCTGTTTTTTCTGACACTAATTGGAAAATCTCAAGTCACTATACATTTTTTTTAATGATAAGGAAAGGAAGTTCCATGACGTGCCAATGTCATGCTGGATTTAGATCCTCTTCTCTAATAGAAAAATACTGGAGGCATGTTGGGCCAGATCCTCTGTTACCCCTGCCTACAGCAGATCCACTGAACTGCATGGGATTTCTTGGTCAGAACTAATTTAACTCCTAATTTAACTTCATTGATTTCAATGGGTCTGCTTTAAATAGGACTAGCCTTCAGTTTAGTGCATTGAATATACACACAGATAATGGAATAAGTCAGAGGCCACCTCCATAGCCTCCAGATGTTGTCTGACTATTAGTCCCAACAGCCTAGCTGGCGTAGCCTATAGTGAGAAATGCTGGGGGTTGCAGTTTAACAAGTTGTGGAGAGCTGCATAATTCCTCCTATTGGCCTAAATCCAGTTGTTAGTCCCAACTGAAATAGCTCTGTTGAATCAATAGGAACTTGGGTTAATCAGCGTTTATGTAAGTTCCATTGGTTCAACGAGTCTACTCTGGTTAGGACTAACTGTTGAATTTAGGCCAAGGAATTCTAAGCGGTCTTCATCAACATAGGAAATGTTATTAATTTAGCACTGTTTCTCATAATAATCTAAAACCTTGTGGACAACATTGAAAAGCAGTTCAGGTCCAAAAGCTATATTGGAGCAATTTTTAAACCAAATTCTGAGAAACAATTTTCAGAAAACGAAAAAAGCATAAGAACCTAAGTTGATTCCAAAAATGTTGATACATGATTGTTAGGTTTTTACCAATTATTCAGGAACTGTCATTGCATCATAGTTCCTTTCCTGTGCATGCTGTCTTAGCTCACTCTTAAGTCAGAACAAATTTACATGTCTCATGTTACAGGGTGGGGCTTTTTTTTAATGCAAATAAGTCATTGGTAATTATGAGGCTGATTGGCAAACAGGTAGGGAGATGGGCTGTTTAATGCTTTCATTGCCCTTTGCCCCTCTCAGCAGGTGTTTTACTGTCCATTGAGTGTGGAATGGAAAACCAGGACTATAATCTAGGAAAGGGGAAGCCAGGCAGGCCAAACCTACCTATTTGTTATTATCTTGAGGCCCCATTATTTAATCTTTTCCTTGTATTGAACTAAAAGATTACTATAAAATGTTCTGAAAGTTAAATTTTTACTAGTACATTTCATCTATAAAACAGCTACATTTAAAATTATCTTCTAAATGTAAAATTATCTTCTAACAAATGTAAATGTTGGAAAAATGTAGCCATTTTAGAAATTCTTAATTCCTTGAGGATGTGCTACATATAGTACAACCCCAATATCCATGGAGGATCTATTCCTAGATTTACTGTGGAAATGTGAAATTGTGGATAATAGTGAACTCTATTATAATGAATGATTTCCAGCCCAGGCATATCACAGTTGTGCTGGAGAACTTAGAGATTCCTAGAGGCAACACCTCTGTAGACATTTTCTATGTTCCCCAGAGCAACTCTGTGGTCAGCTTCTAGCAGATGCATACCATAGAATTGTGCTGGAGAACCTAGAAAATGTCTAGAAAGAACCTGGTTTTTCAAATGGGGGTAAGTGAAACCACAGGTACCGGTACCGTGGATATGGGGGGGGGGGGTCATGCTGTGCATATGTATCTTGTATTTCATGACTTAATGTGCAGTCTGCAGATGACATTGTGTCTCTGAATTATTACCTTTGCATATACAGTATATCCATTTTTTGTTTTATATTATCATTACTGCTGAGGGAACGAGAACCTAATAACATTCTTTTTAATGCTTTTAAAATACCATACCATTAATCTATTTTTTAAAATAAATATTTTTCCCCCAAAACTTTGCTTTTTAAGGTTTTTTTTTTAAAAAAGTAAATAAAATATTAATTTAAAAAGCAGTGCGCTAGTAATATATTGCTAACACTGCACGTATAAAATAAGTGAAGTAAAGATATGCATTAGGGATTTCTAAAGTACCAACTAATGGTAGGTACTAGGGTTTTAAAACAATACTCCAAGATCTGAGATGTCTACTGTAGTAGCTATCTTTCTGTAACACAGAAAAATTCCTAACACACGTGGAGCAAATAAGCAGTACTTCATTAGCACTGAAGAATAGCATAGAAGGAATACGGTAAGTTAGGACAGGTTAGCTGGCCAGACTTCCTCTTTCTCTTTAATCATTTTGACACTTCAACAAGAGCAATTATTAACTGACCAAGAAGTACTTAAGAACAATCTGGGGGAACAACCTTAACACTAACCAAGCTTTCCTGTGTATTGCACAAGTAGACCTTCCTGTGATTGCATCAAGCATTTCTAAATAGGTCTGGAAGTATAAGGACTGCCTGTTGTAGTGTAAAAATGGTTTCACACCTCATGGCTTTCAGAAGCTTCTTGCAGGTTATCAGGTTCTTTAAGACCTGGATGAGGGAATTCAGTGTGACAAAGGTTTATTATTCTTGTCCAGAGAGCTAAAGTTTCCTAACTGATGGTGTCAAACCATACATTAAAAAACAAAATAGTTCACTTATTTGAGCTGAAGCTCAGTAAAAGTGTAAGACATCAGCAAACGCAAAATGCAAGCTCATAGATGTTAAAGTAAACTTAAGCTGTGTTCACTATTCCTTCTTATACTGGTAAGCTCACTCTTGTGTATCTGTATGTTAGAAACAGCTGTTGAAGACATCAATGAAATAGATTTCTTATGCATTAAAAGCGGTAGGAGAACTGAGTGCTTCTCAAAACCTCTCACTTTGGTTATAAGAAATTTGTTCAGCCTTTTGATTCTTCATGAATTTTAAGGCATCATGCTCAACTCACGAACAGGTGTATGTTCCAAGTAAAATAATGCCTATTTTAAATATTTCTAAACTGAAGCATTCAGAGATATCATAGAAAATCAAACTGAGAATTTCTGAAGTTTACATTCCCTTTGGTTATTTATAGTTGTAAAGTACAGTTGTAAACATTCTTCAGTTTTCAAACTGAATGCCACATTGGTTCACTTACCGTGAATGTGCATTCTTGAGTGGAGCGAACAGGAATTCTGCATAGTGGGTAACGCCTACTACTGCCCAGACGAAGCAGGAAGTATAACCATGGTCACATGGTCAATCAGAGTTTTCTTTGTTTCCTTCTCTGACCACGAGGCCAGTTCACTGACTAGCAGAGCCTAGAAGACCTGTGAATAGGAAAGAATTACGCCCTGCTGGAAATGAAAAATTATTAGAGAATTGCAGACACTGGGAGGGGAGAATTCCTGTTCGCTCCACTCAAGAATGCACATTCACGGTAAGTGAACCAATGTGGCATTCTCTGAGGGGAGGAGCGAACAGGAATTCTGCATAGTGGGACGTGCCCAAGCTACTGTCAATTTGGGTGGGGTGTCTGCCTGTGATAGTTGTTTCAGGTCCTGACCACCTCCTGGAGGACCCTCCTCCCGAAGGTGGCTTCTGCAGACCTGAACCTGTCTATCTTGTAGTGGTGGATAAAGGTGGAAGGTGTGCTCCACGTGGCCGCTTTGCAGATCTCCGTTATGGGTGCGTTCGTCGAGAAGACTGCTGTGGTTGCTGCTGATCGTGTAGAGTGGGCCATTACGGCCGCTGGTCTTGGTACTTTTGCGGCGTCGTATGCCATCAATATGCACGCCTTGATCCAGGTGGCTATGGTTCGCCTTGATGCCTTCTGCCCCATCGAGGCTGGGGTAAAGGAGACGAACAGTGAGTCGCAACGCCTGAAGGCGCGGGATCTCCTGATGTAGATCCTTATTGCCCTCCTCACGTCTAGTTTATGCCACAGGCGCTCCCTGGGGTGCGAGGCCGCTGGGCAAAAGGAGGGGAGGACCAATTCCTGCGAGACGTGGAATTGAGACAGCACCTTGGGTTTGAAGGAAGGATCCAACCTCAGAGTGACCAAATCCTCGGTGAAGGTGCAGAGATGTTCCCTGATTGAGAGGGCCTCGAGTTCGGAGACCCTTCGGGCTGACGTTATGGCCACCAGGAAGGCTACCTTCAGCGTGAGGACTCTTAAAGGTACCTTTCGAAGAGGCTCGAATGGAGGAAGCGATAGCTGTTTCAGGACTAGAGGGAGGTTCCAGGTGGGGAACCTATGTCTCACCGGTGGGGAGATCAGGGTCGCTCCTCTGAGAAAACGCTTAACGTGGGGGTGCGAGGAGAGACTCCCTCCCCGGTCTAGCGACAGGACCGAGGCTAAGGCCGCCGCCTGCCTCTTGAGTGTGTTGGGTCTAAGTCCCATATCCAAACCTTTCTGGAGAAAAGCCAACACGTGGCTTACTAGTGTCCTATCCCCGGGGATGGAGCGAGCAGCACGCCATCTGTTGAAGGCCTTCCAGGTGGCATCGTATATCCTGTTGGTTGTGAGACGCCTGGAAGAGAGAAGGGTATTAATGACGGAGTCGTCATATCCAAACTCCTTCAGGGCTTTCCTTTCAATCTCCATGCGGTTAGCTGAAGCCAAGCCGCATCTGGGTGTTGGACTGGTCCCTGATGTAGAAGGCCCTCCTTGAGGGGGAGGCGCCACGGACTCCCCGTCAACATGTCCATTATTTCGGAGAACCAGGGGCGGCGAGGCCAATGCGGGGCTATCAGGACCACGCATGCCCGTTCCTGCCTGATTTTCCGACAGACCTTCCCTAGGAGTGGAAGAGGGGGAAAGGCATACAGCTTGCCCCTGGGCCAGGGGGACCTCAGGGCATCTACTCCCTCTGCTCTGCTGTTCGGGAATCTGGAGAAGAACCTCGGGAGTTTGGTGTTGCCTGGGTCTGCGAACAGGTCCACCTCTAGGGTCCCGAACCTCTCCTGGATCTGAAGGAAAGTCTCCTGATCCAGCTCCCAGTCCGATTGCGAGACAGTGTGTCTGCTTAGGAAATCCGCTTGTAGATTGGACGTGCCCTCCAGGTACTGAGCTGATATCGACTTGATGTTCCATTCTGCCCATTTGAACAGTAGGTCTGCCTCCTGCTGGAGGGACCTGGATTTGGACCCCCCTTGTCTCGCTATGTAGGACCGGGTCGTGGTGTTGTCCGTCCTGACTAGCACGTGCCTGCCTCTGACAAGGTGGGCGAAGTGGAGGAGCGCCAGTCTTGCCGCTCGCAGTTCCAGCCAATTGATGCTGTGAGACCTTTCTGAGTTGTTCCAGAGTCCTTGAGCCACGGAGCCCTGACAGTGGGCGCCCCAACCCTTTAGGCTTGCGTCTGACGTTACTACGACTTGGTGCGGTGTCACCATTTCCGACCCGTTCGACAGGTTGTTCTCCTTGGTCCACCACCTCAGAGAGTTCTTGATGTCCTGGGGTACCCGCAGAAGGGGGTTCTGCTTCAGAGCGATCTGCTGTTGGAAGGGCATGAGGAAGGCCTGAAGAGGGCGTGAGTGGAATCTCACCCAAGGCACGACCTGTATTACTGATATCATTAGTCCCAGGAGTCTGGCCAGGGAGGTCAAGGAGACGGACATTAGGGATCTGACTCGTCGAGCCTCTGCCCTCACCATCTGTTGCCTCTCGGGGGACAGGAAGATCCGAAAGTTCGCAGTGTCTAGCCTTGTCCCCAGGTGGAGCAGTACCCTCGCCGGGCGGAGGGAGCTCTTCTTGAAGTTTACTAAGAACCCGTGTGCCTGGAGGCAAGAGATCGTTGTCTGGAGGTCCCTCTGGGCCTTCTCCTCGGATGAGGCCCTCAGGAGTATGTCGTCTAGGTATGGATACAGATGGATGCCCCTGGACCGGAGGTGGGCCACCAGGACGACTAGCACCTTGGTGAAGACACGAGGAGCTGACGCCAGACCGAATGGGAGGGCTCTGAACTGGAAGTGCTGCTCCCCGAACGCGAAGCGCAGAAAGCGCCTGCTTGTCTCGTGGATCTGGATGTGGAGGTATGCTTCTGAAAGGTCGAGGGAGGCCAGGTAGTCCCCCCGCTGGAGCGCCTCCCGGATGGAGGCCAGTGTTTCCATCCTGAAGCGTTTGTACAAGAGATAGGAGTTTGTATACTTGAGGTCCAAGATTGCCCTGGAGTCTCCTCCTTTTTTGGGTACCGTAAAAAAGAAGGAGTAGACCCCCGAGAATCTTTGCCCATCTGGAACCTCCTCGATTGCTCGCATATCCAGAAGGTGATGTATGGCTTTCCGGATTTCCCCCGCCTTCATGGCGTTTGCTGGGACTGGGGCTGGGATGAACCTGTCCCTTGGTCTGGTCCTGAACTCCAGCCGGTACCCCTGCTGGATCGTGTTTAGGACCCATTTGTCTGTTGTGGAGTTTGACCAAGCCTCGGGAAACAGGCTCAAGCGGCCCCCCACCTGCGGGGGGAGGGAGTCAGAAGTGTTGTTTTGAGGACCCCTTGGGAGGGGGGCCCTCCCTTTCTAGATCCGGATGGTTGGGAGGAGGATGGGTGGCGAATGATCTGGTTTGTTTTGGCCCATGTCGGTTTGTAGGGCCTGGAGTCCCTCTGATTTCCGTAAGGCTTGGAGGTACGAAAGGAATGGGTCTGATGGGAAGATCGCCTGGATGAGGGCTTGTCGGACTTGCGGGGCAATGAAGGCATGGCCTGTTTCTTCTCCTTTGTTTCCACTAAGACATCTTTCAGGGCTTCTTCGCCGAAAAGCTTGGTGCCTTTGAACGGGGCGGTGCATAGATGGGCCCTAGAGTGCGCGTCCGCGTTCCAGTGCTTCAGCCAAATGGATCTTCGGGCTAAGGCCGCAGCACCTATAGATCTGGCCGAAAAGGAAAAGGCATCCGACGAGGCGTCAGCCACCAACTGGAGGGCTGACTTGATGCGGTTCAGGGCTCTGTCGAGGGTTCTGGTGTCCATCTGCTGAGCTTGGATTAACTCGTCAATCCAAAGGATTGCTGCCCTGACGAACAATGATGCGGTGGTTGTTGCCCTGACCCCCAGGGCCGAGGCCTCGTGAACTTTCCTCAGGGCTGCGTCGGCCCTCTTCTCATCTGGGTCCTTGAGGAGGGCTTCTCCCTCTTTCGGAACCAGGAAATTGGAGACTAAGGATGCCACCGGCTTGTCGACCACCGGGATCTTTAGCCTATCCAGCATCTGCGGCGATAGCATGTAGTACTTCTGCGCCATGAGGGTGCCCCTCTTGCCCAATGCTGGCTTGTTCCATTCTTCTTGTAAGAGGTGGTCGAGGGTGTCGGGGAAGGGCAAGTAGGTCTTCTGTGTCACTGGGGACTTGAGCACTGCTTGGACCTTCTTGCTCCTCTTCTTGGCGGGTGGTTTGGAAGAGGAAGGCTGTTCCTCCTCTGTTTCCAGTTCCAGGATCGCTATCATCTTGTTGAGGAGAGAGGTGTAGGTCTCCCCGCTGAATAGCCTATCAGAGATGTCAGGGGGGGGTTCTGAGGGTTCCCCCTCAGAACACTCCCCTTCTTCCTTGTCGTTCGATGCGGGTTGGGCATCCTCAGGAAGGGACTGTGTGCCCTTCAGGATGCTCAGCAGTTGGGCATCGTCCTCCCCTTCCCCCTCGGACTCGTCGGAGGAGTGGGGAGGGGAAGTGGCCCTCCTTTTCCTCGGCCCCTGAGTGTTTGCCGCAGATGGGGAAGGAGGGGCAACGTTCGGCCTGGTGCTGGGGACCCCGGCCTGCATGGATGCATCGACCAGGCGGGGGGTCTGTGTGCCGCCTGACACACGTGTTGGCGACGCGGGCGGCCCGTGGGTTGAGGGGCCTGGTCTCGCCGTTTGGGGCCACGGCCATTCCCCGCTCGTTGTATTAGCGTGGGAGGGGCCGGGCTGCGGGTCCCGGGAGCTGCCATCCGGCGCCGCAAGGCTCTCCTGGGAGACTGGAGCCTGCGCTGCGAGGAGGTGGGATTGGGGCCTCGGTGGGACCAGGGTCCCGCTGGGTTCGGAGGTGGCGAGGGCGGGTGGATCGGTGCCACGCGGCGGGGGGAGAACGGGTATTGCGGGCGCCGGGGGCGCCATGTCCGCAGGTAGGAGGGCGGATGAGAGAAGGCTAAGAGCTACCCTGAGGACCTCCGCTCTCCCCGAGGCCGGGGTGGGGGGGGGGAGAAGCCGGGCCGAAGAAGGCACCAGTGCGCGGTGTGGCCGGCGTGGCCGGGGGCCCCTCAGGGGCGCCTCCCCCCTGGTTCTGCAGCGGCGCAGCCGCCCCCAAAGCGACGCTTTCGAGCTGTGCTGGCCGCGGCGTCGGTAGACCCCGAGGGGTGGGCGTCCCCCGTTCCTGTGGCGGGGGGGCCACCTGGGGCTGATCGGGTCGGTCGGCCGCCAATATGGCGCCGGGCCGGGAGGCCCCCAAAATGGCGCCGACCATCGGAGTGGTGGTGGCGACGGGCTGGCCGAAAATGGCGCCCGCGCTTCCCTCGGCCGCCAGGGCCTCCTCTCTCCCACGGCGCGTCGGGAGGAGGGATTGCAGCCACTCCTCGGGAAGGTAAAACTCCTGGGGTGCAGGACCGCCCGAGGGATAGGGAGGGAAGAGGGGACCCCTGTGGCCGCGGTGCGGGTCAGAGCCCCCTCCCTGGGTCCCCGGTACCTCTGGAGGCCGACTGCCTCCCTCCAAGCCGGCTCCCTCTGCTTCCCTGGCTTCTCGGGACTCAAGCTGGTGCTCGGTCCTCGGCAGCGTCTCCAGCGCCGCGCCTCGCTCGCGCTCGGCGCGGCTGAGGGTGGACTTTTGCTTCGCTTTGCCCCTCCGCGGGCTCGGCGCGCTCGGTGAGCGGCCTGCCTGCCCGTCACTGGCTGCTGCCTGCCCCTGGTCCTCCAGCGGTGCTGGGGAAGCTTGGGGCGCCTCCTTGGTCTTGCTACCTGAAGGCTTCTTCCCTGCTCCTTTAGCCATGTCCGATGTTGAAGGGGTGAAGGAGGGGTAAAGAAAAAGAGGAGGAAGGGATCTCTTTTTTTTTTTTTTTTTTTTTTAGGGAGGAGCTGGGAAGGGGGGTTAAAGCCAGGAAGGGAGGTAAGGGGAAAGATAGTAATTAAGTAGAGGAGAGTAGTGAAGAGAAATTTTGGAGCGATTCAACTGCGTCTGATCTGGGCGAAAGCAGGAAGTAGAACTGGCCTCGTGGTCAGAGAAGGAAACAAAGAAAACTCTGATTGACCATGTGACCATGGTTATACTTCCTGCTTCGTCTGGGCAGTAGTAGGCGTTACCCACTATGCAGAATTCCTGTTCGCTCCTCCCCTCAGAGAATTGAACATTTGATTACTTAATATACATTTTTAAAAATCTTTAAAACTTGAGACAGAACTGAAATGTTCTTTGGGTGCATTTTACAGTCTGCTTTACAAATTGAGGAGCTACTCTATCTAGATAGGCAAAACAATTGCATTCTTGCTTGAGGAGCACATTCTGAATACTTGGGAGTATCAACACATCTCCCACCTTATTTCTTCCCACCATAGTTTGTCTAACATCCCATTTGTTTGGTTGAATTGCGAAGAGCAGTGACGTTTTACACAGTCATAATGACATTATTGCTATACTGTTACAATCCCACCTGAAACTCCTACAGTCCTTCAGCCAAAAACATCTGAGAACCAACAACCATCCACTCCTGCTGTAAGGCAGCCTCCCTTATGTTCAAAGTTGTAGGGAAACCAGTGAAAGCCTGTCTGTTTCCCATCAGCTCACAACCTGGGACTGACATACTCTTGCTTGTATACTGTCTCTGCTGTCAAGGTCCATGGCAGTAGAGGGCGCACAAATATTTAACCTTTGATGCTCATGGCTTTTGAGGGGGATGGGTGGAGGCTATGACTTCTGTTCCTGCCTATGACAAAAACCAGGTTCAGAGTGTGTCCTGAGACATGGGTGGCATCAGAAACTGCTCGGGACAGACCCATGGGTGTCATGGAGGACATGAAGTCCTGAGCCACTCCTGAAGGAACAGTCTTGTAGGAATGCTGAAGTCCTCCAGGAAAATGAGTTGGGAGGACTCCAACACCATAGCCGCAACCAACACAAGGAGCTCAGGAAGGAAGGCTGTTGAGAACAGCCTTCTAACAGAACCCCTTTTCTGTCCCTGCCATCCACCTTCAACAATACACACTCAGACCTAGCAGACTATGGCACTGCTTTATTTTGCCATGGCACAATGCTAAGAAATTCTAGAGTTTCTAGTTTTGTGAGATATTTAGCTTTCTCTGCCAGAGAGCTCTGGTGCACAACAAACTACAGATTCCAGGATTCCATAAGATGGAGCCACAATAGTTAAAGTGGTATCAAACGACATTATTTCTTCATTGGAGCAGCAGCTTGTGGGACAGGGCACCTGCTGAGGGAGATGAAATCTTGATAGGTCACTTTAACTCCAGGCCTTTGCCTGCTGCTGAACAGATAATCCAAACAGACGAAGCTGGGCGAGGTTCACCCCTGAAGATTCATCCAGCCAGATCTCTGTTTTGCAAATCAGGTTGGCATTCTCATCCAGGATCAAGTCCTAGGTCATGGGTATTTTTCAATTTACTGACCTGGCATTGAGCAGCAGCATTTTTAACCCAGGGTACCTGTTGCCAGAGCTATCCATACTATCTGAAGTTGGAGCAACAAGTATCCCCTGGCTTTTCTGTCTTGCATGGTTAAAACATTGTCTCCCCATTCTATCTTTCTTTCCTGGTTAGTTTGGTAATGGTAGCTCCTTGGATCAATTCCCCTCTCATACTTGCCATATAACTCATCCTTGTTGGTTTTTACTGGCAGTCAGGATATTTTTTTAAAAAAGCACTTCCCTCCCCTCTATTCAGGGACACTGACCCTCACCCTCGTTCAAACCCCAAAGCAGCCACCCCCAAAAGGTCGACCCCCATTTGGCATTGCTGCCTTCACTTGCAGGAAGGGGACAGGTCGAGATTACTAGCTGACACACTGTCTGGGGGCTTGGTCCTGTTGGGAGTAGATGTCAGGCAGCTGTCCACAGTGAGAGAGCTGGAAACAGGCAGACAAGTAGCAGACAAGAGGAAAGCCTCTGTCCTCTCTGAGGCTCAGTGGTGGGAGTGGCAATGCTGGTTCTACTCCACTGACTCCTTATTGTCAGTTACTTCTTAATGGATTCCCCAACTTGTTTTGCTCTTGACTTGCCCCGGAGCCAACCCGCTATCTCTTTCTCAGCATGGACATTGGGTAGATGTCTACATGTGTCCCTGCATCCAAATGTTGCTTTGGTCCATCGCCACTGCTTTTCCTCTGTCAGCTCCCTGGCAGAGCCGGGACAGACAGCTTCCTGGCAGGTGTTGCTGTTTGCTTCAATGTCTGGGCCAGTTGTCAGTCCAGAATGGTTACAGAAAGGTTTTTCCTTTCTCAGTGCTGCTGGCACACAATCGCATGCTCTGAGGCAAAATGGCACCCAACCATGTGATCTGGGTGCCTCGTTTCTAATGTCAGAGCAAGTGGTTGTGCACCACCACCAGTAGCACCAAGGAGGAAAAATCCTTTCTGTAACTGTTCCAGGCTGGGAACTGGCCCAGACATTGAGGTAAATGGCAACTTCTGCCAGGCAGCGATCCATCCTGCTCCCTGCCCCCAAATGAAATCCAGGGCAGATCCATTGTTCACACTACAGGAAACACCGTGTTTACTGCAATTCTGGAAAAAAATAGTGAGTTTTTTAAACCTGGGTTAAGGTGGCCTACCTCAAGTTTGGTGTGAATAGGGCCATACATCCCATGGCTTTATCACACCAGATTTGGGGATAAGGCCACGTGTCATGTGGCCTTATCATGGTAGATTCGGGGGAGGGATATGTTTTTTTTTCCCCTTGTGTAGACAAGTCCTTAGTGAAAGTACAGAAGAGGGAGACTAAATATATATTCAAATTATCTTCCAAACAAATCTTCAATTATGGGTGGATGAGCAAATAATCTGCTTTACATTCTAGATAAAGATTTCTTTTTCAGCAGGTTATTGATTTCATTAAATATGAATTTTGGAAAAAGCATTTATTTCCCATCAAGTGCACATGGCAGTCTCAATTTTTGCCACTGTTTAAACTGAAGGACATTGATTATGAATTCTGATTTTCTAAAAACCTAGGTAAGTTAAGAGGAAATCATACTGTTTATTTTTAAAATAATTAATCAATAGCCGGCTTTTCTCCATATGTGACCTAACATACCGTACACTATAAGTTAAACCAGGACAGCTAAAACAATCTGAAATACAAAAATGGTTTTAAAAAGCATTAAACACAAACCACTTAAAAGCATTAGTTTAAAACAGTTAAAAGTCCATTAAAGCCTACCCGTTGCACTGTTCAATCCAGTTAAAAACTGAAGGCCTGTTTAAATACAAAGGCCTTGGCCTGCTGATGGAAAGAGAGCAGGGAGAGGCCCAACTGAACCTCCCATGGCAGAGAGTTTAATAGCCTGGGAGCAGTCACTGAGAAGGCTCTCACAGTCATACCTGTGAAGGTGATGGGACTGAGAGAAAGCCCTCGCCTGAAGCTCTTATAACATGAGTAGGCTCATATAGGGATATTCAGTCTTTCAGATAGGTTGAACCTCAGCCGTATAGGGCTTTATAGGTCATAACCAGCACTTTGTTCTGCCTGAAAACGATCGGAAGCCAGTGAAGCTGTTTCACCAAGGGAGTTATATGCTCCATATTATGTGTGTATGTGTGTGGAATTTTTCTAGTATTTCAAACACAGTGTCTTTTTTTACCCCTTGAAGCAGTTTTCTTTGGGGGAAGAACACTAAACATTTCTAATACCCTCATTGTTTCTTCTAAATATTTTCTCAGGCATTGGCACAAAAGATGGCACAGCAGAAAAGGATAAAGATTTCAAAGGGAAAGCCCAGAAACAGGTTCAATTCAACCCAGGACAAACCACAGCCACCTGGCGAGTAAGGATAATAGTAGATAATGAATATGAGGAGTCGGAGGTTTTCCAGATTATTTTATCAGATCCAGTTATGGCTGCCCTGGAATTTCCAGATAGGGCAACAGTGGAAATTGTGGATCCAGGTGATGGTAGGTGGTCATCATTGTCCTCCTCCTGCTCCTCCTCTCTCTCTCTCTCTCTTTACACGTGTGTGTGCGCACGCACGCGCACACACACACACACACTGTATTCTATTCTCTGATGGAAGAATCCTCTTAATCTTGTCTCCAAAATGAGCTCTAAATAGTAACATCAGAAACTTGTAATATCCTTGCACTCTTTTCCAGAATCTACTGTGTATATTCCTGGGCCAGAATACAGGATAGAGGAAGATGTTGGTGAGCTGCTAATTCCTATAAGAAGATCAGGGGATGTTAGCCATGAATTAATGGTCATTTGTTCCACACATCAAGGTAGGATGTTCCTTACTACATTGTGCCTGATGTCAGCTGCATTGAGGTGTCTGCAGTCAAGAAGAAACGTGTGCTGAATAGCGGAGTCTGCTTTTTGCAGCATACATTCACAGAAGAGTTGCATATGTATAGATCTGTATATGGTTAAAAAAATACCAAATTGATTCATTAGCCAGACAGATTAGCGCTAAAATATTACCATATATACTCCTGTATAAGTCAGCCTCATGTGTAAGTCAAGGGCAGGTTTTGAGGCCAAATTCCCCATGACAGGAAGCACCAAAGAGCCACTGCCACCACCGTGTCCCTGCTGCTCCCTCTCCCTTCCTTCTCTCCCTTTCTCTTCCCTCTCAGTTTGGGCTCTCCAGCTCAAGGAGCAAGTGTTTGATTTCTGCCAAGTTAACTCTTTCCTCTCCAACTCCCCCTCCCAAACCAGAGCAGATAAACAGATCCTGCATCCCCCTATGGAGCCACCACTTGAGTGGCCAGTATGAATAAGAGGATGCCTTGGGGAAAGAGAAGGAGGGACGAAGAGTATGTTTATCTGCTCTGTTTTTAAAGTAGCAGAAACCTAATACTCCTAGGGGCCGGTTCCACGACAGGAAAAAGTTCGCAAGATTCCAGATTACCGTTCTTTCGCATCAGAAGAGCATAAATCACATGACTCCCCAGCATTTTCGGAAGATGAGCAATTGTTTTCCTTATAGTTCACACAGGCAAAGGTGCGGGGGGGATCACCTCCAGATGATTAAAGCCAGGCAGGAGGCGGGGAGGGAGCAAGGAGGGGGTCATGGAGACCATAAATAATGAGAGGGGAGAAAAAGTACAAACAAACAAGGAATCGAAAGAGCGATCTGTCAACCCCCCCCCCCCGTTCCCCAGCCCCGAAAGGCTTCTATAAAGAAAGGAGTGAATGAAAAGACGAACAAGCGAAAGCATGCTGGAGCTGTCTGCTTCCCTTCCCTTCGTGCACACACACACACCACAGAAGCTTGCCTCATTCCTGATTGTTTGAAGCCTTGAATGGCAGGCAATTGAATGGAAGGACAAACAAACAAAAGGATGAACATGCGATCGTCTGTCTCTCCAGCATACACGAATGCACGCACAGACACACTCTCACAGCAGCGAAGCACGGGTGGGTTGCAAGCAGAAGGAGGGTTGATTTTTTTTCTCTCCAACCCCTCTATTCGGATAAAGCAGAAAGGTCACTCCAACCAATCAGGATTCAGCTCTGCTCACAGTAATTCAAAAAGGTAAATGATCGTTAGTTCCCATGACAAATTATGCACATTTTTGTGAACTTAATCAAAAAAGTGCGGAAAACTAGCGAAAACTGATACTGCGCGACTTATGGGTTTTTTGCACCCCCTCCTTCTGAAAAGGGTGCTGTTGCTTCGAAATGCGTGGGAACTATCAGGCTTCTTGTCGCATTCTTTGAGGATTTATTTTGCCGTGTAAATGACCCCCTAGAGCTAGAGAGCCCAAACTGAGAGGGAAAGAAGAGAGGCAAGAGGAAGGGAAAGAGAGCAGCGCAGACATGGTGGCAGCTCTTTGTGCTTCCCCTCATGGAGAGGCAAGGGGAGTAGTGGGGACATTGGTACCCAGTGGCATTTGGTACCCAGGCATTCAGCTGGTTGAGCAAGTTTAGCCTCTGGCACTGGCTCTCAGGTGAAGCTGAGCAGCCCCATGACAGCTCCACGGTGGCACTTTCATGACCTCCTCGCTGAAGGAGGGTTGCTCTCAGCTGTGCTTCCCTTCCCTCCACCTTGCTGGGAGGTGTGGCGCACAGTATGGCCCTGATCCTGGACCTGGGCTTACTAACAAGGAAGCCCCTCTGACACCAGGCATGGCCGCTGCACCCCTGTGTCAGGGACTGTCTGAATAGCATTTCCTTTCCTTGTCTTTCTCCCACGTTTACATTGGCCCATGGATAAGTCAACCCAGGTTTTGGGGGTCAATTTTTTGACTAAAATTTTCCAACGTATACACAAGTATATATGGTCTGCTGCTTATATTTGCTAAGCATTTTCCATTCCCCCCCCCCCTCTTTCAATTAGGCTGTATTCACAAGTGATAAGAAAATACTATATATAACTAACCAGGTGATTGATATAACCTCCACTGGGCAAATGCATTTGGTTTCAGGTTTGTTTTAAATGTTCAAATTAAAATTTGTGTGTGTACATTTCCCTAGGAAATATGTGCATATTTTTCTAAGACGGCAATGCCTGGCATGTTTTCTTGGGACTGAATTTGGTGACATTTATTTCTGAATAAACTTGATAAAACAGGGATATCACGTAGTTATAAAGTGATTGACAGACTAATGATTTTAAGAGTTAATTATCAAGTAAGTACTAAGTGCCAATAATGGGAAATATATGCCCAAATGTATATTCTAGTATAATACATATCCCATTCCCCCCTTCGTCTTGTTCATCTATTTCATACCTTACTGGGAGGACTGGTGGAAAATGTATACCAGGTATTTCTTTTTTAATTCATTGTTTCCTTATTAGGAAGGGCGCTCTTCTACATGTAGCACATGTTGAAAGATTTATGCTCCCATGGGTTAGACAGCTAGTCAAGTTGTGTTTGTGAAGCATGACAGCTGTTGGTCAGTCTCAGATGTTAAGTATGTCAGCACAGCTGTGGGATGTAATAGGAAGATGAAAGTATTAAAAACAGGTTCATAGCTCCTTTTTGCAGAGATTAGATTGCTTTGGCTTCACAGACTTTTATGCTGAGGCTTGCTTGGCACGTTTTCAGAGATGGAGCTAGTGGTGTAGGCTTGTTGATTGAGTTCAGGGCCTGTAGGCGGCAAGCTTGCACATATTTACTTGGGAGTAAGTTTCGCTGAACTCAGTAAGACATATGTCTGAGCAGTCATATATAGGAAAATACCAGCAGCTTCATATTGTGTGTTTGACTTGGAAAGCACAGTTAACTTCATAGCTCTGAGCATGTTAGATGAAAGAGCAATTGGAGTGTGCAATTCCTGTTTGAACAGATCTGTGTCTGGGCCTAGAATCTTCCAAAATGTGTTCATGAGGTTCAGCATTTGCTTTTCTAATAATCTGTTATGGATTTTTAAATATGAATTACAGTTGAAACAGGAGCAAGTGATTACACGCTTCTTACATACATTGCAAATATTATGCTTGTGTTGTTGTTGTTGTCATGTGCCTTTAAGCTGACTCCAATTTACAGTGGCCCTTTTGTAGGGTTTTCTTGGCAAGATGTATTCAGAGAAGGTTTGTCCTTGCCTTCTTCCTAGGCTGAGAGAGGCTGCTGACACACTGCAGAAGTAATGCGGTTTGACACTGGTTTAACTGCCATGTCTCAATGTTATGGATTTCTGGGATTTGTAGTTTTCTGAGACACTTCGCCTTCTCTATCAGAGAGCTCTGGTGTCACAACAAATCCTGGGATTCCATAGAATGGAGCCATGATAGTTACAGTGGTATCAAATGGCATTATTTCTGCAGTGTTTCAGCAGCCAGAGTGTGATTTGCTCAAGGTAGGGAGTCAGTTCTTTGCTAATTTTCTTCTCAAAGGAGCTACAAATTATTTTAGCAATTTTCTTCTTGCTGCAAGAAAAGGTATTTCTGCACAGAAAACAGCATTTTCTGTGCAGTAACCAGCACTGAATATTATTTCCATCCCTAGCCCAACATCACCCAGCCAGTTTCCATAGCTGAACAGTGATTGAAACCCTGGTCTCCCAGAGTCCTAGTCCAACACTGAAACTACAACCCCACACTGGCTACCATGCTTGTATTACTTTATGCAGGCCATTTAAGAGTGACTTTTACTATCCTAACTCAAGACCAGGGACCATGCCTATTTTGGCTCTTTAAAAAACCTGTTCAACAGCCCTGTCCAGTACATATATACTTAAATGTAAAACATAGTAAATTTAACGGCTACCCTAAGTAAGCTCAAAAATATGCACTACATAGTAAGCAGAGCATAGAAGCATTACAGTTTTGGACCATTACACCCAGAATCTCCTATCAGCATGTTCTCTGGGACTTACGGTTCAAAAGAGTAACTTTTCCAACGTCTGGCAGTAAGCTCCATTTCCTTCCAAGTAAATAAGCTTTGTAATACATTGTTGGTAACTTTGGTTTTCAGACACTTCCGTTTAAATTTTATTTTAATTAAAAGAATAAAACCTGCAGCTTCAAATAAATTCCTTTCTTTGTATGTTTGCCCTTCTAGAGATAACAGTTCTTCTTTACATTCTTGACATTTCTTGTCCAACCTTTTATGTGCTCCCCAAATACAAGATGAAACTTTCACCTCCACATCATAGTTTTTGGAATTGGGTGGTTGACAACAGCGGATTTTTTTTTAAAGTGTGCTTTTCAATAAACTCTTAAGGGGAGAATTCTTATTTTTTAAAAAAGATAAGGGTTAATGGCTAAATAAGACTTTGCTAATGGCTAGGCTGTGTCACAGTGAGCCAGCTGAAGCAAAAGAGAAAGAAAAGAACAAAGGTAGCATCTTCAGTTGTAGCTCAGAGCAAAACAAAAAAGGTTTATTCTTTATTATACCATAAAATTATATTTACCTGTGATAAAGCAGGAAGTGGCTTGAAATTTAACAGTTTCCTACACTGCCAATATAAGAAGCCTTTGATTCAGATCCAGAGATGCATGTAACACAATGGCACTTTAATTTCCTTTTGTACCAATTATCTCTTGGCATCCCACTGGAAAAGACTTCCAACATTTGAGACAAAATATCTTTCCAGGGATCTGCTATTTAAAAAAACAAAACAAGAAAAGACAAAGAAAATTCTGTAGCATAGAGGGAGAGAGAACATTGTGTTTCATTAATCAGGCTTTAGCCTTATTGGAATTAGTGGGTCTTAAGTCAGAATGAATCATGACTAATTTAGTTTAGGTCAACCTATTCTGTCTCTGTGTGTGTTTCTGTGCATCAGTTAGCCATGGCTTTTATGTAGAATGAGTGTGTGGGTGTGTTGATATTGTTATTGTGATTTTTAATATTTTCCTGTATAGTTTATATTTAATTGTAAGCCAGGTTCTAACCTGGTACCCTCCAAATGTTTTGGACTATAATTGTCATTGTCCTCAAGTAGCAATTCTGGGGACAAAACTTGGTTGGGGAAGGTTGCTTAGTAAGCCATTTCTTGAAGGGCAGAGTACAAATATTATAAACAGGGGATGGGCAAAGTACAGCCCTCAACTCTATTCTTGTGGTCTTCAACCCCCCCCCCCCCAGATGCTACTGCTACCGCCACTGCCGCCTCCACCGCCTCCTCCTCCTCCTCCTCCTCCTCCTCCAGCCCAAATCTGCACTGCTCATTGCTGCTGCAAGTCTGCTGTTGCTGCCTTCCCAGACAGGCGCCTGCTGGTGCACAGTTGCTCTCTCTGAGGTCAGAATGAGCCACCCAGCCATTAAATCAATGGAGAGGAGATTGACTGGACTGTCACCTCACTGTTGATCACATGGCTGGGTGCCTTGTTCTGATCCCAGGCCAAATGACTGCATGCCAGCGGTGGCAGCACCAAGGAGGGAAAAACCCTTCTTTAACCATTCTGGGCTGGGAAATGGCCCGGGCAATGAGATAAATGGTGGCACCTGCCAGGCGGTGATCTGCCTTGCCTCCCCACCCACCCCTGAATCCAAGGCAGATCCATTGTGCATACTATAGTTTTCTGTGGAGCTTCTGCAAACTCCAGATAAAACTGCAAGTTGGTTAAACCAGGTTAAAGGTGGTATACCCCCAGTTTGGTACAGATAGAGCCGTACACTGTGTGTCCTTATCCCACTGGATTCGGGATGTGGCCATAAGATTTTGCACTAGATTTTGGAGGGGGGTTGGCTTTTCCATTCTGTAGACCATTCTTCCAAGACCACCCCAGCTAGCTCAACAAGGGAGACTATTGAGCAGCAGGGTGGGTGGTACACCAACAGAATTCCTATTCTGTCCCAGCTACCCATCTTTAAGTATACACACTCAAAATCTGCAGACTGTGGGGTAGGACACCTGGTCAAGGATGATGGAATCATGATAGACCATTGCAACTCCACTTTCCTGCCCCTGCCCCCAGGTCTCACCTACCGCTTCACAGAAAACCTAGTTGGGTAGAGCTGAGAAAGATTAACTCCCCTAACTTCATCCAGCCAGGGTCTCTGTAGTACAGGTCTGCTCGACAAATCAAATCCTGAATGGCATTTGTTTTCTCATTCACTGACCTGGCATTCAATAGCAGCATTTTCAACCTAGGGAAACTGTCACCAAGGTTATTCATGCTATTTGACCTGGGATACAGTTCAAGAGCAACAAGCATTCTGTAATGCTCCCACATACTTCCCTGAATTGTTATTTTCTCCTCCCTCTGTATCTCCTTCTGCTCTGGGTGACTCCAGTGGCTGCTCCCTGAATCTGTGCACTCCCTCCTTCCTCTGGAAAACACATACATTCTGTATTGGGCACACAAAGTGGTGTCAGTAGATCTCACTGAGAAGATAACTACTGGCTTTGCTACTTTAGATTGCTCAAATGATGGAATGGTCCCTGAGGAATCCCCAATTTCATGTGACACAAAAGACATGCTTGCCAGGGAGATGATCTCCTTGACATCTGGTTTTCTGCACAGAAGCAAATGTTTAGTATGTGGAACATGGAGTCACTGAAGTCCTCATCTGTGATCTGGAGTTCCATCTCTGTGAAAACCAGACCACCTCTGTGAAGATCAAACCTTTATCTGGGTATTAACTGTATTATAAATAAATGTGAGGTATCATCCAAGTTAATATACTTATTTTAAAAGTAACATTCTGTACACAGAGGAAGAAAGGAAAAATATGTTTACCAGCTATTGTTAGACAATATACATCTAATTATGAGACAATGATGCTGTCTAGATGGTGAAAAAAATGCTCAAGGAATGCGGGCAGAATACCTTTTGTCCAGATGAGCTTCTGCCAGGATTCACCATATTTGGAAGGAGGGGGGCTGAAAACTCCTCAAGTTGTTCACAATTATAGCTTTCGCTGTTTCTCATGATCTTTTTCAAAAGAAAACACGAAAATGTGCATTACAGCCCAGCTGAACAACCAGTTGAAATGGTGCACATCCAGGAAGTCACAACGTGATTGGTCAGACGTGCTCAGGGGCAGGCTTGCCAGCAGTGAAGTGGCTGGAACCCCCATTGTTGGTTTTCATGGAAGCAATTGTGTGCTATTTTTGAGTGGCAGAGCAAAAAAAAAATGTTTTTTAAGCATAGGATTGCTCTTCTGCATCTCTCATTTAACAGGGGGGAAGGGGGAACTGGGGAGAGCTTTTGGGGACTAATAATGCACGTAATTCACTCGCGGCCACCATCTTTTCTCACAAGCATGCTCCATGTGAACATCAAACTCTGACTGCTTTCCATGCCAGTGATCTTGCGAATGGATCATGGGAACAGATGCACTGCTGCGATAGTGAATTAAGATGCTATTTTCTACAATTATTTCTCCCACCTAGCTGAGCCCAATGTATCACAGGATTTGGGTTTTTGTTTCGTTTCTTTGCTGCTATTCTTATAACATTTCCTGTGGGTGGATATTGTTTTATAAGCTCAGAGCTTGGGAAACTTTACTTTTTGGAGTACAACTCCTAGAAACCACCAGGCAGTGGACATATTGACTGGTGGATCCTGGGAGTTATACTCAAGAAAATAACTTTCCCAAGCTCTAAATAAGCTACTGTCCCAAATGCTATGGGGTATGTCTGTGTCAGTTCAGACAGAATGTTAAACCATAGTTTAGTGGGATGAGCATAAACTATAGGAAATGTTGGGTTCCCAAGCTTTACTGTCCTTCCTGTTTCTCTGGCTTACATATTAAGAAGGAAATAAAAAGCTGCTGCTTTCAGTTTTAAGTTAGACACAGTTAAGCGTTAGTTTAAACTGGAGGAAATATGATTTGGTTAAACTCTGGTTAGTTTAAACAGATTAGAATAATGATTCTGGCTTGTTTACTACATGCATACGTCTGTAACAAATTCTCTGACAAACTTCCTTTTTACAAAACTTTTTTATACCTTCCCAGACCGCACTTTTTCTCTTTGTTCTCTTTCTAGCTGAATTTTTTTTTAACAGCACTAGCACTCGGAAGGATAGGGAAGGATGGCTGGAGAAACAGAGTTGTTTGCTGGGTTGCACAGCAATATCTATAGTAAATAATGCAACAAAGCTTAAATTGGAAAGGAATGGTATTGTGCTATAGCCAATCTTACTGTAGCTGTATGTGCCTGCCTTTCAGAAGCAAAGTAAATAGCAGCTACCTGCAGAATTTCTCACTGAGCATGTGTGAAGATTTGGGCACCAAAATAGAAATCATAAGAAAAGTAGGAGCAGCTGAAAGAAAGAAAAAAAATCCCTGGATGCATTTTGGTGGAGGCCTTCAAGTGGTCTTCAGAAAATTCAAAGTGTTTTTCTTTACTTGTTTGTCTTACCTGACCTAGTTGTTTCATTTCACATGTACATACTGTTAGTTTTGCATTTAAAGTTGCTGAAACATGTTGACCTGCTCTCCTTTCTTGTAGTGTAGGAGCCTATCCCTATTCTTTCCATGTTATTTCTGTCTTTGGTACTGAATTTTCTGTTAAATAAGGAATGCCAAGGCCCTCATGTACTTTTTTAACTGATATACCTAAAATTATAGTCTATGAACTAGAGCTCCCCAGTGGATGCATGGAAGTACACTTCAGGAGAGGGAATTGGGGTAGGTAGGTAGACTTTAGACAAGTCATACTATTGCTCCAACTTGCTTCAGAGAAGAGTTTTTCCAAATCCTACCTACATATTGAATCTGGTGCCTATTGCATCCAAAGCATGTGCTCTACATATTATAAGCCAAATTCTTAGGTACTAGAAAAAGATATAAGGTGAAGGAAAATGGGAATATACTTCATTCAGAACCTTTTCTGTAAATACGTTCTGATTACACAGATGATGAGAACTAATTTGCAAAATGTCAGCTTCAATTGGTGGCAGGGGTGGGGATGGACGACCAGATTCAGTCTTTTTTACATGATTGCATACACTCACAAGGATTTCCAAGACCCTTTGTGGAGTTTAAAAATTACGTTAAATTAAACATAATTCAGCAAGAGGGCAAGCTTCAAATATGTGTTCAAGATGGTCCCTTGGGTGTAACTTTGGAAGAAACATCAGCTCATAGGGTGGGAGACAAATTTTGCAACATGTATATCTGATGTTGACTGACATGGATGTACTTTCCCTTTAAATCAGTTTCCATTCAGTTTTGAGAATGTACTCTTAAATGTCTTTATAATTGGTATATGAGTCCAGCAAAACTACATAGAAAATATCTATTTAGTCTCCCCTGTGTGTTGGAGGAATTGTAAAAATTATATTTCATGCATTAATTTATGGTTTGGAAGAATGGATTAAAATAATGGACTTTGGGGCTGCGGTGATCAGAATAATGAATAGAATCATATGGGTTGTCTAGATAGTGAAAATAATCCTAATAGAATTTGCAGAGAATACCTTTTGTCCCAATGAGATCCCATGGTGATTCACTTTACTGTATTCAGAAAGAGGGGGATCCCTAAGCTCCAAAAACTGTGGGGGAAAGCTTTCACAGCTTTTCCTGAAGTTTTTAAAATAATGTGTGAAAATGTGTGTTCCCACTTGTTTGGACAGCTGATTTACATCGCAGCACATTCTTGGTGAGAGTGGAAGTGGAAAGCTGATTGGTCGGATGTGCGCAAGGGCGGGCTTGCTTGCAATGAAGTGGCCAGAAGCGCCATTTTGGAGTGTCACGCTATTGATTGTGCACTTTTTGCTGGGCTGAAGTGACCAAACAGCTTTTTTTAAGCAGAAGGTTGCACTTATGCACCTTTGATTTACAGTTTTTTAAAAAATATTGTGCAGCAGTGACAACTTGTGGAGAATAATAACATGAATAATTCACTCTCAACCACCATCTTGATATACAGACAAGGCTGTGTTTGCATTTCAAACACAGATCGCTTTGCATTCCAGCAGTTTTGCCAAAGGACTGTTGAAATAAATGAATGCTGCTACAAATTTGTGTTAATGCACAGCAATCCACATTATATCTTCTGGTCTAGACAACCCCATGAACTATCTGTACAATGTCAGTTAATATTATCAATACTGTCAGTAGCATCTAGACCTGATTCTTTTAGTATTGACACCCTTAAGTTTAAAAATAGTAAAATATCAGAAAGATTTCATTAGTTTCTCAAGTACAAGCTTGGAAGAGACATAGGTGGACAAATGACCTATGAAACAAACATACTGCTCAAACAAGGTTATACAGGGAACTTGAAAGCTATGATAAGTGTATGGCCATATACTTTATTTATTTCCAATGTTAGTTGTATATTTTTACTAGGCCACCACAAGAGCAATTTTGCAACTTTGCAGAGAGATGTTGTAACAGCTTTCTTAGAAGTTATAATTAATAAAGTATAAAAAATGTTGAGCTCCATAAAACACCTAATCTGAGCTGAGGTCTCTAAAGTGCATATCTGGAGTTTGGTTTTGAACTGGGATTCATTATAGCCATATTGGAACAATGTGATACTTTATGTTGATAATTTGCTGCTCTTGTTGTTATTTTATTTTAATAATTACACACATACGTATACATACACACATACAAAAATAAAATGCTTTGTACAAGAGCATATAGAAGGGTAAGCTGAGTCAGTACTTGCTTAATAAATTTTCAGAATTTTGACTGACAGATTTTTGCATTGCGGTCTGGAAATTCTGAGAGATAAATTCAGGGGAAAATGTATGTGCATGTGTCCTTCTGGAATGTACCTACAGTCTTTAATTTAATCAGCTGATCTCATAGGTGGAGATATGAATATAAATGGATGAAAAGAGAAAAGGTGGATGATGGGGACACAAAAGTAACTATTAAAAATAATAAATAAGGAAAATAAAAGAGACGGTACAGTATGATCCTTACATCCATGGGGGACACCTTCCTGGACTTGCTACGCAAATGCAAAACTACGGATAATAGTGAACCCTATTGAAATCAATGACTTCTGGCCCAAGCATACTGTAGTGTAGTGCCGGAGGACCTAGGGAGAATACTTCTCTAGGCATTTTCTAGGTCCATCAACGTGAGTCTGTGGTCAACTTCCAATAGAAGCATACCATAGAATCGCACTGGAGGACCCTGTATTAGCCAAAATAATAATTGACATATATTGGTGAGCACATGTATGCTTCTCTAGGTTGGCATGAATTCTAGTGTTTAGTCTGGTAAAGTATAAAGAGTTTTGACAAGGCTGTAGTTTTCCAGTGCCAGGATTCTACAAGCTAATAAGCCTGTGTTAGAACTATCCTGCACACACTAAGACCACAAACATGGAATCTAAATCTCAGTTTTGTCAGGTGCACAAATTACTTTTCTTTTTCTGTTTCTTTTTAAAAGGTCTTCTTGCTTCATTGCTGCTGGCTGGTAGCTTGGCTGTCACAGTAAAAAAACAAAAAAAACAAACACCTAGCTGTGCCTGGCAGGATCCCCCCCCCAACTTCAGTCAAGAATTCAAAGGTCATATGTTCTTTAATCAGTGAGTTATTACAGATCCTTAATGCTATGTGTTCCTCCCCCACTCCACTTTTTTCTGTGTGCTGGGGCACAGAAAATCTTCAAGAGCAGCTTGGGATTTGGCCTTCATGTAAACTGCCTACCCTTTTTGTTTTTTTAACAAAACTGAACAGTTTTCTCCTATGGGTAGGCATAGTGATCCTGTTACAGCTTTGCTCTCAACTGCTAAGTAAAATGAGTCAAATGTTCAGAGTCTCTCTCTTGACTGCACACATCCACACTCCCCATTTGGGACAGAATGTCTGTTCTACAGAAGTGTGATGGTGTTTTCACTGGGTACTTGTTTTTTTGTATGTTTGATTTGGTTTGCCCAATGTTGAGGTCACAATAGAAGAATGTAGACACTGCAGAGTATATAAGGTGGACTATCAACCTACATCTCCAGATTTCAAACTATAAATGTATAGGTGCATTTATTATAAATATATTAATGTGCTGTTTCAAACCTTAGCAATGTATATCTTGAACCTTCTCAGTGCTGTGAAAGATCTCCTTTTCTTCTTTGTGGAAGATTTATTTAAAACAGCTATAAAATCCAAATGCATGCAGCATGCTACAAACATCTAACTATAAAACAGAAACTGTGATAGGAGAATAGCAAAGTGATAATCCAATAAAACTTCCATTCTTTAACATTTACTTGGAAGCAAGCCTCGTTCAAATTGCCATGACTGATTTCTGGGTAGGCATGCATAGAATTACATTGTGTAAACATCCATAAAGTTAGCCCTGGTTTGACTTGGCACCTAAAAGAGGAGATCTAGCATTAGGCAGGGGTAAGTGAAACCATGGGAACTGATCCCCCATAAATGGAGGGCAACCTGTATTTCCCATTCTTTTCAAGCCATGACAAATATTTGATTTAAAACTTCAGCAACAAATTTTACAATAAATTTATTTCTGTGATGACTGTCTATGCATAATCCTAGTATATGTGACTCTTATGGGGTGAAAAATCTGTGTTTCAATGTATATGTCCACATCTTTAATTGGACTTTTGCACCTTCACTGGAATCCACTGTAGTTTGTCCTATGAGAAAGAATATTTCAAACACTAGAATACCTTTTAGCAAGATGCAATAATTTCAGGGTAACCTAATTATTTACTGCTATGTCTATTAATCTTAAAATCCCCTGGGATAACAGCAAGCAGTGGCATGAAAATAATTTATCCTGTAAAAATTATGAGCTTTTTGTGCAATCCAACAATAGATCTTGTAGAGAGATTGGTATTACTTGCTACACTGCCAGATCTTTGTGTGGAAGGACACTAACATACTATTCAATGGAGATACCTTACAGTAAAGAATTCATCTGGTGTACAGTTTTTCTGCTTTCTATGCTAAGATTTTTGTTCATGAGATTGATTCTACTTGGGAATAGATATGTTGGGAGTATGTTCCCCTCACACATGTTTGATTCAGCATTCATGTTTGCATAGGAAAAACGTGTTTTATCTAATGAAAGTTTGGAAGCCAAAGGAACATGTGATGAGAGGAGCTTTTCTGTTAAGCTGCTCTCATGCCTAATCCTGTGTAATAACCAGGTTCCTATATGTCTGACGGTATTTAATGCCATATGTAGTTGCTCGCTAGTTCAAGGAAAGTGAACCACAGGCAGGTCTAGAATGAAAGAAACAATTTCACAGCCTGGAATTGTGGGAGAAACCCACATGTTTTCTCTACCTGTCCTCCAACCCCCAGTCATATTTTATCTAGAACTAGCAAAATAGCTTGCTTGGCAATGTGCTATGTATAAGAATGGGAAGCTGATGCATTCAATGGAGATGATCTTGTGATCAATTGTAGAGGGTGCTGTTGTATTTGTGTTTTGCTCAAGGGCTGCCCTTAGCCACCAGGTGGCTAACTGTGGAAACAGAATGGTGGACTAGATAGGCCTTGGTCTGATCCAGTATAGTTCTTCCTATGTTCTTATAGAGTAAACCTGGGGCTTGTCTAGATGAGGAATTTACCATGGCTTGCCCCCTCTCCTCACAATCCAAATGATGCAAGACTTTTGCCCTTTTTCGCCTCCAGGCAATCCTGACGACTCCCAAGGCAGTGCTGGGGAAGCTGGGGTAAAGCCTTTTATAACATTAAAGAAAAACCTCCAGGGAAACCCATATTATGCAGAAAAACCCAGAAGGGTCCAGCACAGGAACACAGGTTCCATACCTGCATGCCAATCTGCATTCCTGGTTGCCGCTACCACCACCACTGGAGTTGCTCTGCAGCTGGGAAGGAGGCCCTCAGCACATGATCAATGCCCCCTACATGTGACCAGCTTTGATCACATGCTGAGGGCTTCCTTCCTGGATTCAGACAGTGTGACATGTGACAGTGAGGGAGGTGCCCGCCAATACTGCCAGCGTGTGTGTGCGGCAGCTAGTGTGTGCGTGCAGACTCCTGTCTGTATTGTGATGGTAATTGGGGGCGGGGGTGGTGGTCAGTTTTGGGGCCAAAATACTCTGGCTGGAAAGCAATGTATTCTGGCAAAGTCTAGACAAGCCCCTGAAAAGCGTTGATAAAAAGAGGAGTTCAGAAGTTGGGCTTTTTATATATGTAATTGGAGTTTCTGAAGAAGAAAATGAGGGGAAAGTGAGTGCTTTTAAAAATTTGATGTTACTATATCTCAAGGGTACCTCTAACAGAGTTGTAATGCTTCTCATTCATTTACCCCTCTCCTTTTAGGATCTGCCACTGGTACAATTCCTTCTACTGTCTTGTCTTACTCTGACTATATTTCTCGTCCTGAAGACCACACGAGCCTCATTCGCTTTGATAAGGACGAGACAGAGAAGAGCTGCCGTGTCATCATTATTGATGATTCACTTTATGAAGAAGATGAAGCTTTCAATGTCACATTAAGTATGCCAATGGGTGGGCAAATCGGAACAGAATTCCCCACCACCAAAGTAATCATTTTAGCTGACACAGATGATGGTGAGTAGAAAGAACTCAGAAAGAGTTTGCTTCTTCAAAGTTTATATTATTCACTGCTTCCTTCACATTTTTCTTATTTTTTTGGTAAACCAGTAGTTATAAAGGTTGAGTTCTTGGTCAGTCTTAGGCAATGTTAGGCATTCATTGTGGTTTCCCAAAGTGACTTCAGTATTTGACCTGAATTGTATTTTTCCTCCTAAGTATAGTAAGCCAATTGAATCACCATTCGTTCAACAACTGATACAGTGGATTTTCTCCAGCTGGGTTGAACAAATACAATTCAGGCTTTTGTTTTAATTCAGGTATTATCTAGTTCTTCCTGACTCGCGTCTCACTTTTTCTTAAAGGAAAGCTATGGCAATTGCAGTAAGTATCATGCCAGACCACGGATTGTTCCTTTTAAAAATAATTTTAAAATAATTAGCTGTAATTCCAAATGCCACCAAAGTAATTATTGATGTATTTCCCAATAGTATTGTTATTTTCTATTTCAGAAAAATGCCTGTATTAGTTTCAGTAATTTTAAAAATACCTGAATGTTACAAAGCTGCTGGCCTGTGCTACAAAACACACTCACCACTCACAGTTCACCTTATTGTTGTCTCAGCACCCACAACAGAATGTGAGAAAGAGTACAAGACAGCATTTGAGCCATCAATATGACATTCATGAAGCTTTCAAATGTAACATTGTACACCTGCTCCACCCTTCAGTGACACCATGTACCCCATAACTCCAAAATATCTTTTAAAAGTTACTGTTATACTGCAGAAGAAATGATGTTATTCATATTAAGTTGCAATTGTAATATACGGTCAGCCCTCTGTATCCACGGATTCTGCACCCACAGATTCAACCATCCGTGGCTTGAAAATATCCTCCCCCCCCAAAAAAAAAAAATCCAAAAAGCAAACCTTGATTTTGCCATTTTATATAATGGACACCATTTTGCTACATAATTGTATATGATTTGTATATAATGGGATTTGAGCAACCATGAATTTTGGTATATACAGGGCTTCTTGGAACCCAACCCCAGTGGATATCAAGTGCCCACTGTTTTGTTTTGTTTTAATTAGGTATTTATTCCCTGCTCTTCAGCCACAAAGGCTATCAGGTGGCTTACAATTTGTTTCAAGCAATAGCAATTAACACATCTACACGGCATTAAGCAGTTTCCAATGTGTGTTAGCTAATTGCTCCCACAAGCCAGGTACTCATTTTACCAACCTACGAAAGGATGGAAGGCTGAGTGAACCTTGGAACTCTCTGGAATCAAACTTGCAACATGGTGACTTGCAGTACTGGCATTTAACCACTGTGCCATTATAGGGCTCACTGTAATGTTATAGGGGAAAGAAGTCAATTATAAGTAAATAGTTATTTGTAATTAGTTGCTTCCAAGTTGCATCCAAGGTGTGGCAACCAAGGTGTTAAAAAGAAATTTTGCATATGCTTTAAATCCATAGTAGAAACCCTGGGTTTTCCAATTTTACTTTATTTTTATTTTTTTGGATGACAGCTTGTATAAACGCTCAACAGAATATTAAAGGATTATGGGAAGTCTTTGGCCAAAACATCTCTAGGCTACTTGGTTATATGCTGTAAATATTCTGCTTAGAGAAGTACAACATCTTTGCCAGAAGTGTTCCCTAAGATTCTCCTTGGGGAAAAAAGGTTTTATATAGTTTATATACATTGAAAATGTATGTTAATCTACCACAACTGAAAAGGCTTGTAAAAGGAAATAATAAAATACAAGGTCAGGCTAGAGAAGGTGTTTTATTCAGGTTTTAAAACTAATGAGCTGACCTTTTTTTCATTATCAGTACCCCAGGTAGTTCTGAGCAATGTCTTCTATTTTAATATTAAATGCATGTAACGATACATGTATCTGTACCCCCCCATCTCTTGAGACACGCAACAATGTCCATGAAAAGTTATGCACCAATTATTTTTAATAATAAATATTTTTAGGGTGGCTTTCTCTGTACATAAATCAAAATGTACTGTTGGTCTTAAACAATGATGGTGTAAATTTAAACATTATGGTCAAAACCAGGGTGCATAGGCTCCCTAGAGGCAAGGATTCAAGACTGAGAACTAATAGACAGAAAGATAATATTTTTGTTTGGAGGAGGGTAGAGAATAGCTGAGATAAATCCCTAAAGAGGGGAGTTAATCAAGTCATTATGGCCTTTTAACTAAACACATGTTGTCTAAAGGCCATTATACTTTTCACTTACAAGGCATCCCTACTCCTTTATCCTGTTTTGCTAACAGGAAAGGAGAATAAAGACAGAATTAATCCATTGTGGAGTAAAAAAGAGAGAGGTTTTCTTTCCCAGATCTTAAAGACCAGGGTTTTCTTGACTTCCTGAAAAAGTCCATTTGGCAGCAAGGGATGAAGCAGCTTCCCATGCTGAGTACTTGTCTCAAAACTAATGCCATTAATGGGCACAATAACCAATGTTCCGCAGTGTGTCTCTTATCTCAACTTGATTTGGCGTCAGGATAGTCTGCCCGTCTGACTTTTTAGCAGATTACTGTCTGTCTTACATTTCATTTGCACACTCTCTTAAACAGGAGAGTGGTTTAGTTGACCAGTTGCTGGGCCTCAATGTTTGCTACAGTATGGTTAAAAACAAACACCACACATAAAAATAAATATCACACAGTGCTTGAAAGAGTTTATGAACATGTTCTAAAACTTGTGTTCTCAAGTAACTGTTTGTTTAGGATACTCTCTCTGGCTTTTCTTCGCAAACGAAGATTCAGGAAGGACTCATCCCACGTTTTCTGCAAGCGCGCTGATGACTGAAAAGGCCAATCCGAGATAAACAAGTCCGGTTACAGAAAGCACAGCAGAAGATCTCCTTGGGTGATGTTTCTGGGTTATGATTCTTCCTGCGTTGTTGTTTCTCTTCAAGACTTGTTCGGCATGAGTTCTCAAATAAGGCTGCAGCATTGTAGATAGTGCGTCTCCATGCCTCCCGATGTGAGGCCAGGACGGACCATTGTTGGTGATCAATTTGGCCGAGCCTGAGATGTTGTTTCAGGGAAACCTTGTATCACATTTTTGGAGTGCCCCTCTTACACTGACCCATGGCGAGTTCACCATAGAGTACTATTTTTGGGAGGCGATGGTCCTCCATCCTAAAAACATGCCCTGCCCAGTGCAGCTGTGTTCTCAGTATCATGGCCTCAGTGCTTGTGATCCGTGCTTGCTCAAGGACAGCAACATTCGTCACATAGTCAGTCCAGTGTATATTTAGGATTATGCATATACAGTGCTAATGAAAGCGTTCGAGGAGTCATAAGTGTTGGCGATAGGTGACCCATGTTTCAGACCTGTAAAGGAGACTAGACAGTACAATGGCTCTATACACACTGATTTTACTGCAGTGGAATCTCCTGAGTGTAGGCAATTACAGGAGATTCCACTAGAAGGGAAATGAAAAAACTCCTTCAATTTTCATTTTTATTTTACACATTTTATAATATTAAAAAATACTTTCACAGTATTTAAAAGATTTGAACGAGAAAGCAAAACTTCAAGGTTAGTTTAGGGCTTGAGAATGACCAGCTCATGAATAATCTCCTGAATGGGAAGTAGCCATTTTGACAGCAATATGAATAGCAAAATGATGGTGAAGTTGTGTCAAAGAAAGCTTGCTTGCTTGTTTATTTGATATCCTCCTTTTTCCCAAACGGGACTCAAACCTTCTCCAGATCTGATTTGTGCCATCAAATTCAGTCCACCCTGTACTAAACTATATTGCTGTTTGTGTTTTGTGAGTGAAGAAGGGAAAAGTAGAATATACTTTTAAAAACTGCTGGGGGAGCTTCTAGAGGTTGTGTGTGTATGTGAGTGAGAGGGGGGACAGATAGGCAGACAGTCAGTCAGTCCATCAGTCAAGCACAACTAGGCATACAAAGAGACATAGTGAGGTGGTCAGTACTTTTGAAATGAGGTTGAGATTCAGCACACCCTTAACTCTTGACTATCACTAAAATATATCAGACATTTTTGGACACATGAGTTTTTACCACAGTCCAGGAATGTGTGCTCTTGGAGATATTGGAAGCCTTTACTTGGCTGTTATCATTGCCCTTATGTTGTTTCTGAGACCCTGCTTTTTTACTTGGAGAAAGAATAGAAGAAAGCCCTGGAGGACTTGGTGCCATAATGAGGCAACCCTGTTCCAGTTGCCACTGATTACAAAACTTAAGGCATTGCATCAGGGTCTATTGGTAAAACCAGAACACTGTCAGCACTATGGATAAGATATTATTATGCAGAAATAAAAACAGATGTACAGCATTTACTGACTGATAGTAAGCTATCTCTTCTGATTTGCAACAACCTGGATTCGTAGCAGATTCTTTTAAATGGCTTGGATCCAAGACCTGCTTTCCACTGGCTGAAGAATTCATTCATGACAGGTGCCTTCATCTTAAATTTCTGGGATCCCAGCTTCTCTTACATGCACCTCAACCCATTCAGCACCTGCCATCAAGTACACTGAAGGGATTGCTAAGGGTGGGGGGGAGAAGGACTCAATTTTGGATCTAACTCATTTTACTCAAGCTAGATGTTGTGATTCTTAATATTGCACCTGGCAGTAGGTCTTTTAAAGGTCGTATGATATTACCACACCCAGTGTAATCTTTTTGTGCTGATCTATGGAAGAATTAATATCTCTCTAGTTGCCCTTTTCCTGAGAGTCTGATTAAGAAATAAGAAAGAAACAATGAGACACAGTAATCTTAAATCTGGATGTTTATTCCATTTGTAAAAGGAAGTGGATTGGTGTTGGATTTTGGTCAAACTATTAAAAAATGATATTAAGATAAAGATAATAAATAACAATCAAGTTGAGATTAAACTTTATTGATACTGAGATGTGAACCCAACACTGATATTCATGGAGTGAACAGCTGAAGGAGATGCTAACTTGGGAAAGCTAATGAAAAATTAGATATGTGTGGGTATTAGAAAAAGTCTCAACATTTCATCTGGCTGAACGTTGATCAAACTTTTGAAGAGCTTCCACGCAGGAAATAAATGGAAATTACATGACTTTTTAAAAAAAGAAAAGACAGGATTATTTCCTTGCTACTCTTGTTGAATAGGTCTGTACGTAATTGTAGTCTCTCAAATTGTATCATTCCCCTGTTTAATTGTTCACTTCAGATACTTGGAATTATGTAGCCACACAACTGTTTAATCACCCTTTATGAGCAGAAAAGCAAGATTCCCAGGTTTCTAGGTCCAACCATTTGTAAAGAAATATACAGCATGGAAAATGAATGTGAAAAGAGACTAAGGGTTTGTCTATACAAGGGGGGAAAATACGAACACATCTGAAAAAGCAGGCATTCACAACAATGCGACCTGTATTCATGGTCAAAAGAACCCCCCTAAAATCTGCATGAACCCCTAGCTAAGATGGCAGCCATGAGTGATTTACTTGCCATTTTAAATCTGCTGCCACCCAATTTTTTTAAAAAACAGTTTCCCATGGTACGCACAAGCAATCGTTTGTATTTACCAAAAAAAGAAAGTGTTTAAGATTGCCGTCCTATCGACTTACCGGACCCTTGCTTAGCCGAAAATTGAACATGGCGGCTGCAAGAGCTTTCCTTGTTTGCTAGCCCCGCACCCATGCTCATCCAGCTGATCAGATTACACTGCCTGTTCATATCTGTGCAAATGTGAGTGTTCAAACAGTTGCACATTCGCATGTCATACAGAGCTTTTTTAAAATCCGGATGAAGCCCTGGACGCAACACACATAGACTTTGCAGTGGATTTGGCTGCCCCTCTTCCGAATGATACATATTTATGCACATGTCCGTATGAATGGATTGCCATATGTTCGCATCCCAATCCATATAATTTTGACCATCTCTCTCTCTCTCAGGCTTTTCTTCACAAACGAAGATTCAGGAAAGACTCATCCCACGCTTTCTGCAAGCGCGCTGATGATTGAAAAGGCCAATCTGAGATAAACAAGTCCAGTTGCAGAAAACACAGCAGAGGGTCTCCTTGGGTGATGTTTCTGGGTTGTGATTCTTTCTGCATTGTCATTTCTCTTCAAGACTTGTTCAGTGTGAGTTCTCAAATAAAGCTGCAGCATTGTGGATACTGCATCTCCATGCCTCCCGATGTGAAGCCAGGGCAGACCATTGTTGGTGATCAATTTGGCCAAGCCTGAAATGTTGTTTCAGGGAATCCTTGTATCGCTTTTTTGGAGCGCCCCTCTTACACTGACCTGTGGCGAGTTCACCGTAGAGTACTATTTTAGGGAGGCGATGGTCCTCCATCCTAGAAACGTGCCCTGCCCAGTGCAGCTGTATTCTCAATATCATGGCCTCGATGCTTGTGATCCATGCTTGCTCAAGGACAGCAACATTCATCACATAGTCAGTCTAGCGTATATTTAGGATTGTACGTATACAGCGTTGATGAAAACGTTCGAGGAGTCGTATGTGTTAGACAAGACATAAAAGACACTGAGGGGAAAAAATATGGTTACAAATTGAAACAGATAATCACTGAAACAAATGGAAAATATAGATGATCAAAGTGGAACAATAGAAAATAGGAAAATGTAGATGAAAGGGTTGATACAACCTGTCATATAACTAATTAGAGGACTAAAAATAGGAAAGCATTCAGAGATATATTAATACAATTTCTGAACTGGATTAAAGACTAGCGCAACAATTTATCCAAACTAAAATGTGCAAATGGGAATTTGGTTATACCTTGCCTGCCTCATATTTTAAAAGGGTGGGATCTTGTATTTTTGATTTTTGCTAAAATTTTAAATATGTATAGGAGTTAGACACAGCATAGGAGTTTTTATTGTTTTGTTGCTTTGTTTTTTTAAAGAGAGGGTAAGATACATTTTTAATACTGAAAGAATCAAGTCAGGCAGAGTAGTCTCTTGTGGATGCATAAATTAGTTGCTACAGACAGTTTTATGAGAGATTAGTTAGACATGTAGAGGAGGGGAATTTTAATAGCAGTGGGAGTTTTTAATGGAATGAAAAATCAGTCAAATCAAGTTAAGTTGGGCACAGTTTTCTAAGGTACTGCAGTATTTCCAATAAAGAGATAACAGATGTTTGGCCAACCTTAAAAGAAAATCAGAGGATGGGTGCTTATAAAAATTGGTTTAAAATATTAATTGCATTCAGTGCTGCAGAGTGTTAATGAGAGTTACAAAAAAAGGCTAACATGTATAACTCCAGCAATGGAGGGCTAATATATTCACCTCTTATTAACAACTATTCGTGTTTTAAAATATATATAACTGTAATTACTTTCATTTAACATGGGTAGGGTACCTGCATGGTGATAGCACAGGAGAAAAAAATGTTCTTGGAGAGAGGACAGTATCATATTCAGAGAGATCATTATCTGATACCTATCTGCTATTCACTCAACAATAAAGTAATTACACACAGTATTTCCTTTCTGTAAATCTGGTATTAGAGTTTGAAAGAGATAATATTAAGTGGTTTAAAAAGTCTGCATAAAAATTGAATGTATGGTGCAGATTAAAATACATGAAATATCATGTTGCTTTATTATAGTTAGGCAGAAAAAATAGTATATTTAGATTTGGTGGGAATGGTTGCTTAAGCAAGAGAACCATAGGGTGGGAGTTCAGGTATAAGAGCATTATCCATTGTTAACAGCAGAAAGTTAATCTGGACAATCCATTATTACTTGTCCTGCTGTTTATTTACTTACTATAATTTATATCCAGTCTTTCTCAAAAAAAAAAAAAAATGGGACTGAAGGCAGCTTGCAACATTGAGGGCCAAAGGTTTTCCCCATCCTCATTGTCAAATCTAATTTCCTTGATCATTTTTAAAGCTCTGGTTTTTCCATAGTGCATGACATGATTCCTAAATGGTTTGTTAAGATGTTTTGAAGCTGGGCCCGGGGGACAGAAGCAGGGTGTGATATGGGAGAACCTGACTTCTGGAACTCTGGGAACCAATTGCTGCCATTCTCCTCACCTGATTTGAGTTCAAATATGTCAGCTCTGTGTTCCTGTATCAAAACCTTGTTTATGCATAGGGTTGATTAGCTGGAAACTGGTGATGGTTCCACCCCTCTGGCCTAATGATTAGTGTTTTAATAAATGATTCTGGCTTTGATGAGCGTACTGTGCGCAGAATATATTTCAAACATTGAAATGATAGAATCATCAGGAGATGATCAAGAAAGACTGTGGGGATTAGCAAATAAAGCACTCCAGTATCAAATATGTCATGAAGATGGGGAAAGCTGTGGAAAGGAAAGGCACACATTAAGTCTTAGGAGGACGGGGATGCACCTTTTACGCATCCTTTCATTTTTTTAAATTTCCAGACTAGTATGATCTAGTGCAGGCAAGTTAAGTAGGAACCCTAAATGTAAATTATGTAAACTGTTTGTAAGGAGGTAGATGGACTCTTGAGGAACAGACGATGGGAGCAAAAAGTTAAAGCAAGTTTAGAAAGAAGACATATCAGCTTCGATAAGTCTGAGAAATTTAACCTAAAATCTATATATGATCATATTTAATCATAGTGATTCAGAAAGATTTTCATCCTCTTTAATGACAGGTGACTTATACGTGCTCTCATTACACCTGTATGTATTTCATATTCAGTTCCATTAAATAATACATGCAATA
The DNA here is from genome assembly GCA_030847615.1 of Gambelia wislizenii. Classification (NCBI taxonomy): domain Eukaryota; kingdom Metazoa; phylum Chordata; class Lepidosauria; order Squamata; family Crotaphytidae; genus Gambelia; species Gambelia wislizenii. The sequence goes on along the minus strand of JAUMIR010000005.1, from coordinate 59,979,995 downwards.
GATAAAAATAGTGAAATTCTTAGTTGCTTGCTTGGTAGTAACATGTTAAGTTCAGTAAACTTTATGTTTATATTTCTTTTAAAAAAAAAGAAAAGAAAAGGAAAAGGCAGCTTAATCAGGTACTCAAGACAAAAAGTCAACCCTTTGATCTTCATTTTCTGCACAGGGCTGAACAATATAGGTTTTGTAACAGGGCCTTGATCATACATGAGTAAACTGTGGCTTCTGTATTATTTTCCTATTACACAAAAGCATGCTGTCTGATCATGTGTAACTGAACAATGGATCCAGTTGTATGGTTGTGAGCTTTGAAGATGGAGATGCAAACAACTTGTGATTTTATAAGGAAGTGGAAATCATACCATGGTTTTCTGCAGGAATGTTTAAGTGGCATGGCAGGTAGAACAGGTTTCAGGACTGGTGCATGTGTTTTTAAATAATTGAGGGAACAACAGGGATATTTAACCTGAACAAACACTTTAAAGGCCTCTTTGAAAAACTAGAAGTGGATTTTAAAGGAGCAGTTTGCTCACAAAATTTCATCACCGTTGGGAAAAAAATGAAGAGCTTTGGATACTCTTTTTTATTGAAGTGGCTGATCATTCTAATAGATAAATAGAAAAGATTTGATAGAATCGTACAATCATAGAGTTGGAAGAACACAAGGGCCATTCTAGTCCAACAACCTGCCCTGCAGGAATACACTACAGTATTTTGATTCCCAACAGATGGCCATCCAGCCTCTGTTTAAAAACCTCCAAAGAAAGGGACTCCACCACTCTGAGGCAGTTCATCCCGCTGCTGAACAACTCCTGTCAGGAAGTTCTTCTTAATGTTTAGGTGAAATCTCTTTTCCTTTAGTTTGAGTCCATTTTTCCATGTCTTGGTCTCTGGAACAGCAGAAAACAAACTTGTTCCATCCTCACTATGACTTCCCTTCATATATTTAAACATGGCTATCATGTCACCTCTTAACCTTTTCTCCTCCAGACTAAACATACCCAGCTCCTCATAGGGCATGGCTTCCAGACCTTTTACCGTTTTGGTTGCCCTCCTAGTGCTCTGGACATGTTCCAGCTTGTCAAGATCCTTCTTGAATTGTGGTTTGAGAACATTTGTGTTGTTCTACACAAAATGAAATCAAGCTGAATGTCCTGTAGTCCCCTTGATTTCATTTGATGGTTTAACAATACTGGTTTAGCTTGCTAGAAGTATAAAAAGATGAAGTAAAAAGCATCAAGATTTTCTCCATCAGGAGTGTATGCTAACTAAGCTGGTTATATATTGACAAGACTGATGAGGAGATATGTGTTAGTTAAGCTGCTGTTCTCTTCCAGTTATTAGTAGGTTCCGCCTCAGAGCTTGCTGGCAGTGTGTTTGGGTCCACCTAGCAAGACTGGATTGTATTTCAGAGACAAGTGATTAAATCTTTGCAATAACTGAGGCGTGACTAGTATCTTGTTCCTAAGGTCTCCAGTCATGTCTGTTTTTGTAGTCTCCCAATTAATTTTCTTTAAATGTCTGGGATATGGGAAGAGTATGTGTATTTAATTAAAGTACTGATGATACTATAGAATTGCATTCTTGGGCTCTGTACACACACTGCATATTGTGACGTGCATATTTTGTTCTCCATCCATTAAAAATTGCTGTTGTCTAGCCTCTATTTCCAATGCTGCTTGCTTAGGCAGGAACCCTGGAACTATTTTTAAAGGTGTGTATGTGGTGGTGGTGGGGGCTTACCACAGGCAGATTGTTATTAATTTTACCTACCAGTACTTGCAGGTCAATTGTTACATAACAATGAAAATACACAACACATTGTATTAAAATAATAAGCAATTGAAACAGGTAACAATCTACCATGACAGCAATGGCAAACAAATGAAATACACAAACTTGAATAATTAAACAATGAATAAATACAATATGACAGGCAGTGGGGGTGGGGAATATGTAAAGTGAACTAAATGTATTCAAACATGTCTATAACGTTACCTAATACATATGCTCATGCACTATATTACTTTAAAAGCAAAATCTGTGGAGATATGTTAAAAAATACAGGCTCATTCACATAATGCTGTCAAAATAATGAAAAACATGCATGCAGGTTAAGTCTGCTGTATCTAAAATGCTTGCGACCAGAGGTATTTTGGATTTTGGAATATTTCGGATTTTGGAATACTTGCGTATACATAATGAGATATCCTGGAGATGGGACCCAAGTCTAAACACAAAATTCATTTATGTTTCATATACACATAGAATCATAGAATCATAGAATCATAGAATTGCAGAGTTGGAAGAGACCACGAGGGCCATCCAGTCCAACCCCCCTGCCATGCAGGAAATCACAATCAAAGCATCCCCGACAGATGGCCATCCAGCCTCTGTTTAAAGACCTCCAAGGAAGGAGACCCCACCACGCTCCGAGGGAGTGTGTTCCACTGCCGAACAGCTCTTACTGTCAAAAAGTTCCTCCTCATGTTGAGGTGGAATCTCTGTTCCTGGAGCTTGCACCCATTGCTCCGTGTTCCAGTCTCTGGAGCAGCAGAAAACAAGCCTGCTCCATCCTCAGCGTGACATCCCTTCAAATACTTAAACAGGGCTATCATATCACCTCTAAACCGTCTTTTTTCCAGGCTAAACATACCCAGCTCCCTAAGTCTCTCCTCATAAGGCATTGTTTCCAGACCTTTCACCATTTTAGTTGCCCTTCTCTGGACACGCTCCAATTTGTCAATATCCTTTCTGAATTGTGGTGCCCAGAACTGGACACAGTATTCTAAGTGAGGTCTGACCAAGGCAGAATAGAGTGGCACTATTACTTCCCTTGATCTAGACACTATACTTCTATTGATGCAGCCCAAAATTGCATTGGCCTTTTTAGCTGCCGCATCACACTGTTGACTCATGTTCAACTTGTGGTCTACTAGGACTCCTAGATCCCTTTCGCACGTAGTCTCATTCAGCCAGGTCTCTCCCATCCTATATTTATGCATTTCATTTTTCCGCCCTAAATGCAGTACTTTACATTTCTCCGTATTGAATTTCATTTTGTTAGCTTTGGCCCAGCTCTCCAGTCTATCCAGGTCATTCTGAATTTTGATCCTGTCCTCTAGGGTATTAGCTACTCCTCCCAATTTGGTGTCATCTGCAAATTTGATGAGTATGCCCCTAATTCCCTCATCTAAGTCATTGATAAAGATGTTGAATAGCACTGGGCCCAGGACAGAACCCTGTGGCACCCCACTGGTCACATCTTTCCAAGACGAAGAGGAGCCACTGCTGAGCACCCTTTGGGTTCGGCCGGTCAACCAATTACAAATCCATTGAACAGTTAACTTGTCTAGCCCACATTCTACAAGCTTGTTTGCAAGAATGTCATGGGGAACCTTGTCAAAGGCCTTACTGAAATCAAGGTATGCAATGTCCACAGCATTCCCTTCATCTACCAAGCTGGTAACTTTATCAAAAAAAGAGATCAGATTAGTCTGGCATGACTTGTTTCTCTGAAACCCATGCTGACTTTTTGTGATTATGGCATTGCCTTCTAAATGTTCACAGACTCTCTGTTTAATGATCTGTTCTAGAATCTTCCCTGGTATTGATGTCAGACTAACTGGACGATAGTTGTTGGGATCCTCTTTTTTCCCCTTTTTGAAGATGGGAACAACGTTTGCCCTCCTCCAGTCTGCTGGGACTTCTCCTGTTCTCCAGGAGTTCTCAAATATTATTGCCAATGGCTCTGAGATTATATTTGCCAGCTCTTTTAATACTCTTGGATGTAGTTCATCTGGTCCTGGAGATTTAAATTCATTTAGATTAAGAAGGTATTCCTGTACCACCTCTTTACTTATTTTGAGCTGGATTTCCCCTATTGTGTCCTCTGTTCCATTCTCCTCAGGTTGGTCCTCCTTTTCCTTTTCTGAAAACACTGAGGCAAAGAAGGTGTTGAGTAACTCTGCCTTTTCTCTGTCCCCTGTTAGCATTTTGCCATCTTCTCCACGTAGCGGCCCTATCATTTCCTACTTCCTCCTTTTGCTGCGGACATACCCAAAAAACCCCTTTTTATTGTTCTTAACCTCCCTAGCAAGCCTGAGCTCATTCTGCGCTTTAGCTTTTCTGACTTTACTCCTACACGTGTTCGCTATCTGTTTGAATTCTTCTTTGGTGATTTCCCCCCTTTTCCATTTCCTATACATGTTCCGTTTAAAACTTAGCTCCATTGAAAGTTCTTTAGTCATCCATCCTGGTTTCTTGAGACACCTCCCATTTTTCTTCCTCAATGGTACTGTTTGAAATTGTGCCTTCAGTATCTCCCTTTTGAGAAAGTCCCATCCGTCTTGAGGTCCCTTCTCTTTTAGTATTCTTGACCATGGGATCATCCCCAGTATTTCCCTGAGTTTATTGAAATCAGCTCTCCTAAAGTCAAGAATGCGTGTCTGACTATGCCTGGCTTCTCCTTTCCATTGTATAACAAACTCCAGGAGACTGAAGGAAATTTTATACACGTTATTTTTAATAATTTTGTGCATGAAACAAAGTTTGTGTACATTGAACAGACAACAAAGGTGTCAATATCTCAGCCCTTGTGGACAATAATACCCTTGTGGACAATTTTGGATTTTACAATATGAAGTCGAAGGATTTCACGGCTGACATCCATAGATTTTCCTAGGGTTTTTTCCAGGCTGTGAGGCCATGTTCTGGAAGTGTTTATTTCTGATATTTCACCTGCATCTGTGGCTGGCATCTTCAGAGACTGGTTGGGTAGGACTCCGAGGCTGACAAGGAAGCAACAGTAGTGGTGGCTCCAAGAATAGGGGACAGGCCAGCAGGGCCCTTGTGGACACACTGATCTGGGGCCAGTCTGGAGCATAATGCTCTGGACTGGCCCCGATTTAACTGGCCAGTATAGACGAGCCCTAAGAAAACCCTGTTAAATTCATGGGGTCACTATAAGTTGACAGGTGACTTAAAGGCACACACACACAAAAATATTCCCCTGCTTTTTGTAGTTGTGATTGGTCATGTAAGACAGAATGGACATGAGCTAAAGCACTTCCAACACCTTTCTGAACAGAAATTTGGAGACAAGATATAAGAGTAATTTTTTTCACATGGGGCATAATTTGACACTGAACTTGTCTCATCCTATTTCTGTCAGTGCCTGAATACTGAGAATGCATGCAAAAGAGAGCATTACTATGTAGTTGTGCTTTTAAACTTCATATACTTTAGGTGAATGCTTCATCACAGTTACACTAGTGCAAATGTGAGAAGAGGGTTGCTATTGGGAGAATGATCTGAGAGTGAGATCAGGGTCTGGCCTTGGGCCCATAAATATTTATATAAATATATTTACTCTGAAATGGATCTTAATTGCAAAGGGTTGCAGCAATGAAAATATGTGCAGCATAAATACCTCACAGCACATAGCAACAGAAACACGGGCATATTTATATCCAACAGCTGTTCATTGCAATTTACAATTGGGTCCTGAGCTGCTTACCAGTGTTAGCATCTAACAATACCTTTGCCCTTGGTTTCTTGTTATATCCATTGTATACTTTGCCAAGCCACAGAAAGCTAAACCTGGCTGATGGCTCACTTGCAAATAGGCAAATATACAGTGAAGTGAATTGTCACCAGAATAGGCATGAATGCAACAATACCAGTAATGACAGTTGAATAGCCAGTATTTTGGTATTGTGTTGCATCCTACATATGAGGGTAAGATGAGGTCTATAACTAGAATTTAGGTTTTCTCTCTCTTTCTCTCTCTCTCTCTCTCTCACACACACACAATGACTGATTAGATTGAGTGTAGGGCTTAAATTCTCTGCAAAGCACCAGATCTTGTCTGATCTTGGAAGCTAAGTAGGGTCAGGCCTGGTTGGCACTTGGATGGGAGACTGCCAAGGAATACCAGGTGTTGTGGGCTATATTTCAGAGGCTGATAATGGCAAACCACCTCTGGAAAACTCTATGAGATTCTGGGCAGGGGGTAGTGTTATACATTGACAGGCAACTTGAAGGCACACACACAGACAAGCAATATATTCCTTTATCTTTTTTGTAAGTGAGTAGGATTGTCTCATATTCTGACAAATGGTAAGGTTGAACTGAAGGCAGTTGTCAGAGGTGAGTGAAGACTCCCTGAACCAGGAGGCAGAAGAAAGTCAGGAACTGAATAGTGAGCGACAAGGTTTGTAATCAGAGTTATGTATTATGTATTAGTTATTGAGTTGAAAAATACAGAAACACACCAGAGCAAAAGAGTGTGTTTTGTAGTTAAGGTTGCTGTCCAAACGAGAAATATTTTGCATATCTTCTTGTCCTGCAGAGGTCAGTGGTCACATTAAATGAATGGGTCAATCCAGATAGTTGATTTTGGAGTTGATGGTTCACCAGAAAGCGTGGCTGCACACAGAACTGAGGGTTCATGGAGTTGGCCCTGACTGTCTGGGTAACCTATTATTGTGAAGGCCTGGAAGAGAACATTGCACATATTTAAAAGAATAAAGTGTCTTGTTGCACCTAATAAGTATTATGACTGTCCCATATAAAATATGTTAAGTTTTGAAGGTGCAGCAAGTGTCATATTTATTTTTGCTGTAACAGACTGAAATGGCTATTTTTTTGTGTGTGAGAGAGAGAGAGAGAAGGAGAGAGAGAGAGAGAGAGAGAGAGAAGGATAAAAGCATTTAGTGAAAATAAGCATAAAACATGAAAGTAGCCCTAAAAGATTTAAGGGAAATGTGTCTAATTCCTTTTAGATTTTTTTTAAACGTTGTCAGTTGATGGTCTTCTCTGAATGCTTTCTTTTTAGCAGAAGTTACTTGTGTTATTTGTGCACCAAGATGGGAATTTCTCTCCCTTTTTTTCATGTAGTGTCACTGCTCTTAAATATCTGCCTCACAGAGGTATGGCTGGTGCCAACATAACAGTTCTTCACTCATGAGGTTTTGATTTTTAAGTGTACTTTGGCATTTTAAAAGGTTTGTCATTTTACCTCAATCTGCTTGTAGGTTTTCATAGATTTTTGCTGTCTTTCATTCTGTAGTTGTTTCAAATGATATTCTAATTCTACTTAATTTAAATTACTTTAATGTCTGTTGTGCACTGCCTTTGTGTAATAAAGAGATTTCCACTCAGAGATTTGTGATTTGGCAAAATGTGCCTGTTGAGCAGAGTAAGATGAAGAATGAGTGTATGATAATGAAGTGTATAACATTTACATATGTCTTCTGGAACTTAGTGCCTTCTAGATGTATTGGATTACAGTTCTTCAGACAGCATGGTCAGGAATGATGGCATTTGTAGTCAAAGCACATCTGGAGAGCATCAGGTGTAGAAGTGCTGGTTTTCAATTACACTGGGTACTGGTGGTATAGATGATATTTTAGATTTCTTGCTGCTGATAATTTTTTTTTAAATTCTCAACTTGGTCTTTGTTTAAACCAGATTTATATGTTTTTCATATAACTTTGAGCTGTTGTACATGGGGAAACGAAAGAAAGTGCCCTTCCGCCCATAAATGGGACTGCTACTGTAGACATCTATACAGAAGGATCTATTTTAAACGTCTTACTGGGGACTATGAGGAAGAATATAGATTTCAAAAAGTAAATAAATCCTAAATCCACAGTATTCACCATATTACACAAAGTATAAGGGGTTTTTTTGGGTAGGGGGTGTTGGAAAAGAAGATATTCTGTTTCCATGGGCCAAGCTAATTAATGTGTTGAGCTGCTAATGAGTGCTTCTTTCACTCAGTCTTGTGATGTTTGATCTCTTACACTAAACAATGGGGTGACCACTTAAGCTTGTTTTAACTGTGACCTTTTCTCTAACCTGAATTGTAAGACTTTGGGTTCTCCTCACTAGAAGACAAGGTCATTTTTTTCACTTTGAGGAATCAAGAATGATCAAACCTTTAAAATACTTTGTGTATAGTAAATAAGGGATGATATTTTGGCAATAGTTTTTGTAAATTGCTGTGGGGAGGGAGGAATTAGCTTCATTTTGTCTCTTTGATTGGCATAGTGCTATCTTAATTTAGTTAAAAGGGTTTTCCCAAAAAGGATTACCCCATTGATTGATTCATTCCTTTTATGACTTAAGCTTGCCCCGTTTCTTAAATGGCTTCCTTAATATTGTTGCAAACCTTGTTATCCTTTTTAAAGTCTTCTTTCTCAAAAACAAAGGAAACCCCTAAGATACTAAGAAGCAGTTGTTCTTTGGTAACTTCTAAAAGTGTTATTTTTCTTTTGTATTTACTAGTCTGTAAATATAGACCTGCCTAAATACTCTAAAGGCACCAGAGTCTGTCTGATCTTGGAAGCTAAACAGGGTCAGCCCTGGTTAGTACTTGGATGGGAGACTGCCAAGGAATACCAGGTCCTGTAGGCTATAGTATTTCAGAGGAAGGAACTGCCAGAACCACCTATGAATATTCCTTGCATAAGAAAACCCTATGAAACCTATGGAATAGTTATATGTCAACAAGTGACTTGACGGCATATATACACACAAACATAGTCCTGGTAACCTCAGTGGCTTCAGTTTTATAGTAACTCCCTTGGGGGAAGATGTCACTTGAACCATGAGGAGCCATGTATAGACTTCTGTTGTTAGGAGCTATGCACACAACTGTGCGCTTTTTCTATAAGCATTGTTTAGAGATGCCCTGATTAATGGTTTTTCATTTATTTATTTATTTAGATAATTTGTACACCATTCATCAGCATTGGCACTCCATGGAACCATTTACTCACATCAACATTATGTTTGTGGTTTGTGTGCCTACATGTAACTTCTGACTTACAGCTACCATGAGGTGAACCTGTCATGAAGTTGTCTTGGCAAGATTTGTTCAGAGGGGGTTTGCCCTTGCCTCCCTGTGAGGCTGAGAGAGGGTGATTTGCCCAAGGGCTTCCATGGCTGAGTGGGGATTTGAACCCTGGTCTCTTGGAGTAATAGTCTAGCACTCAGATTGCTAGACCACATTGGCTCTACATTATGTTTACATGTACAGTAAAATTACAGTAAAAGGGGAAAAAAGAGGATCCCAACAATTATCGTCCAGTTAGTCTGACATCAATACCAGGGAAGATTCTAGAGCAGATCATTAAACAGAGTCTGTGAACATTTAGAAGGCAATGCCATAATCACAAAAAGTCAGCATGGGTTTCAGAGAAACAAGTCATGCCAGACTAATCTGATCTCTTTTTTTGATAAAGTTACCAGCTTGGTAGATAAAGGGAATGCTGTGGACATCGCATACCTTGATTGCAGTAAGGCCTTTGACAAGGTTCCCCATGACATTCTTGCAAACAAGCTTGTAAAATGTGGGCTAGACAAGTTAACTGTTCAATGGATTTGTAATTGGTTGACCGACCGAACCCAAAGGGTGCTCAGCAGTGGCTCCTCTTCGTCTTGGAAAGATGTGACCAGTGGGTTGCCACAGGGTTCTGTCCTGGGCCCAGTGCTATTCAACATCTTTATCAATGACTTAGATGAGGGAATTAGGGGCATACTTATCAAATTTGCAGATGACACCAAATTGGGAGGAGTAGCTAATACCCTAGATGACAGGATCAAAATTCAGAATGACCTGGATAGACTGGAGAGCTGGGCCAAAGCGAACAAAATGAAATTCAATACGGAGAAATGTAAAGTACTGCATTTAGGGCGGAAAAATGAAATGCATAAATATAGGATGGGAGAGACCTGGCTGAATGAGACTATGTGCGAAAGGGATCTAGGAGTCCTAGTAGACCACAAGTTGAACATGAGCCAACAGTGTGATGCGGCAGCTAAAAAGGCCAATGCGATTTTGGGATGTATCAATAGAAGTATAGTGTCTAGATCAAGGGAAGTAATAGTGCCACTCTATTCTGCCTTGGTCAGACCTCACTTAGAATACTGTGTCCAGTTCTGGGCACCACAATTCAGAAAGGATCTTGACAAATTGGAGTGTGTCCAGAGAAGGGCAACTAAAATGGTGAAAGGTCTGGAAACGATGCCTTATGAGGCGAGACTTAGGGAGCTGGGTATGTTTAGCCTGGAAAAAAGACGGTTAAGAGGCGATATGATAGCCCTGTTTAAGTATTTGAAGGGATGTCACTCTGAGGATGGAGCAGGCTTGTTTTCTGCTGCTCCAGAGACTGGAACACGGAGCAATGGATGCAAGCTCCAGGAACAGAGATTCCACCTCAACATGAGGAGGAACTTTTTGACAGTAAGAGCTGTTCGGCAGTGGAACACACTCCCTCGGAGCGTGGTGGGGTCTCCTTCCTTGGAGGTCTTTAAACAGAGGCTGGATGGCCATCTGTCGGGGATGCTTTGATCAAGATTTCCTGCGTGGCAGGGGGGTTGGACTGGATGGCCCTCGTGGTCTCTTCCAACTCTGCAATTCTATGATTCTATGATTCTACAGAACTGAAAGGTCAAAGATGGATGCTCTCTGGTTGCATGCAAAAAACAAAAGGGCTCTTTCCTCCTTTGGGCAAAATATTGCTAAGTCCTTATCTCTATTCAGAAAATTAGAGGGATTACACAGAAGTGTGCAAATGTGTTTAAACTCCGTATTACATTCAGACTGAGGCATTTGTGTATTCAAAAAGATAGGAATACTTTCTCAAGCCCTGTGTGAGAGCAAAGTTCTAACAACTGTGTGAGAGTAAAGGATCTATGAACCCCACTACCTGGAAGATGAATTGAGGCACCTAAACTGGGCCCTACAGGCTAATCGTTACTCCAGATCAGACATCACAAGAGCAGCCAGACCCAGAAAAAAACACAGGAATGAAGAAGAAAAACAGCCACCCAAAGGGAAGATATTTTTACCATACATCAAAGGAGTCAAACACAGAATAGGGAAACTGATGAGGAAACACAACCTCCAAACAATCTATAGACCAACCCAAAAAATCCAAGAAATGCTATGCTCAGCGAAGGACAAAAGACACCCTCTCAAAGCTGCAGGAGTTTACCGCATACCATGCAGCTGTGGACAAGTTTACATAGGGACCACTAAACGCAGTGTGCAAACACAAATCAAGGAACATGAGAGACACTGCAGACTTTGCCAACCAGAAAAATCAGCAGTAGCAGAACATGTTATAAATCAACCTGGACACAAAATGCTATTTGAAAACACCAAAATTCTAGATCAGGCCAGCAACTATCATGTCAGAATGCACAGAGAAGCTATTGAAATCCACAGACACCCAGACAACTTCAACAGGAAGGAAGAAACCTTAAAAGTAAACAAAATCTGGCTCCCAGTTTTGAAATACAATAGAATCAAAACTCAACACTTACAAAAGAATTTCATCCTGGGACAGGGGGATTCCCAGCAGATAATGGCCCATTAACCAACCGTTAGCCAAACAGACACTAACGAGCCTTGCATTTCTATACCCAGAAACTAACCATTCAATTACACAAATGTACATATCCTCCCCAACAGGAGTTCACAGTATTTAAACTCTACACACACCCCTACACAACCATTCTCTGAAGATGTCAACCACAGATGCAGGTGAAACATCAGAAAGAAACTATTCCAGAACACTGCCTCACAACCCAGAAAAAAAACCCCAAGGAAAATCTATTTAATCCGCCCTGTACACTTAAGTCCCCTGGGGGACATTTGCTCCAGTCAGCCAGGACTAGGTTGGGGACTGTCACCCAGAGAACTTTTTCTTCAGCCTCCTTAGGACTCTAGAACGGCCTGCCAGAAGAGCTGCCAGAATTCAAATCAGCTTTAAAGACTAACCTCTTCCAGCAGGCCTATCCAAATGATTTTAAAGTGTGAGTTTTAAATTGTGTGTTGACTGTTTTAAAATGTCTTGGTTTTACTTGTTCTTTTAAATTGATATATGTTTTTAATTGATAATGTGTTTTAATCATTCTTATGTCTCGTATGTTACTGTGTTGTTCTCCGCCTCAATCCATAGGGAGATGTTGGTAAGAAATTGTTGCTGCTGTTGTTGTTGTTATTTAGTCAGGCAGTCTATGATAGCAATAGTATTCCCCTGAACTAACAGTCAGAAGCACACTGCTTCTCATACTGGAGTTAACACCTTGGCATCATGACTAATAATAAATCATTGATAGCCTTGTCCCCTATGAGTTTATCTAATCCTTTATTAAAGCACCAAATTCTAATATTCAAGGTAAAGCTGCTGTATCTGCTTTCTTTACACCATACATAAATTTGTCTGAGAGGTTATATTCTCCCATACAAGCCTGCCTGAGCTTTGAGATCTTCGAATGGCCCTTGTGGTCTCTTCCAACTCTACAATTCTATGATTCTATGATTCTATGATTCTATGAAAGAGACCCCTCCCTGGGCCCACCCCTGCCTCCCTCAGTGTTTCATCTGGTAGGAACATGACAGAGGATTTTCTCAATGGCTGCTCCTAGGCTTTGGAGTTCCCTGCTGAAAGGAGCTTGGCTAAGCCCCCTGCCTATTGTTCTTCTGCCAGCATTTTTATGCAGGCAAACTTTTTATTTTGGCTGTTTATTCAGACAGACTTTTGGCAGCTGGCCAGTTGCTGAGGAAGGAGCTTATTATGAGTTGGGTGCAATATTTTTTTCAGTTTTAAATCACTTTTAGTTTAATTTGGTTTTAATATTAAATCTTGTTTTGTCAGTTGATTGTACTTGTTACTCAATATTACTGTGAATTACCTTGACTTTGATTTTTGGGAGAAAGGCAGGATTTGGCTCCAATAAATAAACATAATGATTTGTAAACCTCTTTCATGCCATCATTTAGTCAATGCTTTCTCTAAACCATAAAGCTTCAAACACTGTCCCTGTTCCTCACAGGGAAAATGATCAGGCCCCTGGTCATTTATGTAGCCCTTTGCTGGACCTTTAAAATATATATACTGTAGTGCAGAGTAGTTTTCCCCCCTTGACATCACCACCTATGGCCCGGTGAAAATATATGATTATTAAAATGTAAATCCATTATGTCAGTGAATCAAAATGTTATGCAAGTCAGCAGTTCCTGAGCGTTACATAAATACACATTGCCTTACCTAGTTAGTTCATTTGTTTGCTCAAGTATTTAGATTCTTCTCCTCACATAAATGATACCTTTGTATTTTAAAAAAGATGACCCTCCCTCTTTTCTCTCCATATTTAATGTTCTCTATTTAGAGCCTGCTTTTTACTTTGGTGACACTGAATATCATGTGGCTGAAAGTGCTGGTTATGTGGAAGTTCATGTTTGGAGAACTGGAACAGACCTGTCCAAAGCAGCCACTGTGACAGTGCGTTCGAGGAAAACAGAACCAGTGTCTGCAGAAGGTGAATTCTTTTTCCAAGCAGTATTACCATTGCATTAGCACACTAATCTGTAGAGATGCTGTCTTAAGTGCTGAGGCATTTGGTTTCACATTCAGGCATGCAAAAGAATGTGAGGCAGAACTTTGTTGGCACCAGGTTTGAGTAAATAGCTTCTCACTGCTTTCACTCAATTCAACACCATAATCCATTCTTTTCTGGAGGGCTCCTCAACCCTGAGGTTGAACAGTGTTTCAGACCAGACAATGCCTAAATGGGTTGAGCAGATCAGCAAAATTCAGGTTCCCTGACTAATGCAAACAGAAGCACTTTTTGTGAGCATAGCCACTGTTGGATGCAATCTAGGATATCTTGGTGTTGTGAACACATGGCACAAATAACTGAATATTCACTCTCGCTTCTTACATAGCTGGAGTTGATTATGTTGGCATCAGCCGAAACTTGGATTTTGCTCCTGGTGTAAACATGCAGACTTTCCGAGTGACCATCTTGGATGATTTGGGACAGCCTGTCCTTGAGGGTCCAGAAAAATTTGAACTCATTCTTCGTATGCCTATGAATGCAGTGCTTGGGGAACCAAGCAAAACTACCATCTTCATCAATGATACCATCACAGACTGTAAGTATCTTAAGGCTTTTATTGGGAACTGTTTAAACATGGCAAAAGTAAACATAGGAGCAAAAGGCTGTAGTAAGAAAGAAACCTACAGCCACTAGAAGCAGCACCATCATCAGTAGCAACCTCTAGCATGTATAACTTTCCTTATGACATCAGAAGCATCATGGGGATGGGGGGACAGTGAACAAAGTCAACCCACATTATGATTGGCATTCTTGGTTTTTTCATGTCCCTGAAGCTTTTTGGTTGTTGCTTTTCCTTCCAAATAGTCAGTATTAAGCAGAATAAAATTGTACCAAGCAGTCTAAGGGCTTGTCTGTACTGGCAGGAAACCCCATACCAACCTCGTAGCCATGGCGGATGTTTTGATCTACAGCGGCCCCCTAGACACCACACACACCTGGCTGCTCTGATTATAGATTAGAGTATCCCACCACTCTGTTAGTTGCATCAGAGTAAAAGGGTGGGCCTACTCTGATCACGTGTCTCCTATGCATTGTACTATTAACGGCCAGAAGTGCCAGAACAGAGTCCTGTCCACCAGAAGTCCCTCCCCCCACTTCACACAGAAGCCAATCCACAGATGCCACATGGCCAATAATCTGGGTTTTCTCCTCAAAAATGGAGCAAACCATGAATCTTAACAGATCCAGAGTTTTCAACATGAACCCCAGTGAAAATGCAGATCATTGAAAATGTGTGGCAACTGTGTTGCAAATACTGGGTGAGTATGGGATTTTTTTGCTGGTGTATTCAAGCCCTAGATCTCACCTTTTGTATCATACTTCCCACCAATTATTCTGTCAATGAATGTGGCACCACTGTGTTAGAAACAAAAACCAAACTTTTCCCAAGAAAGGCATTTGTATGTTTATGGGCATTCTGCTGTTGTATTTATCATTTGTGATAAATTTTAAGGATATTTTAAAATTGTAGTATTATTGTTGTGAGTAAACAAAAGTGTGTTACTGCTGGCTTGGCAGAAGGTCACAGATGCAGGTAAGATCTGTAGGAGACAGCTTGTCATACTTGGAGGAGGACCTGGCTATTAAGAGGGAGTGAATTCTTACTAATGGTTAGGAAAGCACTGTGTCCCAGTGACACTATTTCTGCATCCCACCAATGGCAGGTGTAACTGAGGTTCCTTCCCTTGACACTGCTTTTCCAGTTTCCTTGTCCATAGCTATTTTGCCAGAGAATGGGGAAGAACACAGAGATTAGGTACCATCTTTCAGTGAAGCTGTTTGGTTTCAAAAAGCAGATTTCTATTGTCTGCAGCCGTCTACCAAGGGGGAAAAGGTTCTGGGGTTGCAATCCAATACACATTTGTTGCTAGACCACTGAGGTCCACTGAAATCAAGACTGGCTTAGTAGAAACACATTGGGTTCTATATCTGTGCTTCTGAATTCATCTACCTCCTCTTTATATCTATATAGTATAGATACTTTTCTAGTGTTATCCTGTGTGACTACAGTAGATAAAGACTTCAAATTTTAATTTTAATTTCCAGTCTCAGGGCCTGCCTAAATGGTGAAAATAATATGAAGGCAATCTGTTCATACAGACAGTCGCACAAATACATGTCATTAGGAAGTGGGGCAGCCAAATCCACTGCAAAGTCCATGTGCGTAGCATCCAGGGCTTTGTCTGGATTTTCTAAAAAGCTCTGTACGACATGTGAATGTACAATAGTTTGGACAGTTGCATTCATACAGATATGAATAGGCAGAGCATTCCAATTGGCTGGATGAGCATGGGGGCGGGGCTAGCAAACAGGGAAAGTGACTGCTGCCTCCATGTTGGATTTTTGGCTAAGTGAGGTTCCAGTAAGTTGATCAAACGGCAATCTTATACTCCCTTTTCCCCCCTTTTAAAAAAAATACGAAATTTCACATTTGCGCACCATGGGAAGCGGGTTTTTTTAAAAAAAATACAGGTAGCAGATTTAAAATCATGAGTAAATCACTTGCAGCCACCATCTTGGCTAGGGGGTCATGTGGAGTTTTTGGGGGGCTCTTTTGACCATGAAGACAGGTTGCATTGTTGCAAATGCTTGCTTTTTAGAACGTGTTTGTATTCCCCCACCCTCGTATGGACGGGACCTTAGTGTAAGAAATGAGTTACATATTACGATGGATTAACTCATCTAAATCTGAATCAAAAGGACATCACAGTAGAATGTCAAAAAACCAACTTGTTATTCTGGAATTCTTATGCTTTGCAGTACCAAAAGTCCAATTCAAGGAACCACTCTACACAGTGAATGAAAAAGATGGGCTGGTGTCAGCTATAATTTATCGTAGTGGTGATGTTAATCATAAATCAACAGTCCGCTGCTATACTCGCCAGGGCTCTGCTCAGGTTATGATGGACTATAAAGAGAGACCAAACACAGATGACTCTGTAGTGGTATTTCTTCCAGGTAAGATTTCAGCCTCTTTTAAAAAAAAGTGTTTCTAAAGTAAACAACAAGCTTACACTCTCAGAATTTTTCCTTAAAGGATTCGATGTACATCAAACTGCATGCTACTTTGATGATAGCAGGTAGCAGCTGCTACCTGTTTCCTGAGGGATCTGATCCAGATTGAACCCCTTGCCTGCAGGGGTCAACGAGCTTTAATCTTTCGTCCTCCACTGCGATCCCAGCTGTTTTAGCAGGGCATATGTCCAGTTTTCGTTGCTTTAAAAAAGGATTCATTTGTTTGAAAGGGTCCTTTTGTCACAAGGATAATTGCAAGCATATGCTGACTGGGGGTACCCAGAGCAGGACCATACCAAGGAGCAACTAATGAGATCCCTCTGTTCCACTGCCACCATCCTTTTGCCTCTTGCAGGAGAGATAGAGAAATCCTGTAAAGTGGTCCTGGAAGATGATGCCATCTATGAAGAGGAGGAAGAGTTCAGGCTAGTGCTTGGAACAGCAAAAAGTACTTCTTTGTTTGGTGCCTCTCTTGGGGAGCAAAAGGAAACTTTGGTGAAAATTAAGGATGAAGAAGATAGTGAGTTTATGATCTATTTTATACTCTTCCTCTTGTGTAATATTTACTAGATTCTTTTCCTTTTACCAGTTGAGCAGATTAATGGATGCTCACAACTGGTATTCTCCCTGCCTTATTTCAAAGCAAATGAGTGCATTACGTTGCTAAGCAGGAAACAAATTCAGTGAATAAACAAAAAAGTTGTTTTTGACATTCTGTTTTGGCCTATTTTTCTCCCTCAGACCATTTTAACTAGCCATAAATAAAATTTGTACTTGATTAAACAGGAGAGGCTGACATTTTTCAGTTTTCTTGCAGAACCAGTGATTAAATTCTCCGAAATCAAATACAACATTCAAGAACCTCAAGAGCCTGGTGAGATTGCAGTTGTAAAGATCCGTGTCTTACGTCTTGGGGACAGTTCCAAAGTTTCTGTTGTAAGAATCCATACCAAAGATGGTTCAGCTACCTCGGGAGAAGACTATAATCCAATGTCTAATGGTAAGACTTCGATCTGAACTTCAGGAAAAAAAAAACTGAGTTGCATAAAATGGCCCTCCCAACTTGGTGATGTCCAAATGTTTTGGGCTACTCCTCCCATCACATGCAGCCAGCATGCTAACTGTACATGATGGGAGTTGTAGTCCACCACTGAGAGGCACCAGGTTGGGGAAATCCTGTGTAAGAAAATGAAAGAAGTCTGGAAGTAGCTGCAATACTGTTGTTATGGAATATGAATGGAAGCCCATAATCAAATTGCCCTAAAAGATTATAACGATATGACAGAACGTAATCATTTTCATATCTGTTTTCACAAAAGTGAAAAGACAAACTTGGCATTATGCAAATTAAACGTCCCATGTTTTATTTTCATTTTTAGCTTTTATGTACAGTGCTGCCTTTTAGCCAGCTATGGGCCCAAGATGAATTTGACACTTAATGTGAGAAACTAAGTCTTCTGCCCTTTGGCTCTTAGCCCAATTCTGCTGATTACTGAGCACTGAATTTCATATTAGTGCTTTTTAAAAAATACTCTTTATTTCAGATATTGAATTCAAAGAAGGGGAAACAGAGCACTTCGTTGAGGTTGAAGTTTTGTATGATGGGGTGAGAGAAATGCGTGAAGCATTTACAGTACACTTGAAACCTGATGAGAATATGGTAGCTGAGACACAGGTAAGAAGTAGGTGATTTGATATGCTGTACTTTAGTTAGTTTGCATTCAGATCATGACAAACTGGAAACAGGAAAGAATAAAAGGCATGCTGTTCTCTAGATGCCTAAAATACCATTTTTGAGGACCAAATGTCTATGATCAGTAGCTGTTTCAAACATTTAGCAGTAGGTACATGAAGCCCTTTAAAATCCTCACTGCAAAACTGTTGGCCTGAAAGGGCCAAATCCAGGTACCATCCAGTTATATTTTGTTGTGTTCTCCATGAGGAATGTCCATGTCTATTTTTCCTGAACTCCATGCTTGAATATTAACTACCTTGTGATAGAAAATTTTTCACACATATGTCACAACCGTCTGAAGTCAGCCAGACCATGAGCGTTTCTTCAGTCAGTTGTTCTGAAAACTATCCTGTATAAATTATGATCTTTTATCTTTATGTAAACTCGTCCCCCCATCTACACGGAACCAATATCCGTGGTTTTAGTTATCTGCGGATGAAAAAATAAGGACACATACCATGGAGTCATGCTGGAAAATGCCTAGAGAAGTGTCCTCTCTAGGAATCACTAGTTCCTCCAATGCAACTCTATGGTGTGTACCAGAAGTCCTTTACTTTAATAGGGTTTGCTATTATCTGGAGTTTCATTTATTTATAAATGGTAAGTCCAGGAATTTACCCCTCCCCCAGATACCAATTTGAAGCAGCTTTGATTTGTCTTAACATTTTTTTGGCAAGATTGCAGGCATGAGAAGCTATCTGCTTTTGCTGCTCGAATGGGCATGCCTACAAATCAAGGTAGTGGGCACGAGTGAATTACTCATATTTCTATTGTTATTAGTTGCTGCTGCCAAGCAGTATTTTTTTTAAAAGCATATCTAAGGTGCGAAATGCAGTATTCTGCCTAAATAAATAGAAAAAAGAAGAGAAAAAGGCTGTTTCGTCCCCTTGGCACCTGATCACTAAGGCAAAAATCCAACATGGTGGTTCCAGGTGCTTGCCTTGTTAGCAAGCTCTGCCCCCTGCACACGTCCGACCAATCAGCTTTCCATTTCCACTCTTATCAGGAATGCGAATTAAAGCAAATTGGTTGTCCCAACAAGTGGGAATGTGCATTTCCCGTGGATCTTTTTAAAAAACTTCGGTAAAAGCTTCAAAGGCTTTTCCTGTGGAGTTTTTGGTGGATTTGGCCCCCCTCCTTCCGAATACAGCGGATTGATGCAGAATGGCATTTAGACAAATCACATTCTCCTCAAATTCTATGAGGAGTCTTTTTGCCATTTAGACAACCCCAAAGTAAAGCAGCCATCCCATGCAGCTGATTTTGAGTGTCATGAAAAGATGCATTGTTATTGCTATTTAATTACTTTTTATATGTTTTAATGATAATTTAACTTGTTTTAAGTTTTAACAGCATTTTAACAACAATTTTAATGCATCTTTATTTATATTGCATATGTTTTAATTTTGTAAGCTTCCTTGAATCCCAGTTGTGGAGGGAAGGGTGGGATATAAATGGAAAAATAAAATTCAAAAATAGAATTATTTACTTAATTACATTTGCTGAATTGTTGCATTTTTACTGCCCAGAAGAGGGGTTTGATTAATGCTTTGTACCTTCTCTTACCTGGGTTGGGGTGGCATTGGCTATTCTGCCTCAGACAGTAAAATATTTTGGATCATTTTATGCCTGTACAGTTTACATTTTGATAATATTTGTGCATGCATATCAACTTTGTCACAAAGGAGCTACTTTCTAGAAAGTTTACTCGTACTGAAGCATCTTATTTATAGCTGTTTTTCACTTGAGGATAGAAACTTTTTCTGTCTTTCAATTCAGATGAACAAAGCCATCGTGTACATTGAAGAAATGGACAGTGTAGCAGATGTGACATTTCCAGCTGTCCCTCAAGTTGTGTCTCTCCTGTTGTATGATGACACTGCTAAAAGCAAAGGAAACCCCCAGCCTCCAACAGGCTACCCTGTTGTGTGCGTAACGGTATGATTTGTTCCTGCTATTCTTCTGCAGTTCATAACATCTCCTATTAATTGGGAAATGATTGTTTTGGAGATGTGTAAACAATTTACTAAACTACGGGGAAGTTTAGAGCACACGACATCAAAATGCCCATCTTTTATTGTCCTTCATCCCTGATCCCCACATGGCCAAGAGGGGGAGTGGCCTTTCCCTGCATTGCGATCCCGCCAGAACAACATCTGATACAAAATGTAGGCCTGTGACTCTACCATCATCTCCATTCTTCTTCAATACAGCTTTTAAAACATCTTTTATATGATTAAGAAGTCAGTGGAGCTTCAAAAGCTTGCATAAGATATTTTGTGCATTTCAGTTGGCCAATAAAGGCAACATTCTGTTGTATTTTGCTGAATGGTCAACACAGTTATCCCTGTTTCCAGAATTTAGAGCACATGTTCCAAGGTCCATTGTAAGATGAAGGCATCCATGTTCTTGATATATAGAACATTTAGTTTTTAAAGGATTTTTGATCTTTATTGTGGTGTTATCACAACAGTCCTCTGAGAGATTACTTTTATTCTGATTTCACAGATGGGAAACTGAGACCAAAAGATAGTAAGCTACTCGATGCCACAGAATGAATCTTCTGTAGAGGTGTAGTGTGGTCAAGGTCTCACTGCAATTAGCTTTCTAATCCTGTTTCATTTTGGATTTTTTAACAGTCTTCTAAATGATACTATGAGAACAGTGTGGTGTAGTAGTTTGAGCGTTGGACTATGACTCTTGAGACCAGGATTTGAATTCCTGTTTGGCCATGGGAATCCACTGGGTGACCTTCCAACCTCAGAGGAAGGCAAAAGCAAACCCCCTCTGAACAAATCTTGCCAAGAAAACCCATGATAGGTTCACCTTAGGGTTGCCATAAGTTGGAAATGACTTCAGGGCACACAGAACAACAACAACAAATATGCATTATCCATTGTGTCTCATTTGACCTTTAGCTGATAAATGATCCTGCTCAGAATAGATTGCCTGTGTAAAAAGTGAAATAAAAGACCTCTTAAAGAGATCTAGCTTAGGGGCAGAGGAAAATCTTGGCCTTCTTATAGTCTCCTAAAGGTGGATTCCATCAGAAAAGGTCAAGGAAGGCAGCAGTTGGCTTCTGAGAGATACTTGAATGTCTTAATACTTGAAACAAGAAAAGAATCCCTTGGTTGCCCTTTTATTTCAATTGTACTATTGCAGACCAATAATGCTTGGTCCAGGCATTTTGTTTTTCTTTCTTTTCTTTTCATTCAAATTGCTTGCAAACCCAGCCATTGCTTCCACTTCTTCCAATGGGCAAGAAAATCCTGTGATAGGTTCACCTTAGGGTTGCCATATCCAGAAACAACTCAAAAGCACACTACAACAAGTGTTCCTGTCTTTCTTCTGACTTCAGTACAGTATATTCCTTTCTTCTGACTTGCTAGCTAATATGATGTGATTTTCATATATAGTATAGTTTTTATTTCATGCTTGGATAGCCTGAAGACTTTCCAGAGTATCAAACTTAAAAATTTTGATACAGTATACATTAATATCCAGCTCCTTAATTAAGATTAAAATAAAACAATGTCTGCAGTCATTAAACTAGTAGCAAGAAAAAAAATGAAGCTGTTAAATACAGTAACTTACAGCAAAAGAAGAGAAAGAGCTCTTAAAGAATTTCATCTTAATTCCTCATTTTCCTGGAGCAGACTGTAATATAATTAAGTGCATTTACTGTGTGTATCTATTAAACTTCAGGCATGCAACCCCAAATATTCAGATTATGACAAGACGGGGTCTATTTGTGCTGCTGAAAACATCAATGACACCTTGACTTTGTATCGCTGGCTTGTCAGTGCTCCAAGTGGCTCGGATGGTGTTACCAGCCCAATGCGTGAGGTGGACTCCAACACTTTCTTTACCAACACCAAATCAATTGCCTTGGACTCTATATACTTCCAGGCTGGTTCAAGAGTTCAGTGTGCGGCACGTGCTGTCAATGCCAATGGAGATGTGGGTTTAGAATTGCTTAGTCCAATTTACACAGTAAACAGAGATGAAGGTAAGTGACAAACTGCTTCAAGTGAATTTAAGAAAATCAAATGGCTTTTGTTAAGATGAGGGAATTGTTTCCTCCTAACATTTGGTCCAGACAAAAAAAATTGCCCCAGAAATGCTGCAAAATACAATTGCCACATTAAGGTTGTTGTTCTATTAATCAAACCATATGTGTAGTTAGGAGTTATGTTACTAGGTTTTATTATTTTAAAAAGAGGGAGTTGGTGTATTGCATATTTGCTTCTGCTCTTCTGTGTAATCATAGCATGAACGATTCAGTAATTCCTCAAAATCCACTATATGCATTACTGTAACTTTTGATAACTGGCTATGTTTGAGTTTCTTCCTCTCCGTATTTTATCCAGTTCGTTGTAAGGTCCACCCCTAGTTAGTTAGTTCATTGTCTGGCTAGCAGGACATAGATGAGGACAGTTCTCTTTCTGATTGTATTTCTGTATGCTTGACTATGCTCTCCAGGTTGCTTCTTCGGTTACCTCTTTAGTTCAGCACTTTATGTTGTATTCAATTCATACTCTGTGTCAGCTCTTTCTTATTTATTTATTTGATTTAGATCCCACTTTTCTCACAAATGGGACTCAAAGCAGCTTACAATATAAATTAGAACATTAAAACACTACAGAATACAAAAGTTACAAAAAAATTAAACCATACACTACTTTTAAAACATTAACATTAAAATAACAAAAACATTTAAAAACATATATTATATATTAAAAACAGCACACCTAATTTGCATATGATTCTGCCCTCATCAGTTAAGGCTGAAGGCCTGTTTGAACAGAAAGGTCTTTGCCTACTGGCAAAAAGACAGCAGAGATGGGGGGGGCAGATCAAATCTCCCTTGAGAAAGAGTTCTGAAGTCTAGGAGCAGCCACTGAGAAGGCTCTTTCCCGTGTCCTCACCAACTTAGCCAGGAGGATGGTGGGATGAAGAGAATGCCCTCCCCTGAAGGTCATAAGACTTGGGCAGACTCATATTAGGAGATATAGAGTTTCAGGTAGTCTGGAGCTAAGCTGTATAGGTCAAAATCAGCACTTTGAATTGTGCTCAGAAATAAACCAGCAACCAGTGAAGCTGTTTCAGCAAGGAAGTTATATGCTCCCTATGCTCCCTATTGCAGTCTAGCTGCAGTATTTTGAACCTCTGAAGTTTCCAAGCAGTTTCCAAAGGCAGCCCCACCTAAAGTTTATTACAGTAATCCAACTAAGATGTAATCAAGGGATGTGTTACCGTGGCCAGGTCTGGCTTCTGAAAAAAATGGGTACAGCTGATGCGCTAGTTTTAACTGTGCAAAAGCAGTTCTTCCACCATCCAAGTTCAGGGATGAGTCCAAGAGTACACCCAAGCTACAAACCTGAGATTTCAGGGGGAATGTAACCCCATCCAGCACAGACTGAATTCCTATTCCTTGACCTGCCTTCTGACTGACCAGGAGCACCTCTGTCTTGTCTCACTTATTTATTTATTTATGCTCCAATTATGAACATACATATACATACATACATTATGAACATACATACATACACCTTCATATACATACCCATACTTATCTATATCCTCTATGACTTCCAAAACAGTTTATTTCTTCCTTCTCTCCATTTCTCTCAATCCCCCCACCTTCCAATATAATCCTATCCATCTGTCCATATCCCTCTCTCTTCTTTATCCCTCTCATTATTTTCTTCCAAACTTCCTGATTCCCTCACCACATACCTTCTACACTTACTTTCACCTTCTCACATACTTCTTCTTCTCATTCCAACTCATTCAACTTTTCTGCTTTGTCTCACTTAAACTTCAACTTGATTGCTTTCATCCACTCCATTATTGGCAACAAACACTGGCTTAGTACCGAGATAGCTTCCTTGGAGTCAGATGGAAAGGAGAGAGTTTGGTATCATCTTTCTGCTGGTGACACTGAATCCCAAATCTCCAGGCAATCTCTCCCAACAGTTTCAGTATATGTTAAATAGTATTATGGATAAGACAGAACCATGAGGGACACAACAAGCCAGTGGCCAGGGTGCTGAACAGGAGTCTCCTAGTACCACCCCAAGTCCCATCCTTGAGAGATGGCCCAGAAGGCTACCATGATTGATGGTATCGAAAGCTGCTGAGATGTCCAACAGAACAAACAGGGACACATTCCCCCCTATCCAGTTCACTGTATAGGTCATACACCAAAGCAACAAAATCTGTCTTTGTCCCCTTAGCCAGGCCTGAAGCCAGATTGAAATGGCTTCAATCTGTGAAGCTTGAAGCCCTGGAGTGGGGCAACCACAACATGCTCCCGAATCTTGCCCCAAAAGTGAATATTGGAGATAGCCTGATAATCATCTAATAAGGTGGGATTGAAAGAGTGTTTTTTAAGAAAAAATCTAACCATAGCTTCTTTTAGGCAGGGCATAACCCTGCCTTGCTGTAGTGAGGCATTCAGCACTTGATCTGGCTGCTTTAATAAGCCAGAAGGGGCAAGGATCCAACATCCATGCAGCAGCTTCCTTGAAGGCTGCCCCCACAGTTTTCTTTTCCACATGCATCATATTGTCTCCAACTGTCATCTTAAGTGATTTCAGCCTTGTGGACTTCCTTCAGCCTTCAGATCATCTGAAGTCTTCAGGCTTTTTCCAACCTCTTCTGATTGCACTCTTTAGTGATTGCTTCCCATTTACTTCCTTTCATCATCCGATGTTCCCTACTATCTGCTTCCCAACTGGCTGGGCCTACTGAACTGATGACTTAATATAGTCTCCAGCCAAAAGACATCAGAAAATATAGTCTTCAGCCAGAAGACATCAGCCAATCATATTCTTTGTGGGTAGAAATCCATTATCTCACTAGTTTTTAAACAAATGCGTAGTAGGCTCAATGAATGTTTGCTTTACCATCAGTTAACCAAATTTGGATTGCTTTCCTTAGTGTATAAGACAGAAATCTCCAATATAGTCAAGTGTACAAAAGGGCTATGAAAATTTCAGGTAACAGCAATTTGTCTGCCAGCCTGACCTTCAAACATCCCTGATCTAAGTTCCTCAGCAGAAGATGCTTGTCACTACACTTTACAAGTCTATTTCAAAACAACACCTAACAGCACATGTAAGTTTCATCACACATGTGCAGTTTCTGTACATACCCTGTGGGTGCATGCTGTGTGATTTCATGGAAACTACACCAAAGAATACTTTTTGGTGTAGCTTACTTTTTAAACTAAAACTCCCAGAATCTCCAAGCAGCATGACCAGTGGCTCTGGAACTTTGCAATCTACTAGGAGGAGGAACTCACAGGTGTTCTAATCCCTGCAACAGATCCTAGGGAGGAGTACAAGGGCACTCCAATCCCAAACAGTTTCCAGAGATTCTTTGGTTCCAGGAAGATGAAAGTTTCCTCTCTCCCCATTCCCACAATGCTAAATAGTGTTCTTCTCTTTGTCTGTGTGGTGCTATCAATATACTTTTTAAGTGAACTAAGGTGACATTCAGTAAAGTTGGCTCCACAGTCAGAACAGAAACATGTTGTGCAAATCAGCCTTCTCCAACTCAGTGCCCTTCAGATGTCTTAGAATACGACTTCTATCATCCCCACCCAACATAACTCATGCTGGCTATGAATTATGTGGGCTGTAATCCAACACACCTCAAGGGTGTTCATTTGGGGATGGTTGTTGTAAATCACAGGGTGACTTACAGTATTATGGCACCATTATTATTTTCATTTGATTGTTCCAAAGAAAAACATAGGAGAATTTCTCAACTCTATTGTTTAATAATGTTCTCCCATGTTATTTATTTATTTATTTGTTTTGCACAGGCTTGTGTCAGCCACGTATACCAGGAACAGTAGGAGCAGAGCCTTTCTCTGCCAAGATACGTTATACAGGTCCTGATGATCCTGACTATCCCAATTTTATCAAATTAACAGTAACAATGCCTCATATGGATGGTAAGTATTGGCTGTGTCTATTAGATCAGACATAGACCTTTGCATTGATATAGCACTAGTTGCTGCCACAGTGAGATATTTAAAACAGGAAAGAATTCAGAATCCAGGTTTTGGCACACTTTTACTCTTAGTCTTTTCTTTATTTAACCATAAATGCCACAGCCACAGATTGTAAGATTATTGGAATGACGGAGTATGTTCATTACAAATTTAAGAGATTGTGCAGAGTAATGATATGTATGGTATAGTGATTTGAGTGTTGGACTAGGGCTCTAGCAGAGTAGGGTTAAAATCCCCACTCAACCATGGAAACCCACTAGATGACCTTGGACAAGTCATACTCTCTCAGCTTCAGAGGAGGGCAATGGTAAAACCTTTCTGAACAAATCTTGCCATGATAGGTTCAGATTAGGGTCCCCATAAATCAGAAACAATTTGAAGGCACACAACAAGAAATAGTGTAATGGCTTAAGAGTTTGAGAAAGGAAGTCCTGAGCAAGGAAGTCCCTAGTTCAAATTTGGGCTTGTCTGCACCATCAAATACCCTGTATCTGCTGCAGTCAGGCCAAACCTGGCATGACCTTTCCCCTGAATCTGGGGCTATCTGGCCACACACGTCATGGCCCAGATTTGCAGCATTTTGGGATATTCTACCAGAATGCACAGTATGTGGGATTCAGAGTTTTCTGTGGTGTTTTGTCCACTGTCACAGCTGCCGCCACCACTGCCACTACGTCCAATTTTAAAGCTTCGGAGCCAGTTCCCAGCAGAAGGGAGAGGTTTTCTCTCTTCCCCTGGCTTGGCAGTGCTGCCTCTGCCCACTCTCCCACTTGCCTGTTGCAGGAAGAAGGGCTTGAAGGTGATGGAAGCACTTTAAGGAAACAGTGGCAGTGGCAGCAGCAGACAAAACTCCTCAGGGACAGTGAAGACCCGTCCCTGCAGAGTATAGTCATGCGCAGGGCTTCAGGGGGTGGGCAAAACTCCATTTAGGGTTTTTTTCCCCACGTGTAGACAAGTCCTTAGGAGCAAATGTATTAGGTGGCCTTTGGCAAGTTAATTTGGCAAGTTAATCAGCTTCATATTTGCTCTGTAATACTTGTTGGGGTAAGGACTTTTGAGGTAGTGTTATATATGAAGCTCTTGAACACCCAACAAGCATTATGCTCATGTCAATTAGTACAGTTGTCCCTCCATAACCACAGATTTGGTATCCACGGATTTAAGTATTCACATCTTGAAAATATTCTTTAAAAAATAATAGTAATCCAAAGAGCAAACCTTGATTTTGCCATTTTGTATAAGGGACACCATTTTGCTACGCCATTGCATAGAATGGGACTTAAGTATTCATGGATTTTGATATCCACGGGGTGTCCTGGAACCAAACCCCAGCGAATATGAAGGGACAACTGTACTGTTATTATGCACATACTGATTGCATATTTCTGGTTTCAGGGATGCTCCCAGTTGTCTCAACAAGACCTTTGTCCAACTTTGAGCTGACTCTTAGTCCGGATGGCACTCGTGTAGGCAATCACAAATGCTCCAACCTCTTGGATTATAATGAGATTGAAACAAAATATGGATTCATCACAGATAATGTCAAGAACCCAGAAGTCATTGGAGAAACTTCACCCTACCAGTATAGCAGCGCTGTGCGCTCTGCTAAGACATTGCGCTTTTACCGTAATCTCAACCTGGATGCCTGCCTGTGGGAGTTCAACAGTTATTATGACATGTCAGAACTGCTGACAGACTGCGGTGGCTCCATTGGCACAGATGGTCAGGTATGCTCTGTGCAAGAGAAACAAGCACAGATAACAGAAAGGAGAATGCTAAGTTTTTGTCAAGTTACATGCATTGTCTGAATGGATACTGTTGGTCATGCACCACCACCATTCAGTCTTTGTATGGAATGGACTTGACTAAAGCCAAAAACAATCAGAAATTACATCATGTTATTTTTGAAACTATCCCAAAACTTTTCCAAGTGAAGTAATTAGAAGAGCAGGTTAAGTCTCCTATTCCAAATCCCCTCCATTTCTTTCTTTGTCTGCTGTGGGCACATACTGAGTCACATCCATCATCCATTCAACCCTGTATTATCTTCTCCAACTAGCAACAAATTTCCAAAGTACTGGACAGAGCTCTCTTTGTTAGAATTATTTTTAATTAGATGCAGTGCCAACTCAACAATTTTGGAGGGTGTTTTCTATGGCACCCCTGATGGACTACAATCAGAAAAAAAGCAGAACATTTTCTCTGCCTCTGACTTGAACACTGTGCAAAGTAGAGTTTACATTAAGGCACGGATCCCTCTGCTGGTTTGGAGGTCCTGGCTAATGCCCAACCTGGCATCCCTTTAGAGGCACATCTAATTGGAAATGCTGGGAAGTGAATTTTCCTCACACACCTGCATACAAAGCATATAGTCTGCCATTGAGTTTTGGTTCCTCTCTGATTTGCCAGAAGATCCATTTAATTCCCTTTATAAGGATAAAGGTTGACCATCCTCTGCCAGACTAATCTGATCTCTTTTTTTGATAAAGTTACCAGCTTGGTAGATGAAGGGAATGCTGTGGACATTGCATACCTTGATTTCAGTAAGGCCTTTGACAAGGTTCCCCATGACATTCTTGCAAACAAGCTTGTAAAATGTGGGCTAGACAAGTTAACTGTTCAATGGATTTGTAATTGGTTGACCGGCCGAACCCAAAGGGTGCTCAGCAATGGCTCCTCTTCGTCTTGGAAAGATGTGACCAGTGGGGTGCCACAGGGTTCTGTCCTGGGCCCAGTGCTATTCAACATCTTTATCAATGACTTAGATGAGGGAATTAGGGGCATATTTATCAAATTTGCAGATGACACCAAATTAGGAGGAGTAGCTAATACCCTAGAGGACAGGATCAAAATTCAGAATGACCTGGATAGACTGGAGAGCTGGGCCAAAGCGAACAAAATGAAATTCAATACGGAGAAATGTAAAGTACTGCATTTAGGGCGGAAAAATGAAATGCATAAATATAGGATGGGAGAGACCTGGCTGAATGAGACTATGTGCGAAAGGCATCTAGGAGTCCTAGTAGACCACAAGTTGAACATGAGCCAACAGTGTGATGCGGCAGCTAAAAAGGCCAATGCGATTTTGGGCTGTATCAATAGAAGTATAGTGTCTAGATCAAGGGAAGTAATAGTGCCGCTCTATTCTGCCTTGGTCAGACCTCACTTAGAATACTGTGTCCAGTTCTGGGCACCACAATTCAAAAAGGATATTGACAAATTGGAGCGTGTCCAGAGAAGGGCAACTAAAATGGTGAAATGTCTGGAAATGATGCCTTATGAGGAGAGACTTAGGGAGCTGGGTATGTTTAGCCTGGAAAAAAGATGGTTAAGAGGCGATATGATAGCCCTGTTTAAGTATTTGAAGGGATGTCACACTGAGGATGGAGCAGGCTTGTTTTCTGCTGCTCCAGAGACTGGAACACGGAGCAATGGGTGCAAGCTCCAGGAACAGAGATTCCACCTCAACATTAGGAGGAACTTTTTGACAGTAAGAGCTGTTCGGCAGTGGAACACACTCCCTCGGAGCGTGGTGGGGTCTCCTTCCTTGGAGGTCTTTAAACAGAGGCTGGATGGCCATCTGTCAGGGATGCTTTGATTGTGATTTCCTGCATGGCAGGGGGTTGGACTGGATGGCCCTCGTGGTCTCTTCCAACTCTGCAATTCTATGATTCTATGATTCTATGATCCCTAATCCAGAAATCCAAAATGCTCCAAAATCCAAAACTTTTAAAAACTTATTTATAAAATGTCAAAGGGCAGGAGTGGAGGCAGTGGCAAACCCCAGCTGCCAGAGAGAGATGTGATGGTGGAGAGAGATGCAAGGATCTGTGAAATGGCAGGAGGTGCAAATTCGCGCCAAGTTCTATGCTTGAATTCCCACCATTTCATAGAGTCTCTCTCCAGCCTCGCGTTTCTCTCCAGCTTTGGTAATAAAGTGCATACTATGCTACTTGTATACCAAAATCCAAAAACCAAAACATGAAACAAGCAAACCCTGCATTTTGCCACTACAGTTTCACTATCCCTTGTCTGGGGATAAGGGATAGTGAAACTGTAGTGGCAAAATGCAGGGTTTGCTTGTTTCATATAAGTTAGACAATGCTTTGCTAGGAGCGTAGGTGTTGCTTTAGGAAAAGAAGAGGAATTGCCATGTCCGGTATGACAATCGTATGCACTAACTTTCAAAGATTTTCTACAACCATATTGGGCGTTATGCAAGCAGGTTAATGGCATTTACAAGTGACATCACTCACCTCATTGACCAAGATGGATATGGCATGGAACTACATGTACCACAGAAATGACTGCAAATCAAGGGCAGGCAGGATGAGGTCCCAAGCACAGAATACTGAAGTCATGCATTATGTTTTGAGGGAATGACATTAATTTGCACCTGCATAGAACATTAACAACAGTGACTAATGTTTATTTGTTATTCTCCAAATGTTACTTTTAGTTTCTGTTTCAGTGTGTTTTGGGCCAATTTTCTGTTTGTAAAGGATTTTTCAAAATTAATTAAAAATAGCAAATTAGTTCCACTTTGAAAATGTGTAATCCCAAAACTAGCACCACCAGTTTTTTCTTGTTTACCCCGCTCTACAGTTTACTTGCTCCTGAGTAGTCCCACTCAACAGGGCTCTCTTCCCTATCCCAGCCAGCAAGTTTATCTTCTGCAGCTCACAGGTTTCCAACTTACAAACTGGCCAGGGAAAGGTGGAGGAGAGTTACCAAGGAAGCTAAAATTCAGACAAGGTGACCACGGCTTGAGGAAATTAGCCCTTGTTCAACTGGGATGCTCCCCTTCTCCTTTTTTCAGAGTGAATCTCATTAAGCACAGCTGGCTGTTGTTATGTGTCTTCAAGTGGAGAGACCCGCCCAGAGATCCTCCGCCTTGAGTTGAAACATAAGTTTGCAGTGGGGGGGAAAGAGATTCTCATAGCAGTGGCCATGGCCAGTTGATGACTAATTCACGGAATCAGCAGTCAGGACCAACGGCTTTTAATCTACCTTCTCCCCTGGCTCCCTGGCTCCCTTCACCTCTGCAAAAAAAAAAAAAAAAAAAAAAAAAAAAAAACCGTCTCCAGATATAACAATGCCGATGCAGATACAATGCGGCAATGGTGACCATTGGGGAGCACAGATCCCTGCCTAGTTTGGAGGCAATACTGGGGCAGCCTTGGAGCAATTGGGTCGATGCTGCTAAACTTTATGAGAACAACAGGGCTGCCGTGAAAGAAAGTTTAAAGGAATATGGGGGAAACTGAGAAGCGATGCAACTCTGTAGAGAAGGGAGGAAGGGGAGGGGAATAACTGCAGAGCTGAAGGCAGAAGGATCCATAGTGAGGGGCAAGGAGCTCCTTGGACGCAAAAAGGTGGTGCAACGCAAAGAACCAACTACCCTGAAAGTATTGAAAAATGTATTGTTGGTGTGGGCTGTGGCTGACATCAGAGGGACCCAACATAGAGTGGAAGTGGTGGCGGCCAGTAGGCAGCAGCAGTGGTGGCAGCCTGGTGACAGTGGCAGAGAAGGTTGCAATGACAGAAAAGGAGGACACAGGAGGAGAGAGCAGCATTTCCGCCACAACATTCTCCACCAGTATGACCAGTGTCACCAGCACAGCAATGGAGAATGTTGGGGAGTGCAAGTTCCTGCCTAGCCTGGATGAACTTCTGGAGCAACCCTGGAGCAATTGGGTTGATATGCTAAACCTCATGGGAATGGCAGAGTTGCCCCAGAAGAAAGTTTTTAAAATACAGGATGAGAAGCAATGCAACTCTGTAGAGAAAGGAGCAAGGGGAGAGAAATGACTGCAGAGATGGAGGCAAAAGGATCCACGATTGTCTGATGCAATGTATGTGCAGTATTTGTGTTCTTGCCATAAAACATCACCAACTACACCTGCAGCAATGGCAAATCGGTAGCTGTCTTGGAAGATAAGGCCAGTGCACTACAGCTATGTGTTGTGTCTCTTCAATGCATCAGAGGACTTACTGGAGAGAACACAGGGAGAACTGGCCATTAAAAAAAAACAGTAGGAAGAGGCCTGCAACAGTGAGGAAACACCCAGGAGGAAAGTTACTGTCAGGGCAGACTGTATAGAAGGAATTCACAACTTGCCCAACTAAGCAATTTCTCCCTGCATCTTCAGGAGGATGAAGCAGTGACAATGCTCAAACAGGAAACCGGAAACAAGGGATACTACATGCCAAGGAAGAAGTCATTTACATACCACTAAAGCATATAGGAGCCAGCATGGTTTGAGCATTGGATTACAACTCTGGAGACCAGTGTTTGAATCCCTGCTCAGCCATGGAAACCCATTGGGTGACCTTGGGCAAGCCATACTCTCTCAGACGAAGGCAAAGGCAAACCCCCTCAGAACAAATCTTGCCAAGAAAACCCCATGATAGGTTCACCTTAGTGTTGTCATAAGTCACAAATGACGTGAACAACACACAACAGCAGCAGCAAATATGCATTGACTCATTTGACCCTGAGCTAACAAGTTATCCTGGTGTGGATAGATTGCCTCTGTAAATCAAAAAATACTGAGCTGGAGACCAGTTAGGATAAGAGGTTGAAATACAGTAGCACCCCCGTATCAGCGGAAGGATTGGTTCCAGCCCCCCCCCCCGATACTGAAATCCATGGATAATAGCGAACGCTCCCTGCCCACCTCCCCCTGCCACCACACACTGGACCTTGGTGGGGAAGGGAGAAGGGAGGCAACCTGCCCTCCTCCTCCTTCCCTTCCCCAACCACCCCCCTGCTGTCGCCAACTGCAGATAAGTGAATCAGCAGATGGTGAATCAGCGGATACGGGGTGCTACTGTATGTCTTGAAGAGACCTAGGGTGTTGTCTACTCTAGACAATGAAAAAACTCCTCATAGAATGTAAGGAGAATACCTTTTGTCCCAACAAGATCCTGTGATGATTCAGTGTTTTTGGATGGATGGGGCCAAAACTGCAAAAACTATGTGGGAAAAGTCTTTGCAGCTTTTTGTGTATTTTGTTTTTTTTTAATGTGAATAAATGCACATTAGCATTTGTTAGGACAACAGATTCGCTTTGCTGCTCATTCTCGGACATGGTGGAATTAGAGATTGGATTGGTCAGATGTACATGGGGGATGGGCTTGCTGTCAAGGCAGAGCACAGCAGCACCCTGTTGGAGTTTCATGTTAGCGATCATGCACTTTTTTTGCTGTGCCATGGTGCCCAAATGTTTTTTTTAAGCAGAAAGTAGCAGTTGCGCACCTTTGCATTACATTTGCTGTAAAGAAAAAAAAACCTGTGCAGGAGCAGCAATGTATAACATGCTAATTTATGGCTGCCAATTTGATTCACGGGCATGTGAACTTCAAACATGGATAGCTTCTCAGCCTATCGTTTTTGCCCAAAGACCATGGAGACAAAAGAACGCTGCTGCAAATTTGCAATAATGTGCAGGAATGAGCATTATATCATCTGGTCTAGGTAAGGGACAGAGAGGAAAACATGGCCTTCTTATAGTCTTCTAAAACAGGAAAGTGATGGAAGGTGGCTTCCTTCACAAAAGGTCAAGGAGGGCAGAGGTCAAGAACAGAATCAGAAGGAGGGCAGAGGTCAAGAAAAGAATCACATTGTTGCCCTTTTATTTCAGTTGTACTATTGTAGCCCAATAATACTTGGTCCAGGCATTTTGTTTTTCCTTTCTTTTCATTCAGATTGCTTGCAAACCCAGCCATTGCTCCACTGCTTCCAATGGCCACTTATTGTTCAGATTTTTATCCTGATTGTAGTTGTTAATAGCTGGAGTTTTGCTTGGCCTGTTTACCGTCTGATTAATAATTCTGAAAGCAGTTACAGGGGAAATGTTGTGTTTGAATGTGAGCTTTTGTTAAACAAGAGCATAATCGTTACGCTTCTACTGCCAGAAAATTGGACCAAAATGCACCAGAGATCACAAATGATTGTGAGGTTGTTAGTATCAACTTAATCCTATAATAGAGACTATGCTGTAATCCCAGATTGCCAAATATATTTTGGAATATCTGTCATGTCAATTCTAGGGCGGGTTTTGTCCTTCACCAGGGTTGTGTCTTAAGAAGCCAACAAGATTTGCCTTCCTGTTTGGATTTATTTTCTGGACTGATTTGGTTTGTGTTTCATTCACATGTCAACACAAACTGTAATTCATTCAGAAAGCATTATAGTGGATTTCTAATCACAGCTAGTAAAGTTTGTTCAGGAGCCAACATAGAAGGGAATGAAAATGAGATTTAATACCCAGAAAGGCTGTGAAATTAACTCTACAAGATCTACTTGGAGCATCACTTGATCAAATAGCTTGGTGTTTTGCAGGTGTTGAATCTGGTTCAATCGTATGTGACTTTGCGGGTA
This sequence comes from Gambelia wislizenii, assembly GCA_030847615.1. Classification (NCBI taxonomy): domain Eukaryota; kingdom Metazoa; phylum Chordata; class Lepidosauria; order Squamata; family Crotaphytidae; genus Gambelia; species Gambelia wislizenii. Next base: position 59,945,414 of record JAUMIR010000005.1, on the reverse strand, counting down.
CCCCTCCATGTCTCCTATGTCTTCCATTCACCTGCTGCTGTTGGAGGCTGGCAACACTTTGATCTGCAGTCCGAACTGAAGCTCACCTTTGTGTATGATACTGCCATCTTATGGAAGGATGGCATAGGAAGCCCACCAGAAGCAGAGCTACAAGGTGAAGTGGTTGTTTTTTCCCTTTCTTTCTAGACACTATACACCTACTTTTTCTGTGGAACTGTGACAATGGCTACTAGTTTAGATGGGTAGGGAAAGATTAAATCTGTGAAAAGTGACTCAAATCTGATAGATTTGGAAATTAAATCTATTTGAAGAGATTAATTCTCTTGGAAGCCATTGTTGGTCTATAGGTGGCACCATTGCACTAAATATGCCAGTTGCTGGGAAGAAACTGTCAAAAAAACCACTATACCCATGTTGTGTTATGGGTTTTCAAGAGGTGCCCAGTTGGCCACTGGAGTAAAAACATCTTTTAGCCCAGGATGAACTGAATGGGCCTTTGGTTTCATCAGTAGAGCCCTCCTCATCTTCTTAAATTATGAAAATTATAGTGAGATTAAAGTGATACATGCCTTTGCCTCTAGAATGAGACATGCAGAAATGCCATTCTGGTGCATTGAGTGTGCCTGCATATATGAGTACTGTATAGCAGTGATGGCAATCTGGCCCACAGAAGATTAGCCCCACATTGTTGCCATTGGAGTGGTGGAGGTGAGGAGACTGTTGGAATTAAAGGATCTGAATATCAAACGCTTTAGGCTCCTGTGAAAGAGAAGTGGTTCAGATGAGGTGTAGCAGCCCCTATCTGTAGCAGTAATTTTTGAATTCTTTACTTACACACACTATTGTTGTAACAATAGTGGTTGTGGTTTATATCTAGGCTCCCTCTACCCAACTAGCATGCAGATCAATGAAGAAGGACAGTTGGTGGTCTATTTCAGGACTGAAATCCGATTCAGAGGGCAATTTGTAATGTCCCATCCAGGTAAGATCAATGTTTTATTTTGTATTTAGTTGTACAATCAACCTTGGAAGCAATGTTTGTTTTTGATCATTTTTAAAAAATTAATTATCAAAGAGAATTTTTGAGTAGATTAGAAATGGCATACTTATTCTCAGAGGTAATAGTGAATTGATGGGATGCTATAGATTCTGTTAACAAAAGGACTCCTTCTGTATCTGTGAAAGGCTTTTCATCCAGAGGAGGGATGCCATCAGTGGAAGGGCAGGAGACAACTTTTGCCAATTTCGCCTCTCTCCATTCAACTTACAGAGCTACCTCTTGTACTGTTCCCTGAGAGTCACCCGAAACAACCTTCTGGATCAGATTTTCTGAGGATACAAGTTTGCCTGAGGGAAGGGGAACTGGCAAATTCATCCTCCCTTCCAACAGTGGGAAGGAAATCAGATCCAAACTCTGGTATTCCACAATTTGCTGGAAGAATCTATTCATGTCATCATAAAAATGTGTTCTTTGTTTTTGCAGGAACATCTTTGTCATCCATGGTGATGTCTGCTGATCATCCTGGCCTGACATTCACACTGAGCCTCTCACAAAGTGAGCAGACCTTCCACCAGCCTATGCAGCAATGGAAGTTTGTCTCAGATTTTGCTGTAAGTGCCAACATGCAGTATTTTACAGAACTTTTCAGTTTCAGCAGTGTATGACACCTGTGTTGCTCATTCTTACAACTCTATGTTTGGTTTAGCAAAGAAACACTGGGCTGTCCAAGATCAATGTCTCTTCCTATTTGTTGTGTCTAAACTTCCCCTGAACTTAATGTGCGATCAGGAATTCCTACATAAAGCTACTAAAATGCACTGACTATGAAGAAAATTAGGCCCACATCACTTTCTGATGGCTAAAATTACCACACATGATGATTTCAGTATGTCCATCAATCATAGAATCATAGAGTTGGAAGAGACCACAAGGGTCATCCAGGCCAACCCCCTGCCCTGCAGAAATACGCAATCAAAACATTCCCGGAAGATGGCCATCCAGCCTCTGTTTAAAAACCTCCAAAGAAGGAGACTCCACTAAACTCCAAGGCAGCGTGTTCCACTGCTAAACAACTCTTACTGTCAGGAAGTTAGATGGAATCCCTTTTTGTGTAGTTTGAGCCCATTACACTGTGTCCTAGAGCTCATCTACATGAGCCAGGATATGCTGGCTCCCTGCTTGTGTACCCCAGCCATGGATCTGGCCCATTGTTCCCCCTTGACAAAATGGGCCAGAGTCCAGACAGGAACGCTAGCCTGTCGCTGCCACTGCCATTTTCCTTGCTGACTCAAAAGACAGGAAGGGGGCACACAACATGTGATTGAAGCCCTCTACATGTGACCAACCTGAGTCACATGCTGCAGGACTCGCTCCTGCCTTCCGGGAGAGCCAGGGACACCACAGGAGCAGCAAGAGCCAGTCTACAGGGAACCCTGGTGGCACAGTGGTTAAATGCCAGTACTGCAAGTCACCACGTTGCAAGTTCAATTCCAGCAGGCTCCAAGGTTCACTCAGCTTTCCATCCTTCAGTAGGTCAGTAAAATGAGTACCCAGCTTGTGGGGGCAATTAGCTAACACACATTGGAAACTGTTTAATGCAGTGTAGATGTGTAAATAGCTATTGCTTAAAACAATTTGTAAGCCACTCTGATAGCCTTGTGGCTGAAGAGCGGGGTATAAATAAATAAACAAAATTAAAAAAATACAGGAAAGGGCTCCTGCAGACACACGGGGCTTGATCCGTGTGTTGCTGGCAAAATCAGGGTAAAGCAGGTATTTTTTTTTTAATTGTATTGGGCCCTACTCCTTCTTACCCCCATCTCAGCCCTGTACTTGCCCTGGGGATAGTGAGGACCACCTGGGGGCAAAATGAGGCAAATACCCTGCATCATATAGACTGCTAGGGCAAGATGGGTACTTTGCTTGTGTAGACAAGCCCCTAGTCTCTGGAGCAGCAGAAAACAAGCTTGTTCCCTCTTCAATATGATAGCATTTAAACATGGCTATCATGTCACCTCTTAACCTTCCCTTCTCCATGCTGAACATATCCAGCTCCTTAAGTCTCTCCTCATAGGGCAATCGGTTAAATATTTGTACATGATTAACTGACGTTTATGTTTTATTATCAAAATATCTGTTTAGAGAGCATTTTGAGAAGAAAGTGTACAGGTTCTGTTAAGTGTGTGGTAACTTTTAAACTTTAAAAGAGAAAGACAGCAAGCTACAAGTTACTGTTAGAAGGAAATGAGTATCCTTTCATTGGTTGGAGAACATTTGGAATATACATAATAGTCATCATTTTAAAAATAGATAAACACATAGGCTGTCAATATTCTGGAAGATTTAGCTATGTCAGCACTGATTTCAAAGACGATTTTCAGTTGACTTTGCTTTTTTTCTTTCTTTCTAAGAGCAAAGCCATAGTGGGTGTACCTTAATTAAATATAAGCATAAGGTGCCTAATTGCTCTGGGAGGGGAAAGCCTTCTTTAAGCTTATTCCTGAATTCTAAGCATGCCCACTCCTAAGCATGTTTACTCAGAAATACAAGTCATATATCTTATTAATATTGTCTCACATTAACCCTATATATCCTTCTAATTGTTATTACTGTTCTCACTATGGGCTTGTATAGATGGGCTGTTTATCCCAACTTGCCTCCATCTTGGAGCCCTACAGAGCAAAAGTTGCAGGGCTCTTGCCCTGTTTCACCTCTGGACAGTCCTGGATGCTTGAGGCAAAGCAGGGGGTGGGGAGACAGGGTAAAGGCATTTACAACATTTTATTTAAACATCTGGGACAACCTGCTTCATGTGGGAAAACCTGGATTGGGCTGGCACAGGAATGCAGGGTCCATCCCCTGCACACTGGCCTGTATAGACAGTGTCCAATGCTGCTAGAGCCATTATGAAGCCAGGAAGGAGGCCCCCAGCACATGATCAAGGCCCCCTGCATATGACCTGCCTTAATCACAGGCTAAGGGCATCCTTCCTGGCTTCAGAGGAAGCGATGCACAACAGTGGGGGAGCGGCCTGCCAGTACGGGCTGGCATGTGTGTGTGGACTTCCTCCCATTTCAGCACAGTAAGCGGGGGTGGGGGGAATGGGTCAGATCTGGGGCCAGAATATGCCGATGGGAAGTATATTTCATTGAGTTTAGTGGCTTATGCTTCCTAGCAAACGTGTTTTATGTTTGCACTGGAAGTTATTTAACAATTGCAGGAAAAGAAGAAGAGCTGCATTCTTTGTGTATCATAAGCAGACATATGCAAACTAGAAACATCCAATGATCTAGTCCATGCTGACATGGCTGCTTTAAAAGGAGAGAATCCAAATACAGGCACACCTCATTTAACAAAGCCTCAGACAAAGAAGCTCCCTTTTTGCAAAATCTGCCCAGCCCCCCTTTCACTCCTTGTTATCTGTCTAGGTAAAAAAATTTAGCAGCATCAGGAGCATGGGGAAGGAAGGCTAGAGAAACACAGACATTTTGTGCTGGGTTACAGCAGCATGTCTGCAGTAAATTATACAATAAAGTTTGACCTGGAAAAGAATGGGGTTCTATTCTGTACCGGTGTGTGCCTGCTACAACAGGCAAGTTAAACAGCAGGGGGGCTTCAGATACCTTTACTGAGCATGTGTGTGCAGCAAAACAGAAGGAAAAAAGGTGAGCAGATAAATCTGCCTCACTAGCTTCCTCTGTCCACACCGCAACATGTTAAAGAAGCATAGATCTATATGTTTGGCCACGAAAATGGAAATCATAAGAAAAGTGAAGAAGAAAAATAATTCCTGGATGAATTTTGGAAGAAGCTTTCAAGTGGTCTGTAAAAAGTTCAGCTTCTTCACTTATGCAGGGATTACCTGACATGGTTGTTCATTTCAATTGTGCATGTTATCAGTTTTTAATAAAAAGTTAGCTGAAACATGTTAAGCTGTTCTTCTTTTATGATGTGTAGAAACCTATCTTTATTATATCAATAATAATAATAATAATAATAATAATAATATTTTATTTCTATCCCGCCCCTCTGCAACGCTATCAGGGCGGCTTCCAATATAAAAACTCCATAATTACAATACCCTAGCCCACCCACCCCTTAAAATAATATTCAATTATAAAGGATTAAAAACATACAATAATTAAAAATATATTAAATTAGAAAAAATTAAAACATACAATAATTTTTTAAAAATCCAATTGCAGCTCAGAGGGAAAGGACAGCTGAGTCTTGGGCTGGGATAGTATTCAGGAAAGGCCTGCTAGAAAAGATCAGTCTTCACAGCTTTTTTAAAACTGTTATTTCTTCCTCTGATACCAAATTTTCTGTTAAAGTAGTATTGCCTAGGAACACATCTAGTTCATTAAATGAGGCATACCTGTACAGACATCTAACAAGGTAGCTGGAAAGCAGTACTATGCCACACACTATGCTGATACCTGTTACCTTCTTTGTGTTCTCATTTTATTTGTTTAAACTGAAGCACCTCTAAGCCCCAGTTCACATTCTGATTTTATGCTTTCTCTCCCCGCTAGGTACGTGACTATTCTGGTACTTACACTGTGAAACTTATCCCTTGTATTGCCGCACCCAGCCAAGAATATACCCAGCCTGTCATCTGTAGCCCACGGGAGCCAATCACCTTTGATCTAGATATCAGGTTCCAGCAGGTAAAACATCTCAGTATTTTCATGCACTCAACGAGCAAAGTATTTTGACTGCATTTATCTGACACATTACATACACTCCCTTGGTAATTAAAGTGCTCTTAACAGCCTGCTTGTACAGATCATCAACACTAGCTTTACATGTTGCCTTAAAAGATCTGCTGATTAATATTTTAAAATACCACAACAGGGAAAATTTATTTTTACAGCTAGTTGGTTGTAGAAATTTGGTTGTCTACAAAGTTGCTACAAAACAGAGACTGTAGCATTGAACTTCAGATGTTTACTCATGACATGAAGCTGCCACTGTAAATGGCAGCCCTGTGTTGTCCTCTTTCCTCTCTCCCCATCACATTTAGGCACACTTTTCTGTGTTCTCCTTCATGTTGCATTTTCCTGCATTTCCTCTCCATCTTATTAGCTAACAAGGTGTCATGATGGCCTGCCCAGCCATCATGGGGATTCTACAAACTCTACAGTTCACAGGGGTGGAAAATTCCATCCCCTGGGTTCCATACCATCAGGTATGGGTAAAGGGGTGGGAACCTCATTTCCTAAACATGACATCACATCACCTGAATGGAGAGCCAATCAGATTTGGCAATATCGAACCAATCAGAGATCTGACCAAAAGACTTAAGTTTTCTGAATTCCTTTGTTCTGGAGAGCACATGGAGAGAAAGCCACATGGCTTAGCACATGCTTGGGCCCCATCCTTGGGCCTCATTTGGCTTGGGCCAAATGGATAGACACATACCTTTGTAGAGAGATATTAAACTGTGAAATAGGAGGTTGGGGTGGGGAGCCAACCTCCCTTATGGCCAGATAACACCAAAAAGGCCACAAGGGATATCTGAAGTCTAAGGAGACTTCCATCTGAAAGGACTCTAAATTTCCATCTCCAGCGCCAGCTAGGCAGGCTAGGAGGAGCATGTCCTAATTATCCCAATTGGGATATGGACTCTGCATGGACATCAGAATTGTAAGTTATCATTATCTTAGCTTAGGGGACAAGTCTAGCTAGTTGCGTTAGTGTTTATGGTTTACTTTTAGTACTCTGACTGAATGTATAACTTCTGTCAACCTAAGCTGAAAGCCTGGGGGAGTGCTTTTCCTCCATGTTAGCCTTAAGCCTTTAGAACTAAAAATAAAGCTTTTTCTGTTTCCTAATCTCCATGGTCACGTGCCTTCTTGGTCAGCTATCTGAACTTCTCTGGGATAGAGAAAAGTGTCCTTGTTGGTTTTACACAACCTGTCTGGCTTCTCGCTGCACTAGACAAAGGAAAGGGTTAACTCAGCGAGTGGGGGTGGCTTTACCTTAGAAAGGGATTTCTAGACTAGAGGAACCCTTGAGAATGTGTTTTCAGACTGTACAAATAGGCTGGGAGCCTTCCCTTCCTGCTGGAAGAGAAGGGCCAGCTTATCACACAAGGGTAGGGGAAATTTTGGTAAGGTTGCCCAGATTACAGTATAGCGAAAAGGGGATAGAATACTGGCCCTGAATTAGCCATTTGCGTCAAGCTCATTTCCACTTCATGAGAAGCGGAACTCCAGGTTCATTCTTTAGCTCCTGGCTCATTTCTACTTCTTCAGATGGGAGAAATGGTCCCTCAAGGAAGAGGTATGCATTAGTGCAGGAGTGCGCAAAGTGCTGGCAGTAGACTACAGGCCACATGTGTCCCCCATGATCGAAAAAAAATCCCAGAATGACTGTGGGGGCACTTTCACAATCCCCCACCAGAGTCACTTTAGGCTCAAGAGAGGCCTTTAAAAAAATAGAAATGAGCAGGAAGTGACTTCTGAATGTCTTCTGGTTGTAAAAAAGGCTTCTCCTGTGCTTAAAATGGTCTAGGGAGCGGGAACACATAGGGAAAATTTTCCCAATTTTAAAAATTCCCAAGGGTGCGTGTGGCAGGGATGTGGCCCTTCAAAGTCTACTCAGAGGCAACTGTGGCCCCCTAGCCTATAACAGTAGTCATTTCCATATTAGTGTAAGAAATTATGTTGAATTAATTGATTGTTGATATCCATCCTGCTGTACATCCAGTATGTCATTGTAAGTAGCCCAGATGAGCATGAAAATTGACAGTCCCTTTGTGACTCATGGCTATGAAGCACAAAACTATGCATAAAAAAACCCTATGCACCTAGAAGTCTCATAAACTGGCTTTGATATAGCAGCTATACTAAGCCTAATGCAGGAGAAGAGGCACAATTCTGCCTTAAATGCAGCATTCCCCCCCCCACATTAAGTCCCTAAGTCCATTAAAGGGATTAGGTAAGCAACTGGTGGAAAACAAAGCTGTCAATACAGTAGCACCCTCGTATCTGCTGATTCGCCAACCACAAATCCAATTATCTGTGGTTGGCAATGGCGGGAGGGAAGGGAGGGGGGAGGGATCTTACCTCCCCCATCCCTTCCCCTAAGAGGGTTCCTGTCACCGCCATGGTAATCACAGAGGCGAAGGGAGTTGGGAGGAGCAACCTGTTTTCGCTAATGTAAAGTGCTGCCTTTTTTTGTCACGTCAGCATGGAGGGAGGACGGAACAAGCACACCAGGAGGACAATGTTGTACGATACTGGGACCCGTTCCCAGTACAGTGAAGTCATAGAATCATAGAATTGTAGAGTTGAAAGAGACCATGAGGGCAATCCTGTCCAACCCCCTGCCATGCAGGAATACACAATCAAAGCATCCTTGACAGATGGCCATCCAGCCTTTGTTTAAAGACCTCCAAGGAAGGAGACCCCACCACACTCCAAGGGAGTGTGTTCCACTGCCGAACAGCTCTTACTGTTCATTCTCACAAGCTCCTTTGGGGCCTTTTCAAGTGTCTGATAATCTCCTTTGAAAGCAGCTGCTAATTCATAATAGGCAATAAATGGGCAAGATCAGTGGTTCTTGACCATTTTTGGGTCACAGTCCCCTTTGCAAATCTGATGAATACTATGAAGTCCTTCCCATACAAGCAGACTTTTAAAAGGAGCAGGAAGAAAATTGACAGGGGAAAAAACCCTTTTTTCATGCAATTGGTTCACAGGCCCCCTGAAGTCTATCTGAAGACCCCCTGGGTGTTCTTGGACCACAGGTCAGGAACCCCTAGGCTAAATGGATCAGCCGTCTGATTCTGAATAACATAGTATTAAAGAGGAGAGCAGTAGAAATCAGCCACATGCAGTCTCTCACTGTGTACAAAACTTTCTGGTTCTGTTTTACTAAATATAGCCAGTTTATGAATTTATCCTACTTTCAGAGGTTTTGCTGTCATTTGAAAAGGCAGTTTTGTTGGATGCTGATGTGGGAATCAAGGGCTCCCTATATGGTGTGTTGATTCAGACTGTTACAGAAACACACAGCTTTTGAAGCCTGAATATGTACGTGCAGACACATTATACTCTGCACTGTTAGCTTTGGCATCAACTGTAAGATTTCATGAGTCCTAATTTAACATAGGTGAAATTTAGCAAACTACAGCTGGAGTTTCCCCAACTCCACCCCCCAAAAGGAGTGGAGCTGTAGTGATTCCCACCACAACTCTTTTTTCCCCCTTTTATCCAGGTCAGTGACCCAGTAGCAGCTGAATTTAATCTCAACACCCAAATGTTCCTCTTGTCCAAAAAAGACCTCTGGCTATCTGATGGCTCCATGGGATTTGGAGAAGGAACTGATGTTGCATTCACAGAAGGTAAAGCTAGCTTTATTCTTTACATATTACATGAAACAACAGCTCAGGCTCGGCCGAACATGGATGAATGGATGAAGCTAGCCACAATGCTGCAGCCTTATTTGAGAACTCATGCCGAACAAGTCTTGAAGAGAAATGACAACACAGAAAAATTCACAACCCAGAAACATCACCCAAGGAGACCTTCTGCTGTGCTTTCTGCAACTGGACTTGTTTATCTCGGATTGGCCATTTTAGTCATCAGCGCGCTTGCAGAAAGCATGGGATGATTCCTTCCTGAATCTTCATTTGCAAAGAAAAGTCAGAGAGAGAGAGAGAGAGAGAGAGATTACATGCAATGGCATGAAGTTACCTTTTAAAATAGCTCAATGATAATTAAGTTGCCATTATCCGTTTAAAGAAGATTAAAAGCTAGGCATGGGCTTTATGTCTGCCCCTATAATTAAAATTGTTGTATATTTAATATTACCTGAAAGATGTTTCAAAGTAAAAAACACAGTTCTTCACTCCTGCTCCTGATTTCTCAGTAGAAATTGTCTGATTGCAACACAGATCTCAGGTATCACTTACTTTAGTTCTTTGGTGCATAACCACCCTACCTGAACAGAGGAATTCCATCTAGCACCACCTTGCGCTTTTGAAGGGACATCCCTTCCAAGAATAGGAGTGAAGTTCTAAAATGATATTTCAAAAACTGATCCCATAATTAAAGTGTACTTGTGTTGCAAACTGCAGAAGCATTCCTTGTTATGTTCACAGTCCATAGGACCATCTTGCATGCTACTAGTGATGCAAAAGGACTTGTATCCTATACAAGCATAAATTCAGAGAAAAGAAGAAGAGTATGATAAATGACAAATTAGACCCTGTAATACGTGAGTAGGGAACTGTTGCCTTCCAGGTATTTTTGAATTGCAACTCCTATTACAGATTGTTGTTATTCTTGTTAACTGCTATCAAGTTGGATAAAGTGGCCCTGAATGAAATTTCTTTTAGGAAGCAGAGTTCACAGTATTCGTAACAGGTCTCCTACTCAAACAGTTGCAAAGAAAACAAAGCCATCTGTTAGATCAACACTTGATGTTGCCGGTATAAACCAATAAAGGCCTTTGGCTTGTGTTATTGAATATGGGCTGCCTCCTTGTGAGGAAGAACGGAATTGCATGCAGCCATTCTTAACCATGGGTTTGTGTCTTTTGAAGCTGTGGAGAGACTTTTGAACTAGGATTGCTGTTGGGTAAATAAGGAGTGGCAGTTGGTGTTTCCTCAGACTGGTGGAGCCACACTAGATGGAGCCAAAAGGCCACCAGAGCAGTCTTTAAATCCCCATCTATCAGCAACTCATATCACAGAATGGAAAGCTTTGGACCTGTATTTTGTTGTTGTTGTTGTTCAGTCTTAATCTGCACTACACACATAAAGGAAACTTATGCTGGCCTCCCACTGTACTTGGGAATTATGGAATGTCTCCCTCTTTATGCTTTTTAAGGACAGGGTTGTGCATGTGTATTGCTTCTGTCTCTTTGTGCATGTGTAGCATTACAGTCCCACTGGAACAAAACAATCACAGATTGCACCCTTGGCACTGCAATCAAGCTTCTCAAGCTTAAGAGAAGAACCAATACAGTCTTTTCTCAGTGACTATATGCACATGTGTTGTCGTACACCTTTCTTTTGCATTTTCAACCTTTATCAAGCAGAGGACAGCAGGAAAGAAAACAATGATCAAATGGGACAACTGAATCCCCTCTACCTTCATTGTACAAAGCATTTGTTTGTGTAGCATTCTACACAGAAACCAGTTATTTAATTCCAGGCTAGAAACGTTCTTCCTTGTTTCCCCTCCTCTCTCTTCATTGTTTTGTGCTAAAATACTGCTGAGATCTGAAACCTGGCATTGTTTATGCCTAACTGGATGCATTTCCACACTACACAATTATAGCACTATGATTCCATGTTAACAGTAATGGCTGCATGCTATGGGAATCCTGGGTTTTGCAGTTTGGTGAGAGAGTGGAGCTCTCCCTATACTGCAGATTCCAGGATTCCGTAGGTTGTTGCCATACTTTAGCATCAGTAGCAGCAGCAACCCAACTCACAAAAGGTGAACGATAAACAAATCTTTCACTGCCCTCACCAATCTGATAGAGGAGTCACCATTGCACTGTGGTATACTTCCCACCCCAGCCATTCCATTGCTGATGGAACATAGAGGAGATTGAAGAAGCATCTGGCTATGTCCCCATACAAAATGCAAACCAAGGACATTTGCTAAGATCTGCTGGGATCCTGCAGAGGTCTTGGCGGATGATGTCACTGAGGGAGGGGGGGTTATCATGGCACAGCAATGAGTCCTGAGGGGCATTTGGATATTGTGGAGGAAGGAACAGAATGCTAACCTCTGCAACAACAACAACAATTTATATGCAAATAAAAGATGGACTTAGGTTACTAGTAGGAAATTGGCCATTTTGGGGACTACCTTTGAAGACTGCTTTGAAACCTGTGGGTAGTTTAAAATATTGTAGCTAGACTCCTAATTTGAACAGGATGAAAAGAACATATCTCACCCATACTGAAAAAAGTTTGTTGGCTCCCATATTTTATCAAGCTCAGTTCAAAGTGCTGGAATTGGTTTTTAAAACCGTACACAGTTTAGGACCCAGGTATTTGCAAGCCTGCCTCCTCCTGTATTAGCCAACACATAAGCTGAGATATCCATCTGTGTTCTTTTTCTGGGTGCCTCCTTATGGGTTGCTGTAAGTGATGGGTGAAAGAGACTCTTGTGTTGTGGCTCCTTGAATTCAGATTGTCTTTCTCCAAGAGGCTTACATGGTGTGTCTATTTAGGTGTTTTGCAAAATCATTCTAGTTAGGAGTTTTAAGACCATTTAAGCACTTTCATTATTCTTACTTTTTTATCTGTATAGATTTGTTACAACATATTTTTACTGTATTGTGTATGTTTTTCTTTTTTAGTTATTATATTGTACATTGGGTTTTTAAATTACATTTCTGTTAGCCATTCTAAGAACATTATTGTGTTGGAAGGTGTGAGCTATAAATGGTATAAATAAAAATGTTTTACTCATCTTTTAGGCTCTGAAATCTATGGTCGGGTCATGGTGGATCCTGTTCAGAATTTAGGAGACTCTTTCATTTGTAACATTGAGAAGGTGTTTCTGTGCACTGGGGCTGATGGGTATGTCCCCAAGTACAATCCAGATAACAAAGAATATGGTTGCCTAGCTGACGCTCCTTCCTTATTGTACAGATTCAAGATTTTGGTATGTACACTAGCAATGTGTCCAGTTCAGTTCTAATACAGTGAGCCAAATTTGAAATTCTGAACATCATAATGTACCAATGTTTGTTGTTTTGTAGGATAAAGCTCAACCTGATACCCAGGCAAAAGTATTTGGAAATATGCCCTTTCATGCTAAACTAGCAATTGATCATGTAGATGGTTATCCGTTAGTAAAACAGCCTGGTTCTGATGGATTCAGCCTGTTGTCAACTCCACTATTCCAGGTAAAATTTGAGAGTTATGCTGTTCCTGAACTGGCATGTTTACATATTTCCTTTCTGGCTGGCAAGGCACTTAAAAAAAAACTTTCCCTGCTATCCTCAGAGGTTTGTATCATAACACTGAGATAAAAGTGAGTTTTTTGAATTTTAAGAAGTCATAAGCCAAATTTAAGAAGCTACCATATTCTCAAAGAATGCTTTAGTATTCAATATTATTTATGTAATTATTATTCGGTTCTCCTTTGTGTGTGTGTGTTTACTTTCTAATCTTACATTTTATGAGAGAAAGGATAGTGAGTACAATTCAGTGTAATTTATTTATTCAGCATCATTCCCAGTAATTTTATTGAGACTGTTATTACTATAACTGTCTTTTAAAAACTGTTTTAAATGAATGTTTCTAATGTGATTGTTAGTTGTTTTTTAACTTTAGAATATCCATTTTAAAAAAACTATTTTGTTTTAACTCAAATTGTAAGCCATCTTGCTTGGGGAAAAGGCAGGATATTAAGTAAACAAATAAAGTTAAACATATACAGTCCATTGCTTTGGGGATGGAGGTGGGCATTGGGTTGTGATTGTTACGTTCAGACACACTCAGGATACAGCCAACAGCATTTCTTTCCTTCTTACATTGTAAGTCCTTACATGTTTGGCTGTCTGGAAGTAATTTTTTGCCCTTGCTTTTCTTGAACAACTCACTATGCTTAGCAACTAAATCTTTTTTCTAGTAGATATGTCATTGTCTTTTTATTTTTATGCGCCAAAGCAAATATTATGGGAAACAGTCATATTTGATATCTTGAATCTTCTAAGGAAGCAGGCAGAGATTCTTTTGATTAATGTTTTCATGTATGATTTTATCTTAAAAGGTAGCAGCTGGCCGAGAGTGGTACATTCACACTATCTATATGGTTCGATCACGTGAGAACACCCACCGAGGCCTTGGAAAGAGAAGTGCTGAGCACCATATTTTTTCTTCAGCTGATAGAATTTCTGGCACTACACATGTTGGACGCACTCGGAGAGCCATCTCAGAGGCTCCTGCTCTTGCACAAGATATTGGTGCAGACAAGAATAGAGGCACAAATATCCAACATATAGCTCTTGACCGATCTAACAAAATTGTTATCAAGCAGAAAGATCAGTCACAAGAAGTTAAGCCTTATGAAAAGCCAATCCTGGAAATCACAGGAAGTGATATGGAGGATAGGATTGTACCCATTATCGGAGGTGCAGCTGGTCTGCTGCTTCTGTGCTGCACTGTTTTGATCCTTGTCTTCCTCCTGAAGCGAAGGGGACATTCTACTGATGGAAAAGCAGATTCCTGCATCAACTATTCTAACAGCAATGAAACTGTGACCACACAGCACAGCAACAGTGACAGCTCTGAAGTCTAATTGTATTGCAAAGGTGAGGGTTATTCTTTGAAGATACTCCCATTTCATCACAGAAACCAGTATTGAGGGGGCTGAATTTGCACGGACTTGAAACTGGCTGCTGAAGTTTTGGTGCTAGATTATGTGTGATTCCAGCATATGAAAAGTATAGCAAATAAGATGAAGTATATAGAAGTGTGAGTGGCTTATTTATAACTCTCATCTCTCCCCCAGGAGAACAGAATAAGTTCCTGGAATAAAATGTTAATTAAACCTAGGGGTCCCCCCACCCTAATGGTGCTCAAAAAATCATCAGCTAGCAGCTATAAATGTGCCTTATCTACCATCATGAAAGCCTGGTGCTCTTCAAAGGAATATTGATTTCCTTTTCTTTTGACTTGTATAGTGTCTAGAGATATATCCTTTTGTATATGGAAAGGTAGGGGGTGCAAGGAATTGAGAGGAGTCAGATTATAACCAGATAGAATAGACATATCTGTAATTAGATCTGAGTAGAATTGTACTATCTGCGTGGATAAGAAATACTGCACTGGAAAAATGCCAAGCTTATTTAAAGAGTATTTCTTGAGTGTTTTAACTACAGGTATTAGGATTGTACCTTAATAGAAGACCCTAAAGCTGATGTATATTGTGCCTTTCATGATAAACTTAGTAATTATTACACAGCCCTTTTTTTTTGTCTGTATTTAGTAAAATTTGCTAATTTGATTATTTTATTTCAGACACCTGTTAAGGGATATTGGCAACTACTGTAAGATATTGTGAATAACTTAAGACACTGATTTCCTATCATTTGTTTTCTGATACACTGAGCATTTCAGGTCATATAAACAATTCTTACACAGCTGAACAGCCATAGTAAATTCTAAGCTCAATGGACTTGGAATCATTACTACCAAATACTTGGCAAAGAGATGCTTTTATAAAGGGCCCCCTTATCAGTGGTGTGGGGAAACTACACAGGCACCTTCCTGCAGGACGCTCTGATTGAGCATGTGGTTCAAGCCTTTCTACCCATGCCAGGTCACCCATTTCCTCGGAAACATTTATCTTCATATTTCTCAAGCAGTGTTTTGTACTAGTTTGCATCTCTCAGATTCAAACCATATGAAAATGTACATTAAGAGTTCATCATATTAATTTAGATGAAGCTTTTGTAAACTTTATGATCTGTTGATATTTTTGCCCAGCCATATAGTGTTTTGGATTCAGGTGTGCTCTACTCACAGAAAGTACTATGGCACTGCACTGGTTATAGCAGACTCTGATGTACAACTTTTCAGAAGTCGTGTCAATCTGAGGAAATTCACTGAATTCCATGCATTTTAAGATGGCAGGCTAAGGTTAATTTCACCAACTACTTTATTATGGAAATCCTTTTGATCAGTTAGACCAACTCAGTCCAAGATTAATTGGACAGATTTTTAATTACTTTGAAGTGTTCATGTTTTAAAAGAAATTAACGAAAATGGTAGGCTTAGCTTTAGAAGTATTCATCTTCACTCACAGAGGAATGCCTCTTAATAGTGCCTAGAGCAATAGGTTGGCATTACCAAAGAAACAAAAATTTATTTACATCCATGCAAATGTGTTCAGTTTGTCTTAAATTTTATTTCAGAAGCTAATAGCCCTGATACACAGCCAGACAGGCTGATAAATAAATCCAGCTATGGATATTAGAAAAGCTTGTTAAATCCTGTCAAATTAACAAGTCTGTCTTCTGATGACCAGAAAGAACACTCAGTATGGTAGGGTAGAAGGCTACATTTTCACTGTGGCAGCTGCCTCATATACATTATCAAATTTCAATAATTCCCCTGCATTATGGAAGAATGATTCATTTTACAGAACTCCTGCTTTATCATCTAGAGAGTTGTTATAGCCATGTATCTGTAAACCTAACTTTGCATTAAGTTTTTATTTCTGCTAAACTTCCTCAAATGGCCCCCAAATGCCTCTATGTGGGCATTTTCATTTTGTTATTCAAAAAAACCTCTCCTGGGCCTAAATTGGTGGAAATGTACCCTACCCACCCACCGATCCAGTTTGGGGGCAATATATATATATATATATATTGAAACATTTTGCAGTTTTTGATTACACACATGGTGGAAATGGCCTCCACACCTAGAGTCCCATTTGGGGATATGCAGCCCACCCCTGCTTTAAAATAACAGCTGTGGGCCTTCCCTTGTCTTATGTTTCCATTATGGCCCATGTTGGTGACCAGATTGCCTACCTCCGACAGTTATGTTGCATGAGATTGGTTTTCATGTTGTTGTGCATCTTCAAGTTGTTTCCAACTTACGGCGATCCTAAGGCAAAGCTCTCACAGGATTTCCTGAGACCGAGGGTGTGATTTGCCCACAGTCACCCAGTGGGTTTTCATGGCCAAGCAAAGATTTGAACCCTGATCTCCAGTCTCCACCACATTTACATGACTTCCTCTAAATAAGATTCATATGTATATATAGTCCCTGACTTTTGAAATGCTAGAGGGTGAAACAACCCATTGGAAGCAGCAGCAAGTACAATCAGAAAAGGGTGAAAGTAACTTATCTTGCTTTGTAAAGAAAAAGAGGCACTATTCTCTCCCTTGTTTTAAAGTTATAGCTGGAATCCTGTTGGGTACTCCCAACCAGTGTAGAGCCATTGAATCATCTATTGAATACGTCATTCAATTGAATCCACTTGATTTGATGGCTCTACTTGTAAAAACAATAGGATTTAGGCCTTTTTTAAACTTACAATTATACCTGCTGTTTCTTACAAGTGAGAAGTTGCTGCCTGCTTATACCTACTTACCTGTATGGCCTATTAAGCATAATAGAGCTTTCAAGTAAGGAACTGCTACTCCTGCCTACAATGGGACAGTTTTCTTCTAGAGTGCCATGAAGCACAAGGCAAAGCTCTATGAGCCCATACTGTACAAGCATTGCAGTTGCAGGAAGGAGTCCTGCTTCCTTTTTCAGCAGCCCAAGAGAACCAAAATACAAGCATTCCTACATTACCTCTCCCTAAAGTGTGATCTTGCCCTTATTGAACAACTGTTGCTGAAATTTAGGGGACTGAAGGTAAACTGTAAATTATACATGTTACAGTTTTCTGCAATGTATGTATCCTACATGTTCCAAGGTACAAAGCAGGTTCAGCCAACCATTCAATAAAGCACTGAAATGCTCTTAAATGCTCTATCATTGAACTGTACTATACCATGTTGATCATGTTCTGTAATTGTAACCTTTTACATTTTATTGTAAATTTGCCAAAATGTTTTTAAACAGCTATTTTATAAAAGTGTTTTCTTTCATACTTGTGTCTGCATTGTACTGTCATATTCCAGATATAAGGCATTAGATCAATGTAAACTACTTGCTTCAGATTAACAGGTGGTTCCAGCAACACTGAAGTTTTGTTTCACTTCACACACTTCTACCAGAATCCATAGTAGCAAACATGAAAGTTCAATGGTGGATTATTTTCCTAAAATGACACTATGAAATGTAATAGCATACAGTACTGGAGCAGAACAGAGATTATTTGTTGCTTGGTATATAATGCATTTTAAAAGTTATTAGAAAACTTATTAGAAAGTCATATCCAGCAGCTACATGTGGATAGATATATGTAGAAAATATCACCTGTTACATGAAGCTCACACCTCAGGCATTCCCCCCTTTCTGTGCAATACAGATTTTGCATCCATTTTCAATTTACTATTATAGTTTAGGATTTAGAGATGCCAATCTTTAATTATAATTTACTAAAACAAGCCAGTTTCATATAGCAAGGAAGCCTTGGTGGTGCAGTGGTTAAATGCTAGTACAGCAAGCCACAATATTATGAGTTCGATCCCAGAAGGCTCCAAGGTTGACTCAGCCTTCCATGGGTCAGTAAAGAGTATCCAGCTTGTTGGGGGCAATTAGCTAACAAAATTGTAAATCACTTAGGAAGTGCTTTGGCACTGGTAAGTGCTATAAAGAAATACCGATGCTATTGTTACAGTGTTGTTGGCTTGTTTCAGTAAATCAGTTAAGAGTAGTTATTTATCAGGGTGTGGCTATAATAAAACTGAACCAGATGTTTCTGCCTTTTGTTTTGTGGTTGCAATGAAAGAAGGGACAGTGTATGACTCCAAGCCTTGCAAACTTCATTTGCATTAAGTTTGTACTGTTGTGTTTATGTACAGGTTATGGCTGCAGTCCTTCATGGCTGTGTAACATAGTAGTTCCTTGTGCAAAACTATGCTACACTCAACCATATACCACTATAGAACTGCTGATGTCCCCAACCCTTGGCCCTTCCATGCCTGGAGGAAGCGGATCATAGAAGTGCCTCGCTATATCTACATAGCCAGACAAAAGTGATTACAGCAGCCACCAGGGTGGTGCGGAAGTCTCAACAACTGATGTTATCATTTCACATCTTGCTACAGGGACATAGCCAGATGCTTCTGTGACCCCCTCCCCCTTTCCACTAGGCATGGAATGGCAGGGGGGGTCTTCAGCAGCTCTGTAATGCAGGTGTGAAGGAGCTTTGGTCTCTAGAGCAAGAAAAGGAATACCAACTTCTGCAGTGACCAAAAGTAGGCATATAGGGGTGTAAGGTTAACGTATAACTGTGTATACCACTAACAGGATGTCAGCTAAAGTGTGTAGTTCAGAAATACTAAGCTTCTTCAAATGAGTCTTGGATATATTCATTCAAACCGTACATTATGCTTGCATAGTGTAAATCTACACTGATGTATATATAATGTGGCCAATTTCATATCTGTAAATGTACTTGCTATTCACACTATCACAGTAAATCAAGCGATACATTGAACACATGGTAGTTGCACATCATCTAAGAAGTGCAATGGCATGTGCAACAGTTACACTTGCAGGATTCCACTTTATGCAACTGCAAACTGAATTTGAACCATGGCCAAAAAAGTACAACTGAATGCATAAGAGAATTTATAGGTGTGTAGAACATTAACAGGATGCCAATTATTGCTTTATATAAGGGTATTACGGAAGCAAGTCTCAACTCTTGTCTCATCCAAGACCTATTTAGTCCAGATCCATCACTTTTCCACAGTAATCATCAGCATGTATGAACATAAGCAGTTAGTCAGAAAGTATATTCTCTGTGAGGTGAGTGGCCTAAGCAAGTCAGGGACTCTTATCTGTATCCCACTGTGTAAAATGCACAAGTTAAGACATGCTGCAATTGACCAAAGACAGACTTCATGTTGCTACTATTGTGCACACAACTAAAACAAACCTTGACTTATACATTTCAGCATTACTGAGGCATGAAAAATGGTACAGGAAATAACTAGTACATGAAGCCTATTTTTTTATTTCAAGTGTTAATGGTAAAAAAAATTCAGCACAGCTGTTTTATTTAAAAAAGTGAAACTACATTACTATTCTTCTAGTTCATTAAGTAAACACATGAACCCGATGTCCTTTAATGACATAATAGTTGAGAATTGTACAGTACATCTTATGAAGACCCGTAAAATTAAAGAACTACTTTAAATTTAGTGATTACAAGAATACAGTATTCACAGCTTTAATTTCTTTTTCCGTCCTCTACCATCAGGGGTGCCATCCAGTTTACGTTTCTGTGTCTAGTAAGGAAAGGAAAGGGGGAAGAAGTTAGGCCTTAGCTATAAAAATTGAACAATCATGATTCCAAAAATGTAGATTTTTTTTAAAGTCACAGAAGTAACTGAAAGAAACCCAAAATGACACTTGACTTGTTCGTACTTGTACAGCAGCTGGTATTTGCACAGTGCTTTTGAATCCAAGAGTTTTGAAAACACGTTTTGAAATGGAATAGGGAACAGTCTGCTCAAAATACAGTTTTTTGTTTTGCTTTTTAAAAAAGCCCTACTAGGCTAGGACAAAATCCTGGGTGAGATCTGCTGCAGGTGTTGAAATCACATCAACTAACAATAAACATTGCAAAATGGAGCTCAAATATGATTACAGCTGTGAGGTCTGTGTTGTCTAGAAGGCAAGAAGAAAGTGGTAGGCTGAAAATTACAGCGCCTACACATCCAGGGTCTCTCTCTGCATCTGTTATCTGAAGGGTAACATGAATCAGACCTTTTGAGTTACTGACTGCAGAGACCTAAAATACAGGACAAATATTTGCTTTTAAATTATTCACTGTTTTTTAAAAAAGGCACATTTTCACATGGATTACTTAAAACACTCACCAAAGATGGTTTTGGTCCACGTTTCTTCTTCTCTGCTTTCTCCTTTTCTTCTAATTCCATGTTTTCTCTTTCAATCAAAGTGATTAAGGTATTGCATCTTCTTTGTAGTTCCTGCATCATGAATGAAGGAGCACATTGGTTTGCATAATGGCCAACAGCACCCAGACTTTTCAATGTTCAATACCAATCACCACCACCCCGAGAAGATGAAACCAGACAGACTACCAAGTACAATATGCTTAAGGTGAAAGAGGGATGATGTCTTTGTCACTGTTCTTTGGAAGAATCCATTAATAGTTCTTCAACCACTCAGAAACCCAAAACAGCAGCCTGAACCAAACAATGTTAGTGAAGGTCCTCAATAAGACTAGAGTTTCCAGGCAGCAAAGAGAGAGAGATTGCTACATCATGCCTGAAGACTGAGATAGAAGTATGAAGCTTGTTTTCTGCAAACAGTGCCCATCGTAAATAGGACTAAGGGTATACTCCATTTTTTAGGGCCAGAGGGGAGGGAAGAGACAGCAAGACATCCATAGTTCTTTAAGTAGCAAAGCTGACTTTTCCAGACCACTTCTACATGGAGCACACCCACACACAAACATCTGGGCTGATAACAAAGATTAAACTGTAATATATGCAAATTACAATGGCATCCACAAAACCTTTTTATTGCAGCATAAGCTTTAAGGGCATTATTCAGTCTCATACATTTTTAATTTAGGTCTGCTGAAGGCCTGGTACAGTAACCTTGTCCACAATGCCAGGAAGTTAACCATTTTGACACAGTTTATATTCCAGGATTTGAAGAAGTCCCTCCAAGAAAACATTCTACAACCTTTTGGTATGGTGTGAACTGATACTAATTAACAGAGAATTCCATAAAGCCCTTGCATATGTGACTGTATTGCAGCAAACAGGTTTTGGAATGTCAGAACAAAGCTCTTTTTAAAATCTATGTGCTATACAAATATTCCCTTTTAGCAAAGCTTACCACATATACCAGCCTTTATTAACGTTTTTACCCTGGAGGAACCCTTGAAATAATTTTCAGGTCTCAGGGAACCCCTGCCTAAAAATTATTTTATCTACAGCTAGAAAAGTGTTTTAAAACCACATCTCTCAGGGAGCCCCTAGTGACCCCTCAGGGGACCCTAGGGTTCCAGGGAACACTAGTTGAGAAACACTGGTATATACTCATGTATAGGCTGGCCTTGTGTATATTCAAGGACAGGTTTGGGGGCCAAAATTATGGATTTAGATATGACCTGTGGATAAGTCAAGGGTAAAACTTTGGATCTCATCATGGAACTCCTCAAATCCATTCCATGAAGAGATGAAAGTCAGTGCTGCCTCAGCGAGCCAGCCACCCCCATGACCACCACCATCTCCATTTTCTCACCCAGGCATTCAAAAATGCCTTTTACCATTCCACTCAGAGAAGGGGTGGTTCATTTTTTGAAAAAAGTTATGGTACAGTATTAACCTATCCTCTTCTCTTGAGTAGCTTGCTCTGTCCCGCGAGAACCTTAAAAAAGCACCAATTCTCAGTAACTCTCTGCTTCAGCACCACTTCTGGTCTTTTTGAATGCCTGGGTATGAAAATGGCAGTGGTGGCAACTCATTGCCGCTTCCCCTCAAGGAGCACCAGGAGAGAAGAGGGGGTTGGTGCTTATTTTAGGTTCTACTAGGAAGGACTAAGCTCTTGCCTTTCTCCACTCTACAGTCGTTAAGCTTTTGTGGATTTGGGCCCAGCCACACATGAGTTACTTTGCTCACTCAGGCAGGAGGTGGATGGGATGGGGAAAGAGAGGGAGGTGGGTCTGCAGGTCTCTGGGGCAGATGGACGGAGTGGAGGAGGAGAGAGCAAGGGCGGGCTAGCTGGATGGTGGTGGTGGTGGTGGTAGGAGGGCAAGGGTAGTGAGAAAGTAGAATCATAGAGTTGGAAGATACCTCCAGGGCCAGCCAGTCCAACCCCCTGCCACGCAGGAATACACAATCAAATCATTCCAAACAGATGGCCATCCAGCCTGTTTAAAAACCTCCAAAAGAGGAGACTCCACCACACTCTGAGGCAGTGCATTCCACTGCAGAACATCTCTTACTGTCAGGCTATTCTTCCTAATGTTTAGGTGGAATCTCTTTTCCTGTACTTTGAACCCATGGCTCTGTGTCCTAGTCTCTGGAGCAGCAGAAAACAAGCCTGCTCCATCCTCAGTATGTCATCCCTTCAAATATTTAAACATGGCTACCATGTCCCCTCTCAACCATCTCTTCTCCAGACTAAACATGCCCAGCTTCCTAGGCCGCTCCTCATAGGGCATGGCTTCCAGACCTCCCACCATCCTGGTCACCCTCCTCTGGACACGTTCTAGCTTGTCAATATCCTTCATGAATTGTGGCGCCCGGAACTGGACACAGTATTCCAGGTGAGGTGCTGCTCTTACAGTGACAGCCTTGGCAGGTCTGGGCTTACAGGCACCCAGCCAACAGCTTCCTCATTGTCCCATGGTTTCCTACTCTGAGTCACTCTCCATCCTAATTATTATGCCCCACACCTCCCCGCAATCTGCACCCTCTGAGTCCACACAAAAAGATACATATTCCATTTATTAATATACACCCTTGGTCCTAACATACAAGGGCTGCAAGGTGGAAAACAAGGGAGGAGAGATACTTCCCACCTTACCAGGGAAATTTTTCCCTCCTTGACATTAAAAACCCACCCTCCAAAACAAGTCCATAACCTTACCGTCCAGCCAAAAACCCATTTCCTTTTTCAATGCTTTCAACAACAGCCTCTCCACTACCTAGTGGAAGAACCAGCTTGGGCTGCCCCTTGTGCAGCAAGTCCTGAAAGGTGGCTTGGTGGAGACTCCCAATGATGGGCGCAGCACCCCACAGGCAGTCGGTGGTGCCCTTCAGCAAGTGGCTACTCTTCCCCATGAAGGTGAATCTGGTCTTAGAGGTGAGACTTAAGTCCCTATTAAGCCCAGACCCATCAAGGTCACTGCCATAAGAATAGCTGCCACGACCTCTTCCCACTGCCCTTGCCCTCCTCCTGCTGCCGCCATCCTACCCGTCCATGCTGTCTCTCTCTTCCCCACTTCTTCTGTCCACCCCGGAGATCTGTGCACCACTTTCCCTCCTTCCTCACACTACCTCCATGCCATCTCCTTCTCCTCCTCCCAGCCCAAGTGAGTAAGAAAGGCAACACATGCTCAGCTGGGCCCAGGCACCCTGTCAGTTTGATTTTCTCCCAGCATCCATCCCAGGAGATCCTAAAAGAAGCACCAACCCCCTCCACTCTCTCTGTACCACAGGAAGGAAGCATCAAAGACCCACCACCACACTTTTCCCACCTAGGTTAATACTGTACCTGACAATGACCCATGGATAAGTTGACCCACAATTTTTGATCTAAAATTTCTCAACTTACACACAAGTATATATGGTACATAAACAATGAAGTGCAAGTTAAAGAGCATTAATCACATTAAGAAACAAAAACATGGATGCATAGTGATACATACCATTGCAGTTCTAGACTTGAGGAACCAGTCAAATCTGAATTGAGGAGAGTTGCGAATACATTGCCTCAGCTCATCATAAACATTTTCCTTGTCAAATCCTAGCTTGTGAAGCATACAGATCAAAAAGCGATCTTCTTCTTCTGTATAATTCTTCCCTTTGTTAGTACCATATGATATTCTCAGTTGGTGAAAAGGTGCTTTGTATCTGCCAATCTAAACAAAGCAAGCATTCAATACATAGAACGAGAAATGCAAAAGTTCACTACAACATAAACAATATTGTACTGCACCTTTTACACAGCTATCACCAAAAGCTTGATTTTTCTATGTATTAGTTTATATAATGATAATCTTCTAGGAACACTGACACCTCTTTGATAAGAACCAAACTGGAGACTTCAAACTATGCTTTAAAAAGAGCTAGATTTTCTTTCCAAATGTGCAAAATGAACTAGCCATTTACAAATTCACATCACTAAGTACATATAGTAAGTCATATTCAATGTTGCAAGTGTAATTTAAAAACATACATTACCTTTGTGTCCAGTGCCTTTTTAATACTAATCCTCCTCTGAATCCGAGCTTCACCCCTTTCAATCTGTGCCATGATTTTTTCTATATCCTGGAGCTCATTACATCGCTCCCAAAAAACAGCTGGGGAAAAAGTCATTTGTCAGTCTAGTCTTTTACATTTACAAATATAAACAGAGTAGTTAATGTTCGCTATTGCAGTTTAATTTCTATGTACATTTCGTTTAGAAAAACTTATCTATTCATAGATTTCTCAAATTTTAATTAGTTATTTGTTATAAAAAGAATACAGGCAGCTTCTGAAATACTGTTTCAGTTCTAATAGCTAAGGACAATATAAAGCAGTTACATTATAAGCCTGTTCATCTTCTGGATCAAGATACCTTATAGTCAGTCAAAACTCGTCACGCTAGAGATTCTCTCAACTAAAGTATCAAGTCCAAGGTTATTTATTTATTTATTTTTCATTCATTCATTCATTCAGGATGTGTTAAGGTTCCCTGAAGGACATCTTGTTTTGCCAAAGTTCATATCAGACACCACTATGGGAACAGCTTCATGTATGACTGCAAAGCAAAAACTATGAGTAATACTCCGGCTTGTGTTTTAATTCCTTCCTTAGCAATCAAACAAGTGCCCTCTTTCATTAACAATACTAACACAGCTTTTAACAGTATAACTAGTGCTGTTATCACATCAGCTCTTCCCTGCAATTCATCAACTTTTAGAAAAAAAGGACTTCAGAACACTATTATCTATCATAAATAATGTTTTCAATTTTAGCCCAACCCTCAAAATAACATTGGTTGTTACAGCTGGTTAGAAAAGCAGGATTTTCATCCATTTCAGAGTGAAGAACTCAGTGTACTTTCAAAACTTTCTGTGAGTGGGAAAAAATGTTAGGCAACCTTGTCACAGCATGCCCATTCAGCAGTGTTCCTTGACCTTCCATGTAAGATTTCCAAGGGGCTAGGTGAGCACCATGGGATAAGAGGCAGGGATGTCTGCTTCTACCAACTCTGTTAAGCAGATACAATTATAGATCCAACCCAGTGGGATTTACTTTTGAGTAGATAGATTACATAATGAATGCAACAAAACCAGCTATCAGATCTTCTAAATAATAATAATAATAATAATAACAACAATTTTACCAGAATATTCAATGACTTCTTCTGGAGTTTTTCCTTCTACTTCCCGAGCTATGTTTTCAATGTCATCCCGACCCCATTTTTCATTTGCTTTGATGAACTGATTGAAGTCTCTTTTATTCCAGTTTGTAAACCCCTTAAGAAATGAATAACATTAAAATGTAATATTTTTGTGTCTCTTTACAAGATGCACCTTACCTTGATTGTTTGCTGCTTTAAGAGACTTTTTTGAGATAATTAGAGTAAGTAATTAAATGTCTCATACTGTTTTATTTTACTGCAGGCAACTGCCCCAATGATACAGCATCAAACCTAGATGTCAAAGTCACTGGTAGAATAGTATGCCTGGTCAATCCTGGGACTTTAGAGATAAACTTCACCAAAGCAGCTGCAGAACTGGCAGTCCTGAGCAGTTCAGAGTCATCCTGAATAAGAATCACGTACTGAACTGATGCTTAATGGATAACAGGAGACAGAAAGTGTGTGTGCCCAGTGTTGCCACATGTTTCCTAGCAAGGACTTCTGTCTTGATGTTTCTTTCTCTCAACCTGTTTAAGTGATGTTTTAAAATAGTGAGAAGAATCCACCATATAAGCTTTCCAAAGACATATTAAACACTGCTCTTATCAGTAGGAAAGGAAGAATTTGCAGAACAAAGCTTCTGAGGGCATAAACCTATAGGCAATATTTTTGGTGTCCAAGTTAATAAAAAAGCATTCAGAAAATATAAATGGAAAACTGAATACCAGGGGTGTTTTATGTTCAAGAGATATAACAAAGAAAAAAGACCAATCAGAAATTTAAGATAAGATACTAATAAATGAAATCAATCCAGTTCTGGTGATTCAAAACAATATATTCAAGAACACAGGGTCAAACAAAAACAGAATGCTTAATAAAAACAATACATCTGAGGAAGCAGACTAAGGGCTTGTTTAGATACACTTTTTACCCTGTCTTGCTGTTTTAGAGCTCTGCAGTCCTGACAACCCAGAGCTTTTGCCCTGTTTTGTCCCTGGGCAGTTCTCATGATGTCCAGGACAAAGATAGGGAAAGATGAGGTAAAGCCTGATAAAATGTTTTTTTAAGAACTGTGTAGATTGCTTGTATTTGAAGATGCCATTACTGTTTCACTAACATGAATGAAAAAGAACAATAAAGGAAATTCAGGCTATCTGCCGTTTGTAGCTTCTTATGTGATAGCATCTTTCCTCACATGCAATGAAAATCAAACCATTAGAGCTAGAACAAATTCTCTAGATCAAACCATAACAAATTTTCTTTCCTCACATGCATGCACACATACTGCCCTCCAATATGGTATGCCATATAAATGTTTTAATTTTTTTCTTCATTTTGTAAGAGACAAAACTGTGTTGAGAAGGCAGAGGGAATGAACAGTGGCTTGTTCCCTGTGAAAAGCTGAGGGCTTCTGTCAAGACTAGCAAAAAATTAGCAAAAACTAATAAAATCTGACCCCATAACTGACCAGGGAAGTAGAAATATCTGGAAAATAAAGGGGAGCCATTACACTTGAGTGATATAACTCACTCTCTAAAGTAGATGAGACCTGTTTTCTGCATGGGTCTCATTTCTCAGAAGTAGTAGAGTGACTTGTTTTATCTGATTTTGCTTCTCAGATAAAAACAGTTCTAGCATTAAGGAGCAACACCTATATGAAGAAAAGATTTGTCATAGTTGTTTTTAGTCATACTGCTAAAAGGAAATTTCACTCTGTGCTCACCAACCAGGCCTCAAAAACAGAATGGTATGTATAATGTTCCCACACTGCCACCTGGGCTGGTGCCTGTTTTTGAGGTGTATGGAATTTCCACCCTTGGTTTCAGTTCTGTATGAGAGATGAGGTATCATCACCTTCTGAGGAGGATTTAACAATATTTTTTTTTTAAAAAAAGAAATCCCTATTAAACCAAGGAATAAACCAGATATGAAAATCCTTACTTTTTGAGCCATCATGTCCCCCACCCCATTTTAATATTGTAACAGAAAAGAGAGAAAATGTTGATTTAGTCAGAATTTGCCATGGATGGTTGACCCTACCTGGGTGAGCAACTTTTCCTTTTCTTCTAACTCTTCCTCATTAAGGGGCTCAGCTTCATCAATTTTAATTTGCTCTTCCTTTTGTGCTTGAGCTGCATTTGGCAGATCTGGATTACGAGGTACCTAAGTCAGGTTAGCAGACATTATTTAAACAAAAAACAGTTTTCCATATAAAAATTCCTTTGTCTTTACAAATATTACAGTGAGACAAACCAGTGACAAATTTTATGGCACTGATATAAAATATCATTTTTTCTCATCACATCTAAAATGAAAAACAAAGCATGGGTCATAATTTTTTTACCTTGTACCCAATTGTTTTTCTATAATACAGAATCTCTTTTTCTAACAACTCAAACAAACGTGGTGGAAAAAACTGGAAATCCTGAACGTTGGGCTGTTTTGGAGGTCGTGGAGCCTTAAAAAACAAAGCAGAGAAAGACCAATTGAATATCTGAAATCTATTCCCCCATAAGCAAATCCATTAACTAGAAAGGCAGCACTTAAGAAAATACTTTCCAGGTCTAGAAATGATATAAAGTTCCATACAAATCTGAAAAGCACACCTGTTTCTTACAAAAAAAAAAATTCTTAACTTTCATCTGCAGAAAAAGCATTTTGGAAATATAGAGGCTGATTTCTTTTTCCTAGGAACAAGCAAGTTAACTTTTCTTCAAAATATTTTCTATTTTTAAAAGCTTAAAAATAAGTCACCTTTGGTGCTTTTGGTTCACTGACACGAAGAGCTTCCCTGAAATAAGCATCAACAGCATAGTTTGCTTTTCTCTCACGCTTAGGTGGCTCAATCCACTCTGTGAATGCCATCTGCAATGAGGAATTTAATAAGAAAATTACAATGAAACATCACAGCAATCTCCAATAAGAGTAACACACTACTAAAAGGCATTTGTGAACTATTACTGTAAAAATCCATTGTTACCTTTTGTTTCTCTCTATAATCTTCCCCTTCAAAGTTATAAACACTAGACTCTGTATCCACTGTAAAATTCCTTAGTGAGCTTTCACCCATCTTGGAGAGTTTTTCATTCATTTCTGCTGTCTACAAATACAAAAACAATATTCAATAAAATCTACTTTGTAAGTATGTACTTAAAAATGTCAATAAGTTCACAAGATTATACACAAATCAAAGCAGTTGTGGGGTTTTTTAAAAAAAATAAAGTGACTTTCAAATGTTAATTTAGGGAAAAGTAAAATTGACGTATTCTAGTATTGCAGGACTCACTTTCTTTGCACCTCTTTCAAGAATACCATCAATATCTTCATCTGTAATTTCACTCTCCTTTGAAGCAAAAACATGAGTAGCTCCATGTCGAATCATCTGCAACATTTCATCTTTTCCCAGTTTATTTAGATTTTGATCCACCAGTCTTCCTGAACATGAAGAGAGACAGCTGTCAAGAATCCAAAAACTTTACAACAGTTAAGAATGAAAATCAATTACTAAACACAATTATCTGACAACATTAAATTATAGTAAATAGCTTGCTGCCTGCCAATGTCGGGATTTTGTTTTGTTAACTGTATACTGAAATTTGGGTGGCTGTACAACACATTTTTACTAGCAAAGTACACTCCATATGAAGCACTTGTTCTTTACTCATTCCTATAATGCTGTTCAAAGAAAAAGGAGACAATTCACAGAAACTATCATAACAAAGACATTAACCTGGATAAATTTTCTGATAATGAACACATCTATTCCTAAATATCTGTACTGCACTTTTTGCAAAATATCTGACAATTGGTTCATTAAGGTCCAGGCTTTTTTGCAACCACTCTGTCAATTAAGGGTTTGTCAGTTTCACAGAATCATTGAGTTGGAAGAGACCACAAGGGCCATCTAGTCCAAACCTTTGCCATTATACACAATCAAAGCATTCCCAACAGATGACCATCAAGCCTCTGTTTAAAAACCTCCAAAGAAAGAGATTCCACCACACTCCAAGGCAACACATTCCACTGCAGAACAGCTCTTACTGTCAGGAAGGTCTTCCTGATGTTTAGATGTAATCTCTTTTCCTGTAGTTTGAACCCATTACTGTGTCCTAGTCTCTGGAGCAGCAGAAAACAAGCTTGCTCCCTCCTCAGTATGACATCCGTTCTGTTCTCCAGGCTAAACATACCTAGCTCCCTACGCTGCTCCTCATAGGGCATGGCTTCCAAACCTTTCACCATTTTGTTCCCCCTCCTCTGGGTACCTTCCAGCTTGTCAATATCATTTTTGAATTGTGGTTGGTGCATAGAACTGGACAGACCAATGCAGAATATAGTGGCATTATTACTTCCCTTAATCTAGACACTATACTCCTATTGATGCAGCCTAGAATCACACTGGCTTTTTTAGCTGCTACATCACACCATGTTCAGCTTGTGATCCACTAAGACTCCTAGATCCCTTTCACATGTACTGCCACCAAGGCAGGTGTCACCCATCCCATATCTCTGCATTTCATTTTTACTGCCCAAGTATAGTATCATTTTCCCTGATGAAATGCATTTTGTTAGTTTTGGCCCATCTTTCTAATCTGTTAAGAGGTCATTTTGAATTCTGATCCCGTCCTCTAGGGTATTAGCTACACCTCCTAATTTGGTATCATCTGTAAACTTGATAAGCATGCCCTCCGTTCCCTCATCCAAGTAATTGATAAAGATGTTGAATTGAATGGGCCCAGGACAGAACCCTGTGGCACCCCACTGTAACTTCTCTCCAGGATGAAGAGGAACCTTTGGTGATCACTCTCTGGGTTCAGTCAGTCAACCAATTACAAATCCACTTAACAGTCACATTGTCTAGCCCCATGTTGCTAACTTTTTTGCAAGGATATCATGGGGGACCTTGTCAAAGGCCGTACTGAAATCAAGACATGCTACATCAACAGCATTCCCTTCATCTACCAAGTTTGTAACTCTATCAGAAAAAAAGAGGTAAGATTAGTCTGGTATGACTTGTTTTTGAGAAACCTATGTTGACTTCTAGTTCGTTTCTGCAATTTAAATTGTACAGTTGTCCTTCTGTATCCACAGATTTAAGTATTCACGGATTTAAGTATACACGGTTAGAAAATATTCTTAAAAAAATAATAATCCAAACAGCAAACCTTGATTTTGCCATTTTATATAAGGGACACCATTTTGCTATGCCACTGCATATAATGGGACTTGAGTACTCACGGATTTTGGTATCCACAGGGGGTCCTGGAACCAAACCCCAGTGAATATGAAGGGACAACTTTATAACCTTATTTTCCTGACTAACACTACTGTTACTTTCATTCAATAGCACTAATGTCACTGCCCAAATTATACTTTTCCTGAGATGGTGAGTATTTTTTTCACACACCTTCCCAAACCTTCCTAACGTGGGCATTGCCACAAAATATGCATCATAAAACAGTTTAATTCAACTTTTAAAAACTTCCAGGCATGACACAGGGTAGATACCTTGCTGAATAACAATGGAATCCAAGCGAAGTTTCATTTCTGCTCTTTCCACTATTCTTTCTTCTACAGTGTTGTCTGTAATAAATCTGAATACTCTAACAGTCTTTGTTTGACCAATTCTGTGTGCTCGATCCTGCATGGAATAAAACCAACCAGGTTTCAAATTGTCTGTACTAAAATACTAGCATTTATCTGTAACTAAAATCTTTGTCTAATTAATGCATACATTTAAGTTATTTCAGCAAACTGACAAGTAAAAATCTTTGGAGATCTAAATGATTGAATCACACCACCAGATACCCTGAGGAAAATTAGTTATATTTTATTAGTTATTAGTTATAAGCTTCCTTTAGTTAGTTATAAGCTTCCTTCCCCTTTACACCGGGGTAAGGGCAGCTGAGGGAGCAGGGAGTTGGGGTGTGGCCAGGAGGGGCTGGCCTTAAAAGTCACTCCACCACCCCCACTCCAGGAAGACCTACCAGCCAGCCAGCCAGCCAGCCAGCAGACTCTGCAGGGCTGTGAGGAAGCTTCCTTCCCCGTTACACCGGCGTAAGGGCAGCTGAGGCAGCAGGGAGTTGGGGTGTGGCCAGGAGTGGCTGGCCTTAAAAGTCACTTTACCACCCTCACCCCAGGAAGACCTACCAGCCAGCCAGCCAGCCAGCCAGAGGACTCTGCAGGACTGTGAGGAAGCTTCCTTCCCCTTTACACCGGGCTAAGGGCAGCTGAGCAGGGAGTTGGGGTGTGGCCAGGAGTGGCTGGTCTTAAAAGTCACTCCACCACCCCACCCCAGGAATACCTACCAGGGGCCGGGGCCAGGAATACCTACCAGGGGCCGGGAATGATCTGGGAGCGGGAATTGAGGTTGTGTGGGGGAAGGGAAGGTATGGCGGCAACAGAGTGAAAAATTGTTACAAAAGAAGGCAGGATCGATGTTTAATACCTATCCTGCCTTCAGTTCACTCTGTTTCCCAGAATAAATTGGAGAGCGCACCAACCATTCCACAGACCCTTACTCTGCTCCTTTGCAATGCCAGGTCAGTTAAAAACAAGACACATATTATCCATGACCTCTTATTGGATGAGGCTGCCGACCTGGCATGCTTTACGGAGACCTGGCTGGGAGAGGCCAGTGCTGCGACTTGGGCGCAGGCACTCCCGGCCGGGTACTCAGTTAGTGAGCAGGTAAGGAAAAGTGGGTGGGGGGGAGGAGTGGCTCTGGTTCATAAAAACAATCTAACCTTGACCAGGAAGCCTATCCGGAACACAGTCCACATCGAGTGTATGTACCTAAGCCTGAGGTCCAGGGATACCTTAGGGATTCTGTTAGTATACCGGCCACCCCGTTGTCTAACAGACTCCCTAACCGAGCTAACACAGCTGGTCTCAGAGTTGCTGCTGGAGTCACCCAGACTTTTAGTTCTTGGCGACTTCAACATCCCACTCGAGACCAGCTTGCTAAATCTAACGGGCGCAGCTCGGGAGTTCATGGAATCCATGACAAACATGGGCCTATCCCAATTGGTTGTCGGGCCTACTCACTGTGCAGGTCATACCCTCGATGCGGCCTTTAGTACGGAACAGGAATATCCGTGGGCAGAGGTGATTGAAACCTCCGCATTGTCATGGACGGATCATTTCCTGGTCAAGATGGAGCTAAGAGCCACTGTCTGCCCCACCGGGGGTGGTGGACCCATTAGAATGGTCCGCCCTCGAAGGCTAATGGAACCAATTGGATTCCAGAAAGCCTTGGAGGGTTTAATGGTTGGTAACGCCGGTGATTCTGTTGAAGCTTTGGTTAATATTTGGAACACCGACCTCACCAAGGCTATTGACACAATCGCTCCCAAGCGTCCTTTCCAGCCTGCTCCTAACCGTAAGCCCTGGTACTCAGAGGAGCTTAGGAAAATGAAGCAGGCTGGACAACGACTAGAGCGCACCTGGCGGAAGACTCGACTCTTATCCGACAAGACTCGTCATAGGAATTTCCTTAATTCTTATCGAGAGGCGATACGTGCAGCACAGAAGTCTTTCTCCGCTGCACGTATTGCATCTGCAGAGTCCCGTCCAGCAGAACTGTTTAGGGTGGTGGGGGAGCTGACGCAGATTCCACCTGCGCAGAACCCCTTAGTCAACCCGACAACGGCCTGCTGTGATGCATTTAACATCCACTTTGCAGATAAAATCTCTTGGATAAGAGCCGACTTAGATGCCAGTGTTATGACAGAATCTATAGACGAGGTGTCCAGCAACTCCGTTGATGAAATTTTATTGGATCAGCTTCAATCTGTGAGTACCGATGACGTGGACAAGCTCCTTGGTAGAGTGAGGAAAACGACCTGTCCCCTCGATCCCTGTCCATCTTGGCTGGCCACCCAAGGGGGTGTCGCATCGAGAGTACTCCTTAGGGATATTATCAATGCGTCCTTCAGGGAGGGGTCCCTTCCACCTTGTCTGAAGGAAGCGGTGGTTAAGCCGCTCCTGAAAAAGCCTTCCCTGGACCCCTTGGACAGGAACAACATTAGGCCAGTCTCTTTGCTGCCTTTTCTAAGCAAAGTGATTGAGAGGGCGGTTGCTTCCCAACTCCAAGCTGTCTTGGATGAAACCGATTATCTAGATCCATTTCAAACTGGCTTTAGAACGGGTTATGGAGTGGAGACTGCCATGGTTGCTCTGGCTGATGACCTCCGCTTGGGTATCGACAGGGATAGTGTGACCCTGTTGGTGCTCCTGGACCTCTCAGCGGCCTTTGATACAATAGACCATTCCATCCTCTTGGATCGCCTGAGGGAGTTAGGAATCGGAGGCACTGCCTTGCAGTGGTTCCGTTCCTTCCTCTCGGGCAGATCCCAGAGGGTGAGGCTTGGGAACAGTTGCTCTAATAGAATAGAGCTTAACTGTGGCATTCCTCAGGGTGCCATCCTGTCCCCGATGCTATTTAACATCTATATGAAGCCGCTGGGAGAGGTCATTCGGAGGCATGGAATGCAGTGTCATCAGTATGCGGATAACACCCAGATATACTCCTCCATGTCTCGGTCATCGGCTTCGACTTCAGATGGCGTCTCTCCTCTGAATGATTGTCTTAAAGCAGTAATGGACTGGATGAGGAAAAACAAATTGAGACTGAATCCAGACAAAACGGAGGTACTAACAGTTACAGGCCCAAAACCAGGTCTGGGAATACAAACTCCAATCCTGGATGGAACTACACTCTCCTCCAAGGATTGTGTTCACAGTCTGGGCGTGCTCCTGGACCCGTCGCTCCAGATGACTAATCAGGTAAATGCAACGGTCAGGAGTGCCTGTTATCAACTTCGGCTGGTACACCAGCTGCGCCCTTTCCTGGAAACTAGGGACCTCGAAACTGTGGTACATGCACTGGTAACCTCCCGTCTGGATTTCTGTAATGCGCTCTACATGGGGCTACCCTTGTGCTTGACTCGGAAACTTCAACTAGTCCAGAACATGGCAGCCAGGTTGATTTCTGGCGTTCCCAGAAGAGAGCATATAACACCAGTGCTAAAAGCTCTCCACTGGCTGCCTATTAGTTTCCGGGCACAGTACAAGGTGTTGGTTATGACCTTTAAAGCCCTACATGGCTTGGGTCCAACCTACCTCCGGGACCGCCTCCTTCCGTACGACCCTCCCCGCACACTTCAGTCCTCTGGGAGGAATCTGTTACAGCCTATGAAAACAAGGCTGTCAGTGACCTCCCAGAGGGCCTTCTCTGCTGCTGCTCCCAGATTATGGAATGGCCTGCCGGACGAGATCCGTCTTATTACCACCTTAGACAGCTTTTAAAAAGCTGTCAAGACGGATCTTTTCCGGCAGGCCTTTCCTGAATAATTATCCCGGCCCAAGACTCAGCTGCCCTTTCTAGGCTACGATTGTATGTTTTAAATTTTTGTTCTTCTAATTTATATATATTTTAATTAATGCATGTTTTTAATCCTTTGTAATTTAATATTATTTTAAGGGGTGGGTGGGCTAGGGTATTGTGAGTATGGAGTTTTTATATTGTAAGCCGCCCCGATTGCGTTGCAGAGGGGCGGGATATAAATACAATTTTATTATTATTATTATTATATTAAAACAACAGATAGTGTCAAAGATCATAAACAAATGGTTAAAGTGTGAAGTGACTCCCTGCAGAGTCCGAAAATAAACTTAATAAAACAAATAAGTCAGGTTAAAAAGTATATAATTGTTAAAGTAACCCTTTTGAACCATACCATAGCTTGAAGATCTACTTGTGGATTCCAGTCAGAATCATACAAAATTACAACATCAGCTGTAGCCAAGTTAATTCCCAGACCACCAGCACGTGTACTGAGCATGAAAACAAACTTTGAGCTGCCAGGCTCATTGTATGCATTAATGGAAGCCTACAACAACAAAAAGAAAGGAATCATTTAATGCTAATAGGAACTTCAAAGATGAAGAAAAATAAGCTGAATTCTTCTGAAGACCTACTTGTCTCTCATCATGAGGAGTCTGCCCATCAAGCCTACAGTATTCATAGTTTCTCCACATGCAGTAATCTTCTAAGATATCGAGCACTCTGGTCATCTGACTGAAGATTAGGACTCTTGATCCTGTTTCAAGATTATGGTTCAAACTAATTCAAGCTCTAATTTCTCATTTAGATGAAAATGTAAAAAATGATTTCAAAGTTGAAATGACAAATGTTTCAGAAATAACCAGAATTATTTTATGCAGAAAGTGGCAATGCCACAGTTGAGAAGAAAGCAGCAGGAGGAGAATGCTCCCTGACAGTAGAGGCAGGATTCCCAAACCCAGAAGGGGGCAACAGAAAGTATTATCAATACACAAGGGTTACCCAACACAACCTATGCTACAATCAACAAGAGTGTGAAAAGTCCATTGTCAAACAAATATAATTCCAAACAGCCCTAACGAGTTGGATAACTAGAAGGGGGAAATGAGCCAGTAGGACCAAGTTCCCTCATTTTTATCAAAGAAAAGAATCCATTTGTACCTGTGTTTAACATTGAGATAAGCAAGTTACCTTGTTCTTTCAACTTGGGCAACAGTTTATCCAAAACTACCATTTTGCCACTGTTAGTAACCAAATGCATATCTGTGGTGTAAGGTGGGCCAGGCTCTGCTCCATCAAAGAGGTACGGATGATTACAACATTTTCGTAACTGCATAAGAATATTCAGCAGTCTCATTTTGTCCAGTTTCCCAGCAGAATTCAATATATCTATGTCCTTCATTAAGATCCTTGTGTACCTATATTGAAAGACAAAGACAAATGAGGCTTATGCCACACAAACATTTCAGTGAAAACAAAATGGAACCATTTCTATACTTATTTTTTTTTTACTTACCATTCTCTCTGCATTTTGCTGAGACCGACATATATTTTAACTTCTTTCTTTGGAGGCAAACTCTTCTCTACATCTGCTTTAATACGACGCAAGAGAAATGGCCGTAGCACCTTAAAATTGCAATACAAATTTTCAGTCCACAATACTACATACCAACATAACACTGATATCTTAACACTACAGTTTATGCTTTCTTTACATCGCTGATACATTAGATCTGTATGGTTTAACACTCAAGATGTCAAAACTCTCAAGATGATAGAATTGATGATGAATTAGGTTCCACAGAACCACATGCAAAGAAAAACTACATTTCCACATAGACGTCTGCCTGATTTCTAGCTCTTACTGAAGCTTCACTGGGTATAAAAGAAGGTCCCTCAACTATTAGATACTCTTTGTGTGGAATAATGAAGAATCAGAACCAGGGGGTACATAGGTGTTTGTATTAGTTACAGGCCAAACCTCTCATAATCCCATTCTCTATACCAATGTAAACAACGTTTACAAGTGAGAGTGTCCCAAATACAATGCATACGGGCAATTGTAGTAACACTGCACAGTTATATATTCCAGTAAGGTTAAGTGGATCAAAATCCATTCTTTTAATCTCAAATATATATTAAAAAAAACTTTAAAAACTCACCATGTGGAGCCGTTCCACTAATTTTTGATCCCCAAGACAGTTGTTTGTATCGAACCATGAATCAAAATCCTGTATTAAAGTATTAAAATGTTATAATCCTTTACTGGCCACATGCACACAGCCATCAGTCAGCTTAGCATTCAAGCTCTCATGATTTGTCTAATAACAGAAATGTGGAAAGGCTAAATCTAAGTTTCCACTAAGCATATAAAAACATTTGTCATGAACTGCCATACCCGTCAGCCTTTCCATACAACATTATAAGACTGTGTTTTGGTTCTCTTTCAGAAGGACTGTATAGATGTAGAATATGCCACAGATTTTCCAGTTAAGTGAGAGCTACATGATACTCTCACCTCCCTTGCTTTAATCATAGTTTTAAACTATACAAGCAGTAGCACAAACCATGGTTGTTAGACCAAGGTTCCTTCCTAATAATACTTTATAATA
This sequence comes from Gambelia wislizenii, assembly GCA_030847615.1. Taxonomy (NCBI): domain Eukaryota; kingdom Metazoa; phylum Chordata; class Lepidosauria; order Squamata; family Crotaphytidae; genus Gambelia; species Gambelia wislizenii. The sequence continues at coordinate 59,907,729 of JAUMIR010000005.1, read as the reverse complement.
CTACTTAAAATCAGCTCATCTCATGTTTAGAACGGAAGCTTTGTTGACATTTGTTCACATGTACAACAAAACAAAGTTAAAACTGAAAAGAGAAAAAAATGTTCATGTTTAGAAAGCTGATCCCTGATTTGCAAACCATGGTTTCTAGATATCCTCCATCAGAAAAGCCAGCATCAAGAAGCGATTATTTCTATCTTACAAGCCCTGCAGGATTCTACATTAATCAACAGACTAATTTTTGCTGAAAAATAAATTCAGATATAAAATTATACGAGTTAGCAATACAAATTAGATTCTTCCAATGGCTTGCACATGGCTACATGGAAGCAAGTCCAGCTGAGCTCAGTGGCACTCATAACCATGCAAGTGTGTACATCAAAAGCTGGCAGGCAAGCAAAATTCAGCTTACTGGCCACATGCATACAGCCATCCCTTTTTTTGCACCCACTCTCTGTGTGTGCGCGTTGTTGTTTTTTTTAACAAAAGAACGTTTTAATTAGTTGTTGAAATTCAGTGGCAAACTGTTAAATGCAATACAATCAATAATTGGCTGGTCAATATAATTCCTTTCTTGACTGCAGTGCATTCAATAGCCAATAGTTAATATCATAATCAATTTCATATTCAGTAGCCAATATCATAGTAACTATCATATTAGCTTCAATTCAAGTACAATTTATATATATTTATATATAAATATAGATTGAATAATAATTAATTCTATGATTCAAGTAAATATGAGTGATGAGATTGTTAGTAACAAGTAGAATGGATTTAATGACATTTCACTGTAAAAATAAAATAGATATAGGAATGTAGTCTGTTTTAACTTGTTTCTGACATACAGAAATGGTCAGCTCCACCCTTTCCCCTTAAGTCTACAGCCCTCATGAAAAGTGTCACCTGGCAGGTGCTTGCCCTTCATATACACAACCTTAATGGGGGACAGCCTGATGTTGCTTGATTCAACTCTAACCTTCTGATTAAAAATAGACAGATGGGCTTTATGGTTCCTTCTTTATGAATGAGGCTGACTCTCAGGCAAGTCAATACAGGACTGCAGTCCACAGCTGTTTAATCAAGAACTGCAGGTGCCTATGGTCACTGCTCTAACAGCCGAAGTCACAAAGTCATTGTAAAGCTTCCTCTACAAAAATCCTAAGTCAGCAGCAGCCAACCTGCTCCCTTCCAGAGGTTTGGGACTACAAGTCCCATAATCTAAAACCACCTCACAAATACACATATGCAGCAAGTAACTGAATCTACTTGATAATTACAATTAAAGAGTATACTGGATTTTCAAAAGTCCCAAATTTTACCTCAGCTGAATTAAAGACGTCCGGCAATAAGAAGTTAAGAAGTGCCCAGAGCTCATGTAAGTTATTCTGCAGTGGAGTTCCAGTTAACAGCAATCTATTTGTAGTCTTGAATTCCCTCACAATCTCTGACAACTTAAAAAAACACACACAAGAATTATTATTTAGCATTTACAATAAAATAATCCCACAATTTAAATGTTTACACATTGGATGTTTAAAGATACCTTTGATTTTTCATTTTTAATCCTGTGAGCTTCATCAATAACTAGGTATCTCCAGTTGAATTTTTTGAACACTGATTTCTCTTTGATGAGCATTTCATATGATGTTACACAGACATCCCATTCACCTGGCAACAAGACATCTCGAACAAAAGCAGCCTATTAATATGGGACAGGAAAAAAAATTACAGTATTTGAAACATGTGAAGAAAAAACCACCACTGACTTCATAAACCATATACGGTATGTTCCAGCATATAAGACGACTTTTTAACCCTGTAAAATCTCCTGAAAAGTCAGGGGCCGTCTTATACACCGGTATGGGGGGAGAGCCTTGCTGGGTGGGAGGGGGTCTTCTCCATGACTCAGAGTCACGGAGAAGATCCCCCCTGCCCAGCAAGGCTGCATGGGGGGGGGGACCTTGTTGGGCAGGAGGGGCTGAGCTTCTCCCCAGCAGTCAGCCATCACCCACGATTCCCCAACTCGCGAGGAGGCTGGCTAGCCTCCTCGCGTGTTGGGGAATTGTGGGAGGTGGCTGGCTGACTGGGGAGATTCCCCAGTCAGCCAGCTTTGGGGTGGCTTCGGGTGGCTGGAGGGGGGGGGGAGGCTTTCCAGCCACCACCCGCCCTCCCCGAAGCCGCAATCGGGAGCCCGGTCGCAGCTTCGGGGAGGGCAGGTGGTGGTGGGGTTATGGTGAGTATATCCCAAACTCTGTATTTTAACTTAAAAATTGGGAGTCGTCTTATATGACCAGTCGTCTTATACGCCGGATATACTGCTTACATTTATTCATGACCAAACAGGCCTATGAACATTGCTCATCTAAACTTTAAGTATTTAAAACATTTTCATTTAATATAACCTTATCCAAGCTCAGGGTCTGATACAGAGTATAACCTCAATACTATTTGAAAGATCTTGTCAATATCTTATCTCAATGATCAATGAAAAGAGTTTCAGTATGTCTTCAGTATGAAAGAGGCAAGAACAATTAGATAAAAAATCATCATAGAATTTAATACTATGACGCATCATATTTGTATCATTAAAAGCCATTTCTGAAGCCAAGATATTCACACTAAGACTTAAGGAAAAATATTTCCCAAACTACTAGGTCATACAGTCAGCAAATCTGAGTATTCTAAATAAGTATGTTTCCTGAGTTGGAGGTGAAGGAGTGAAGACATCAAACAGCAGCCTGAATGCTTCTCAGCTTCATTTCTTTATTCACAATATTTAAATAGTATCAGATCCACTCCCACTCTATTGTAAAACAGAATTTGAGTACGTGAGCCACAGCGCAAATATTTTTATGAACTTTTAAAGTACCCTACGACAGCTGACTGGCATGTATGGCAAACACAAAAAGCAGACATGATTCATACTTACTCGCTGGTCTTTATCACCTATCAGACAGACTGCCCGAAGAGTTGGCACCCATCTCTTGAATTCATTCATCCAATTATGTAAAGTTGATTTGGGAACCAATACCATGTGAGGACCAGGAATGTTTCTGTAGTGCTTCATGTACCCAAGAAGAGAAATTGTTTGCAGTGTCTTTCCAAGACCCTATGAAAAAGAAAGTTAACATGGAGAAACATCTGGGCCACTCATATAACTAGCTAAGTAATATAAATAGAAACATGTATTTTTTTAAAAAAGCATTTTACAAGGGTCTTCAGCTAAAAAAGGCTGCTAGAGCAAACTGAAAATAGCTATATAAGTAAAATTTAATTTCTGTCCAGTAGTTACCGCATCATGCAAAATCAGCTGGGCAGATTTTCACCAAATATGGAGGGTATAGTTGGGATGGTCTGACTTATAATATAGGCTACATGACATACACAAAATTCACTTGGTGGGGGGCTGGGGGGGCTATTCCAATTAGTTTCTCATCCATACAGAGTGGCACACTTGGTAGCCAACTGGGAGAGGCACATTCCTTCAACAGCAACTAAGACAAGACACACAATGTGAGGAACACTTGAGCACTGAAAGAGACAGGCAGTCATCCTGCTGAGCACTTGAAACTGAATTATTAACAATGGTTAATGACTCTCCCAAGGCAATGCCACGTAATACAGTATGTTCTGCTATACAGTAGGACCCCAGTATCCGCAGGGAATTGGTTCCGGGCCCCACCGTGGATAATGAAATCCACAGATAATAGCAAACACCATTGAAAACAATTAGACTTCCAGTTTAAAATACCATAGAGTTGCCTTGGCTAGAAAGGACACATTTTCTAGGAAGACTCTATGATAGCTGTGCTGAAACTGAAACTGCAGGTAACTGAATCAGTGGATAATGAATCAGTGGATACAGGGGTCCTACTGTAATGTGCTTTTACAATGGAAACTGGCAAGAACGTGATTAATAAATAGACAAACACTATTTGCAGAATGTGAACTCTTAATTGGCTACAGTGCAATTCCATCTCAAGTATTCAAAACTGGTAATATGGCACCTCTCCACACCTCAGCCATTAAATGGTAACCACCTCATCTTCGTTGTTCAGTTCGTCAGTTGTGTGGGTGTAAGAAGGTGTTCAGAAGCACTTTTTTTTCTGCATTCTGTGTTACTCATAAACATAGGTAAGTTGGGAAGAAATATTGTTTCAAAGAAAGGCTTTTGAAAAAATATCTGTAGTGATTGCAAAAGAAGACCAGGAAGAATTGTTTTAAACTACTTCTTTAAAAAAAAGTTGTGCATCCCTGGTCTATGATAGGCCCTATCAGCAATCTCTGAAATCACAGGAAGATGATTTAACTATTAGGAAAGTCAAGCAGTTTGGCTTATCTTCCCCTCACTTTAGTCTGATAAGTGAATTTTACTGTATGCCAGGCTGACATATTGCCCATCACTGGATTGGGCACCATTAAGATCTACACTGTTGTATATTCTGCAGTTAAACTGTTTGACGATCCAGAGAACAAGTGGGCAAAGCGTGGCCTATAGGCTACATGCAGTGCCACAGGACCTCAGGGTCCCCCCAAATTTTTTTATCCCAAATGGTCCTAAATGCAATCTAGGGACACCTGAGCCCTCCAGCGATCAAGAATAATTGGATGGGGGGGAAATGTTTTGCCTCAAAATGCTCCAAAATGTCCTCCAGGCAGCATGGACTACATCTCCACCACATTTTGCATCCCCTGGGAAAACTCAGGCCCAGAAGAGGGCTTTTTTGAAACAGGAACTGAATAGGAAATTATTTCTGTTCATTTCCTGTTGTGTGTGTGGGGGGGGGGGGTTAAAGCTTCTCCTGGGCCTTATTTTGCTCAGGAAAGCCCCCAAACATGGAAAAAAATGCTCCCCATACCTCTTAGAGGCCATCTGGGGGCATTCTTTTTGCGAGAGCAAATGCAGTGGAGAGGTGCAACCCTCCAAGGTCTCCCAGTTGGGATAATGAGCCCCCCTGACCTTTCAGTTGCTCACCCTTGATCTAATCTGTTAATCTGTTTAAGAATAACTGCAATATCATTAGCTATTTTAATCAAATAGCACGGTAAATATCTGAACCTTGATAGCAGCTTTAGAACATATGGTTGCATACGCCAGTTGCCACAGCCCCACCAACAATATCTAGTTCTAGTGCCTTGGATATATCTGTGATAAATCAACATGCCAAAGTCTTGACTGATAGTTCAGTAAAGTATATGCTACAGGCTTCCATATTCAAGTGCAATGTAAATCCCATAGCTGTCAGGGCTCTCACTGGTTCCTCTGAGCATGTGAAGAGGACCAGGCAGCATATAATGCCTTCCGCAGATGTAGCAGACATCAGGCTGGCAAAATGAGCACCCAGACACAGGAATTGTGTCTAAAACTACTGTTCTTTACTTAAACATTATAAAGAGATATTATTTACAGTGAGTCAGAGACTCTAAGTACAAAAACTACATAGCACAGCAGTCACAGCAGCACTGTCCAGTACTGCAAGGAAGGAGGAATGGAGAAAAGGAGGCGGGACAAAGGGTTATACTAGTACATGTGTACATTACACTACTGGGCCATGTAGTTGCCCTTTCCCATACATATGGTTTATCCAACCTTTTCCCATAGATATACTGTAGTAACTATATCTCTTTCCCACAGTTCGCTTCTCACACAGAACACTGTCAACATGGTATGTTGTAAAAAGCAGCTGTGCCTTGCTGGCCCTCACTACTGGCCCCTGCTGGCAGCAGCTCTTTACCATATAAAATTTACATTGATTATACATCCTAAATCAATCAATATCTTGACAATAGCAGCTTGTGTTCCAAGCAGAGGGAGTGTGCCTACCTCCACCATTTCTGGATGAGCCTAACCCTGCTCAGATCAAAATGGTCCATTAAGGTTCTATACCTGGTTGTACCCTATAGGCCAGAGTGAGCATGTTCCATGAGCATTTTTGCACCCAAGGACCCACCATGGACTGAATAAGTTCCCGAACCAAAAAAAAAAAAAAAAAAAGAAAGAAAGTGGTCAGACATCCATTTCCACCTTTGGTTGGACAAAACAAGGAACTTGGGGGGGGGTGCTTTTAACTTTTTTAAATTCTAAAATGACATATCCAGGTGGTTTCCAGGAGTTAAAATTGACCATTTGGACTAAGCTTTTTTCAATTCAAGAGGCCACAAGAACACTTTCGGGGTCACATGCATCTTGCAGCAATCAAAGGCAACAACTTCAAGCCTTCATTCCCAGATGGCCACATATGCTTTCCTTATATTAATACTGTTTGGTGGTTTCCCAGATTTGGAATGTTTCCCTCCCCCCAACTTTTCTCCAGTTGTAAAAACTGAAATACCTTATCCTGTGTGAAGTCGAAGACTTTCACGGCTGGTAGCCACAGATTTTCCTTGGGGTTTTTTCCGGGCTGTGAGGCTGTGTTCTGGAATAGTTTCTTTCTGACGTTTCGCCTGCATCTGAAGATGCCAGCCACAGATGCAGGCGAAACGTCAGAAAGAAACTATTCCAGAACACGGCCTCACAGCCCAGGAAAAAACCCAAGGAAAATCTACCTTATCCTGTTAGTTAGCAATATTTTGCTGCCATCTAAATTGAAAAGTTGTACTTACTGTGAAGGTTCCTTCTGGGATGGCAGGAGGATCAATCCCCCACCTATCCGGTTTACCTCGCATGCTAACCAAGTACGCAGGAGTTCTAAGTCCTTTTACAGTTTAAACTGTTAGAACCCCTCCTCTCCTCCTTCAGTTACGTTTCCTAGTCCTAACTAATCTTCAAATTATACTGTGTAATGTATGTCCTATATCCACATAGCATATATCAGAAAATTTATCAACATGCTCAAAATAGATTAACATATGTATGTTTTTTGTTTTTGTTTTTCCAATCCGGGTGGGTGTGGATTGATCCTCTTGCCATCTCAGAATGAATCTTCATGGTAAGTACAACTTCTCATTTTCGGGATGGCATGGAGGAACAATCCACCACATATGGGATGTACCCAAGCTATCCATCAATCTGGGTGGACCAGCCTTCTTGCACAGTCTACCCTCATATGGCAGGCAGCATTTCAGATAACAGACTGTAGTACTGCTCTACCGAAGGCAGCCCTAGCAGATCTGAACTTATCCAACTTATAAAGCCTCACAAACGTGATTGTATCTGACCAAGCAACTGTGTCACAATGTCTTGCAAAGATGAAATGACAGCATAAGCATTTGAGGTAGCCATTAATCTCGTTGAATGAGGCAACACTGGCTGCAGCTATGGCTTATTCTTACAGTCATAGCATAGGTAAATAAACACTTTCATCCATGTTGCTATCACTGATTTTGAGGCTCTTTGCCATAGTGTGTGAGGCTTTAAGGACACGAAGAGTTTCTCTGTGTGCCTTATTGTTTGTGTTCTTTTAAAATATATTCACATTGCCTTTTTAACATCCAATTTATGCCACTGACGTTCCTGTGACCCTCTCAGATGAGGACAAAATGTTGGCAAATATACAGGGTCTAGAATACCCTTCTTAGGAATGCACTTTGGCAAAAATGATGGAACCAGTAGCAAGACCAATCTGTCGTCCTCGAATTTGCAGAAGTTTGGACTCATTGACAGAGATGCCAACTCGAAACCCTTCACTAAAAAAGCCACCTTGAATGACAGTAGTCTTAAAGATGCCTCTTTGAGTGGTTCAAAGCGGGGATGAATCAATCTGTTTAGTACTAAATGCAAATTCCAAGTAGGAAAATTATGCATTGTAGGGAACGTTAACAATGTGGCTCCTTTTAGAAATTTCTTAATGTGTGGATGTGCCGAAACAGGCTTTCCATCAAATGATAGTAGTACTAACAAAGCCACTGTCTGCCTTTTCAAAGTGTTTGGCCTTAACCCCCGATCTAACCTCGCTTGCAGAAACTGGAAAACATGTTTAGGTTCTGGACATTGAGGATCAACGCTATTCTGTCTACACCAATTTTCAAACACAGTCCATATAAATGCTTTGAGCTGAAGCTCTGCAAGATGCCATCAATTGTTTCAATTACGGTGGAGGTATAAACCTGATCCTCTAGGTGCCTCCTCTCAATTTCCATGCAGTCAGTTCCAACCGCTCGGGATTGGGATACCATACTGGACCCCGTCAGAAGGTCTCTCCTTAGTGGCTATTTCCAAAGAGGTGCTATTGCCAGCTGCATCAACAATAGAAACCACAGCCTCTGAGGCCTGTACGGTGCTATCAGCACCACTGTTGCATTCTCCCGTTGTTTCTGAAGTATTGGAACCGGTGGGAATGCATAGTGAGCCCCTCAACGAAGGTGTTGCTAATGTGTCAAACACATCTGCATCTCGGTCACCATTTATAGAATAGTAACACTTTAATTTGGTGTTCTCTTTGGATGCAAATAAATCTATCTGGAATGGGCCCCAAGCTCTGAAGAGTTGATGGAAAACACCCAGATGTAATGTCCATTCCCCTGAGTGAACCCAATGTTGGCTGAAATAGTCCATCTGACAATTTAGTTGGCCCTTGAGATACACTGCACAGATTGACTTTAGGTTCTTCTCTGCCCATTTGTACAGTTCATTGGCTTCCATCATTAACAGTAGGGACCTTACACCACCTTGGTTGCAAATATACAGCTGTACTAACATATTGTCTGTATGCACTAAAACATGGTGATTTTGAACCAGTGGCAGCCATCTCCATGAGGGCTAACCTGACCGCTTTCAGCTCTAAAAACTTTATGTTGTGTAGTTTGTCTCGTATGCTCCATAGACCCCGAACTGATGTCCTTCCGCAATGTGCTCCCCATCCCATGAGACTCGCATCTATCGTGACTTGGACTACTTTCTGCTTCAGCAGTGGAATCCCTTTGTCTAAATTGTGGTCTAACAACCATCATCTTAGACCTTTCTTCAATGAGCTTGGCAACTTTAACAAGAAATGCTTTTTTCACCCGATTGCCTTCTGATAGGGAATCAGCATCATCTGTAGCTGTCTTGAATAAAATCTTCCCATGTGATTAGCTGTATAATTGATATTAAAGTGCCCATTACCTTGGCTAGTAACATTAGATCTACCGATGGGGCCAAAATTACATGAAGTATTTCTGTCTTTAATCTGATTTTTCTCTCATTCGATAGAGTCAGGCAACCTAGCTCGAAATTTATGAATGGTCCCAGATGAGTCATAACCTGAGAGGGATGTTGCTGACTTATCTTGTAATTTATTAAGAATCCATACTTTTCTAATGTTGTTATGGTAAGTGTCATATCCTGTAACAACTTTTCCTGAGTGTTCGCCTTCATCAGTATATCGTCTAAGTAGGGAAATAACTAGACCCACTACAACCTGAGAAAATTACTACGGGGATCAACACCTTTGTAAAAACTCGAGGCACCAATGCCAAGCCGAACGGAAGAGCCCGGAACTGATAATGACTGTCTTTGCAATGTAACCTGAGGTACTGTTTGTCTTCCTCTGCCATCGGAATGTGAAGCTAGGCTTCCTTCAGATAGACAGAGATCATTTTAAATTGTCTGCTATTGTCTGCAATGTTTCCATTTTTAATTTGAGATATCTGACATAGCCGTTCAGATACCTCAAATTCAACACCGGGTGCACCGACCCATTGCTTTTGGGCATTGTGAAGAAGGTGGAATATACCCCTTTGAAATGTTGGTCTGCTGGAACTGGCTCTATCGCTTTTATGTCCAGTAAATGTTGAATTTCTCCAATAACTAATTGATGTTTTGCCTGATTTCTTGATACCGATGAAGGAATATATTTGCTTTTTGGCTTTCTGTTGAACCAAATTTTGTAACCCTTTGTTACTAATTGGATCACCCACATGTCTGTTGTAACTTGTGGCCAGAGAAAACCAAAAAGCAGTAGCCTTCTTCTCACTGGTGCTTGTGTCTTGTCAGAACTGTTTGCCCCTCCTAGAGGCCTGGCCACCACCTCTACCTTGGCCCTGTCTATTAAATGGTCCAGCTCTAGTAAACTGCTGGCAACCTCTGAACCACTGTGACTTAAAATCCTGCATTCCTCATTCCCTGAAGGCATTACCTCGAAAGGAATAATTACCAGGCCTATTAAACTGCCTGTCTAACTTCTTTTTATGCAAAGTAGGCATTACCTGTTTTTTATCCCTGCTCTCTACCAGCACTTTTTCCAATGCCTGTTCTCCAAAAAGAAGATGACCTTTAAAAGGCACATGGGCCAGAGTGTTCCTAGATTTAGTATCTGCCTCCCAGTGACAAAGCCACAAAGATTGTCTGGCCACTGTCACTGTGTTTACATTACAAGCGGCAAAAGCCTTTGGATCTTGACCTGCATCAGCTGCATATTGCAATACCGTCCGAACTCCCCCCAATGCCTTATATAGTGTTGCAAAACTCATTTCCTGCGATTCCATAATTTCATCCAACCACAGAACCCCTGCTCTTGCAAAGATCAAAGAAGCTACGGAAGCTTTAATAGCCACAGCCAATGCTTCATGAGCCTTTCTCAAGACTGAGTCGGCCCATTTCTCATCTGGATCTTTTAAAGTTGTGTCATTTTTGTGAGGCAGAAGTGCTCCTGAAATCATTGCTGACATGGGACTGTCCACCAGAGGAACGTTAAGCAATACTACATCCTGTATTTTAAATGAATAAATCCTCTGGCTGAAACCTACATACCTCCTGGGGCTCATGGAAGAACTCCATTCTACCTCTATCAGATCCTTGAACATCTCATGAAATGGAAATTCAATTTCCTGAGAAGATTGTTTCTTTAATATCTATGAAATTCTGTCCTCTTTTCCTTTTCTACTTGAGAAACGAAAGTTGAATCCGTATGTAAACATAAGGTTTGAAGCACCCTTTTTAACATGTGTTTAAAGGATTCTAGTGGAAATAACCTATTTGCATTTATCTGATCATCCTCCTCATCATCTGTGGACCTCAAGTCTTCAGAATCAACATTGCCTTCCTCATTCAACCAATCAGAGTCCCCTACCTCCATATCCTCTACAGCCAAATGTTTAGTTTCCCTAAGGCATTTCCTATGAACTTCGTTATCCCTTCTATCTGGAAGTATCTGCCTCCCAGTGACATAGCCACAAAGACTGTCTGGCCACTGTCACTGCGTTTTGCCCGATTGCCTTCTGATAGGGAATCAGCATCGTCTGTACCTGTCTTGAATAGAATCTTCCCATGTGATTAGCTGTATAGTTGATATTAAAGTGCCCATTACCTTCGCTAGTAACATTAGATCTACCGATGGGGCCAAAATTATATGAAGCATTTCTGTCTTTAATCCGAGTTTTCTTCCTGGTTGGGAGGTGGGGTGTGCAACTCCATGTGTACCAGAATCTAATTCCAAAGTAATGCCGTCATGTTCCATTAAAATGCTCCTATTTAAATCTAAGTTATTATGTATTGGAAAACCACTTTTGGTAACCCCAAATAACTGATTCAATTCCTTTAAAGTCATCTCCTTTATGAGGAATGAAATGTCAGGTATTTTGAATTGACAGTTCTGTTGCTTTAAATTCTAGGAGCTGCTACAGCCTCCTCTGAGGTTGGATTTTCCCTCATTAAAAACTCAGTCTGCTTAATGCTTGTGTCGGGTCTTTCAGTTAAGTTGCTCCTTTGGTTTATTGAGGTCCATGAACATACCTTTCAAATAAGCAGTGAAATCATTTGACCTGTGGATCGCTAAAATATAAGCGTATTGAAGGTTGCAGCCATTTCTTATGTCCGCGTCAGCTGACTCTTTCAAAGAAAGGCTCAATGAGCATGCTACGTTAGCGTGGCTATGAGCCAATATGCCTCCAACTCTCACATCCAACTCCACCCCACTAAGATGGCAGCCAGAACTCTCCGTCTGCAACTTTGCCACTTTCTGCGGCATGTCGCTCCTGTGCCACAAAATGGCAGGCGGAACTTTTCGCAGATTTTGCCACTACTGAGATATATTTCTCCTGGTCAGCAATGTAGATGGCACTTCCTAGCGGAGAACTTGCCACTACTGGGCAGTTATCTCCCTTTCAGTAAAGCGAATGGCACCTTTAATAGGAGATTTTGCCATTTACTGTGGCTTGTTTTTTCTTTCTGGTAAGGTGGTCGGCAACGTGACTCAGAGATTTCGCTGCTACTGCGGATTCTTTCTCCTTCTCAGTACAGGGTTTGCTTTGTACTTGGCAACTTAAAAGAGTGCTTGCTGCCATTACAGCCTTCAGCTCCTCATCTGCTTTGGTCTCGGACTTAGTTTGTTTTGTTGTTTGTTTTCTGGTATCCTTTGAGGTCTCTGTGACTGCCTCCTTTGATTTTGATTCTCTTGCTGATAGTTTTGTTTTGTCACTCTTTCCCCCTCATTTCCTCTGTTTCACTCTCACTAGACAAGAGCAAGATTTTTCTTAGCTCTCCCCATCTTAATCATTGGAAAAGCAATTTCCCATGAGCTGTTTTTCCTTTTTTGTTTCACCTTGCTCTTACTATCATTGACTCATACTAAGTTGAAACTGTTACTTTTCCTTCCTATTTAACCTGAAATCCCTTTCCTATTTATTAACGAACACTGGAAGAGAGGTTATATGCGTCAGGTTAGCAGGCAGGAAAATAAAAACTGAAGGAGGAGAGGAGGGGTTGTTACAGTTTAAACTGTAAAAGAACTTAGAACTCCTGCATATTTGGGTTAGCATGTGGGCATAAGGTGGATTGATCCTCCATGCCACCCCGAGAAAATCAAGCCTTTTTAAAAATGTTTCTCCAATTCACACCCAGATACAACTTTCAGCTGACAGACAGTAGTAGCAATGATAAAAATATGAAAATGCCTTTTAATACCAATCTCCAAAAATCACCAAATATCAGTGAGCAGCTAGAAATGTCTTCCTATCTTTCATGTTCTATAAAATATTTTGAAGAAAAAGCTTTAAAACATGCAATACTCAACAGAAAAGGATATTCCCCATTTGGAATTTCCTTGAGGCAGATCATTTTGAGTTATTCTGCATTGCAAAATGAATTGCTATTATTCATATTGCTTGTTTTTCCATTTGTTCTGGTTGTGTGCCTTCAAGTCATTTATGATTTATGGCGACCCTAAGGCAACCCTATCACAGGGTTTTCTTGGCAGAATTTGTTCTAAGGCAGTTTTGCCTTTGCCTTCCTCTGAGGCTTAAAGTGTGTGACTTGCACAAGGTCATCCAGTGGGTTTCTATGGCCGAACAGGGACTCAAACCCTGTTTTCTCAGTGTCCTAGTCTGCCGGTAACCTGCACTCAAACCACTACATCATGCTGGCTCTTTTGCTGTTCCATATCTACTTTAAAATAATATCAACTTTTAGTCACAATATATAAAAAAAGGCCTTGACAAGTATGTAGCAATTATTTAAATGTTATTTAAAAGTATGAACTCCAAACAAAAACAAACATTTCACATACCATTTCATCTGCTAAAATACCATTGATGCCATTTTCATATAAAGAAATGAGCCAATTCAGTCCTCGGACTTGATAATCGCGCAGTTTTCCCCATTTTACATCTGAAACAAAGACGACAACAAATATTAATAAACATTTTAAGTCACCACATTCCCCCTCATAACAACTACTTCCAATAACACTGAGATGAAACAAGAAGATCCAATTTACTATACAGTACATCTGAACAGTGGCTGTCTTTCTGGATGCTAGAACCGAAGAAGCCTGAACTGTAGGAACCATTACACAGAAGAATTTCTCTCAATTCTGCCTGCAGTTTTATTAACTTCAGTGCTTTGCCAAATAAGATGTGCTCCAGCCTCTTACTGGTCACAGCACCATTTTTCCACAAATGGACAACAACCGAATTGCCTTGTTATACATTCCACTAAAATAAAAATAAAAATAATAAATTTATTTATACCCCGCTCCTCTGCTAAAAACAATCAGGGCAGCTTACAACAATTAAAACACTACAATACCGACTAAAAGCACCACCCACACCCACCCTCCCCCATAAGAAGACATTAAACAATATAAGATTAAAAGCACCTAACTAAAATCACATTTAAAAACAAATATAAACAAGACTAAAAAAGGCCAGGAGACGCAGCTCCTGAGGCCGGGATCTAATCAGGAAAGGCCTGCCGAAAGAGCTCTTGTCTTTAGTGCTTTTTAAAAGCTACTTAAGCTCGTCATCTGATGGATCTCGTTTAGCAGGCCATTCCATAAATTGGGGGCGATTACCGAAAAAGCCCTCTGGGAAGTTGCAGACAACCTACATTTTTGTGGCTGAAACAAATTCCTCCCAGAGGACCGGAGTGTGCAGGGAGGATTGTATGGGAGGAGGCGGTTCTGAAGATAAGTTGGACCCAAGCCATTTAGGGCTTTAAAAGTAATAACCAACAACTTATACTGGGCCCGGAAACTGATAGGCAGCCAGTGGAGAGATTTTAATACTGGAGTTATATGGTCTCTCCGAGATGTTCCCGAGACCACTCTGGCTGCCATATTTTGTACCAACTGAAGTTTCCGGACCAAGCACAAGGGGAGCCCCATGTAGAGCGCATTGCAGAAATCTAGATGAGAGGTTACCAGCATGTGCACCAGTCTCGAGGTCCCTTACTTCCAGGAAAGGGTGCAGCTGGCGTATCAGCCAAAGCTGATAACAAGCACTCCTGACCATCGCATTCACCTGACTCGTCATCTGAAGCGATGAATCAAGGAGCACCCCCAGACTGCGAACACAGTCCTTAACGGAGAGTGTGACCCCATCCAGGACTGGAGCTTGCAGCCCAACTCCTGGTTTTGGGGCCGCTACCATGAGCACCTCCGTTTTGTCCAGACTTAATCTCAATCTGTTTTTCCTCTTCCAGCCCATTACTGCTTTAAGACAGTCATTAAGAGGAGGGACACCATCGGAAGTTGAGGCCGATGACTGGGACAAGGAGAAATAAATATGGGTGTCATCAGCGTACTGATAACACCCAGCCCCATAACTCCGAATTATCTCACCCAGTGGCTTCATATAGATGTTAAACAACATCGGGGACAGGATGGCGCCCCGTGGAATGCCACAAGTAAGCTCCTTTCTGCTGGAGCAGCTGTTCCTGAGCAGCACCCTCTGGGACCTGGCCAAGAGGAAGGACCAGAACCACTGGAGCACAGTGCCTCCAATTCCTAACCCACTCAGGCAATTCAGGAGGATGCTATGATCTATCGTATCGAAAACCGCTGAGAAGTCTAGAAGCACCAACAGGGACACATTACCCCTGTCGATGCTTAGACGCAGATCATCGGTCAAGGCAATCATGGCAGTCTCAACTCCAAATCCCGTCCTGAAGCCAGTTTGAAATGGGTCTAGATAATCAGTTTCATCCAAGACCACTTGGAGTTGAAGAGCAACTGCCCTTTCGATCACTTTGCTCAAGAATGGAAACATAGAAACCGGCCTGTAGTTGTTCATGGAGGGGGTCCAGGGAAGGTTTTTTCAGGAGCGGCCTAACCACCGCTTCCTTTAAACAGGATGGAACACACCCTTCCCTGAGGGATGTATTGATGATGTCCTTAAGGAACACCATCAAGGCACACACCCCCCCGGATGGCCAGCCATGAAGGGCAAGGATGAAGAGGGCAGGTCGTCTTCCTCACTCTACCAAGTAGTTTGTCCATGTCCTTGGTACTCACGGATTGAAATTGATCCAGTAAACTTACATCAACGGATGGACACCTCATCAATTGTTTCTGTTTCTGTCAAAATACTGGCATCTAAGTCGGCTCTTATCCGAGAGATTTTATCTGCAAAGTAGTTGTTAAATGCGTCACAGCAGGCCGTTGTTGGCTTAAGCAACAGGTTCTGCGCAGGTATAACCTGCGTCATCTCCCTTACCCCCCTAAACAGCTCTGCTGGACGGGACTCTGCAGACACAATACGTGCAGAGAAGGATCTCTGTGCTGCATGTATTGCTTCTCGATAGGACCAAAGAAAGTTCCTATGATGAGTCCTGTCGGATAAGAGTCGAGTTTTCCGCCAGTTGCACTCTAGTCATTGTCCAACCTGCTTCATTTTCCTAAGCTCTGAAGTATACCATGGCTTACGGTTAGGAATGGGTTGGAAAGGACGCTTGGGAGCGATCATGTCGATAGCCTTGGTAAGATTGGTCTTCCAAGTATTAACCAAAGCTTCGACAGGGTCACCAACGTTACCAACCATTAAACCCTCCAATGCTTTCTGGAGTCCTACTGGTTCCATTAGCCTTCGGGAGCGGACCATTCTAATGGGTCCACCACCCCCAGTGGGGCAGGGAAGAGACTCTTCAGTCTTGACCAGGAGATGATCTGTCCATAACAATGCGGTGCTTTTAATAACCGCCGCCCATGGATATTCCTGTTCCGTACTGAAGACTGCATCGAGGGTATGACCTGCACAATGTGTGGGCCCGACAACCATTTGGGATAGGCCCATGTTTGTCATGGTTTCCATGAACTCCCGAGCCGCACCAGTCAGATTTGTCAAGCTGGTCTCGAGTGGAATGTTGAAGTCGCCCCAAACTAAAAGTCTGGGTGACTCCAACAGCAACTCTGAGACTAGCTGTGTCAGCTCGGTTAGGAAGTCTGCTAGACAATGGGGTGGCCGGTATACTAGCAGAATCCCCAAACTATCCCTGGTCCTCAGACTAAGGTATATACACTCGAAGTGGACTGTGTTTCGGACAGGTATCCTGGTCAAAGTCAGATTGTCCTTATAAACCAGAGCCACTCCGACCCCCGGCCCACTTCCCCTCACCTGCTCATTGACAGAGTACCCGACTGGGAGGGCCTGCGTCCATGTGACAGCGATATCCTCTCCCAGCCAGGTTTCTGTGAAGCAAGCCAGGTTGGCATCCTCATCCCAAAGAAGATCGTAAATAATGTGAGTTTTTTTCTTAACCGACCTGGCATTGCAGAGGAGCAAAGTAAGGTTCTGTGGAATGGCTGGTATGCTCTCCAATCAATTCTGGGAAACAGGGTGAACTGAAGGTGGGATAGCTAACAAACAGTGATCCCGCCTTCTTTTGTAACATCTGTTCACTCTGTTCCGACCATACCTCCCTTTCCCCAGCACAACTCCAATTTCCACCCCAACTCCATTCCTGATCTCAGCTGACTCCAATTGCAGGCTTGTGTCTTCCTAGCTGGCAGGCTGGTGTTCCTGAGGGGTGTGGGAGTGGCTTAAAACACCAGCCACTCCTGGCCATGCCCCCTCTCGCTGCTGCTCTGCTGCCAAAAGACCTCAAGGGCCACTACAGCCTTCTAGCCCAGTGGAGTAGGGAAAAGAGGCTGCTGCAGGCTTGGAGTCCTTCTGGCTGGACTTCAAGGGGGAAGAACCCTGCTGCAAAAGTATGAACACTTTTTTTTCTTTTTTAAAATTGATACAGCACATCCCTCTTCTTAAGAAGCATGGGATGCGACAAGGAGAAAAACAAGTCCCAGAACCACTCTCAATCCACCACAGTACATTTAAGTAACTAGAAAAGATTTATATGCACTACAGGTAGCCCAACTCCCCTGTTTACATAGGATTGGTATTCATGGTTTCACTTACCCACTGCTGGGGTAAAAAAAGTCTCTGTAGGCATTTGGAGGACCACAGAATCATGCTGGAGGTGGTCTCTTTAGGCACCAGGAGGTCCTCCAACATGACTCTATGGTCCACTTCCACTGGAAGTTCACCAGAGTCGCACTAGATACCTAGAGAGGCATTCTCTCTAGGCATTTTTTAGATCCTCCAGCATGGTTCTATGTACTTATTGGTGGTTCACAACTATAAGTGGTTTTATGTACCCACTCTAAGTCCGGGAACATATCCTTGTGGATACATGGGGTGGGGGTGAACTTTGTATAAACATGCAGGTGCACAAGGCATTATTTATTAACAGCTACTATTTTACACAGATGGACTTTTTTTGCACTTCTTACCACCTCTTTCATCTATGTCATGCATTTTCTCAATGATCAAATACAATAAGGACCATCAGTGTATTCATACAGCTACCCAAACAAAACTGATTCTCAAGAATCTGTCACACAGCACATATATGGAACTCCAGGAGACAAACAGCTTTGATCACATCCTAGACAGATATACATTTTAAATCTGTTTAATATTTATAATTAGTTTGAGGAAGTTTCAAAATTAAAGTCAAACATCCTAAATATGATCTGCAAGCTAGCTATCATTCATGTATAAGACCAACTCACATATAGCCAGCACATTGTTTCTTTGCAGCAGCTCTCATTTTGTAAATACCAACTTTTCATTTTGGAAAGCAGCTTAGTTCTCTGGGTATAGGAACACCTACAGAGAAGTCAAAATAACTTCTAGCTCTATACTCTTGTCACATACAGGTCTTTCATTGGGGAGGGACTGTTAATTTCATTATGATACCAAAGGAAAACAATGCAGTATGAGGGATGGAAAAGGTACAGTCAGAAGTTTGATTACAAAACAAAAAGCTTAATTTTAAAATTGCAAACATAAATGTGTGATCTTGTGCTGTTCAACATTAGGGAAATGTCCCAGTTCCATGAAATCATCTGGGGTAAAGTAGTTTTCCATTTTCACATGCAGTCAAGACTCAGAGATTACATCACAAAGGGGAAAAAAAAAAGAATACATACATGATGGAGAGTCTTCAAACCGAGTGCATACATTAGTGGTCTTTGAACTTTCTGTTAACAGTTCTTCGTCTTCCTCCTGTTCGGTTCTACGATGACGGTAGCTAAAAACGGTGTCAGTATAGAGTAAGTAAGCAGTGCATTCCAATACAGTTCAAAAATGGTAGATTGATTTAGCTACTATGTATAGGATTTTTTTTTTTTCTTTTAGATAGCTGATCACTCCTTTTTGGCAGATGTAATCTGTCAAAGAGAGAACCAGCTGGTGTAGCAGTTTAGTCATTGGTGTACGACTCTGAAGACCAGGTTCGAATCTGCTCATGGCAATAGAAATCCATTTTCTATTGCCATGAGCGGCCTCAGAGGAAGGCAAAGGCAAACCCCCTCTGAACAAACCTTGTAAAGAAAACGTAATAGGTTTGCCTTAGGGTCGGTATAAACATAAATGCTCACATCAAGCATAAAAGTATATTGTCGTCCATCCCCATTTCTGGATTGAGCATTCACAGATTTGATTATTCATAGATTACTGTATTTGCTGCCACCACCCTGAACCATTTTTTACTGGGGCTTCGATAACACCGGTGTAGCTGTGAGGATATCAAACAGGCACAGTGGCTGGGCCTCGTGTGGTCAGGCGGGGGAAGGGAATGGGATTGAGGATTGCGAGGAGGGAAGTTGCATTCAATCACACAGGTTGGGATGGGGGAACACGAGGAGGGAGGGCATGTGCATTTGCTCGCTCACACAGGCAGGAGGGTAGAAAGGGATGGAGCAGGTGTCCCCTTTCTCTCTCCTCCTGCTCCCTCCCCCATACCATCCCCTCCCCCTGCCCACACAAGTGAGTGAGTAAGCAAGGGAATGCACACCCAGCTGGCCCAGCCACCCAGCCAGTACAGGTACTTGTGTGTGTGTGTTAATTTGGTTTGGGAGGCCTAGAGATATTTGTGTGGGTTTTTTTTTCACTTTTAGGTAAGGTGCCCCTAAACCCAGCAAAAGTTGAGGGCTGACTGTAGTAGTTTTGAAAATCACAAGAAGCCTTCTTAGAATACAGACTGTCTAATCATCCACCCCATTCAAACAGCCCTGGAGCTAGGAAGGGAATGGAGATGATGCCTGCAATTGCAAAGTTGGCACTCAGAGTGTCCCAGAAGCACAGGACAACTAAAGAGAAAATCCATGCCACCTCTTCCAACTCCAAAATGTACAAGAGGGTGAAAAGTGGATTACAGATCTACCCCCTTCTCCAATTCCAAACGTGGACAGTTGTTATCCAGACCATACATAAAAGCATAGCATGAGATGAGGGCAAAATCCCTACCCTTCACTCAAGAGCAGGACCCTGACAACAATACAGCTTCAGCTGACTATATGACAAGATAAATATTAAGGATCCTTGCAACACTGACATTTATTAAAAATGATTTAGTAGCAGGAATAATTCTGTATTTAAGAAACTATTTTGTGTGGCATTAAGAAATCCCATCTTTTCTCAACAGTATAGTCCCCTTCCTAAATACCAAGCTTTAAAGAAAACCACAGCACTATATAAACTTTACAGAAAAGCTGCTTTCATCAGAACCATGATAACATATTAATGCTTATTTAATTGTTCTCATTCCAACTCAGAAATACATTCAAAAACCTGAATGAATAGAGTCATATTTTAGAAACCAGACAATACTTTTTAAACAGTATCAACTCAGCTCAATTTAAGAAGTCACTTTCACGCATACAGTAGGACCCCCATATCCGCTAGATACCAAAAACTGTGGATAACAACAAACGCCAATGAAAACAATGGGACTTCTGGTTTAAAATACCATAGAGTTGCCTTGGAGGACCTAAAAAATGGCTAGAGGATGCATTTTCTAGGAAGATTCTATGGTAGGTGTGATGTTTTCTGTCCAGTGGATAACTGAACCAGTGGATACGGAGGTCCTACTGTATATAGTCATAAAAAATTAAAAGTCTGCAAGTTTGGGGCATAACTTCAGTGATAACGAGTAAAACAAATAGTACTTACTCTCCAACTGAGAGCAGATTTTGTTTTTCGTCCTTCTTTATTCGTGGTCGGCCTGGTTTCATTTTCAAGGGTGAAGTTGGAGTCTTCTGAGCAGCAGGCTGAATGAAATGAGCAAACAACTCTGTCTGCTTCAACAGATACTCAAATCTGTTTGCTCGATCTGTTTGCTGCAGAAAAGATACAGAAGTATGGAAAGAACAAAAACAAGTTTGCGTGAAGAATTCAGATTCTAAATTTATATCAGCTTTCATAATTTACTCTATACTACATCAATTAAAAACTGATCTCCATTTAAGATAATAAAAACACATTCAAATCTAGATCTGAAGACTTATTTTGGTGTAAACCTCTCTGCTACGGTTAAAAAACCCTACCGTATGTTCCGGCATATTAGACTACTTTTTAACCCTTGAAAATTTCCTCAAAAGTCAGGGGTCGTCTTATACAGCAGATCGTTTCCCCTGCTGTGAGAATGACTGCTTTGCCTTTGAAGTGTTAAATTGCCCTCCATTTAGCTCAAGAGAGAAGAAAAACAGTCCATTTAAAATGAGGTTTCTTTTCAGCCAAGTTAGCCTGTTGCTTAAAATTAGAATTTCTGGATTCAAACTTATCATTTTGCATCAAGTTTTGTCTATAGTGACATTCTCTTATCTGAATAAAAGCTTCTGGTAGTTAAATCATTCTTTAATTGCAAGGTATTTATTATGGGATTGTAGAATTTTGGTAAACTTGCCAGGAAGATTCCCATTTGCATAGCTTTTGGGATTTCCTCTCCAGGAGTTTGCAGGTCTGCCAATGTGGCTCTAAAATCATTAATGTACTCATTCAAAAATTTGGCATTTGATAGCTTCATATTAACCAGCTTCATTATTAATGCAACCTTACTTTCCAAAGATTGCACAGCACAGAGATTTTTCAAAGTATCCCATGCTTCTTTAATTGGTCTCAGTCCTTTAATTTCACAGATTATTCCATCATCTACAGCCAAGGTTATGAAAGCCAAGATGAAACGCGGAGCTTTTGCTGGCTGGCTGGGGAGACCCTTGCCAGCCCAACCTCTGAGTTGGCTGGCTGGTGGGGGGCAGGCTTTCCAACCACCATCCGCCCTTCCCGAAGCCGCTATCGGACACCCCATCACAGCTTCGGGAAGGGTGGAGAGGTGGCTGGCTGGACGGGGTGGGTGGGTGGGCAGGAGATCTGAGAGGTAGAGAAGGAGGGGTAGTCTTATATGGCAAGTATAATTCACCAAATGCTGTCCAATCCTTGGGTGGAACCATTACAAATTCACAAGGAAAATCAGCAACAGCATTGATGGTGATCATAATACAATGGGCCCTTGACATTCACTGGGGTTTTGCCCTAGGACCTTCCACGGGTACCAAAATCCATGGATGCTCAAGTCCCAATATATATAATGGCGTAGAAAAATGGTGTCCCTTATATAAAATGGTCCCTTAAATAAGAAGCAAATTAAGGTTTGCTTTTTGGATTTGATTTTGGGGGGGGCGGGCGGATTTTATGATTAGCTCATATGGAGCTAATTTTCAAATTTTCACCAATGTATACCAGTATAACTGCAGAGAACTCCAGTTTAAAGTAAAATAAATGGTTTTTATTAGAAAATAACACAGAAAGCAATCACACACACAACACACGCTCACAAGAACCACACACTGCTATAGAAGAGTTTAAGGCAGAAAGGCTGGTTAGAGGAATAGATGTAGGAGATAGAGCAATAGTTACCAGTCTTGAAGAGGAGAGCAAAGTACTCAGATAGATGGCACTGGAAGTCCAATCCGGGGGCGCACTGACAGAGTGTCCTCGTGTCGTCCACAGTGGCACACACTGCTGTTGTTTGGAGCTAATATTTATACTACATTTCATGTGCTGAAGTGGTATTTGGGCTTATAACAAAGCTGATGGGTTTCCCACCAAATAAACTAAACAAAGGAAACCAAAATTTGGCTGATGGCTGTTAATGGCTGAGAGATAGGAATTGATGGGTTGATGACAACCTTTTATTGTAGGACAGGAGGAGGTACAAAGGGATATCTCCTGGGAATATGAGTTGTTTGTTTAGGATGTGTGACTCATCACCAAGAAGGGATTAGCGCATATGTCCATGACAGTGTTGTTAACTAGGGGCTCAGCGTAATCCTATCTTGGGTGTATTTGCTAAAATATTTCGAAGGTACCTTCCCAGGTCCTTGTGATCTCCATCTGACCTTACTTTGGCCCACCCTGGTCTACTAAACCCCTTGAAGTGTTCAATATTGCCAATTATAAGATATTATAGGGAGGGGTAGTAGGGCATGGTAATAGATATGGAGGGCTGACTATACTGATATCACCTATTCAGTTTCAACATGCACCATTAACAGGAAATTTCATCTATTGAAGACTGGATGTTGAAGATATTCAAGATGGCAGAAATGAACAAATTATCTACTTTAAAAAGAGAAAAGCCAATAATGTATAAATGTCTAACAGGTTTATTAATTAACTGCCTTTTGAGGGGGATTATCTAGATAAAACATTCATGCTTCTAGTAAGAAAGTAGGAAGTCAACTTGTTTATCAGTTTGTGCTTAGCTTTTAGTTTGCCTTTTGTAATTTGTATAGTTTGCGTCGGTATGTTTGGGTTTTTTTCATATTTGCAGTGTTTATTGAAAAAATATATTTTTAAAAAAGGAAGCAACATCACAGTACTTCCTGGCACCATTTTCAGTCTGTTTTTTGAGTCCTGGAGAGTGCAGTGGCGATGCTAAAGCACAACTGCCAGTTGGGGGTGAGTGTCTGAATTCTCACATTTGCTTTGGGATATTAGGGGCATTTTAAGATTTAAAAGAATCCCCCAATTCAACCCAATTTTTCAGAAACACTTATTGTAGGTTCAGTGGCTTTAGGAAGGCTGGAGGAGGCTTTGAAGCTGTAGAAGTGACCACATGAGAGGTCACATGTGGCTTGTTGGCTATGAATGGTCAATAGTGTCTAGTGAGGGGAGAGCACAAACATGTATAGAAAGGAAAGGTAAGTAAGAGCCACAACCAAGCAAGTGCAATAGGTGAGCATTCACTATGATCACATTTGTATTGCTGATATGAACAATTTTTAAAGAACATTTCAGACAACTGCAAGAGATTAACTTCTTAACCAATTTTCTGCTTATGCATTTAATATAGAACTGTATAATCTACAAACCATTTTTTCTTCATATGTTGGATCAGGTTCCTGGTTCTCTTTCTGTTTTCCTGAGGATTCATCATCAATCACTTCCTAAGATAGAAACAGCAATTAAAAACAGCTTTCTTTCATTTTTTCTTACACTCTAACAATATCACAAACATGTTAAATAGTTTTAAGAAACAGGTTACCCAAATCAGTCGTGATTGCAAACTGCAATGCTAAGCTGTTTTGCTTGAGAGATAGAGTTCAGATTTCACTTCTGATAAATTTTTCAAAGCCTACCCAATCTACTATTAAATGGTGGTGCAATAACAGTGTTAGATTAACAAGGCATGCTTGGTCTCCTTTTCTTTTTTAAAAAATGTTGACTAACTACAGCGTATTTCCTTCTCCCCCATATATAATGAATTTATTTACAATTCTAATATCACGCAGTTGTTAGAAATTTTGATGCTTATACATGAAAGCTAAAAAACTAAAGAAGATTTTCTATCAATTCAATATTATTATTTATCTGGCAGAAATCCAGGTTTTCCATGCCAATTTTGGAAATGTTTAAGCTAGAACCTTCAGCATGTTCCAGGACATATATTTCAGCATTCAATTCTCCACTTAACATCACCACAGAATCATCGAGTTGGAAGAGACCACAAGGGCCATCTAGTCCAAACCCCTGCCACGGAGGAATACACAATCAAAGCACTCCCAACAGATGGCCATCAAGCCTCTGTTTAAAAACCTCCAAAGAAAGACTCCACCACACTCCAAGATACCACATTCCACTGCAGAATAGCTCTTACTATCAGGAAGTTCTTCCTAATGTTTAGGTGCAAGAGTCTTCATATACAACATATTTCTAGAGTGATGTTAGACTGATTATGTAAGCTACCAGGAAACACTTTCTTTCTCTGTGAGAATGTGAAAGAAAAGGAAAGGGAAATGGGGAATGTAATAAAACAAACAGATAAAGTGGGTTGGGGGTGGATTCAGAAAAAAAATTGTCACAGACACTAAAACAAAACCAGGCAATGAATAAAACAACCCACAACAACAGGCAAAACACTGGGGAATGGAAACACATAAATCTGTTACAAAATAGGCAGTCCCATTCAAAGCCCCAGCAGCCATGTTCCAAATCATCAGGAATACCAATGTTTGTAACTGAAAAATAATAATAATAAAAATTCTTTGCTACTGCTGTTGCCTATTCAGAACATGCATCAGATCCATGAGCAGACCCCAGTCAAGAACCTAACTCTTCATGGAGAGTGCAATCCATCCATACAAGTTGTATTCCAGTTCCAGAATCAGATTCCCAAACAACAGTACTGTATTTCTGTTCTGTCAGAACTGACTTTCAGTTTGTCACCTTTATCCACTCCATCAGAGTTTCCAGGGTGCCTTCTCATGATTAAACATAAAGAGCTAGAGTGCCAGCACCACCTTCCCAAGACTAAATAAAAATGAGAGCTAGAGTGCATTTGCCAATATAAAGCATCCAAGTCAGTTTGTGTCCCATGACAATTCCAAAAATCAAACTGAAAGGATCTTGCTAATACAGTATTAGCATTCAGGGAACCCTACATGGTTTCATTGTTGCTACTGCTGCCAGAAAGCAGACTCTAAGGTGAGCACTCACCTATACACATTCAAGTTTGTCAAGAATCTGCGGCTATAGTTGGTCCACATATAATATAAGATCCATATAGTTGGATCCACAGCTGTGCTTCAGGGTCTCCATGAACCAGATGCAAACATTGTTTTCTTTCATTTCCTTTGTTACTTTAAAAGTCTCAACATATTGTGAGTGTTAAGCTAATTTAGCTTTTTCAAGTAGTTATTGTGTGTTTTTTTTTCATTCAAGACCAGTTTGTGTAAAGGAAAACAATTTCCAATGCTATAAAAATAAAATGGAATGTAAATTTAATGTGCATGTATCTGTGTACATTCTTCTAGGGGAGGGGGTCCACAGCTTTCATCAGCTTCTCAAAGTGCTCCATGACACCTCAGCCTCCCAAAACATTAAGAAACACTGATCTAGTCATTGCCCTAAGTTCTTGGAAGAAAAAAGCACTCAAGGGGTAAGAGACAAACTCAAGGAACAATGGCTCAACAGCTCCAAGATTGCACTATTCCAGAAGCCAATTACAGCTCTGATACAACCAGCAGCCATGTCAAAGGAAAGTCATCCAGAGCAGTAAGAAAATCATTTGAGATTTATTAGCCTCTAGGCAGAGGATCACTTTATTGGGTCCTCCACCCTATAGTTTCTGGGTCAAAACTCTGGCAATTTCTATATTATTATTATTGATTACATTTAAATACAAAATAAATAATAATTATTAAAACTATACATAGTTATGTTTCCTTTTTGTAACAACGAAAAAAATTCAAGGTAGAGTCATAATAATTCCATAAGAATAAATCATTACAATTTCATATATTTTCCCCATCTTCTCACTTTTCCCTCTGGCAAAACTCTGGCAATTTCCTGCCCATGCCAAAGGAAGCAATACTAGGATCAGTAAGAGGAAAGCAATCAGACTATCCTCTTCCCCTTTTCTTGATGGGGTTCCTTCAGACTAATCAGGAGTGAGTAAATGTGGTGTGCACATGGCTTCCAAAGACCTTTTTACAGGTCCTCAAAGGTCCCTATAACCCATCCCCCACCAGAAATATTTCAGACAATAACCTATTTTCAGGCAAATGCAGGCCCATTTCAGGTCCATACAGGCATCCAAATGTCAAAAATTCACTTTCATTGCATTCTGAAGTTTGTACCAGAAAATACTATTGCTTACTATTTGACCTCATGTAAAACTAATGGGATGAGATACTCTTAAAAAAAGAAGAAGCATAATCTTTGTTCAAATATGAAGTATGGAATGCGTCACAGGCTAAAAAGTGGGGGAAAGATATGTTCTATAATCATCAAGCTGAATTATATAACTTCTTTCACTTCAAACAATGGGCACATGTGCAGGACACAACAAGCTTGGGATCTGCAAGAACCCTGCAGCAGGCATGGCTAAATAAACCACAGAGCTTCACTTCAGGCTGGTTTATTGTACCATCTGGCAGTGGCTAACTTCTCCTTTCTGGTGAAAGAAGTTAAGAAGAAATACTGGACTCTGTGTGCAAAGATGCAGATAACACCACTGCACTATTATAATGGAATTCAATTTCATAACTGGCTGATAAAAATGGAAAAAGAAGCCCTGTCAAAATCTGTAGACTCCAGCACAGTGAGCTGGCTTTACCTGGTCCCCCTTTCTCCCTATGCCAAAGAAGACCCCAGGAATGAATATAATTTGATAAACACAGAGAAGCAATAAATTCCTGAAGCACAACATCAGGTAAAGGAGCCTTTATATAAATAATGAGCACATATTTGCTTCCTTTGTATTGTAATATAGTAAAAACATTTTAAAGGCTCATAAGCAAATCGTAATAGAGATTCACAATTCACATTCATTATAATAGTTTCCATCCTTTAGTTGTAACACAACCATCCTTTGGTTGTATCACGCTGACTATTGTCTGTTCTTACTTAAAACAGGTGTATCAATAACTTGCAAACACTATGACAAATGCCCTTAAAAGATATGTAAGAACACTACAAGACCATGTTGCAGTCCAACATTCTGTTTGCACAGTGGCCAGTTGTCCAGGGAAGTCACACCAGCCAGTGGGAGACACTATTTATTTTTCACATCTGCGTCTAACTTTTATTCACATCCTCCTACACAAATAAGAGGTTCGGTTTAGGAGGGTGGAGTCTACAACAAGACTCGACACCCAAGACATTTCTCCATAAACAGATAAGCATGCAATTATAAACAGATTTACCAAAAAGCAAGCTTTCAGAAGGTTCTATTTCTAGTAACTTTTCCCAAAGTATGTCATACTCACAAATTAGTTACTATGATACCTAACCAAATGGTACAGTTGTAAATTTTGAAGCTGAGGACCAAAACCTTAATGGGCCATTATGCCAGTGCCACTCCTGGTTGCATTGTGTACAGTTATCCATTATCTCCATAGGCAAAGAATTCCATAGTGGCACAGTGGCCAATGCCCCTTCCAGCTGATACTTGTGAACAACTCCCCATCATGTCCACGTCCCACTGTCTTCACATCCCTAGATATGTATGCCAGGAAGACAGGCCCTCAATAGTATTCCCAGCCCCTGAATCTAAAAATGCAGCCAACTATGTAAATCTAACCAATCACAAGTATTTTGCAAGTAATGAGGCGCTCACAACAATATATAACCGCTGGTGAAAATCATCTCCCTCCTTTTACAGTTGGGATTGCAAATTAACCCAGGAGCAAAACTAGATACCTCAAGGGAGTGGAAGCAAATGATGCTATTGCTCCTGCTAATCCAAAAGTTGTTTTCCCTTTGACCCAACCATCTATGACTCCACTATATAATGGCCTCTAGGCTCCTCAACAACAACTGGGAAATTTATATTCAACAAAAACAGGTGTACCAGTGAATACTGCAAAACAGTACCTATCAAAAATGTACTCAATACCCTAATTGAAGAAGAGAATACTAAACCAGGAGCTTTATACAAATAACTTCTCACAGTCCAGATCAGTTTTCTTGGCTCATGTTATCTGGGAGTATCTCTTTTGCTGTCACAGGATCTTTATCCTTATCAGCTTAGAACTAGCAAGCAGTACACGACAGTGTACAGTTGTCCCTCCACATTCACGGATTTGACATTCACGGATTTGAGTATTCACGGCTTGAAAAATATTCTTAAAAAAATAACAATCTTAATAGCAAACCTTGATTTTGCCATCTTATATAAGGGACACCATTTTGCTCTGCCATTACATATAATGGGACTTGAGTATTCACGGATTTGGGTATTCACGGGGGGTCCTGGAACCAAACCCCAGCGAATGTGAAGGGACAACTGTAGTTGCTGCATCAAAATATCCAAAGTGAGTGACCTGCATTCCAGATCAAGATACCCTGAACTTCGGCTGCTTGTTTATAACCAATGAGCCCACTGCAATATGCTGCAGGATAAAACAACTCTCAGGGCTGTCTGTGCGCTCAAGCGTGATGGGGGGGGCACCTAGTCGCGTTTGGAGAAGAAATTCACAGACGAATGAAGACACATCTGAGGAAGTAGACCAAGCCTACATAAGCTTATGCTACAACTTCTTTCTCTCAGTTAGTCTCAAAGATGCTATAGGATCCCACTTGCCCTCAAACAGACACAGTTTTACACAACAAGAGAAGTTGTCCGTTCCTCAGCGCAAGTTTACTTGGCCGGGGCAGACACAGTTACAGAATAAACCCGGCTGGAGGGTCTCCCCGTTTGAAGGCAAAGCAGCCCGTGCGGCGGCAAATTCTTTCTTCCCTTAATAAGGGAGAAAAAGAAACCCGCATTATCTGTTCTCCCAGTTGAAAACTCAGCTTGCCAGGCCACTCGTTCCCGTCCCTCCGCCTCTGTAGGATAAAAAGGCAAAAGAGAGAGTCCACCAGCAGCTCGACAGAGGGAAGGATCGGGAAAAGGAGGAGAAGGAGAAAGAGAAGGAAGAGAAGAAGAAAGAGGAGGAGAGGAAAGAGAAGGAGAAAGAGGAGAAGTAAAGGAAAGAAGAGGAGGAGAAGGACAAGGAGGAGAGACTCTAAGGAGTAAGAGCACAAGAAGCATCCCACACCGGAGCTCCTCTTCCGCAGGAGAAAAGAAGAAAGAGAAGGAGGAAAAGGAGAGGTAGGAGGAGGACAAGGACGAGAAGGAGGACAAGGAGGAGAGACTCTAAGGAATAAGAGCACAAGGAGCATCCCACACCGGAGCTCCTCTTCCGCAGGAGAAAAGAAGAAAGAGAAGGAGAAAAAGGAGAGGTAGGAGGACGACAAGGAGGAGAGACTCAATAAAGAGTAAGCGCACAAGGAGCATCCCACACCAGAGCCCCTCTTCCGCAGGAGAAAAGAAAGAGAAGGAGAAAAAGGAGAGGTAGGAGGAGGACAAGAACAAGAAGGAGGAGGACAAGGAGGAGAGACTCTAAGGAGTAAGAGCACAAGGAGCATCCCACACCAGCGCTCCTCTTCCGCAGGAGAAAAGAAGAAAGAGAAGGAGAAAAAGGAGAGGTAGGAGGTCAAGGACGAGAAGGAGGAGGACAAGGAGAGACTCTAAGGAATAAGAGCACAAGGAGCATCCCACACCAGAGCTCCTCTTCTGCAGGAGAAAAGAAGAAAGAGAAGGAGAAAAAGGAGAGGTAGGAGGAGGACAAGGACGAGAAGGAGGGGGACAAGGAGGAGAGACTCTAAAGAATAAGAGCACAAGGAGCATCCCACACCGGAGCTCCTCTTCCGCAGAAGAAAAGAAGAGAAGGAGAAAAGAGGAGGAGAAAAGAGGGGGAGAAGTAGAAGGACAAGGAGGAGTAAAGACTCTTCCGCAGGAGGAGAAAGAGAAGGAAGTGGAGAGAAGAAGGAGAAAGAGGGGGAGAAGTAGAAGGACAAGGACGAGTAAAGACTCTAAGGAGCATCCCACACCGGAGCCCCTCTTCCGCAGGAGGAGAAAGAGAAGGAGAAGTAGAAGATGGACGAGGAGGAGGTCAAGGAGGAGAGACTGACTCTAAAGGAGCATCCCACACCGGAGCCCCTCTTCCGCAGGAGGGCAGCGAGGGCGAGTCGCGGACGGACCGTGGACGCGCACCCGAAACGCACGCCTGGCGCTGGCGCTGTCCGAAGCGCTTTCCGGCGGGGCGAGAGGAGCCGCCGCCGTCCTCCTCCGCCTGCTGCTGCTATTGTCTCAGACCCACGCGGCTCGGCCGGGACCCATCCGAAGCGCCTCGAACGACGCCCGACCGGCTGTATTTAACCTTTTCTAGGCAGTTCGTCCGGGAGTAACTCGCTTTACCGGGGGGGGGGCTCCTACCGACCCTCTTCTTCTCCCACATCCCCCCTTTTTTTCTTTCTTCTTCTTCTTCGCAACCGACCCCTCCGTCGAGTGAGGAGGAGGAGGAGAGCCGCCTCACTCACTCGCCCACCCACCCGCTCTCTCGCCTCTTTCTTTCTTTCTTTCTTTCTTTCCCTCAGCCGGGGCCCCATCCGGCGCGCTGCCTTACTTACCGCTCCTTCGACGTCTCCTGCCGGCGGCCCCGGAGCAACAGCCGCGGCCGCCCCCGCATTCTCCGTGCCGGCAACCGAGGCTGAGGCGGCGGCTGCAGGGAGGGAGCCCTCCTTCTCCTTCTCCTGTCCCACCGCAGTAGACATTGTGGAGACAGACCCGTCAGAAACGGGCGGCGGGCGACGCCTGGCTCGCGACTCTCTTGTCCTTTTTTAAAAAATTCAAAAGAGAAACGGCTCACTGGAACTCTCTCACTGCCTGTGTGGCCGGTCGCCTTCCGCGTGGTCCCGGCCGGTCTCTTTTTCTTCTTCTTCTTCTCCTCCTCCTCCTCCTCTCACGGCCCCCCTCGCCGCGGCCGCCCCGGCTTTCTCAGCGAGATCCCACCAACCAGGAACCGAGCCGGCTCTCGAATCTCGCGAGACTCCTCCTCCTCGCGGGCTGCTGGACTGTGGGGGGAGGGAGAACGGAGAGCGAGAAAGGAGATCGAACGCGAGGGAGGAAAGAACCGGTACTGCTTGCGTTCGCGAAGCTCAAGATCTGATTGGACGATAGAGGGTGACGGTTGGAAAGGGAGGAGGGGAGGAATAAAGCAAGAGGTGCTGTTGAGCGAGGGAAAGGGGGCGGGCTGGCGCGCGCTGGCAGAGCCAGGCTGGAGCGAGTTGCGTCACGGAGTTGGAGAAAGGCGGGAGGTTTGGGGTCTTCCTTTTCGCGCGCTAGGAGGGAATACTGTAATAGGAAGCAGGTGGGAAAGGAATGGCGCTCCAAGTTTCCTCCTTAGTTAATTTCCCCATGTAAAGCCGGGAATCGTCATAGGTCCATTCTTTTTTAAAAAAAATATGTTTAATATTTATTATATTTGTATATATATTTAAATTATATTTAAAATTATGATTAAATTATAATTAACTTTACTAAATTTATTATATTTATTAAATTAAGCATAAGCATTATAAAATAACTACATTAGAAATGTAGTTATTTTATAATGATTATGCTTAATTTAATAAATATAATAAATTTAGTAAAGTTAATTATAATTTAATCATAATTTTAAATATAATTTAAATATATATACAAATATAATAAATATTAAACATATTTTTTTTTAAAAAAAGAATGGACCTAAGATGATCCCTGGCTTTACATGGGGAAATTAACTAAGGAGGAAACGGCGCGCCATTCCTTTCCCACCTGCTTCCTATTATTCTCACAGGGAAATTTAATTATATTTAATTATAATTAAATTATAATTAATTTTATTATATTAATTACAGTATATTTATTAAATTAAATGTTAGCATTATAAAATAACTACATTTCTAAACATATAAATATATAATATATATAATTAATTGTAATAAAATTATAATTAATTTTATTATATTAATTACAGTATATTTATTAAATGTAAGCATTATAAAATAAATACATTTCAAGACATATAAATATACAGTATTATATATATATTTAATTATAATTAAATTATAATTAATTTTATTATATTAATGACAGTATATTTATTAAGTTAAACATAAGCAATATATAAAATAACTACATTTCTAAACATCTAACAGAAAAACAAAAAATATATAGACACTATAAAACCTTATCTTGCTGTCAGGAAGTTCTTCCTAATGTTTAGGTGTAAGAGTCTTCATATACAACATATTTCTAGAGTTATGTTAGGCTGATTATGTAAGCTACCAGGAAACACTTTCTTTCCCTGTGAGAATGTGAAGGAAAAGGAAATGGGGAAGGTAATAAAACAGACAGATAAATACACTTATCTGCTACACATATAATATAAATACCTAGCCTACTAGACAAAATATGTTAAAACATTGAGAAAGAAAAAAAAACATTAAAATAACTTCCTTCTTCTTCTTGGCTATAAACTGTTAGGTAAAGTATTTTATATAAATGAGTTCAATTCTTTTGATAATGAGTTATAACATAAATTCTAAAGTGCACCTTATATAAGTGCAAACATAATTATCTGTCACAGGTCCATTCTAAAATAACCCTGGCCCATGCCCAGCCTATGGTGCCAAGGACCACCAAAATCCATCCATTACTATTGTAATTCTAAAAGTAACACCTTTATAAGGAATAACGAAAGTCGATGCTTAGTTACTTTTGAAAATATAAATACAAGCCACCGTCTTTTGTCAAAAGCCCACTTGCCTTCAACCCACCTCATTACCACCTTCTCAACAGCCACAATGACATTGGTTAGTTGTTACTAGCAGCCAGGCTCCATTGACCCCACATGGCTGGCGGCTCCCTCAGCCTCCTCATTCAGCTAACTCAACTTCCCCCTCCAGATCTGTCTCCCTTCGGTCCCCACCCTCAAGTTGATGTCCCTCCAGATGTCAGTGAGGAGGCAGCGGACAGGGGCAAGCAGACAATTTGAAATCCCCAGACATTTTAAAAATCCACCCGGACAGAAATTTGAGCTGTGCAAAAGAGGACATGTCATTCATTAGTGCCCCAGTCTACAGTGCTTTAGAAACCCTCAAGTTGAGGTGCTGCCTGGCTTCAGAGGTATTTAAGTTTAGGTGGATTTTAATTTGATACTAGTTTAATATATTTTTATGGGGTGGGTGGGGCTTAGGGATTTTAGTCGGTATTGTTGTATTTTAACTGTTGTAAGCTGCCCCGATTGTTTTTAACAGAGGGTGAGGTAAAAATACATTGTATTATTAGTATTATTATTATTATTATTATTAAAAATGACTCTCAAAAGTGACAAAGTCTGGCTTACAATCTCATAAATATTGAACTGGATGCCATCCCATACCTGTATGGAAACCAACCAAAATATCACAAGTGGGTGAACTTTTGAGTCTTCCAGAAGACTAAGACAACAGGCTAAGTAGCATAAAAGTAGAGAGGGGTAGGGGAGAAACAGAAAATCCAAGCATTAGGCAGATGTGACCATGAGTTAAACTTTGTCCCATGACGAAGACTGCAGACTGAGTGAATCACTGATAGGTGTGCAGATCCCAAGTTACATCTAGCAGTGCATACCTGCAGCAGTGGGAATCATGCAGCCCTTCAGATTTTGTTACACTGCAACTAACAGCATTCTTCACCGTTAGCTATGCTAGTAAGAACTGCTGGAATTTGCTATCCAACAACATCATTCTCAAACCTGGTATCCTGATATAGCCAATGGTGAGTCTCCATTTCTGAAAACACAAAGGCTGGCTGCAGTTCAGAGTTTTGTCCCTTTCCTTGTGTGAAATGCTCAGATTGCTGAATAAGCATAGAGCACAAGAACAGAAAAACTTGACAGTAATTATGTAATAATAATAATAATAATAATAATAAAATTTATTTCTATCCTGCCCCTCTGGAACACAATCGGAGCGGCTTACAGCATAAAAATTCCATAATTACATTAGTACCCTAACCCACCCACCCCTTAAAACAATATTAAATTTTAAAAATTAAAAACATACAATAATTAAAAAGAGAAAAAAATGGAATAATTCAATGGCAGCTTAAGGGAAAAGACAGCCGAATCTTCAGGCCAGGATAGCTATTCGGGAAGGCCTGCTGGAAAAGATCTGTCTTGACAGCTTTTTTGAAGCTGTCTAAGGTGGTAATAAGACGGATCTCGTCCGGCAGGCCATCTCATAATCTTTAAGCAAAGCTTAAATTGTAGATGATTCACTTAGATTTTTTTTTAAGGGTCACTTGATGTCAAATTATAAGTATAACCTGGTAACTGAAGGGGTAGCAACTCCTAGTGCAAAATCCTTTTTTCTGATGGTAGAAAATCTTCACATGGTGGTAGATTCTGCCACTAAACTGATAGTCTAGCATCCTGTTGAGTAGTTACAAATACACAAGCTAGACTTAAGCATTGGGTGCTTAAGCATTGGCTGTGGTTGGCCACACCCAGCAATGGAGATCTGTTCTGCTGGCAATTGAGACACAGCAGAATGATGTTTTCAGTCCCCTCTCACCGGTGATCTGCAGTGCAACTATCAGAAGCAGGACCCCTGTTGCAATTCCTCAACCACAGATCATTTGTGGGAGGCTGGAAATGTTATCCTGTTGCACCCTGGTTGCCAGCAGAACAGGTCTCCAGGTTTTAGTCTGAACTTTAAAGGAGCTATCTAAACCTGAGAAATTAGTTACATTTTGTAAAAAGTAACTCATTGCATATGCGTTCTTTGGAAATTGTTACTTTGTACTTTGTTTTAAAATTGAATGCTATAAGCTGCTGGCCTGTGGTACAAAATACACCTAGATAGTGAAGCCACACACTGTTAATTATAGAAGTGACTAAAAAGGTTAGCTCCTCTGCAGAAAGAGTGAAGTTATCCCTCATTATGTTATACTTGCAATGTTACCTAACACCTTAGTTGTTGCATAAATGGAATTCACGTTACAGTTGTCCCTTCATATTCACTGGGGTTTGGTTCCAGGACCCACTCACCCCTGTGGATACCAAAATCCGTGAATACTCGTCCCATTATATGCATTGGCATAGCAAAATGGTGTCCCTTATATACGATGGCAAAATCAAGGTTTGCTTTTTGCATTATTTTTTATGCCGTGAATACTTAAATCCATGGATACCAAATCCATGGATATGGAGGGACAACTGTATTCGCAACCAGTTATCTCATGTTCTGGAATTGGCAAGGGCTGAGCAGAAATGTCCAAGCAAAAGCTGAACTCTCCATGAGAAAAGGACAGCCCAATATCATGGGGCAACTACTGTGGTTTGAAGAATGTATTTTATGGCAGACCAGGAGCAAGCAACCTTATCTGCAAAGGGTTTGCAAACTAATCAAAGTCAACTATTTTACTGCTGATGAAATGTTGATAGTGAAGTGAGATACCTGTGCTACTGTCACTATCAAGAGTAGTCCCTAAAAATAAGTTCTGACTGCTAGTGCCAACTAGAGTAAATCCATTCAGTCAATGTAATTTACATTTGTGTTCAGTTACCAAGTTCCCATTGATTTAGTGGATCTATTGTAGTTGGTACTAATAATTGTTTTTAGGTCCATGAAACAGATGTTCCCTATGTGAGCATTTGCCAAAAATATTGGTTCTACTTTTGCGTTAACTAATTTTAATTACATTCCAGGAAATAAATGGAAATCAGAGAATGACTTTGACAGACACTGAAGTCTCTGGAGCAAAACTTAATAAGCAGCTTGCAAAATGGGGTGCTACATTAATAGAATGCAAAGTCAGTAAACAGCACAAGATAGTTGAAAAAGATGTCAGCATATACACTCTGGACCCTGCTTCACATCAAAACCTCTGCAAGGCAATCTGTTCCAATTGCCATTTAATGCAATGGGGAGAAATAATGTGTTTTGATAAAATATTTTGCACTTTCCACTATGTGCATCTAGAATAATAGAGTTGGAAGGGGCCTCATGGGCCATTGAGTCCAACCCCTTTCTCAGCACAGGATCTCCAGCGAAAACATCCCCAGCAGGTAGCTGTCCAGCCTCTTTACGAAGATGTCCAGAGAAGGAGAACCCACCACCTCTCTAGGCAATTGGTTCCATTGTCGAACCGCTCTTGCTGTCAAGAAGTTCCTTCTAATGTTCAGTCAGAATCTAGCCCTTGAGGTATTTAAAAAGTGCAATCATGTCACCCCTCAGTCTTCACCAAGCTAAATATATCCAGCTCCTTCACACTTTCTTCCTATGTTTTGTTCTCCATACCTCTTATCATCCTTGTTGTCCTTATCTGAACCTACTTTAACTTGTCTGTATCCTTAAAATGAGGCGCCCAGACTGGAAGCAGTGTTCCAGGCCTTTCCAGCTTCTGTTATATTAATCTTGTTGTAAAGCCTAGCTCTCATGACATTTTAGTTAATAAGGATGTTTCAGAAATGTCTGAGGATTGTCCTCTGCAGTCAATCAAACCTATGACAGATATCAAGTACAGGTTTTCCATTGTAGTAGTTAAGGCCTTTTTACTGAGCAAGCTCTATATCTCATACTTTCCCTTGTTATTCAAATATATAAAAGAATAATAAAATAATGATTTTCTCTTTCCCATCTCTTTCCATCAGGAAGGGAGCTCATCCCCTTGCTCATTATCTGTGTTCTGCTCATGACTTACAGTCCCACTCATCATTTTCTTATGATTGACCATTTATTCCAGTTTGGGAATTGTGACCCTCCAGATGTTGGGCTATACCTCCCAGCATTCTTTAACATTGTCTGTGCTTGCTAGGGCTGATAGTAGTTGCAGTTCCGCAACTTCTGGAGGGCCACTTGCCTCACATCCCTGGTATATCTGATGGACCAAAACTGTTCGGGATAAATCTAACATTAGTTCTTTTAAGAACAGACCCATTGAAATCAATGGGACTTTAGTTGTGGCTATGAAGTCCCATTCATTTCAAAAGATCTGCTCTAAGTAGGACTAGTGTTGCATTTATCCCTTAGATTAATACACACATTTTTATTTTTACCATTTTTACCTTGAATCAAAGGTCTCTCTGTGCTACCACTAGAGCTTAGAAACATATATTCTTCAGGTGTGAGGTGTGTGTGTGTAATGTGCAGAAACTTAGAAACTCCTATTCAGAACCACAATTTGATTTTGTATTTTAAAACAAGATGTTAAGGAAAACACAAAATAATCTTATACATTAATAAAACAGACAGCCTTAGCTTTAATAACTTGGGCGCAGGCACTCCCGGCCGGGTACTCAGTTAGTGAGCAGGTAAGGAAAAGTGGGCGGGGGGGGGCGGAGTGGCTCTGGTTCATAAAAACAATCTAACCTTGACCAGGAAGCCTATCCGGAACACAGTCCACATCGAGTGTATGTACCTAAGCCTGAGGTCCAGGGATAGCTTAGGGATTCTGTTAGTGTACCGGCCACCCCGTTGTCTAACAGACTCCCTAACCGAGCTAACACAGCTGGTCTCAGAGTTGCTGCTGGAGTTGCCCAGACTTTTAGTTCTTGGCGACTTCAACATCCCACTCGAGACCAGCTTGCTAAATCTAACGGGCGCAGCTCGGGAGTTCATGGAATCCATGACAAACATGGGCCTATCCCAATTGGTTGTCGGGCCTACTCACTGTGCAGGTCATACAAGCCTTCCCTGGACCCCTTGGACAGGAACAACTATAGACCAGTCTCCTTGCTGCCTTTTCTAAACAAGGTGATTGAGAGGGCGGTCGCTTCCCAACTCCAAGCTGTCTTGGATGAAACCGATTATCTAGATCTATTTCAAACTGGCTTTAGGACGGGATATGGCCTCGATGCGGCCTTTAGTACAGAACAGGAATATCCGTGGGCGGAGGTTATTAAAACCTCTGCATTGTCATGGACGGATCATTTCCTAGTCAAGATGGAGCTAAGAGCCACTGTCTGCCCCACCGGGGGTGGTGGACCTATTAGAATGGTCCGCCCTCGAAGGCTAATGGAACCAATTGGATTCCAGAAAGCCTTGGAGGGTTTAATGGTTGGTAACGCCGGTGATTCTGTTGAAGCTTTGGTTAATATTTGGAACACCGACCTCACCAAGGCTATCGACACAATTGCTCCCAAACGTCCTTTCCAGCCTGCTCCTAACCGTAAGCCCTGGTATTCAGAGGAGCTTAGGAAGATGAAGCAGGCTGGACAACGACTAGAGCGCACCTGGCGGAAGACTCGACTCTTGTCCGACAAGACTCGTCATAGGAATTTCCTTGATTCTTATCGAGAGGCGATACGTGCAGCGCAGAAGTCCTTCTCCTCTGCACGTATTGCGTCTGCAGAGTCCCGTCCAGCAGAACTGTTTAGGGTGGTGGGGGAGCTGACGCAGATTCCACCTGCGCAGAACCCCTTACTTAACCCGACAACGGCCTGCTGTGATGCGTTTAACATCCACTTTGCAGATAAAATCTCTCGGATAAGAGCCGACTTAGATGCCAGTGTTATGACAGAATCTATAGACGAGGTGTCCAGCAACTCCGTTGATGAAATTTTATTGGATCAGCTTCAATCTGTGAGTACCGATGACGTGGACAAACTCCTTGGTAGAGTGAGAAAGATGACCTGTCCCCTCGATCCCTGTCCATCTTGGCTGGCCACCCAAGGGGGAGACGCATCGAGAGTACTCCTTAGGGATATTATCAATGCGTCCTTCAGGGAGGGGTCCGTCCCCCCCTGTCTGAAGGAAGCAGCGGTTAAGCCGCTCCTGAAAAAGCCTTCCCTGGACCCCTTGGACAGGAACAACTATAGACCAGTCTCCTTGCTGCCTTTTCTAAACAAGGTGATTGAGAGGACGGTCGCTTCCCAACTCCAAGCTGTCTTGGATGAAACCGATTATCTAGATCTATTTCAAACTGGCTTTAGGACGGGATATGGAGTGGAGACTGCCATGGTTGCTCTGGCTGATGACCTCCACTTGGGTATCGACAGGGGTAGTGTGACCCTGTTGGTGCTCTTGGACCTCTCAGCGGCCTTTGACACAATAGATCATTCCATCCTCCTGGATCGCCTGAGGGGGTTAGGAATTGGAGGCACTGCTTTGCAGTGGTTCCGTTCCTTCCTCTCGGGCAGATCCCAGAGGGTGAGGCTCGGGGACAGCTGCTCTACTAGAGTAAAGCTTAACTGTGGCATTCCTCAGGGTGGCATCCTGTCCCTGATGCTATTTAACATCTATATGAAGCCGCTGGGAGAGATCATTCGGAGGCATGGAGTGCGTTGTCATCAGTATGCTGATGACACCCAGATATACTTCTCCATGTCTCGGTCATCAGCTTCGACTTCAGATGGCATCTCTCCTCTCAATGATTGTCTTAAAGCAGTAATGGACTGGATGAGGAAAAACAAATTGAGACTGAATCCAGACAAAACGGAGGTACTAACAGTTACAGGCCCGAAACCAGGTCTGGGAATACAACTTCCAGTCCTGGATGGAACTACACTCTCCTCCAAAGACTGTGTTCGCAGTCTGGGGGTGCTCCTGGACCCGACGCTCCAGATGTCTAATCAGGTAAATACGACGGTCAGGAGTGCCTGTTATCAACTTCGGCTGATACGCCAGCTGCGCCCTTTCCTGGAAACTAGGGACCTCGAAACTGTGGTACATGCACTGGTAACCTCCCATCTGGATTTCTGTAATGCGCTCTACATGGGGCTACCCTTGTGCTTAACTCGGAAACTTCAACTAGTTCAGAACATGGCAGCCAGGTTGATTTCTGGTGTTTCCAGAAGAGAGCATATAACACCTGTGCTAAAAGCTCTCCACTGGCTGCCTATTCGTTTCCGGGCACAGTACAAGGTGTTGGTTATAACCTTTAAAGCCCTGCATGGTTTGGGTCCAACTTATCTCCGGAACCGCCTCCTTCCGTACGACCCTCCCCGCGCACTTCGGTCCTCTGGGAGGAATCTGTTACAGCCTATGAAAACAAGGCTGTCGGTGACGTCCCAGAGGGCCTTCTCTGCTGCTGCTCCCAGATTATGGAATGGCCTGCCGGACGAGATCCGTCTTATTAACACCTTAGACAGCTTTAAAAGGCTTTTCCGGCAGGCCTTTCCTGAATAACTATCCCGGCCCAAGACTCGGCTGTCCTCCCTGAGTTGTAATCAGATTAAAAAAAAAACACTATTGTATGTTTTAATCTTTTTCTAATTTATATATTTTTAATTTACTGTATGTTTTTAATCTTTTATAGTTTAATATTATTTTAAGGGGGGGTGGGCTAGGGTACTGGGACTATGGAGTTTTTATATTGTAAGTCGCCCCGATTGCGTTGCAGAGGGGCGGGATAGAAATAAAATTTTATTATTATTATTATTATTATTAATAATAAACAGGATATATTTAGTGATTTTGAATTGCATTAGAAATCCAGAGTCAAGGGGCTTACATACCAACTGTTTGATGTTACCATATTTTTGGCCCTCTAAACTATGTGTGTTTCCTTCTACAGAAACCTATCAACAAGGTATCTGCCCACAGTGGTTAGACTGGCTGAAGCTTGTATGTTAATCTCAAATTCTGCTCAAATCAAATGCAGACCCTGGGAACATTATTTTGGACTACAGATACCATTCATCACCAGGATGTCCAATGATTCTGGGAGATCAAGGTCAAAAACGTAATTTTTCCAACCCCTGATCAAATGAAATTCAAATACATGCCCTCCCTGTTTTGCCGCTATGACACACCCTCTTCACCAAAACTAGATAAAGCAGCAACAAAGTAGCAGCAACAAAGTAATGTCCTCATAGCCCTCAGTTGTTAGCAGAGTAGTATATCAAACACAACTTATCTGTTTTAGATAGATAGATAGATCTCAAATTTCTAGCCTAAATGGTTAGATGGATATATATATATATTGGTCATCTTTGGTCTAGCTAAGGTTCAAAGTTCTCAGTCTTGCAGCATAAAAGATGCCAGCATAACAAAATACAGCCTTTTGTGAAGTAACTCAACATAGTTAAGGTTCTGAAACAGCAGAGAGAAAGTGTGTACGGGGGGGGGGGATGTGGGAGGGAGGGAATTGCAAGAATTTCCCTGCTAGATAATGGACCAAATAAGAAAAGCATAGCAAATTGTATAATTATTATTATTATTATTATTATTATGCCTTTTCCCTAGGAAATCAAGGAGGAGTACAACATAATTATAACAATAAGATATTATAACAATAATATCACCCACAAAATACTGTTTGCAAATATTTAGAAATAAATGCTCAGGCACCCTCACAGAGACAGATATATTAGCTCCCTCCATAGCGTCCTTTAAGCAGATAACGAAAATGTTTGTGTTTCAATAAGCCTTTGGGAACTGATTGTTTATGGGTAAAAGACCTGTAACTGTTGTGCTGTACCACTTTTATTTTTCACTTTTTAATGGATATGCTTTAAAATAGTTTTCAGTTTTACTCATTGATTTGTTATATTTTTGCATGTTTTAACAGCTTTTAAGTGTATCTGTTTTAATGCAATTTAATTATAATGATGATAATAATGATGATAGCTGAAGTGACATTTCATGCTTTGGATCTAAAGTATTTTTCAGAAACAACCCCATGGTTGAAGGCTGTTTACAGTAAATCTGTGTGATCTCCAGCAGTGCATCTGAAGAAGTGGATTGAAATCCATGAAAACTCAAACTAAAATAATTCATTTAGTTCTTACAGGCACCATTAAATTTCTTCCCCACACACCTTTCTTTTTTGTGTTGAAAAAGACAAACAGCTATTTCTTAGGAATGTGACATGTTTGAGAAGTTATTCCTGCTGCATACACAAGAGGGAGATCACCACTAATAAAGGTTTTGTGGGCTTTTATCTGGACTTGTTGCCTTAGGAACATCTCTCCAGTGACTGAAATACGAATTCAATAGTAAATTGTTAAGTCTTGCTAAGAGAAATGACTTGGTGTGGTGGAGTCTCCTCCTTTGGAGGTTTTTAAACAGGCTGGATGGCCATCTGTTGGGAATGCTTTGATTGTTTATTCCTCCATGGTAGGAGGTTGGACTGGATGGCCCTTGTGGTCTCTTCCAACTCTATGACTATATGATTTCATTAGTAATGTAGCAAATCAAAATATGCAGCAGACTTGCACATAACTCATTTTGTGTGAGGTGTTTGATCGCCTCCCCTCCCTGCATAGTGTCCTACCCACCTTCTGCGTTTTCAGAGCACATATACTCTCATAATTCCTCCATGTTAGCCATATCCAATATTTTGGTGAAATTGTAAGCAACTGGATCAGTTATACTGTATCAAGAAAATGTAGAATGTAATACCATTCCTTATAATACCAA
The DNA here is from genome assembly GCA_030847615.1 of Gambelia wislizenii. Classification (NCBI taxonomy): domain Eukaryota; kingdom Metazoa; phylum Chordata; class Lepidosauria; order Squamata; family Crotaphytidae; genus Gambelia; species Gambelia wislizenii. The sequence goes on along the minus strand of JAUMIR010000005.1, from coordinate 59,865,039 downwards.
TACATGCTTCCCTCGCTTGTGAAAATGTAGTCCAAACCACACCACCCACATACAAGAGGGAGGCTTCAGAAGTCTTCGGGTAAACCTGAGGTTAGCAGTGGCATGAAATATGTTAAGGTAGAATACTCTTCAGAAGGGAAACCACCCAAACAACCCGATGCTCAGCATTAAAAAGGGATGGGAGTGGTTCCACATTCTGGAACCTCCAGGAAGGAGTCTCATAACTGTCTTGGGGCAAAGGTGGAAAAGGAATGATTGGTGAAGCATAGAAAATGAGGGATCCATGAACTGATGATCAAACACAGTCTTGATGGCAGAGCATTCTGAAACATTTTTGTGATTCGTATAAGCCCCCAAACTTCAAGAAACCTGCATCACAAGAGTGATAACCCCAGCTATAAGTTGCTAATTTGGAACTGATCCTTGTAATTTGGAACTGAGCCGCATTTATAGGGGGGAAAGGAGAGGAAAAATGAGAGAGATTTCATACTTCAAAAGGTTCCATTCAGCAGTTGAAAGATTTTGGGTGACAACTGTGGGTTGTGCATTGATGCAAGTGAAAATCTTACGTTTAATGAAATGTTAATTATGCTCACTAATTAGATCCATGGCATTTAAAGTCAAACGACATTGAAAATGCCATTTCAAAACACACGTGAAATGACCTTCCCACAAAAACTAAGAGAATACTTTTTCAAGAAGCAGGAGCAGTCTTTTTTTCCCTTTTGGTTTATGTTTTCAAAGTTGCATTTTATTTATTTATTTATTTATACGCTGCTCTTCAGGCACAAGGCTATCAGAGTGGCTTACAAATTGTTTTTAAGCAATAGCAATTTACACATCTACACTGCATTAAGCAGTTTCCAATGTTTTCACTAATGGCAAATTTCTCAGCATCTTTGTAGGTCCCCAGGAAGCAGAAAGAGCCAGTGGCAGCTGATAAATCTTCTGTATCAGTAGGACAATGAATCCATTCTGGGTTTGGGTCTGAACTTTAAAGCAGTTCTCCAGGTCATTGAACCATATTTTTAAAGTAGGGCCAGCACCTTGGATAGGTCTAATGCGTTGGACCTATTTTTAGTTTTATAACTTAAAAAAATTTTTTTTTTAAATACTGTATATTCTGGCGTATAAGACAAACTTTGAGCACTTGAAAATGCGATCCAAAATTGAGGGTCGTCATATACGCTGGATATACTTTTGCTTCATCTGCCTACCTATCTCCTGCCTCTTCGCAAACGGAGCGAAGAGGAAGGAGATGGGGCAGGGGGGAGCAAAGTGTTTAGCAGTTCATTTGCCCCCCTCTTCTGCCTTCTCCCCCTTTGAGGAGCAACAGAAGACAGAGGAGGGGGTGAACGTTGCAGTTTGCCATGGCCACTGCTCGATCGCCTCTGCAGCGGCCAAGGCAAACTGCTAGATTCGCCCTTTTCCCCCACCTTCCTTGAAGGTGGGGAGAGAGAGCGAATCTAGCAGTTTGGCTCAGCGGCCCCGCTTGCCCTGCCTTGGCTCCCTTCGGAAGGGAGCCCAGAAGGAGGGATCAGGGCCGCGGAGCCAAACCCCTAGATTCGCCCCCTCTCCCCATCTTCAAGGAAGGTGGGGAGAAGGAGCGAAGATGGCCCATTTGGCTCTGCAGCCCCGATCCCTCCTTCAGGGCTGTGGAGCCAAACCCCTAGATTTGCTCCCTCTCCCCACCTTCAAGGAAGGTGGGGAGAAGGAGTGAAGATGCTCCCTTTGGAAGGGAGCCAAGGAGGGATCGGGACTGCGGAGCCAAACGGGGCATCTTTGCTCCTTCTCCCCACCTTTCTTGAAGGTGGGGAGAGGGAGCGAATCTAGGGGTTTGGCTCCGCAGCCCCGATCCCTCCTGGGCTCCCTTTCGAAGGGAGCATCTTCGCTCCTTCTCCCCACCTTCCTTGAAGGTGGGGAGAGGGAGCGAATCTAGGGGTTTGGCTCCACAGTGGCTTGGCTCCACAGCCTTCGGAAGGGAGCCCAGAAGGAGGGATTGGGGCTGCGGAGCCAAACAGGGCATCTTCACCCCTTCTCCCCACCTTCCTTGAAGGTGGGGAGAGGGGGCGAATCTAGGGGTTTGCCGCGGCCGCCCCCGCTTCCCCCACCTTGGTCCCCTTTGGAAGAGCCAAGACGGAGGGAAGGGGGCTGCTGAGGCAAACTGGGCATTTTCATCCCTTTCCTCCACCTTCGAGTCAAGTTTGACTGGAAGGTTGAAGAGAGGGGTGAATGTTGCTGATGGCTGGCTGGCTGGGAGAGCTCTGCCAACGGATCCTGTTCACTTTCCCAACTCACGAGATCCTCGTGAGTTGGGAAACAAAGAGGATCAGCTGGCAAGGCTCCCCCAACCAACCAGCCAGCCAGCCAGCTAAATTGGGGGGGGGTCTTATATGGCGAATATATGCCTAGGCCTAGATTTTTGGTTGGAAATTGGGGGGGTCGTCTTATATGCCCAGTCATCTTATACACCGGAATATACGGTAATCTTTATGCAGTCAACTGTAAGCACTTCACCTTTATAATGAATGAACACCATGTAGTCTTTTTTGTTGTTGAAGGGAGTATGTGGCTAAGCCCTTTTGACTGATCTATTGACAATTGATCTTATAGCTTGCTTGCTTTCTGAATGAAAACTCACCTATAGCATAAAGATTTAATAGCCTCCTATCTTTTATGCTAGAAATAAATCTGGGTTCGAATATGAGTTTTACCTCGGAGAAATGGAGATCTAGAATATTGACTCAAGCTCTGATGAATAATTAATTCTATATATGCAAGCCACAAGTAAACTACAATCCACAAATACTTTTTAGAACAAAGGGTATCTACCCAAAATCATGCCAGTTTATGGAATGCTGTTTTAGCTTGAGGTTTTACTAATGAAGACACATAATTTTAGATGACATCACTGACCTATAACTTCTGTTGTTCTCTGTACATTCTGTTTGAGAATTTGTTTTATTACTGTTGAAGCTATCTTGGTTATAATTTTTTTCTTTGTATATATTATTTTTTTTTAAAAAAACAACTATCTAGTACTGTAAGCAGGAACTTGTAGAAACCAGTTGAGAAGACCGGAAGTTATAGTTGGAGTCCCGTATCCATAGGGTTTGGTTCCCAGACTTACCATGGATAACAGTGAACCATAGAGTTGCATTGGAGGACCTAGATGATGCCTAGAGAGGATGCCTCTAGACATTTTCCAGAACAGGTCTATAGCATGTGTCCCTACTTTATGTCCCACCCATATTGGTTTCGCAGGTATGGGGGGGTCCAACTGCATATGACACAAGTACAGAAGTGAGGAGATATACTTGATTCACACAACTATATATTTTTTGTAGTTGTTACGTCAGGAACATTTTATTTTTTCAGTGGATTTGCACACGGAGACAGTCTTGCAAATCTTGTGAAGGCTTCAAGATGTTTTCCAGTTGTCTTGCAAAATGTTTAATATCTTCTGATTCTGCTTAGAATTGTTATCATCCTGAAGAGATCAACAAGATACTCACGAGCTTAGCAACACAAGGTCTGCAAAATCATGAATTGTTTTCACCAATCTTCCCCTCCTCCTTTTTAAAGAATTCATTATGTTTATAGGTGGGCAAAGAGCAGTGACAAAACAAAGCATGGTGAGAGTGCTTTATATTCCTTTTGTAACCATATAATAAAATTACTGTAGGTGCAAAATGTTCCTGCTTCTATTATAAATCCTCAACCTCCTCTGTTTCGATTGACAATATATAGAAGGAACTGGGGCTGCAATGTGAAGGCAGGATCTGTGAAAACTGCCACCCCACCTCCATCCTCCAGCTGGGAGCTTCTGCTGGGTCCCGGTTCCCTCTACCAACAGGAATGGTTCTTTCCTTCATAGAGAATATCTCTGGATCCAACTCATTGTGTTTTTCTTTTAAACCTAAGTTCTCATGATAGCAAAACAGATGTTTTGTTTTAAGAAATCAGGCTTGTCTATTTCCTTATTATCACACCCACCTGTCACTTCTAAATAAGTAAGAACACGAGGCAGTCCTTCCACTCAGCCCATCCTATACAGAGGGTCAGGAGATGCTGATGAATGGGGTTGGGTGCAGAAAATCACTGCAAAATTAGAGATATCTCCCAAGCCACTATTTTTTTAGTCCTGGCTGAGTATCCCTTACCTGAACTGCTTGAAACCAGATGTGTTTTGGATTTTTTTCCAGATTTTTGGATACTTGCATATATATAATGAGATGTTTCATATACACATAGTCTGAACATAATTTCATACACAATATTTTTAATAATGTTGTGTACATTGAACCATTAGAAAGCAAAGATGTCACTATCTCAGCCACCCATGTGGACGATTTTGGATTTCCAGATAAGAAATACTCAAATCTGTAGTTAGAACACTGCCATGGCTGCATTCAGTTCTTTGAAACAGTGCACAATTTCCAACAGTGGCAGCTGGTGGCTTCCATATCACTGGCATGGTGAAACTGTTCTGAGTTTTAGTACACCTATAGCACCAAACCCATCCCAAAAATAGATCATACACATTGGATAGTTTAGTTAAATTTCAGATTTTAAATTATGGGACATGTCAGCAAGAGCCAGTGTTGTGTATTGGGGTTTGCATGCTGGATTAGGATTCTAGGAGACCAAGGTTCAAATCCACATACCGTCACGGAAACTCACTGGGTGGCCTTCAGGAAGTCTCACACTCTCAGTCTTTGAGGGATGCAGTAGCAATCCCCCCTGAACAAATCTTCCCAAGAAAGCCCCATTATAGGGTTGCCATAAGTTGGAAATGACTTCAAGGTACACAACAACACATGTCAGCAGACTGACTACTCTGCTGACATGGAAGCCACTAGGCACTACTGCTTTCCGATGCACAATGTTTAGCCACTGTTAAGAAATCTATATAAAAGTGACATCAGATCCTAACAATGGAATAGCTTGGCAAATGTATTGGTGTTCTTTTTTGTTGTTAGGGTTAATCAACAACTTTCACACGTCAGAAACAGAACAATTTGATTTTATTTAAAATTCATCTCAAAATGCAATATGTTTAGTTTTTTTAAAAAAAACACTCAAAACATAAAAATACTTCTAATTTAAAAAGAAACCTTGTTAGGAATAAAGAGGATTTACATTTATCGTTGAATTGGGAGGAGGCAGGGAAATGGTCAATTAGGCACAATTATTAAGGCCAGTAGCTCTAAGTTCATTCGATATTTAGGAGGTATGAAGAACAAGAAACTTATTTGAATGCAACTGTGTAAGGATGAAGTAGTAGATCTTTACATCATGACATGATTAATGAATTTATTAAGGTGTACCTTAAAGACAACCACGTTTTCCCCCCATCTGCAAAACTGTAGTCTCTAAGTTTGGAGATGCTACTATTTTGTAAAGGGGTGGTGAATCAAGAAATCAAAGTACTTGATATAAATTCTGTACCTGGGGGAGGGCTTGAGGTTGTTGGTTTTTTAAAGAAAAGATGGAGTCACTTTGTTATAGCATCTCTCTTAAAAAAAAAAAAAAGTTAAAAGATACCAATTGCATAGGAATTTAAATATAAGGCCAAGCTGAAAACTAGGCATAAGGATCATTAAAAGAGCACTATGGTGTCAAGACATAGTATTTCCATCTGAATTGCAATCTAATTTAAACACAAAAATATCACAGTATCTTCTAGTACTACAAACAGTGAATGTTGAACTGTTTCATTAATTTTCATATTAAAAACCAATACTAAGGCTTGGTAGCAGTAGAAAACTAAAAACACATTGTTCAAACCTGATAATTGTGTTAGCACCATTGTGCTAGGGTACGTACCTGATGTTAGAGATTCTACCTTCTGTAAATAAAGTAAAAGTTGTGGTTTGCAATTAAAGTGTTTAGATCACTCATACTGCACACCATTGTTAGTGTGCAGGATTATGTTGTGTTTAATTCTTCAGTGCAAAGATCCCTCCCTGCAGAATCTTCACTCACTGAACAATGAACACTGTCATCAGTGAAAATACACTAGAAGCTTCTCTATTAGTGTGCTCTTCCATACAAAAGACAGAAGGGTAAATCCTAAAACCAATAAAGACTATTATTACTAACTCACAGCCATTTCTGTTAGGAAGGTAACCTGTAGACTTCCAGATATTCTTTGTATGTATTAAATATAAAACATAGGTATTTAACAAATCATTTTTTGACATTTCAAGTAGGTTAAAACTGTGAAACTATTTCTTACTAAGTCATTACTGAGCTATTAAAATGTATTTCAGACCTTAATTTTAATATCATACAAGTAGCTTACTTCCTAGAATGTTATATAGTAGTGTCAAAGTTGTGTGTGGAGGGAAAGTGTTAAAATACATTAGATGGGGAAAGCTGAACCAACATCTTAACAGGAAAAAAGTGCATAAAACCTTGTAATACTACAAATGTATTAACTTCAGGCCAAAATGTTTTCTGGGACCTAAGCAATACTATTTTATACTTATTACACCATACTGATCACTCAATCATACAGGTTACTGTTTTATCTCATGTTGCGGTCATCTTGGTTTTTATGTGTGGAAAAAAGTATAACTGAAGAATTGTCCTGTCCTCTTCGGTCAAATAATAGTATCAACTGCAGAACTTTTTATAAACATTTAAACAAGATGATGAGGTGGTGGGCTTTTTCATTTCACACTCTTTATTGGTGTTTCAGATTCTGTAGATTGCCTGCCATCAGTCCAAGCTTCCCGTGTACTCTTCAGTGCTAATGTTTTTTGTTGGTCAACTACAACGTAATCAACTCTTTCGTCAGCCACACTGCTGCCTGAACCGCTGCTCTTTTTCTGGAGAAAAAAATTAAGAAGGGGAAAATTAGGATGAGTTGAAGCAAGTCTGAAAGCCAATGTGCTGTACTAGTTTGAGTGTTGGACTAAACTGGAGGCCAGGGTCCAATTTCTGCTCAGCCATAGAAACCACTGGATGACCTTGGGCAAGTCACCCTCTCTCAACCTCAGAGCAAGGCAATGGTAAAACTTCCTCTGAACAACTCTTGCCAAGAAAACCCTGTGATAGGTTTGCCTTAGGGTTGCCATAAGTCAGAAATGACTTGAAGGCATACAACAACAAAACAAGTCTAAGGGCAAGCTATAGAATGTTCCTACCACTTCCCACACTGTTCTGGAGCTTCCTCTGAGCCAGAGTGAGTTTTCAGGGGGCACTGGGGCTTCAGGGGAAAGGAACAATAGGCAGAAATTGCTCCCTTTCTCCATCTGAAGCATCCCAGGAGCAGAATTCTCCTTACAAGCACTCTGAACCCATGCTTATGAAAATAGGAAATATCCCAAATATTTTAATTTAAAAATGCTAGTAGATATGCCTATCTTCAAAGGTGATACAATACAGAAAGTCGTTGCAAGAAAAGCTATTGGCTGCAAAATTTAATAGGTAGATTAATCAGATAATTTTTTAAAATAATTCACTGGCAACAAACAGACTTAATCAGTAAGCCCTAGAGCAACAAAAATGGAGTTCCTAAAGCTACTGATTTTTTGCAGTGATGTTTACAGTAATAAAGAGTGATAAGGATTTTAAAAAAAGAAAATATTTAATGTATCCTTTCCCCCTAAGAACAAGTGATATGCTGAGCACCCCCAACATGTCTTGGAAGGATGCTGGGGAAGTGGGCTCTGTTGTATCAATATAGTAAGAGTGAGGAACTGGTGACTCTTCAAATGTTGTTTAACTCCAACTCCTCTGAGTGCTAGCCAGGACAGGCAGTGATCAGGGATGATGGGGGTTGGAGTCCAAGTGAATGCAAGTGAAGAGCTACACGTTAACCCAGCCCTGCTGTACAGTACAGCCCTGTATCCACAGGACCTGTATCTATGGATTCACTTACCACCTCCAAAAAAATTATGATCTCTCTAGGTATCTTCTACGTCATCCAGCATGATGATGGTATGCTTCTGCTGAAAGCTAATCATAGAGTTGCGCTGGAGAACCTAGAGGATGCCTAGATATTCTCCCTAGACATCTTTTAGGTCCTCCAGCACAACTCTATGGTATGCTTGGGCCAGAAATCATTCAATTTAATAGGGTTCGCTATTATCCGCAGTTTCTGGTACCCACAGTAAGTCTGGGAATGTATCCCCCGTGGATACAGGGGTTGTACTATATATGAATTTCTTCATGTGTGGTCTCATCGACCATAGATTGGATTGAATCCATAGTGCTTGCACAGCCTATATACAGTTGTCCCTTCACATTCGCGGCTTTGCCATTCACGGTTTTGAGTATTTGCGGCTTCCCTCACCCACCCACCCCTCTCCGGGCTCTTCCTTTCCCTTTGTAAAGGGAGCAAAGTTCCAGGCAAGCGCAGGGGGGGGGAGGCAAAGCCTCTGAAATCGCTCCTCTGTTGCTCCTTCACTCCCTTTTCAGGGAGAATGAAAGCACACCAGAGGAGCGATTTCAGAGGCTTTGCCTCTCCCTCCGTGCTTCCCTGAGTCTTCATTTCCCTTTGCAAAGGGAGTGAAGGTCCAGGCAAGCGGGGGGGGGGGAACGCAAAGCCTCTGAAATTGCTCCTCTGCTGCTCCTTCGCTCCCTTTGCAAGGAGAATGAAAGCACAGCAGAGGAGTGATTTTGGGGTTTGCCTTTCCCTCCCTGCTTTCCTGGGTCTTCATTTCCCTTTGCAAAGGGAGTGAAGGTCCAGGCAAGGGGGGGGCGGGGACGCAAAGCCTCTGAAATCGCTCCTCTGTTGCTCCTTCACTCCCTTTTCAGGGAGAATGAAAGCACACCAGAGGAGCGATTTCAGAGGCTTTGCCTCTCCCTCCGTGCTTCCCTGAGTCTTCATTTCCCTTTGCAAAGGGAGTGAAGGTCCAGGCAAGCGGGGGGGGGGGGGAACGCAAAGCCTCTGAAATTGCTCCTCTGCTGCTCCTTCGCTCCCTTTGCAAGGAGAATGAAAGCACAGCAGAGGAGTGATTTTGGGGTTTGCCTTTCCCTCCCTGCTTTCCTGGGTCTTCATTTCCCTTTGCAAAGGGAGTGAAGGTCCAGGCAAGGGGGGGGCGGGGACGCAAAGCCTCTGAAATCGCTCCTCTGTTGCTCCTTCACTCCCTTTTCAGGGAGAATGAAAGCACACCAGAGGAGCGATTTCAGAGGCTTTGCCTCTCCCTCCGTGCTGCCCTGAGTCTTCATTTCCCTTTGCAAAGGGAGTGAAGGTCCAGGCAAGCGGGGGGGGGGGGACGCAAAGCCTCTGAAATTGCTCCTCTGCTGCTCCTTCGCTCCCTTTGCAAGGAGAATGAAAGCACAGCAGAGGAGCGATTTTGGGGTTTGCCTTTCCCTCCCTGCTTTCCTGGGTCTTCATTTCCCTTTGCAAAGGGAGTGAAGGTCCAGGCAAGGGGGGGGGGGGCGGGGACGCAAAGCCTCTGAAATCGCTCCTCTGTTGCTCCTTCACTCCCTTTTCAGGGAGAATGAAAGCACACCAGAGGAGTGATTTCAGAGGCTTTGCCTCTCCCTCCGTGCCTCCCTGAGTCTTCATTTCCCTTTGCAAAGGGAGTGAAGGTCCAGGCAAGCGGGGGGGGGGGGGGACGCAAAGCCTCTGAAATTGCTCCTCTGCTGCTCGTTCGCTTCCTTTGCAAGGAGAATGAAAGCACAGCAGAGGAGCGATTTTGGGGTTTGCCTTTCCCTCCCTGCTTTCCTGGGTCTTCATTTCCCTTTGCAAAGGGAGTGAAGGTCCAGGCAAGCGGGGGGGGGGGGGGACGCAAAGCCTCTGAAATCGCTCCTCTGCTGCTCCTTTGCTCCCTTTGCAGGAAGAATGAAAGCACAGCAGAGGGGTGAGTTTTATTTGCGTTTTTTTCACATTGACGGGGGTCTGGCGACCCTAACTCCCGCGAATGTGAAGGGACGACTGTAGATGCTCTAATTCCAATTAATAAATTGTATTCCATCCACCATGAAAAAGCCCATCCTTCCCTCCAAAGCATGTAATTGTTGAATCAATTTTCACAAATACAAGGAAGGAAACAAACACAATGCATTAATCTAAGTATGCTTAATTAACTCTTAGTTCTCCTAAGAGATAAACAAAAGATATATCTCAGTCTAGAAGACTTTCACAGTTACTGAAGGTATTGCCTCCTAAAGCACTTTGTTGCCAAGTATTACAGCCAGAATATGGAAAAGTTATGAACTGTAACTCTCTAAATCTCTAAATACTGGCTGGTGAATTCTGTAAAAAAAAAAAACAACTTTCCCAACCTCTGATCAGAGTGGCATGTTTTGCTTACCTTGCGAGGAGGGGTAGATTTTCCAGAATCTAAATCCAAATCCAAATATTCCACTTGCTTGTCACCTTTTGGTTTTACCATAGGGCTGCTTCCTCCATCAAGACTGCTACTTCCAAACAAAACCTTAAATTGCAATTGAAATAATTAACTCAGCAACAGCTTTAACAGAATGTAGAAAGTGATTTGACAAAGATGCCCTTAAAGAGCCAGCAGTCTTTTACACCAACACTGCTTTTAGTTAAAGCTGGAACACAAAGATCCATGCTCACATTTAATACCTGTGTTCACAATGATTATCCTTACTGAATAAACAAAACAAAAAAATGAATCTAGGAGAGGCATCTTAGAAGTTCAGAAAATTGTGTACAGAACAGAGAAATTGTTAAGGGAGGAAATTCTTTTCCTCCTCTCACAATACTAGAACCCAGAGTTATCCTGTGGGAGGCAAAAAGGCCTAAATCCAGTATAATGTTCACAGCAGTGCCTGGATTTTTCAGCCCCTCTCTATAGAACTTGAAGCCTGCTATGAAGAGCTTAACCCACCACCCACCCAGCAGGTTTTAAAGGCATGTCAGGAAGAGACCTGTAGGAGGGAGAGAGGGGAGGAGGACTGAACTCCTCTCCCCCCCCCCACCGTACCTAGAAAAGTTGCTTGTGCAGGCATGATGTCAGTACTAGATAAAGACTATCGTATATAATGGAACTATGGAAAATGCTGTTAGAACTCCAATGTACAAGGAAAGAGAAATAGACACAGATAGTCTAGGACAACACAACTCATATCCCATTATGAGCCATGTTTGTCTTTAAGACTCATGCTTGTAGAAGTATTTCTGAAAATGTGACAAGAAAAAATTCAAGATGGCTTTTCTTGTTTAAAAAAATTAATCACCCTTGAACTCAAAGCACAACACAATTTTATAAGGACTGAGCAGGTAAGCATATTTAAAATGCAAAATAACATACTGGATCATCACTGGACTGATTTGGATTCATGGGTACATAATTCTCTTCACTGTCATGCGAGTCACTACTAGAAGTTGTGCTATGAACAGAATCTGGCCGAGGAGATAATGGAAACCTGGAAGAACTAAATCAAGAGAATTTTTTAAAAAGAAAGTGAGGCCGGAAGATCATCTATAAGTTTCATAAATTTATTATTTTTTGCCAAATATTTATAATCTCACTTTTCTTCATCAATGTTCAAGGCAGCTCCCCAAAAACCATAATATACAATAAAATTAAAAGTTACATTCACTAAGCAGATCAGCAGACTCAGAGCTTAGAAACATTAGTATTGGCACTACAGCATTAAATTGGTAATGAAATTGAATTAGGCGGATATTAAAACATTAAGAAATTTTTATCAAATTGATTTGCTAAACAATTCAGTTCATTGCATAAAAATGACTTCAAATTACTAAAAATTCCACCAACTATTCAAATTCATTAGAAACCATTGGTTGTTATTAAGAAAAATAATTGTATTGGCATTTAATAAGAATAACAAATTTTAAAACTAATTTTTATAAATCTCAATGAATTGAATTAATTTTAAAACAAATTATTTCCAAGCTCTGACCAAATCAAGAAACAAAAGGGACTAAGATAGGAGCAATAAAATACCATTAAATGTTCTTTCCTCTAGAGAGCAAAGTAGGCTAGGTGGTAAAGTTAGGCCATTAAAGGCTTTTCTAAAGGGAAAAGTTTTAACATTACAGGTAGAGGCCAATAAGGATGGGTTAAAAAAGGGTGTGTGTGGAGTCTCACTAAATGGTATCAGCAGCAAGAAAAGCCCTTGCAAATACTTAGCCAGATCTTGGATCAAAAGATGTAACTATGACACATAATTTATGATATATGTCCCATCCAACCCTCACCCATCCAATTTTTCTCAGCTGCAGCCCCAGCCTCCCCGACACAGCCATTTCTTGGCCCCTGGGAAGTGGGGGATGCAGCAAACCACCAGGGAACCACAGGAACAGGCATCCACAGGGACGCTGGAGGTCCTCTGAAGATCCTTGCAGATGATGGGCATTTCAACTGCAGGAAGATGGCCAGATGTCTGTTGGCCACCTTTCCCACCAGCAAGGAATTGGACATGATGTGGACAGGGGGCTGCAGCTGAGAAGGGTTGGAAGGATTTTGGTTGTTTTGCAATCAGTACAGCATTCTGACCTACAACAAGAAAATGAGTGAGTTACAAAGGCCTAAGTCCAACTTACGATATTGTAACTTGCAAACAGGATGCCAACTAATGAAACACTCTTGTTCAGAATTTAAAATTACTCCAAATAAAGCTTCTTTAGTGGGTAATTCTCACCTTCACGATAGTCAAAATTCACAACAGTCAAAACAGGGTGGAAAGGAATACAGCATGACTAAATAAGAAAAAAAAATGAGGACTTACTCTCGTGTAAAAGTTCTGGTGATGGGAGATCTAACTGGAGCTGGCAATTCTTCCCATTCAGGGAGAGGTTTTATTTCCAGTGGTGCTGGTTTTACTGTATAAATAAGATGGGAGGAAAAGAAAAGGAAAATAATGTACTCTTAGGGGAGGACACTTTAGGATCTCTTATAATATCATTGCAGCAAGGAAATAACTTTTGCAATGCAAAAGTATTTAAACATTAGAAAAATTACGCCAAAATATAACTTCTTTCAAAATACTTGTGTTTTTTTATAGACAGGTTTCTCATTTAACATTAAATAATATTAAATTATGGGTAGCTATTGCATTTAAAAATGACAATAGCTAAACAAATCTAAAAGAATGGCCGGAGTACAATTTTGTTCTATAAATTTTATTTTTAGGTGCTTAATGGCTATACAGTTGTCCCTCCGTATCCACAGATTTGGTATCTACAGATTTAACTATTCACAACTTGAAAATATTCTTTAAAAATAATAATCCAAAAAGCAAAGCTTGATTTTGTCACTTTATATAAGGGACACTATTTTGCTATGCCATTGCATATAATGGGACTTGAGTATTCATGGATTTTGGTATCCATGGGGGGTCCTGGAACCAAACCCCAGCGAATATGAAGGGACAACTGTAATGTGAAATCTCAATCTGGACTGATAAGAGGAATAGCCAAAGTTGCTGTGATATGTACGCAAACTGCTTTTTCTCTAGGACTTAGGTCAGGGTGAGCAGCCATTGAGGATATGGGAGTCATTTCCTGCCCACCCAGACCCACTGTAGAGCCCACTAGTTACTTCTGGTTAGTTATGGTTTGGTGCATAAATATGTTTTAGCAAGAACTGCTGCCCCTGCCTTCCTGGAGGCTTGCAGGTACCAAAAAAACAAAACAAAAACAAAACCCTTGGCCAATGTGGGAAGACTCTAGCAGTTGAGAGTTCCCACCCATGACTGAAGAGAAGAAAAAGTAGAATTGACATTGTACCAATACAAATTTTTCAGATCTATTTGTCCTCAATTTAGAATTCTAGAGGATTTCCTCCCAGTGTCTTTCTACACGCACTGAGGTAAAATCATATCTCTATCTTGCAAGTGCTGTTTTGGTAAGTACCTATTTTGGTAAGTGCCCATCAAGCTGAACTAGCTGTGTGTGGAGAAAGTATGATATCTGTGTCTCAATACCATACCTAAGCTGGATCTGTTGCTTAGGAAGATGTCTCTACATCAAAAGTGGCTTCAAGTGTGGCTATTAAGCATACAAGTAATTACGAGAATTTAAGCTGTAATTACTAACTTAACAACATGACAGCATCATTATAACCCCAACTAGGTCTCAGTACTACATGATTAGATTCAGGGAAGCCTTGCCAACAGTCTACGTTGAAACCAAGTATATAACTGTTACTTATTAAAAAGTGAACTCTGAGCAAATAGCTATGTCCTAATATTACCTAATATTTTTTTAAAATCCATGTAAATGTTGACATCAACTATACTAGGACTGTTAGCAATTTATCTCCTGGCTATCCAACTTGTATATGTATATACCTCAGATTTAAGAAACTTAAAGAATTAAGCTGGTCACATACACTGATTTTATATGAGGTTTCTTACACTGCAGTCCTACATATGTCTACTCAGACATAAGCCCACTGACTTTAGTGGGAATTCTTCTCAGTCAAATGTGCATAAGACTGCAGCATTAAGCAGTTTTTTTTTTAAAAAAGTACTTTCAAGATTTAAGATTGCTTTCTGCAAATGCCCATATACAGTAGTTGCAGGAGACTGGCTATACAAGAATTGCTTCAAGGCACTTAAGTGTCCAGAGCAGTCTGGAGTAGCAGCTCTACCAAGGAAGCCTTCTAAACAACATTTTAAATTATTCAGCCTAAATTTGGTGAGGTATTATCCAGAATAAAATACTTTTGCTAACAAAGGCACTGATTCACTGCCAAGTATAAACATGGGCAGAAACCAACAGCAAATGTCTGCTGGCAGAATCTCATAATCTAGTGGGACTGGAGGAATGATCACTTCTCTCCCTCTGTACCTCCTAACCAGTTCTGGTGGACCCAGAGACAGTTCTTGGTTGGCATTGGCGTATGGGAGGTGGGATGAAAATTCCTCTAGTTCCACAAGAGGAACATTTAACCTGTGTACATGTACACTTAATATTTAATGAAGTATTTATTACCTCTCTGTCCACATGCCCTCCCAAAGCAATAAACAGATAAAAACATTCTTTAAAAGCAGAATATTTTAACAATTGGTTTTAAAAAGCCAAACATTCTTTGAGAACAGATTAAAACAATCTCAAAAGCCAACCCTAAACTTAGTTCAAAAGACCAAAGGCTATGTGGAAAAAGGCAATCTTGGCTGCTCACTGAAAGCTCAACTGCAGTAGAGCCAACTTGACATTCCTTGGAAGTAAATTCTGCAACAAAGATGGTGCTATTGAGAAAGTCCTGTCTTTTGTACTTGCCAACCCAACTTCTCCCCACTGCAATAGGGCCTCCATTTATTTATATTTATAATCACTGACTCTCACAGAAATTCTGAATGCTCATTTATTTTAGATGCTTACAATATACATCTCTGCTAAGATGTCAGAAGGGACATCTCAAAGTAAAAGAAAAGGACCTAAGAAAGCTGCCCTGTTCCACAGTATAATAACTATCCAACTGTCTCACCAGAAAAAGTGACAAGACTGTGGAGAACGTTCCCATATTTTGCTTTACACATATCTTCCTTCTGGCATCACAGAATGGTTGTTATTATATGCTCACTCATTTTTTGTATATGTTCAATCATTGTTAGACATAGTACAAGGACTTAACCTTAAGAAGGTGGACTTCATGATACCTGCATTGGAAGTTTTTTCTACTTGAGCCCCAATACCTGCCAACTGATTTTTATTTTCTAGCAAAGCAGGAAAGAAAAAGAAAAACCTTAGATCACTTAAAGGCACAGTTGGCCTTTATTGCCACACCAAATATTCCAGATTCTGGGTCAGTTGAGTCCTATATCAAATTAGGTTTGACACAGGTGCCATGCCCAAAATGTTTTTTGAGCAGAAAAAAATGATCAAGCAGACAACAGGTTGATAGCAACTGTATTTGGCAACTGAAACCCTTCAGCACATATTTACTATGAATCTAAAACTATGCCATCCAAATACCAGTGAAAATCAACAGATAAGATACGGTGAAATCACAAGTTGGCAAATTTGAAATTGTAGCATGTCAAACTACTTCTGCTATTATTAAAAACCTCTATTTATATAACAATGCCGGATATATCAGCATAATGCAGATGTATTCGATTCTACTATTAAAATAATTTTATACAGTAATAACCAGTCCCTCTTATTTCATCCCCATATTACATTACCATATACCTACCTCTTCAAGCATTTCGTATTGGAAATATTAGTTAAAATAACCTAGAGGCAGCCAAATACATTTGAAAACAAAAAGTATGCATGTAACGATACTAAGCTGACTGGGAAAAAAGTTATTTTCAGACAAATCTTATCTCAGCAAGTTTTTCCCTGTACTCTTTCCTGAGAAGAAAATATTGTGGCTAACAAGTAAATGGACCCATGAATTGAGATGGCAAGAGAAGCAATGACAAGGTTGCACAAGAGTTTAACTTTTAGAAGATTTTATCACACAGAGCCCCAGAGAGGATGCAGTGCTGAAGTACATACCCTTTCTTCTTGTAGTAAATTCACCTATGGTTTGTGAATCTGTTCGCTCTAAACCATGTGGTTTAGGTCTTAAAATTTTAGGGCTCTGACCTAATTGGTAAAAAAAAGAGAGTCTCTCTTAATAATATATCTCTTTAATATATATCATAATGGGGGAGGGAAACTAGAAACCTACAGACCAGCTGCCAAGCCCCTTGCAGAAATATTGCATATAGAAGCAAAAGCAAGCAACTGGTGGAAAAAGTTTTGCAGTGTGGCTAAAGCTCATGCTGAGGTGTAAGCACTGTAGCCAGAAGGCATGCAGGAAATGTGCTTTAAGGAAGCAACCTGGGTAGAACACCATGAAGAAATGAGATTCCCCACCCCCACTTAAAGTCTGGTTTAGTATAGTACTGAGAGCAATGCTGCAGTGATTCCCAAACCAGATCAAGCAAAATACAATAAGGGCTGACATGTGCCCTGACAACTTAAGCTTCAAAGTTGGAGACATCACCACACTTACATCCATTAGAGTCAGGTAACTCCCCTTTCTGTATCCAATTGCTAGCCTCAACTTGAATAAACCCACTGAATCAATGTATTAATGTATCATTCAGCAATTGATATAAAGGGTCTACTGTAGTTAGGACTATCAATTGGATTTATACCAAAGTATTTTGAATGTGTTACCACTGAGATGTCTGTATCTAACTAAATGAATGAATATATCCAAAAAGATCCTGATCAGTAAAATTGATTCCAAAATGTAAAAAAGAAGCTGCTCCTTTCCACAGCAGCCACTGAGACCTCATCTGTTTGTAGGTCTCCTGGACTGCAGTCGGTTTCCTTGACATGCTCTCCTTAGAAGCACTTTATGAAGCACACTTCCATGGAGGAAAAAAACATGATGAATGGACATACATACATATAATGTACAGGAAAAGACACATGCTCAATGGATCAGGAGGTGGATTTGATGCATATCTCCATGCATCTCCATTTAATTTTTTAAAAAATATATCCATGCAATCTACACATATATTAATTGGACTTTTGCAGGAGATCCATGTTGGTGGTAGCCAAGCTATCTAGTGCCAGTAATGAACTGGAGTAGTGGAGCATCTATTAATTTCCCCCTAAGGGAATAAAGTGATGGATTCTGGCACATCAGTACAACAAAACCTGCCTCTCCTACTTCTGATCCCTGAACAGCTTACATTAACATGCTAAAAACCAAACCTATTTCAGATACATAATAAAGGCTGTATTTTATCTGTGGGTGTTTGAGTGCACTCACATTCAAGTCACCTGTCAACTTATGGTAGCCCCATGAATTTCAAAGGGTTTTCTTATGCAAGGAATACTCAGGTGGTTTGCCACTGCCTTCTTCTAAATATAGGCTACAGTACCTGGTATTCCTTGGTGGTCCCCACCCAAGTACTAACCCTGCTTAATTTCCAAGATCAGATAGGAAATGGTACCCTTCAAGGTATTTAGGCTTCACATATTATCAGTAATACCCAGTTGCAATGTTGGGCTGGGCTGTGTCCAGAACTTAGAAATTCTATGTTTTTGGACAACAACTCCCAGAATCTCTCAGTGAGCATAGCCACTAGCCATGCTGGCTGAGGGTCTCTGGAAGTTGTAACCCAAAAAGTATCTCTTCCAAGTTCTGTTTCAGAGGTACATCTTAATTTGAAGTGTATATTCGCCGCTCATTGGGACACCATTTTGCACCTGGTTCTGACTAGTGGATTTTGTGGCTTCTAGTGAAAAGCAAAGGAGATCATGCAAGAACTGAAATCTAATTCCCCTTGGTCTATCACTAGCATGGGGAAACATAACTGTATGAGTAGAGCATACCAACCTAAGTATGACCATATCATAAAATGGTGTTCAGTGCTGTTACCATGACAACAGTATAAGAATGTAATCAAGTACAAATATTTACAATCCCAAAGCAAATGATTTTTTGGAATCCTATTCTTGGCTACTCAGAAGTAAGCCCCACTGACTACTTAATCCCAAATTAGTGTGTATAGGATTGCAGCTTCATGAGGCACTGGGATTTTTTAGCATGCACATTCCATTCATCTACCTACAAGCCATGCCATTCAATTGATTTGTCTTGTTGTGAGACCCTTTCAAACTACACAATTATTGCACTATGATTCTACTTTAAGTGCCATGGCTGCATCCTATGGAATCCCAGAATTGGCATTTTAAGGACGGGTTTTAGAATTCTAAGCCAGAAAACTCTAGTGCCTACCAAACTCTCAATACTGTAAGTGTCTTGGGTCCTATATGGAGAGAATAGCAGGATATAAATTGCCAATTTAGGCCCAGGAGAGGCCTTTTTTTAAACTATGACATGGACAGGAAATTACTTCCATTCATTTCCTGTTGTTATAAAAGGCCCTTCCCACACCTAAAATGGTCCAGAGAAGTCTAAAAACCTGGCAGAATTTCCTCACGCTCCCTGACTACATAAAAGGCATAGTCTCTGATCTTTAGAATTCATAGAAGGATATGTCTGCTTGATTTTAGGCAATCCTCTTGCATATCAGCAGTCTCCTCACTTCCATGCCCACAGAAGTTGCTTTTTGGGGCTATAGCACCCAAAATCCCAGCCAGCACAGCCACAAATAACACTGAGAAAATTAATTTTATTGATTGATTGGATTTATATCCCGACTTTCTCCCAAGATGGAAAGACCACTTGCCATGTCAGCTTGGAATTCTAAGAGCTGTTCAATTACTACTCTACACTCTATTTGTGATTCAATTCCTAAGCAACTCTGAAGGTTGCTAGACCTTCTTGAACCATGCAGAATTGGGCATGGTCAGAAATGAGGAACATTACTTTTTTGGATGGCAATTCCCTAAAAATCCCAACCAGCACAGTCAGTAGACCATCAAGAATTTCCTTTCCAGTTCAGAAATATTTATTTATTTAATGTATTTATTTATTAAAATATGTATATCCCACCACATATCTAAGGATCTCAGAGTAGTATACAATAAATTCAATTTGACCAATTTAAAACAACGTAAACAACAAACATTATTTTAAGAAGTTAAAAATTATTACAAAAATTAATGAGTTAAAAGTTTAAAACTATAGTAGTTATAAGCATTTAAAACAATTTAAAACTATTCCTGTGTACAGACTTGTATAAAACCAAATAGGGCCTAAAGGCCCAATATATATCAGTTTCTAGACACAGCTTTATGCAATAACTATTTTTTTCTGTATTACTGGTTTTCCACTCAGCATTTTTCATGGTCATGATGGCTAGGGTAAAATTAAATTTGCTTGATAAAGATTCAGTGACACTCACAAGTACCATTGCATATGAAATGCCATGATATTATCTTGAGAACAAGAAGTCCATTAACAAAAAACTGTGACATCCTCATAGAGGCAGTGCATAAGACACAATCCAAAAAAGTACACATGATAAAATGCAAGACTAACTTTCAAAATATTTCTTCTCACTTGCACTAAAGGTAAAGTGGGGTACACAATACACTTTATAATGTCACATAAAGGCAGAGCTGGGAAAACTGCATCTGAAGTTTGGTAGTCCAAAAAAGCAACTACTCCAGGGTCTGCATATATCATTGTCTCCTCAAATTGGCACAAACTACGTCTCTTTCCCCCACATTAGTGTAAAGCAGTAACATTTTTTTAAAAATCTCAGTCAAGTATTAGGTCATGAAAACTCAGGACCAACATGAATTTCCATTCCAATTTACAACATATTTTAGGTTTTGGACATGGCTTCATAATGGTATTTCCCCATCAATTAAGCTTCTGCATTATTGGTCTTCACTTTAGCATTATTCACAATGGCATCCTATCTACATTGTTCTACTAAAGAAGACAATAAAAATTACTTTAAATTGCAATGGTGTTCAGTGACAAAGAAAATCCACATTTCAAACATTATGTTTCTCACACCAAACCTCTCCCTATAAGCACAATTGTGGACCTTTATTTATTTAACCAAAGCATAACTCACGTCATTAATATCCCCTAACTAATAGAAGTCTAAACCTAGTCAACTACAGTAGGCCCACTGAACTGATGGGACTACCAAGGGGCATTTCACGTTACCGTTATAGCACTATGATTCCACTTTAACTGCCATGGTTCCATCCTGAGAATCCTGGGATTTGTAGTTTAGGGAGGAGGAATTAGAAATTCTCAGTCAGAGATCTCTAATACCTACTGACTACAAGCTCCACAGTATGCAGCCATGGCAGTTAAAGCGGAATCATAGTGTTATAATTGTCTTGTGTGAAAGGGCCTCAAGTGTTGTATTGATTTATCAAATTCCAACTGATTCAATAAGTCTATTCTAATTGGGACTACCAGTTGAATTTAGGCACAAATATATATTACAGTGTGAGAGTATTAATGTTCTTTTGATGTCTATAGACACTACCCAGTGGTGTTGAGAGGGGATAGGGATTTTCCAAAGCAGAGCTCCAATTTGCTAGCAATGCTGATTCCAAAATACCATCACCAACACATGCAAGCTTTGAAAGATTAAAGCAGCAAAAAGCATAGTTGCTACAAACACAGAATTCAACATAAGTAGTACCAAATAGGTCATTGAAATAACATTTTCTGGTATGTTCTGAAGTATCTTCTGTCTTTTCTGAAAGTGGAGAGCTTACCTGCCCTCATGTTTGTACATGCTAGGTTAGAGCTAGACTTGTCCCTCTGTAAACAGAAGTGCCTTCTCCATTAACAAAGGTAATCAGTGGATATTTACAGCAAGAGGAGGAGGATAGGAGGGCAATTTTATTCTGATTCTCCCTCCTGCTATAGAGCCTTGTATACCACCTCCAGTTTTGGTCCAGAGGGATCTCCAACCCAGTGGAGCCAATTTCCAGGAGAACAGAGCACTGTAGAGGGGAAGGGGGAACCACAGAGTTATACTGGAGGTGATCTCTCTAGCCTCAGGAGGTCCTTCAGTGCAACTCTGTGGTTAACGTCCATCCTCTCTAGGCATTTTCTAGCTCCTCCAGCATGATTCTACGGTTTGCTATGGTAGTTTGCTATTTAATGCAGATTTGCGTATCTGCTATAAGTTTGGGAACGTATCTCCCATGGACGGGTGTATGTGTGACCTGTAAAAAGATCTAAATAGACAGTGTAGGCCACTGTCAACTGCCAAAAAAGGCTGTTTATATCTGTGATCTCTAGATTATTTTGAGCTGAACTGTTGAGAATGAAAGGCTGTTAACATTTAATTTCTGCTTAAGCACAAAACTATTTTTTCAATTAATGCAAGAGCACCAGCCAAAAAACCCCATCATTTATGAAAAGTATAAATTCTGTCTGTCATGGATTCATTTGAACCTTGTACAGGTTGTTTGCCTCTAATGTGAGTGGGGCTTACCTGGGACAAGGAATGCAAGCACCCATGGAAGTCCCGCCACTAACATCTTAATGTGCTTGACTACTTTGGAGATGTGCACACATTTTAGCATGAAGATCTGAAAGGGGGTTCTAGCTGAAATACACTCACAAAGTGAGACATACTGGGGAACACTGCCTTAACACCATTCCTGATCATGAATATGGTTGAAAGTGCATCAGCTGAATGCACTTACCACCACCTTTCAGAGCTTCGTGCTAAACCCATGAAGATTTCTAAAGTAGCCAAGCACAGAAAGATGTTGGAAGATGTCTTAGGCATGGACATATATCCTCACCGCAGGTATATCTGTTGCAGGAAGATGGCCGAACAAGAGCTCTTCTCTGAATTAGGTACTGGCAGATCAGTCTGTTTCACTTTCTCCCACCTTCAGATTTTTGTGAATTTTTGCAACTTTGGATCCCAAAAGAACTGAGAATTCTCTCTCATTCCTAGTGGGTAGGCACATCTATCAGTTTTGCTTTCTCCTACCTCTGAATTTTGTGAATTTTAGTAAATTTTGATTTGTGAACACATATCAATTTTCACTCATCCCTAGTCTGAAAGTGTAAATCAGTGAGAATATAAATATGTCTCTCCAGCATGGGTTCTGTAGAAGAATGAGAACATACTTCCTGATCCATTCACATTTATTTTGCCAATTATGGGCAATATCATCTCTTGATTTATTCTAAAAACCTATATGCCAAAAATCTACCGTGTGTATGTTTTATAGGATAGCTTGCAAACTGTTTATATTACACCCTCAATTCCTCACCAAATATTATTCTGTGAAGAGGGGAGCAACTGTTAAAGATCTCACCAAACACTCAGCGCACCTGGCAGAGAGCACTCTCTCCTTACCTTTCCTGTCAGGTTTGAGGTTCCTATCCACGGGTGGTGGTTCACATTCTGCAACAGGGACTGGCCTTCTAGGAGGGGTCTTCGGACTGGACCTAAAACCCATGTGTGCTGGTGGGGGGACTTGCATTCCAAAGAGCGAAAACTCAAAGGTGCCTGGTGTCATGGGCACATAGTTCGTCATTTCTTGGATAGGCTCAGTGAAACTACTAGAATGCTGCCGTGGGGGAGAGTTTGGGTTCATGGGGACATAATTTTCATCCAGTTCTTCACTTGAAACACTTCCCACAGTCAATAGGCTTTTGTTTTTCTAGAGGCAATGACAAAACAATGTTTTAGCAATTAAAAAAAATGATTTTCCCAACTAGACCTCTCCACCCTCCAACAGAAATTCTTTCTACAGTGCATCTGATCAGTTCCAAAACTAACACTCTGTTTTGTAACTAACTGCCACAATCATATACATTTCAGCTGGGCTAGTGATATTATGACAGCTTGACCTCTTCCCATGTCCTGAAGTATTCCTGAGATGACTCATTTGCCATTAGAGTTGTTGGACTATAGTACAACTAGTTGCCCTGAAAGCTTGGGCTGATGGAGGCTGTAGTCCAGCATGACTGGAGTTTGGTCTCAACAGATGACATTTGTTTCACATTATAGGACTGATACTCAGTCTAAGGAGATTATCACACGCACTTAATATCCCAGGACAGGGATGACCAGAGATCGCTAAAAGGCTTTCTATTCAGACGATATCATTCCCGTCCTGTCATACTCCCATTCTGCTCCCATTCTCCCCCTGCTCCGTCTTATTAATGACTTAAATCGTTAATAGATCACCCGTTCCATCTCTGTGATGGAATCATGGGTATCTGAAATGGAGCCCCATTATGCTGGTGTGATGCCAGCCGTGGTGGAAGATCCCTCCCAAACACTTCCGGTTGAGATCGGGACAAAGATGAAAGTGACACCCTTCCCCCCCTCCTCAGGTTACTTGTTTCTATAATGGGATAAGATAGCTGTTTGAAAACTTTTTTTTAAGTGATACAGGGACGGGAGTGGGATGGGGGTGGGGGGTAATGAGACAGGGCCACAGTTAAAGGGCCCATCTGATAATCTCCTAAAACTAATTCTATGTTTGGAAGATCAATACTGATGTCTTGTATACCTGATACTGATAAATGAATGTGTTCATTTCAGGCTTGGGTTTTGATCTTCACTTGGTGTTGATTTGTGTATTGTTAGTTCATATCATTATAAGGCAGCTGCCTATATTTATTTTGGGCATTATGTCTTAGGTCTGATATTTCATTTTAAGTATGATGTTTTATTTGTGTGGATGTATGAACCTTTGTGGTTAGTTTTCCATTAAGTAAAAAAAAAAGGGGGGGTGTTCTTCTGCTAACAAGACCTTCAATACACATAGGCACTATTTGCACCTTACAAAGTGTTTGTCTTTTTATTTCAAGTGATGCTGCTTCTTCATTAGGTCGGTTGATGCATGACACTCCCACCACCTGATAGAGGTAGCTTGCTAGTGTCCCACTTGCATGATTCACAGAGACCACGATGAAGGAGGACAAGTTACTTACCTGTAACTGTAGCTCTTTGAGTGGTCATCTGTGAAATCACACAAACCTGCCTATCCTCCCCACATGTGTCCTGCTGTTCCTTGGTTTCATTGATGCTGCTATGTGGTGGACATGGAACTGAGGTGCTTTTGGTGAGCATGGTATTTATAAGCCTCTGGGAGGTGGGTGGAGCTACTGCCAAAAGTTCTATCTAATGGCTTTAGAATGTTCCAAATGCTGTTTCTGCGCAAGCGTAATAATCCCTGCCCTTATAATGATAATGTTGATAACCAGAATCAAACTTACAAAGTGGCTATGGAAGCCTTCCAGTGAACTTGATCTGTCATTCGCAAATGTTCGTGGAACCAAATAGCAATCTTGAGAACCAATATCTAAAAACAAAAGGGGGAGGTAAGCAAGTCAATGGCATAAGAGCACACATTATATGCCACCAGCCAAATGGGGGAGAAAAACAAAAGGGTGAGGTAAGCAAGTCAATGGCATAAGAGCACACATTATATGCCACCAGCCAAATGGGGGAGATTTTCTCTACTTTCTATTGCCTGTGTTTGTTTTACTATCAGTTGAACCACCATAGATTTATTTATTTATTTTAAAAATGCATTAAATATAGAAATTAAGAAAAATAAGAATCGATTTCATAGCACTTTATAAAATTCTCTAAGATACTAAATTCTAAATTAATTTTAAAAACCTAACAAATTATGGATGGAAGCATTTCACACACTAACATATGTAAGCATACCCTAGCATGACACAAAAAGTGTCCAGTCAAAAATGTAACATCTTCACCATGAGATATCATACCATGAGAGTGAGAGATGTGAGAGATGAAAGGTATCCTAAAAGATCATCTAATCCAACCCCTGGACAATTTAGGACATGCACTTAATGATGCACCTTTGATAGGTGGACCCTCATTCTCTGCTTAAAAGGCTCTCAAGTAGGCTTCAAGGGATAGGTCTTCCAAACAATCACATTGTACAAGTTACCCTACCCATCACATGGATGTCACTGAACTCAATATGGATTTTTTAAAAATCCATTTGAGCATGGCAAATGCAGCTTAGAGTTTTCAAAAATTTTATTATTGAAAAAATCCAAAATAACACAAGCCCTCAGTATCTGCTGAAATTTGGTTCCAGGACCCTCCCCACATAGAGACCAACATTCCTGGATGTGCAAGTTTCATTATATACAATGGCGGAATAAAATGTGTCTCTTATATAAAATGGCAACTGCAAGGTTTGCTTTTTGGATTTTTCCCCTGAATATTTTTGAGCCATGGTTGGTTGAATCCATAGATGCAGAACCCATGGATATAGACGGCTGACTGCAATCCCCCTGCTTTAAGGACCTATTGGAAAGTGTAAATCTTGAATTTCTCTCTTAGTTATTAATCAAGCACATAATCCGTTACTGTATTTGTAAGATGACTGCACAGAATTCCTTGCCCAAACACAGTTCCATTCAGAGACTCCTACTTCCTATCACCAAAACTTTCTGCTTGTTATTAAAAGGCTTCACAGCCTGAAAATGAAGATTAAATACTGGCCCATTTGAAAAAAAGAAAAGAAAACAACTACCAAAGGAGGTTAGGCTGGCTCCCTCCATGCTTTCTTTTTGCTAGCAAGCACAGACTTTTAAAAAATTTAGGCAGGGTTTTGGCAACTCACTGGTTGCAAAGCAAAGGGCTCATTACCAGCAACATTTTCCTCAATGTGTTTTAAAATTGTGTTTTATACTATGCCTTTAGTTTAATTGTACTTTATATTCAATATTCATGTGAGCCTCCCTGAGTCCCATTTTTAGGAGGAAGGAAAGATAAGCAATCCAATAAAGAAACAAACTTCCCCTCTGAATTATGAAGGCTCAAAACCTCCTGTTTTAAAAACAGCTGTAGTTCTTATTATTTGGATTAAAATGATCAAGAATGGGGGGAAAAGCAGGAGGGTCTCATGAGCTCAATGATCATCACCTACCAGAAAGGGTCAGAGCTTTAAAAAGTTTCTAGGATTCTGGAAGTTGCACTAAAAAAAGTAAACCCCACCCGAGCTTTGGAAATGACAACCCTGATTTGAAAGTTCATTGCCTTTATTAGGTACCCTCAGAAAAGGACTGAACAGGTGCTAAATCCTACTAGTGGCATTTCCCCAAAGTTCCCTGCTCCCAGTTACTTTTATTCCCTGAAGAGTTCATGCCACCTTTCCATAAAGTAAACACAAATCTCAGAGACTTAGAGAAGTAGGCTTAGATCGGGTGAGGGAGTTTCAGAGACAAAGCAACTAGAAATAGAAGAATTATGCTCTTCTTTTCCATCTTCCTTTTCCCTTCTCCGATGCAAATCTCTCCCACACCCCATCCAAGGAATCTTGAGGTGCAAATGGGGCCAGTGGGTTTTCATGCCACACAGCTGCAGTGTCTCATATAGTTTGCCCTCCATGACCCATGAATCTGTCCTCAGCGCTAACCCAAATTATTTTTGCTTCAAGAAGGCAGACAACATGCCAGATTCCTTGTAAAGAAACCAAACCAGACTGCCAACTGAATCTTAGATGCCAGTGATAGAGCAATACCCACTACTACTGGCTAGCCCACAAGCTAGTTCAGGGGGCCAGGATAGCTCCCAAAATAATGTCCTCACATACCTGGTTACTGCTCCCTGCCCTCCAGCATCTGCTGCCTGAGGAATGTGCCTCACTCTGCCTCACAGCAAGTCCATCCTGACTGGTTTTGACAGACTGAACCTTAGGAGAACCTTAGTGAAGATCAATGAAGTCTGTATTAAAAAATAACGAAGACAAGAAAAGACAACACCAACCTCTACGGAATACATTTAAATCCATGGTAGAAATAGTGTTGCTCCGTGAGGGGGGTATGTTCCCTGTAGGGATGCAATAGCTGCTATCAGTGTCTGAGGCAGTACGGGAGATACTACATGCTTCCACAGGAGAGCGGTCTGAAGAATAATGAGGTTTTGGTGGCCGAGGAGGAGGAACATCTGGAATGGTCTCAAGCTTTGAACTCTGAGCCAATGATCCTTCTGGAAAAGTTCGTGGAATCTGGTAGGTACTTCCAGGTGTGGGTGGAATGTCATAGCTAATGGAGAAATGCCTCATTTGTGCATCAAGAGAAGATGTAGCAGATGAGTTGCTGAAAACATGTTGCTCTCCATCTGTGTCAGTTGCTGAAGGAGATGCCTTCGGTAAAACATCCTGTGAATAACTCCTTGGAAGGTTATAAAGGCTACCATCCACTGACACAGAGGCAGCCCTTGGTGGGGGAGAGTCATACACGCTTGGCTGTTGAAAAAATCCATTCACTGCATGCTTATTCAATGATTGCACAGATGTTTTATGGGAAGGCACATTATCATTGCAGTCTGTTTCAGAAGAGGCCGCTTTTGCTGCATCAGACTGTGATCTAAATGTGGGATTTAAAAAAAAATATTGTAATACTCAGGTTATTATAGAAGCAAATCTCTTGCAAAACAATAAGCCTCAAACAGTGAATCAAAACAGCATGCTAAAATAACTTGGATGTTAAGTGACTGCTGTCATGCTGCTATCACATATGAAATGGGCTCTTTTACTGGCACCAGAGCAACAGAAAGGGACAAGCTTTTTCCTGTGTAATATTAATGTGGCTACTTGTGGGGTGCGGGCAGGAGAGGCAATCTCTTTTTTATTCTGTAATCCAAAGTGTAGTTACTTTAATGATGTATTGCATCTCCACGCTATTCTGCTGAAGTCTCAGCTTCCATTTTGTAATGGAAGATGGAGGGCTCCAACATCAGTAGCACTGTGAATCCACCCTAGGCTTTAGTCCAGATTTTGAAGGATCTATCCAAGAGCCTAAGCTATGATTCAACACTTTGGAAGGCTCCTTTAAAATTTGGTTTAAAAATTAGAGCGGATTCACTGTCTCACTGAGAATGAAGCCATCAGCTTACCCTGCATTTTGTCTTGTAGATTTTAGGCTGACAGGGCCCCACAAGAACAGCTGAGTTGGATGGTCCAAAGCAGCCACAAGGAAGATGGCTTATGTGGCCCACTTCCTGAACTAACATTTGCAATGCTAGTTAATAGTCGTAATGTGGAACTAAGTTAGCTCCTGATATTGACAACAATTTGAAATGTGCTGGCTATGTCTTAATTTTTTTTTTAAATAGAAGACTGATTTGTTGTTACTTTTTGCTTCTTTTACCAAACACAGTTGAAATAACACACTGTGCTTTGCTCCATTTTGAGACAGTGTACTTGATTAGGCATTTCAATGTCATTTCAGTGTATACAGTACAGATCAACCCCCATATTTGTGGGGGATACATTCCAAGACACACACACCCATGGATACGTGAAACTGGATATAGGAACCTCGTTATTTTCAATGAGACGACTGCTGGAAGTTGACCATAAAATCACATTAGAGGACCTAGAAATGCCTACAGAGACCATATTTTTTCAGGCGTGGATAAGTGAAACTGTGGATATGGCATTTGACCTGTATATTAAAATACAGTCACAGTGTGAAATACTGATATTTTAAGACAGCATGAATAACATGGTATCTTGATGTTGGGAGCAGTCTCAACAACTGGGGGCTTTTCTTTGGAAGGAGGGGAAAAAGCAGGGGGGATATAGGGGAGAGTATAGCCTCCTTCACTGATATCAGGGGTAAGCAAAGTGCAGCCTTCCAGATGTGGCAGTGCAACTGTGAGGATTCCCCACCACTGGCCATACACACTAGTGCTCAGAGAAGGTGCAGTCCTACAACACAAGGCCAAACAACTTGCCCAAACTTGAGTTAGAAAAAATTCCCAAACTCTCCTCTGATCCCTTTTAAATTACATAAAGTCCACACAAACAATGCAACAAGTGGGTCCACACTGGAAGCCATGTCTTCTTGGGATATTTCAAGTAGGAATTATTGGCACTGGTTATTATAATCCACAGCAAAACATGCAATACATGTGTGTTTGTGTATGTGTGTATACACACACACACACACACACACACACAGAGTATGTGTGTGCACACAAAGAAACCAAAATTGTTTCAAGCAAATTGCAACTTCTTGCTTAAATTCTATACACAGATGCCAAACAACTGTCGTTACACTCACTGCAATGGAACTTTTTTACTTTCAAAATCCTCCAGCAGTAAATACTCCTCCCCTTCTTCTGAGAGCATGTAAGAGCTAGTTTATAGGTACATGATAAAAAATTGAGAAATATCAGAAATGCAAATTATCTTTCATAAACTTCAAAGGCTTTAAAAAAAAACAGTCCTGCTGCTACATAAAACACACATACACACCACTGGGCTAAATCCAATTGCTTGTCCCAATTGCAGAAGACCCATTGAATCAATTACTGAGTATTAAATGAACAGTTATGTAAATCCCAGTGATTCAATGGGTCTATTCTGCTTAGGACTAACAATCAGATTTAGGATGTAGACTTTAACATGTTTTTTAAATTGTGTATTAAGGCTAAAATAGCTACATAGTTTGATCCTACACAAGATACCGACTTCTTGGTGAAAAACATGAGCCACAATCCACAGCGAGTTAAGTGCAGTTGTTAAGTGCCCATTGGAATTCCACCAAAATCTTGACAGGGGGAAAATGGGATCATGTGACTCCTTTAGTGCATCAGCTGCACTGCTGCCAGTTCAAAGGGATGGCTGTTAAGGAGCAGAAGAAATGGATTTTCTGAACCACTTCACTCAGTGGCAGCAAAACAGACAGAAAATTGGGAATCAAATGTTGAAATGGGGTGGTGCAAAATGACTGCCCAATATAATTGCCTGATAGCATTATAACTGATCCACAATATTAAAGCCAAAGCAGCATTACATAGTAGTGGCAGCACAAAAAGTCAATAGCCTTTGCCCTTTCCCCATCTCTCCCTACAGAGTGTTTTGATCAGAGAATCAGTGAAGCTGTGGGCCTGCAACTTAGTGATGTGTAAGTAAAAGCAAAAGCAATGGTTACTACTTTATGGTGTTCAACCCTGTTTACTCCCACTATTCACACACACACATACACTCATGATTGGTAACTTGCCCTTTCTCTTCCCCATGAACACCTTCACTTTCATCTCTCTGGAAGCAGGACCAGGGAGATGACAAAGGAAGGTCTTGTGTTGAGCAGAGTGTGGCAACCAGGGTGAGGAGAAAACAGGGCCTAAAAACAGGAGTCATTAAACAGTGTATATTGTCAAAAGTGGGAACCTGTCTCCATCCTCTTAGGTTGCAACCTCAGAAAAATGCAGAAAGAAATGAACTATGTTGCCTGTAAATTGTAGGTAACACTGAAACAAACAAATAAACAAAACCTTGTCTGATTTCTTCCTTAGATATATAAAGAGATGTCTCCTTCCATTTGATCCTGCCTATCCTGTAAGATCAACTTCTGCAGCCTTCTTGAGTGTGTTGTTGCTTTCTATGGCATCACTGGTAGGAACACAGAAAAGAGATTTCTCTGTGGCAGCACCAGAACTTGGAAATATTACTTTTGGGGGGCAGCAACTCCCGGACTGCCCCATCTTGTGTGATCACACTGGCTAGGACATTCTCGGAACTGGAGCCACAAAAGGTAATTTTTCAAAGCTTTGGGCAACACCCTGCATGTGGAGATTCCTATCCTATCCTAAGAGGCTAATGTTACCTTTTTATTTGTATTTTACTAGCTTTCAAAAATTATGTACTTTTTCAACAACTTCTGAATCCACTGTTGTTTAGTTTAATTCACTGCTTGTTTTGACCTTTCGTCTTGTCATTTTGCTCTTGATATTGCCTTTACTCTATTAATTTATTATTATTATTACTGTTGCGTCTGTTTCTACACTTCATTAAGTCCTTTGAACCGCTTCTTTAGAAAGGGTAAAAAGTGAGGTATATATTTTTTACATAAACAAACAATAAACAATCATCTGTCAGGCTGCAGTTCTTTTTACAACTCATAAAGGCTTAAGGAAAAACAACATGGTAACCCAGCATTACATCTGTCAAAAGTTTGATGCCAAATGGTAAATCTGCCTAGGACTAATGAACTTAAGAAACTGCTACAGGAGAGAGAAAGAACAAGACCCTTCCCAAAAAAAATCCTCTGAAGGCCATTGTAACAAATAACAGCTAAACTTGAACTCTTTCTACAGCAGCAGCCCTGGTTGGCACTGTTACTAAATACAGTGCTACTTTTTTGGACTTCAGTTAGCAGAATCCATTGGCCATGCTAATTGAGGGATTCTGAGAATGTCAGCCTCAACAGAAGTAACTTTTCTAAGCTGGCTATAGTTTTTATGGAAGAAGAAGTTAACATTTACCTTGGTGGTCCTGGCTTCTTGCTCTGACAGTTGACCAGTAACAGGTAGTCTTGTGGATCTTCCTGACCTGAGGCAGATTCTACCGGTGGGATGTTAATTAGCTGATATGGAGGTGGTAGGGATGGTTCAGGTTGTACAGATGGCAGGGAGGTGCTGACAGGTAAGGGTAATTCAGTTGCAGCTGGCAGAGAATTGCCAGGTGGCTTCACAGTATCTGCAAGATGCAGAAACACTGATCAGTCAATACACACTTAATAATCATGAGGTTTGGGTTTTTTTAGTCAGTTACATCTCTTGATTAGATTTACATACAGCCAGCCCTCTGTATCCTCGGATTTGATATCCATGGATTCCACCATCCATGGCTTGAAAATATCCTCATGCGCGCGCGTACACACACACACACACACACACGAAGCAAACCTTGATTTTGCCATTTTATATAAGGGACACAATTTTACTATGCCATTATATATAATGGGACTTGAGCATCCATGGATTTTGGTATCCACAGGGGGTCCTGAAGTAGCAGATACCAAGGTCCCAGTGTATTAATAAATTAAACATTTCTAATTCTGGATAAAACCCTGTAATGTAGCCCACTGTTTATTTAGATCATGTTGGATATGGTAAGTGGAGGTTACAACTACCTAAGGATATAAATCTTTGCTTATTTCAAACTTGGATACATGGAATAACAATTTCAAAGATTTGCTCCCTACCTCCTGGGATTATGTGAGTCTTTGCACATTGTTCAATTATTTTTTAACATTTAAGGACTTCTGAAAAATTTATCTGTGCAAAAAATAAATAAATGCATAAACCCCTTGCTTTCTGCACACAAAAATACACTGTTGAGCAGACACATTACCCAAAAGGACAATATTTGCACAAAAGGGGGTTTCACAGAAATAAATTTTTCATAAAATGTTTCTCAACGTGTTTTAGGAGATGTTTTCTTTTCAAGAACAATGTCAAGTATTCTTTATTGGATAGGCATCTTAGGGTCACCATAACTCAGAAATGACTTGAAGGTATAAAACATATAATAATTAAAATATTATTTGGGAACTTTTCTCTCCATTGCAACAATAACAGCTTAACCAATGTCAGATTCATGCCTAAGGAGCTCTGCTTCATAGATATGGGAAGAAGCAATGGAAAGGGGATGAATCAGTCACAAATTAATGTAATTATGTAGCTCTGTAACTCATTTTGAAGAGTTGAGTCACTAAGGACATCTGTGCAGAAGCAAACAGGTTGACTACACTTCAGATTGATATTAAGGAAAAAAAATGTATAGATACTATGACAATATGTCTTAAGTACTTAGCTTACAAAGGAGTATGGGAAGCTATTCCCAGAAGGTGTTTTGTCTGCAAACTGGGAACTAGGAACAAATAATTAAAAGGACAGGGTACATATGAATCACACACATTTATTTTAATGTGAAACCCACACACAAATGTACAGCCAAAGTCCCTGTGTTTCTCCCATCCCACTTGTCCTTCACTTTAGATCCCACCTTGATTATTAAAATGTTTGAAAGCAATGCCTATATAAAATTAACAAGCTTACACTCAAAAACTGCAGAATTACCCGACTGCCCTTCAACTTCTTCACCATTTCTCTCACAGCCATCATACAAATCACCCCATGGATTTTTATTTTTTTTAGTTTTACACACTTTTTAAACTGCAAGAATGTACAACAAATATTAAGGATTTGCCAAAGCACTTTCTCTAAATATTTACTAGGTATGGTTGCCAGAGTGAAAACTGAAGATTATGCCTGTACCTTTAATGAATGTGTAGTAGAGGGAATTTCAACAGTTGTTGCTTGTTACCTGGCTGCATGACATGCAGGTAACATGAAATTCCCTCTATTACATTTCAGCAGGTACTGAATGCACCAGGTAACAAGCAACACCTGCTGAAATTCTTTCTTCTACAGAACCATTGTTGTTGTTGTTTGTTGTTGTTGTTGTTGTGTACCTTCAAGTCATTTACAACTTAAGGTGATGCTAAGGTGAACCTATCATGGGGTTTTCTTAGCAAGATTTGTTTAGAGGGGGGTTGCCATTGCCTTCCTTTGAGGCTGAGAGAGTGTGACTTGCCCAAGGTCACCCAGTGGGTCTCCATGACTGAGTGGGAATTTGAACCCTGGTCTCCATAATCCTAGTCAGCACCCAAACTACTACACCATGCTGGCTTTCTCAGAACCGTTGGGCCTAAATACCCTAAAGGTACCAGATTCTATTTAATCTCGGAAGCTAAGCAGCGTCAGTCCTGATTAGTACTTAGATGGGAGATTGCCAACAAATACCAGGTGCTGTAGGCTATATTTCAGAGGAAGCAATTGGCAAAACCACCTCCTTGCCTAAGAAAACCCTCTGAAATTCATGGGGTCATCATAAGTCAACAGGCAACTTGAAGGCACACACACATACACACACAGAACCACTAAAGGTAAGGGGCTTTTTTGGTTTTTACTCCAGCAACCCTATTACTAGATGACATCTGTAAAACAGTTAACCACACTTGTACACAGTGCACTTTATTGCTTAAGAAGTATAGGCAACAGCATACAAACTATTCAAGTTAAGGTGGAGCCCTTAGCTCAAGGAGAGGAGAAACCAGCCACTGATGCTAAAGGCTGGGCAAAGGATGAGATCATAATCTTGGGGGACTGCTCTTTCTCTCTTCCTATCTCTTTCCCTTTTTGTAGGAGTAATGAGTCTAAAAATAAAACTGTATTAAAAATTCCAGGATCTAGTCCTTTTAAAAAGCAACAAGAATTATCTCCTTTAAAAAAGGGAGTTTAAAAAATCATTCATTTACTTTTAACTTCATGCAGAGTGCACTTAAGAATGCTGACTTAAGCTCAATTAACATTTAAAAAGTGTATTCAGAGGTCTGAGATCACTCAGTTAAATTAGATTCATTTCAAAACAAAGGAGTCAGTTTAAAATGCAAATCAAAGTTTACTGAAGGTATATCAATCTCAATCTACATACTAAAACAAACTTTAAAAAGAGGTTCCTAACTGACTAAGAGTATTTAGGGTAAGAAAACTCACCAGCCTACAGCGGTAGAAGGCTGCATGATAAAACATCATTGCATAGTTACAGGAAAGATGGTTTAGCTTAAGATGGCTAAAGATGGCGAAAGATGGCAACAGCCTCATGGAGACTCAAACTTAAAAAAGAACTTACACAGAGCAATAAAATTTAAATTAGGTCATGTGTGGAATGACCCAGCACTCCAGTTGGCTGGAAGTGCCCAGTGAAATAAGAGAAAGGGAATTTTGGGAGAACAAAAGCATGCAGGGAAAAACCCTAGACTTATCTTAGGATGTGAATGAGGTACACAAGATTGCTTTTACATTACAATGATTATTTCCCCACATACTACACTTTTCACTTTCTGTCTGTTGTAAAGGAAGAATACTAAATCTGTGCCACTCCAGGTGTTGCCTATTACTCACATCACCCTTCATCGCTGGGCAGACAGGCTGCAGCTGAAGGAAACTGAAGTCCAAAAATAGCTGAAGAACTATGTTTTCCAGCACTGTGGTACAAATTTAATACTGACAGAGATTGCTTACTGGTAAGACCTAATCCTCAGGCCATGGGTATCCCTTTGCCCTCTCTTCACCATGCATCAATCCAGTGAATTCTTCCAGTCCCCACTCAACATGATTTAAGCTCCTCCTGAAGTGGTTCCACACCAATGTCAGTGACACTGTACATGCCTCTTGCAATTGAACTGTGTAGTCCATTTCTGAACTTTTTTGGTCCCAAAGGAGTCCTCTGATACCAATGGAAGTACAACAATGGAAAGAAAAAGGCAAAGGACAGAGATTCCCTTGATTCAAAACCCCACAGTAATCTTCCAGAGCAACAGAAACATTTCCTCTCCACGTACAGCAATATCAGGAGGGAGTAAGGTAAAAGATTACACCCCATCAGAATAGGTGGGCCAATATCACTTTTAAATGTTCTCCCACATGAAAAGACAACAGAAAAGACAAAAACAGCCCTTCCTGATACAGATGTAAAATTTCCAGAAATACTGAAACTGTGAGGGGGGGACTGTCAGTGGGAATAGGAATTTTAAGGAAAACTGAAGTATGTGCAACGCTCACTCACGTATCAAGTTGATACTTGCTTTAATGCTTTAACCATATAAAATACATAATTTATAAGTTAGCATTTAACAATTGTTCCATATAGCATATTTATGGTATTTAAATGCCAGTTTTACTAATCTCTTTAAATGTTTTTCTTGGTCACCTTTTTGGGTGAAAGACTCCTATATGAATACTTAGAAGACCCACTCTATTTAGTGGAGCTTACTCTCAGGTAAGAATGCAGAGGAGTACAGTCTGATAAATATAAATGGCTTGCAGTGCAACCTCCAATATGTCTTGCCTCTAGTAAATTCCACTGAACTCAATGAGGCTAACTCTCAAATAATGTATGAGTTATTACCAAGTGGGTGGAGGTGTGTGAAAATAACACAGATGTTATAATAAACCAAAGGTGCATGATTTAGAGGAAAACTAAGGACTTTTTTGTTGTCCGTGAGTAAAATATGGCGCAGCCGCCTTCAATCGTACATGGGACTGACATGGACGATGCTGAGAGGGATGGCGTCATCCGAAATGGACCCCCTACTGTGCGACAGCCATATCTCTTCTGCAAGCTTCTTGCGTGGTAACCCTTGTCTGAAAAAGTCCTCTCTCTCTCTCTGGCTTTTCTTCGCAAATGAAGATTCAGGAAGAACTCATCCCGTAAAAAGGCCAATCCAAGATAAACAAGTCTGGTTGCAGAAAGCATAGCAGAAGGGCTCCTTGGGTGATGTTTTTGGATTGTGATTCTTTCTGCGTTGTCGTTTCTCTTCAAGACTTGATTGGCGTGAGTTCTCAAATAAGGCTGCAGCATTGTGGATAGTGCGTCTCCATGCCTCCCGATGTGAGGCCAGGGTGGACCACTGTTGGTGATCAATTTGGCCGAGCCCAAATATGGTGCTATTTTTTTCATGTTGAGAGAATATGAAGTAACAGCACTACATCTAGATGTCAAGCACTTGAAATAGTGAACTCTGCACACAGGAACTATCAATCTCCAATGCTGTAGATTGTTTTATTTAATCTGCATGCACCAGGACATGTACTGGGACTTATTGACAGTCCGAACTAAAGTAGACCCACTGAATCAATTGTTGAATGATGAATCAATGCTTACATAGCTCCTATTGATTCAATGGGTTAAATCCTAGTTGGGGCTAGCAGCAGGACTAAGGCTACTTAGCAAGCTGTGGGGTATTTTCTGAACCCAATGACAATGCCTGCCCCCGGAAGAAATTTTGATTTCCTTAAAATGTCACCATCTGACCATGTCACTTCTTGACAATCTGACCATATCATTTCTGTTTTGCTGCATTATAGTTCACTGAAAAAAGGCATGAGTCCTTTTTAGTATCAACATGTTACAAAAAAGAGTATATTAACCTACCCACTTTCTTAAAATAATGCATAATTCCTTCATTACTTACTTTTTCTTCATCTTCCTGGGACAGAAAGCCCCAAATGTGCTAGCTTTTACTCATAAAGAAGTTACTCCTGCCTTTTGATAACTTTAATTGCAATTTCCACAACTTGTTCAGATCTGTTATACAATTCTCAATACTATCATCCTCTCCATATCAGTTACAAGTCACACAATCCATTCAACCTCCTAATTTTGCTAAACATGTAGGCCAGACCAGACTGCCATTTTAGGTGTACTGCCTGATTTCTTGTCAAAGGGGTCAGCCACCAATTGTTTCCATTCTTGCAGAAACCTTTTATAAGAAAGGAAAAGATTATTCTTATTTCAGAATCTATACTCTTGAATCAATTAAGATTTGGGTTCTGATCTCAACTTAGCCATAATGTCATTGTGAGGATTTGGGCAAGTTATAACCTCAGCTTTTGTGTCTTATTGATAAAATGGTGACAACAGGCATCCAGTTTCTAATGAGTTAATACAAATTAAGCTTGATTCACGATATGGTAGAAATATTTCTCACAATCTTGTCAAAAATTAGATTAGTTCATAAACAAATTAAAATCTTAGTTTGATGACCTAATAGCAGAGGACAGATGTTCAAGAGAGATGCTCAGGTCCCTCCATTATACACAGTGTTCTAGCAAATATGAGCCATTAATTTAGAATTTTATTACTAGATGCTTAAAGAACCACTATTCTGTGGCATAGGTTCTACTTAATGATACAGTGGCATTGTTCAAGCTGTAATCAAACTTTAATTATTCAATGAATTATTATGATGATAGCTAGATAGATAGATACGAGGGAAACAACAGAATCGTAGAAACAGGAGTTGAGTACTTCCCTCTATCCATTGCGGGGGCCCCCACATGACCCCAAAACTGACTCTATAAGTCTATGAAACTCTCTCACCCTGCCCCCATCAAATTTTCAGATAGTACAGAGAACTGCAATATAGAGGGAAGGTGAGGGAAGTTTTGCTATACTAATGACAGGGTGTTAGCATGACCTTGGATTTTACTAATACCAGATACAGGCAAACCAAGGTAACAACATCTAAAAGCTGAACTATCCAATCAGCAAAAACTGTCTTACAATGTTGGATCCTGCAAAACTGAATGGAGAATTTGCCCTTGATTTTTGCCTCTAACAAGGCAATTCTTTCTACAGAAATATATCAAAATAAAGGTTTTAGCAAGCCTAAATCATTCAGGTCATACCTTTTCAGATATACGTTTGGCCCTCCAGAAATTGTTGGACTACAACTTCCATCAGCTCAAGCCAATGCTGACAGCCAATGGGAGCTGTAATCCAATACGATCTGAAGGGTCACACATTTCCCAGCACACTATTTGCAGGATCCTAAATAATCTGCAATTCTTCTTAAGAACTACTCATCGGATGTAAGCATGAAAGAAATCAGCGTTGCCAGCTCATTATAGAACTGCTGAATCTGAAAACCAATGAAATGTTTTTTTTAAAAAAATCCTTACCTTCTTCAGTAGGATTGAACCCACAGATGTCACAAATACATCGAACCCACTTATTCATTTCCTCTTCACTGTCAGCCACTAAGTAGAAGACTCTGTCTATGGTGTTAATGTCAAAAATATAACTATTTTCAAATTCTTTTTTGTTAAATGTCAACCCAGCATCCACTTGTTGACACAAGTTCAAGTCAATGATACGAATTGGTTTCTTGGCATGGTCATTTTTGTAGTATTCCAGGACATCTGGATCCCCTGTCAGTCGACCGCTGCGGAGCACAAACCATCTCCTCTTCCATGCCTAAAGAAGGAAAGAAGGATAATAAAAAACCAGGTAATTAATATTTTAAACAAGTTCATTGCTGAACCAGCACTGAATATAATGTGTAAAGTTACAGTAAATATCCAAAGCCTTAAGACTACATTTTGAATCAAAGTTCTTCAATGTGATATCTATGAAATGACTAAGAGGTCAAAGGATGCACAAAGTTGACCTACAATGCAATCCTATACACATCTGCACAAGCACAAGGACATAATCTTTACTTCTCCTTCCCCTTCCTACGAATTCCTTCATAAACCATCTTTTCCCCAAAACTGGAACTCAAGCTTATAAAAATTGAAACGAATACAGTTGTCCCTCCGTATCCATGGATTTGGTATCCATGGATTTAAGTATTCACGGCTTGAAAATATTCTTTAAAAAACAATAATCCAAAAAGAAAACCTTGATTTTGCCATCTTATATGAAGGATATCATCTTGCTATACCATTGCATATTTGGGACTTGAATATTCATGGATTTTGGTATCCGCGGGGGGTCCTGGAACCAAACACCAGCAAATATGATGAGACAACTGTAGAGATATTTTAATCTTGCATAAAACAACAAACAATTTCAAATATTTTCTCCAGAGATTAAAGATTTCTCCCCACATTTTATGATTTTTTACACACTTTGAAACTTTGTTTGCCAAAAAAAACACATTTACACAAAAAACTTGTGTTTTGCATAGAAATCCACTGTTTTCTGCACAAAGATTTCCTCCCCTCTCCAAAACCCCAAACTGCAAAAATAAAATAAAAATTAAATTTTAAAAATGGCAGTTGGCCATTTTCTCAATAGAAGAAGAAAATTTGCAAGTACCATATTCTTTATATCACTACTCAGAAATTAAGTTTCACTAAGTTATGTGAGACTTACTCCCAGGTAAGTGGGTAGAGGACTATAGTCCTAACTAGCACACTACAGTGTATTATCTAATTTTGAATTGTGAGCACAGGCTTGTATATTTACTTTGTAGTTCATTTATATAATTATAGTTGGAACTCCCACCATGGTGCCGCTAGACTGAAATCCTGTGCTGCCCAGGCAGTTCTTCATCTTATATAGGGGGGGAGGGCTGTTCCAGCTGTAAAGGAAGGCATCACCTCTGGGGTTGTGGTGTCTGGTCCTGGAACAGAAGAGTGTGCATTGGGTGTTCAGCAGAGATGCAAACATGTCTCTCTGTGGCTGTCCCCACTTGAGAAATAGGGTACAAGGAACACTTGGGGACAGCTGCCATTCGTGAGAGGAGGTTGGGGTCCTGCTGAGTGTGTCCATGAGGACATTCTCCTTTCCTGGAAGATGAATGGCCGAAATGAGGATATCCTGCATTATGCACCAGTCCCAAATCTCCAAGGTCAGATAAAGAAGGGAGGAGGGTCAATCTCATGCCTCCCTGTTTGTTTAAATAAAACATTACTCTTGTGTTGCCCATTATGAGTTGTACTATTCTCCCCTTGATTAATGGGAGGAACACTTTTAGCGTCTTTTGAACCACTAAGGTGATTGATATTCAGACTGGCCTTTGGTGGGGACCACCCGCCACTCAGCGAGAGGCTGAGAGCATGCGCACCCCAAACCTGGAGGGATGCATGCATGGTGATTGACAGTTCTGGCTGTGGAGGAAGAAATGGAATTCCCTTGAAGAGGTTGCCACCAGTTCAGCAACCTCTGTACCATCCTTATATGATAAGGAGGCAGGAGGGGGGGTTGAGTCTTGAGTCGAATTTGAGGATAAACCAGTTCTGGAGGATTCGTATCCTTAGCCTGGCTAGGGGAGTGACCACTATCATTGCTGTCATGTGTCCTAGTAGGACCTGGACTGACCTGGCTGGGAGTCTGCAGTTGTTTCTGCTATGGTCTGCGAAGGCACAAATGGCTCTGTAGCGTCCGACAGGGAGGAAGGCCTTTGCTCTTCTGGAGTCAAGTATGGCCCCTATGAACTGCACCATGGGCACAGGTTGCAGAGATTATTTTTCAAGGTTGACAATGAGTCCTAAATCGCTTAGAAGGAGGTCAACGGGTGAGGCGTGTCTAGGTCTATATCCTTCAGGGCTCCTTTCAAAGGAGAGAGAGCGCCTGTCCAGAGAGAAGGAGCAGTTCCTGGAGTATAAGGCATACGATGAGGATCACTGGGATGAGATCCTGTCCTGGGAGCATGGGACCAAATGTCCAGGTCCTGCTCCTGGTGTCCAACATGTTCCACAGGCCTAGTTTCCATAATGGTCAGGGGCTCTCGTGGCTGATCCTGTGTTAGGAGTGTTGTTGCTGGCCTAAAGGAATATCATGGTCGATTTCCACAATTTCACCCTCCAATACAGATGTGATGGTAACCTGAACAATCTGATTCGGGTAAGGGGGTTAGGTGGTCTCAGTTTGAGGAGGAATTCAAATCGGAGAGGTGATTCAAGCTTGTTCAATTTCCTGCCTGGTTTCCAATGGAAGGGTGGAAGTAGAGGGAAGTGTGTTGGTTTTATGAGGCTTCTTCTTTTTTATGCTTTTTCTTCAGTTCCCGTAGAGGGGACCATGTTGGAGAGTTCAGTCTGTGAGCCTTCTGAGTAGGGGCCACCGAAAGAGAAGATTCCTTCAGGGGGGGACACTTCGTGGCCATCCTTATGAAAGAATCCGTAATGCTTTGTCCAGTGGGGGATCCCGGTGGAACAGACCATGGCCGTCGAAGCTGCATAGGGCTTAAGGGCCTGTGCGGCCATAGAGTAGCGCTTTGAGGCGTGATTCTCTATTTTTACACACTTGTGGAGTGAACGCCTTACAGTGCAAACATGCAGCCACATTGTGTCCCTCCCCTAGGCACAAAAGACAGCACGAGTGTCCATCGCAAGCTGGCATTTTTGCTTCGCAGGACAAGCACCTTTTAAAGGAGGTAGTGGACGAAGCTGACAGCATGGTGGCCACCATGCTGGAGGGATTCTGTTGAGATAAAAGTCATAGCCAGAGGAAATTAGGTCAACTAACTGGGAAGAGACGAGGACAGAAGTCCAAAAAACAGTCCATAGTTGATAGGAGGTATGTGAGGATTAAAAAAATGAGAAAAGGCTAATCAGCTCTATGAGCGAGGTTCCTTCGATGCTGCTAGCACGGTGGACAAAAAAGAACTGGAGAATCAGGCAGGGACCTTGAGGGTAGAGCTGTAAAGGGGGTGGGGCTACTGCCAAAAAAGCCTTATATAACAACTCTAGAAGATTCTGAATGTGCTCTGCACAGGCACAGATATCCCATATGTGTGAGTCACAGAGACCATGAAGAAGAAAATTCTTATGTGTTCTATAATATACTTTATTTGTTTTCTTTAGCTGCCCTTTTTCATCCTCTTGATTAAACTATGGTTAAAACAAAATAAATTTTAAAAAAACTGAGGCCTTAAACAATGGCAACTTTTTCACTTGAACTGTATCTATTTTCTTTTGCGTGATATGCAGAATGGAGGCAGAAACACAGAAGGGGGAATATCAGTAACTTCCCTGTTTAATGAACTCTTTTAAGTTTTTCTAACATTGTATGTCTTCAAGGAAAATAGGAGGTTGACCATATAGTAAATCAGGCCACTGAGCCATCTAGTTCATTATTATCAACAGCAGCCAAGATGACCAGTGCTCTAGGGGGTGGGTACTGTAGTTCAAAACACTTGGATAGCAGTAGCATGGGAAAGCTGAATAACCAACAACATCATTCTCCAAGTTTTCACACAGCACCAGCTGCGGATGCCACTGATTGTACCTAGGCATTTTATATGCAGACAATATACCCTGACATATTTATTTGTATTATTATTTATAAGTGACATTCATATCCCTCTTTTCCTCCAATGAGGTCAAATGGTATGCATGGCACTTCGCTTCTCCATTTTATCTTCACAACAACCTTGTGAGGTACCTCAAGCTTGGAGGGAGAGACTGGCCCAAGATCACTTACTAAGTTTCATGGGTTGGGAGGATCTGAATTGGATCTCCCGGTTTACATTCAAACACTGTAACTACATCACACTGACTGTCCTCTTGTATGCTAAGACAGGGGGGCATCCCTCGAGGGCCTTCATCTGACAGAGCTCTACTGTGAATGGTACTCTTTCTTAAGCTTGGAGTTTCACTCCCAAGCAGGAAAGAACAGATTCTACTAGCTGTTTTCTTATCCTACAGTTATCCTTATCTGGCCAACAGCTGCCTAGAAAACACCTCTGGG
Source organism: Gambelia wislizenii (assembly GCA_030847615.1). Taxonomy (NCBI): domain Eukaryota; kingdom Metazoa; phylum Chordata; class Lepidosauria; order Squamata; family Crotaphytidae; genus Gambelia; species Gambelia wislizenii. The sequence goes on along the minus strand of JAUMIR010000005.1, from coordinate 59,821,874 downwards.
GATAATATGTGCTCCACACACCTATATACCCATTGCAAAGAATGTGTAAACTTCTCATGTTCACAAATAAGTTTCTGAATCCAATAAATAACCAATAATTACTGCAAAAGGGAATTACAGTTGTCCCTTCACATTCGCTGGGGTTTGGTTCCAGGACACACACACCACACCCTGTGAATACCCAAATCCGTGAATACTCAAGTCCCATTATATGCAATGGCATAGCAAAATGATGTCCCTTATATAAGATGGCAAAATTAAGGTTTGCTTTTTGGATTATTACTTTTTAAAGACTATTTTCAAGCTGTGAATACTTAAACCCATGAATGCCAAATCCGTGAATATGGAGGGACGACTGTACTAGCTCTGGATAAGCAGAATTACCCCCCCCCCCATGTCCTCTCATTAGAACAGGGTTGAGGCACCTATTAGCCTCCAGATATTGTTGGACTCCCATCACATCTCATCTCATGTTGGACTCTCAGCCAGCCAGCATGGACATAACCCCGGGATGACAGTAGTTGCAGTCCAACAACATCTGAACGGTCATGGAATCCCCTCCCCCAAATCAGAAGCTGCCAAATGGGGTATACCTTGGATAGGTGGCAGGGAAGAAAAAAAACAATTACTGCAGACTGACGCTCTGAACACAAATTGTGTTATTATTTGTTTGTTTCATTTATATGCCACCTTTCTCCCAGAGTGGGACCCAAGGGGGTTTTATGATTTGCGCAACAAGGTTACTGGGACACATAGGATGTGGGTGTGAAAGTCTGCTGCACAATTTCACACATTCTGGAATTGAAACCATGCCTGTATTTCAGTGCTAACACAAATCTCTTTCAACACTGACAGTGAACTACAGCTCTTGTTATAGTCAGTTTCACAAATAATTGTCTAAACATAATTTGTTTATCATCTTGGATGTCACAAAATACCAAGTATTTGAAACAGTGATTTCAGACTATTAACACCTGCTTCTATGCCTCCCACCCCAGAAGATTTTTTTTCCAGATAGGGAAAATGGGAATGTTTATTTCAGTTGCATAAATGAGTCACCCTCACTGAAACTGGCACAGACGAATCTCAAAAACAAAAGCAATTCCATAAACTACACACTAATAAGGCAGACACAAAGGTTCTCTGGATTATAGCACAAAAGCACAATTTAGCAGCAGAATAAAGCTTGGAGCTAGACAAGAGAACTGACATCAGCACCCATGCTAATCAGAGTACAAAGACCCTTCTATGTTTTGTCAAACTGAAAAGGGAGCCCACATAAATCACTCTTTGTTATCTGAAAATATCTGGGATTCTTGAAGCCTGTTCTATTTTTAACATTTTAGTATTGGCTGCCTGGTAGGGGCTGTACATGGCCTTACTGAAAAGCACTGAAAAACACCATGTGTTTGTGTGCACGTGCCTTCAAGTCGCCTGACTGATGGCAACCCCATGAATTTCACAAGCAAGGCAAGGAGTACTCAGAGGTGGCTTTGCCAGTTCCTTCATCTAAAATATAGCCTACAGATGGCAGTCTCCCATCCAGTTACTGACCAGAGCTGGCCCTGCTTAGCTTCCAAGATCAGACAGGATCTGGCGCTTTCAGGGTATTTAGGCCACAAAACACCTTACTGGACAGCAAAGGACTCTGCTTTGGCAGCTGCTTTCCAAACCCAGAATCTTTGCTGTGCATATGAGCCGAGGTCATACAAAATATTCTTTCATTCACCCATGCTGAGGTACTTCTGTCAAATTTTCCAGTTGGGACATCTGATGCAGATGCCTCCAAGAGCATGTTGAAAAGGCTGAATTTGGCCTTTACTATAGACATGTCACCACAAAAATGCAAGTTTCAACTTTTCTGTAGGGACACATATGTGTGTGTGTGTGCGCGTGCGCGTGGTTTTTGGGAAAACTACTCACCCAATTTTGCAAATGTCTTTATAAAGCACTTGCAGTTTAAAAGATAGACAGTACGATGGCTCTATACACACTGACTTCTGTGCTTCGCCTCAGGTGTTTATTGCTCCAGACTCTTTTGTGAAGTCTTCCAAATGCACTATATGCCTTTGCTAATCTGTGATCGATCTCTTTGTCAATCTTGGCATCTGAGGAGATGATGCTTCCCAGGTAGGTGAACTGCTGAACGGACTTGAGCAGTGATTTGCCGACGGCAATGTGGGGATGGTGGTGTTCGTCCTGTGGTGCAGGCTGGTAGAGAACTTCTGTTTTCTTCAGGTTGACTTCTAGCCCAAACAGCTCTGCAGAGCACAAAAATCAGTGTGTATAGAGCCATCGTACTGTCTATCCTCCTTTATGGATCTGAAACATGGGTCACCTATCGCCACCACCTACGACTCCTCGAGCGCTTTCATCAGCGCTGTCTACGCACAATCCTAAATATACACTGGACTGACTATGTGACGAATGTTGCTGTCCTTGAGCAAGCAGGGATCACCAGCATTGAGGCCATGATATTGAGAACACAGCTGCGCTGGGCAGGGCACGTTTCTAGGATGGAGGACCATCGCCTCCCAAAAATACTACTCTACAGTGAACTCACCACGGGTCAGCGTAAGAGGGGCGCTCCAAAAAAGCGATACAAAGACTCCTTGAAACAACATCTCAGGCTTGGCCAAATTGATCACCAACAGTGGTCCGCCCTGGCCTCACATCGGGAGGCATGGAGACGCACTATCCACAATGCTGCAGCCTTATTTGAGAACTCACAACGAACAAGTCTTGAAGAGAAACGACAATGCAGAAAGAATCACAACCCAAAAACATCACCCAAGGAGACCTTCTGCTGTGCTTTTTGCAACCGGACTTGTTTATCTCGGATTGGCCTTTTTAGTCATCAGCGCGCTTGCAGAAAGCGCGGGATGAGTCCTTCCTGAATCTTCGTTTGCGAAGAAAAGCCAGATAGTTTAAACACACACACACACACACAAATGCAGAAGATTTTGACTTCATTACTCCCCCTACCCCAAATGGAGAAATGAAAGTACAGTAGTTCCTTCCTTACCACAATAAAAGCTGGTATCATAAGGATGTTGTACAATGAGTGTCAACAGCAAGGACTAGAATGATCATCACAGCCATGTCAATGGAACAAAGTCTAAGCCCAAGGAGGAACAGCTGCAATTGCAGCTGCAAAAATTGTACAGTACAATTCTGTCCGTGCGTGCATAGAAATAAAACCCACTGCATTAAATGGGATTCATTCACAGGGGAACATGTAGGGTTCTGTATCATGAGGGTGACCCTCCATGTGTACAGCAGGGCTTGCCTACAGAACTTGGATGGTGTGTTTGAGTGTGTGTGGGATAATCCACTATTCTATTTCATGCAATTTTTATTTAGCCAATTAATCACACAATTAGGGCTAGAAAGAGCAGTTGCCCAAATGGCCCGAGAGAATTCAAAGCAACCTTTCATCAAGACGTGTTTGTTCAATAGCAAGTACATCTCTTAATTCCCTCTGCAAAACTTTTGTAACTTAAGCTTAAAATGCAGACAATATTAGGTGCATCTTTACTTACTGTTACCCACACCACAAAAAGGGCAGTCATGCCTCTTAAATGGTTTGTTTTCCAGGAAGCACCATCCTTTTGCACAGAGAAAAATAAGGAAAAAATGGTCTCAGTGGAAGTTTCCACTCCACCAGCGATCATCCTGATAATCTGTTCAGAATACACACATGGCCAAAATTTCCTGTTTTCAATGTATTGTCACTATTTGCTAGTCTTGTGTTGTTGGTCAGTTCTAACTTTAGCTTGCTTATACAAACAAAGAACACAGTGAAAACAGAACAGTGGCACTGGAGTGGTTTGTGCTTTGCCATTTGAAATTCAACTACACTGGGGAAAATAACAATAGGGGGGAAATAGTCAGGCTAGAATTTTTAAAAAAACTCACAAGCATTCTACTGCTTTGTAAGATCTGCTCCTTGTTACACACTTTATAAGTTTGTTCATTAGTTTTTACACACTTAAAAATTACACATTTTATATTTATTTCTAGCTGCAATTAAACCTGACCTGATTTGACCTGAAATGGTGTTCTGTAAGAGTACCAAATTGTAAGGGTACATCATCAACCATGTGGTATTTATAATATCTTCTGGTGTTAGAACACTCCTAGGATACTGCAGCCTATCTAGTCTTTCTCAGGCAAATAAGGATGATTGTTATAAGCACCTCAACCTCTGGAAACTGTATTGACTTCTAGATCCATTATACAGTACAGGTCTCTTCCCCTACCCTCGTATCCACAAGGGATAGTTCCTGGACGTACCATGTATAAATGAAACCGTGGATAACAGCAAACCCTATTAAAATAAAGAACTTCCAGTACAAACATACCATAGAATTGCATTGGAGGACCTAGCTATTCCTAGAGAGGATGCCTCTGAAGGCATTTTCCAGCACACTTCTCAGGTATGTGTCCCCTATTTTGTGTCCCTCGGATAACTGAACCCACGGATATTGGTCCCACAGATACAGGTGTGTGTATGTGTGACCTGTACTACAGCAACATAGTCATGCAAAATACATCCTTTCTGAGAGTTATCAGGTCAAATATGTACAGCAGATATGAACACAGGATCCCTATAGCAGATGTTTGCCTTCCATGAGCTGGAGGAGGATGGAGCAGAGCTAGCACAGACTTCCCCACTCTCCCTCACATTGTCTCTGATCACACACGTGAACTAGAACATACAATCAGAGCTTTAAAATTGCAATCTAGATATCAGCTGTGTGTCTTCTTGTTTTATTACCCTACCAGTGGTATCTTTGTGCCTATGGCTCAGAAATAGTGGATCCTTGGTATCCAATGGGTTTGGGTTCCAGGACTCCCAGTGGATACCAAAATCCGTGGATGTTCAAGTCTCATTATATACAATGGCATAGTAAAAGGGTGTCCCTTATATAAAATGGCAAAATCAAAGTTTGTTTCTTGGGTTTTTAAAAAATATTTTCAAGCTGTGGATGGTGGAATCTGTGGGTGCCAAATCCGTGGATATAGAGAAGATGTAATAACTGTATAACAAGAAGACGTGATTTCCCATTATGACAAAACATGTTATCTCTCTCTTTCTCATACACACATTCACGTGATATTAAGAATTCCCCATGGTCGACTGTAGAATACATATTTAAGCCACCTTTTCTACTTCTTCCATATCTGTTCTAACTATATCACAGTTTTAGGAAGATGCACTTGTCAATACATTCACTTCTTGCTTATCATCTGTAAAACTGCTTTGACATCATGCTTCTTCCACCATCAACTCACCACCCCTGTTCAGAAGCCAGGAGATTTTCAGTTTACTTAACAGCTCTCTTTAAAAAAAAAAATGAAACCCATGCCTTCTGAGTCCTCATTCAAATGCTCCCCTTCATGACTAACTCTTGAGTAGAACAGCTCCACAAAACCATATCCCCAGTGATGTCAAATGTTTCTCTACCGGACAACTATCCAAATACATTCTTCTAAGTTCAACCCTCCCCCTTTCTCTGAATAAAATATGCAAGCTTTAACATAATTTGCATTCTTCAGGGCTCTAGTAATCAAGTTTGCCTTTACACATGCACAAAAACAACACACCAACCTACCCATCATCCTTATATAAACAAACTTATACATGGAAAACAAAGTCTAATTTGCAGTTGCATTTTGTTTTAGAGGATAGTAGACATTACAGAAAGTTCTAATCTCTGAAAAATGTGAAAGAGATGGTTAAAATTAATTTTGCAAAGTTCCATTCTGGTTTACACATTTTTTAGTATTTTTTTTAATATGCATGCTTGAGTAAATTTCAGGTTTTTTTCCCCTAAACAGAGCAAGTCCACACATGTATACTCAGAACTAAGCCTCACCGATTTCAGTGGTACTAACTACCAAGTAAAATGCATCAGATCGAACTCTTAACTAATTAATAGTAGCACTTCTTCCTTTTATCAGTGTTCTCTTTTATTTATTTCATACATATATACATACCTATAAAACAAGCCTATTTTTTCATTGTTGTACAAACTCTAGAAGCTGTATACTCTATTATTATTATTGGCAATTATGTTGATGCAATGGAAATTAAATGCTGAGAAGGCCAGACTATTTTGCTGTGAGTCTTCTCTCTGTGGTATTTACCTTCAGCATAATGGAACAACATTTATTCTAAGGAGATTTTCAGATGGGGGAAATAACCCCTATGCAGGTCGGGAGAGAAACAGGGCTGTTCCGCTGCCAGCGCTCCGTTTCACACACACCCGTCCTTCTCCCAACCTCCCTTCATTCTCCCTCCATCCTGCTTGCATTTTCCTTCCGCTATTTTCTGCTATTTTTTACTAAGGCAGAACTTTCGTTAGTAAAAACTAGCAGAAGGAAAATGCAAGCAGGAGGGAGGGAGAACGAAGGGAGGTCAGGAGAAGGACGGAGGTGTGCAAAATGGAGTGCTGGCAGCAGAACAGCCCCGTTTCTCTCCCGATCTCCATGGGAGTCATTTCCCCCATCTGAAAATCTCCTAACTGTAATGATTTGTTACTTAACCATACGTAATTCTTGTGTATGTATTCATGACCACATCACTGGTTACCTGAAGAAAAAACAAATGAGCAAGTCCTCTTTAGGTTATTGAATAGTGGTACACACAGTCTCTCTGTCACAAACATCCACTACTCAAATTACCATATTTAAAATGCATGTGCAAATAAACACTATCTCAACACTATAGGTTTAAGAACACTACATTTAACAATTAAAAATATAACATTACTGCAATTTTTGAAGTAGTGATGCTCCAAGTTGAGTAGTAACGTTCCAAGACTGCTCAGTGCCATGTACTGTATTACCAAAAGCGATTGCTTTATATCTTAGCAGTAGATTCACTACAATACACTAAACCAAATATTATTGTTTGCTAAGCAAAGAAACATCAACCTTTTAAAAAGAACTAGAAGGTATTCCCATTAAAATAACTTCAAAACTGCTTTCATTTCCATTAAAACAGATTAAGAACAGAAGATGATACAAATTTATATAAACAGATTTTGAAAAATAATAATAATGGTACCTCATTTTTGTTTTCAGCATAGCCACAAATTCCTGGACTTTTCAGTAGTTGTGTCTACCCCAAAATAAGCAGTGTTAGTCTTCCTGTCAGCTTTCCATCCCGCTATACACCACCCTATTCTAATAACCTTTGACCAACAGGAAGCAGACACAATAGACTGAAAATAACAGCAATTGTATGAATTCAAAATGATTTAATGTAAAGGAAAGAGGTCCTTATTTCAGTGTTGAATAAAATAACTTCAAAATATAGTACTATATTCACACTATACAAAACAAAAATATACTATAAGTACACACATGTAGTTACAGCAAAGAGATTAACAAGTTATCATAGAAGTGGGCTATAGTCCACAAAAGCTTAGTTGATCTTAAAGCTGTTAGTCATTAAGACGCAATAGAATTATTACAGCAGTTACATTAGTGAAGGTTTTTTTAACCCAATCTTAACACTATGCTTTTATTTTGTCAATTGCTTTCTTTATATGAATCTTCTACAATAATTACTGCTTTTAAAAATACCACAGTTTATGCACTCTATTGTATACACCCTTTCAGAAAGGTTTTAATTGTTTGCAGCTACTAACAATTACTGAAATAAACAAATGGTTTGGATGGATGTGGTCCAGTTCAGCTCAATCTAGGCAGGTGTCTTGTGAGGGAAAGGGAAACTAGGGAAGCAGATACAAACCAGTTTGAATTTCTAAGATAAAAAACCCCAGCAGAAATGGAATAAGCAATTGTGTTGGGGTTTTTGTTTTTATACAGTGGTACCTGGAAAAAGATCTAGGTCTCAGTAAATCACAAACTAAACATGAGCCAGCAGCATGAATGCAGCTGCTAAAAAACTAAATGCAGTCTGAGGTTGCATTAACAGAAGCACAGACCACAGCAAATTTCATTGTACTGTATTTTGTGCTTGTCTGACTACATCTGGAGGATGGTATCGAGTTTGTGCACCATGTTTTTAAGAAGAACATTGACAGACTAGAGTGCCTCCAAAGAAGGGTAACCAGGCAGATGAGGGCGAATGAAAATAGAGTTCTGTGGGGAACAGTTGAAAGGGTTGTGTATGCTTAACCTAGATTTTGTGGTGCTAGAAAACAGTTCAAGTGATACCATGGACTACTGAAAAGACAAATAAATAAGTCTTTGAGCAAAAATGGATTGGAAAAAATGGATTAAGGAATATTTGATTTAAGGATGGTGAATACAATATGTAAGACAAGGGGTCCATCTAATACCCCTCATGCATTGGGGGTGGGGGGGAATCCTACCAGTCTAAACAGGATCCAGTGCCAATCCACACTATTTGGAAGGAGGGGGGGCAAAAACAGCAAAAACAATGGGGTAAAAGCCTTCGCAGATTTCCCTGTACTTTTTCACAAACTGCGAGGCTGGTGCGCATTTTTGCTGTTTTGGACTATTGAACAATAAAAAATGCAAAAGGAAGCACAAAGCTGATTGGCCAGGTGGGAGCATGGGCGGGGCTTGCTAGGAGGGCAAGTGCCCACTGCCACCATGTTGGATTTTCGCCTTAGTGAGTGATCACTAAGGCAATAAAAAAAGGATCAATATTTTCTGTTTTGTTTTGGAGAATCATTCTATCGCACCAGCGCACCTTGGGGTGATTAAAAAAAACAGCGGCAGTGAAGAACTCACGTGAGTAAATCACTTACGGCCGCCATCAGGAATTTGAGGCTTATGGGGGCTTCTGAGGCCAGAAAAAGTGTTTGGTCTGGTCGCTGCTGCTGCTGCAAGATGCCAATGGTACGAGGTATTTGGGATTTTTTCCCCTTGCATAGATGGGCCCAAGGTCTCTCTCTCAAAATAATAATAATAAATAAATCTAAAAATTATATAACAATTATGTAAGGCTATCTACAGTCAGGTTGTTCCAATTCCAGTCTTGATTTTATTTTCTTAGTTCTTTTTATGGTGATGATTGTTTTATGTCTCCTTGACACTATGAAGAACTAGACAAGATAAAATAATATTCTTTATGTGGATAGTTCCTTCTGTTTTTAATGTTTTTTGCCTGCTCCTCATAAACTGGCAAAACCAAAGAGGTTGCTTACACAGTTCAGCTATTCCTTACAGATCCATTTGTAACAAAATAAAAATTGAGCAAAGTAAATGCAATTTCAATAAGCTGTACTTTCAACAAACTGAACATGACAATTTTATACCACACATTTTATGTTCTAAAATTACAAAGTGACTTTCAATCTATACAGGGTGCTCATATTGCATTTTTTACAATTTTTTAATATTTAAAAAAAAAAACAGCCAGGAAAAAGCTATTTTTTTCCTGGCTTCCAAATATCTGGAAATTCTGCATTTAAAGTTTAGAAAAGAGAAGATGAAGGGAAGCTGTGATAGCTATCACCAAATGTCATGAAGACTGTGGATCTTAGTTGTTTACTGTTGCTCCAAAGGATAGGCTCAAGCCAGTGGGTGGCAAATGTGAGCCATAGCCAAGATATCTCCCAACTTTATGATTCTCAGTATAATCACATAAGAGGTTTGTGAAATTGTGCAGCAACCTGACTTTGTGTATCTACTCTTTGTCCAATTTTCTAATCTTTGTGTCTTTTCTTCCAATATACATTTCTTTTATTAGTTGACAATGACAAAAGAGCAATTCTAAGAACATCTACGGTATTCTGTGAGCTAAACTATACTAGATACATCCAGGACATACTTGTCACTTCCCTCATCCTGGGTTTGGGTCCTACTGCTGTACCACCAAGGAGTAACAGAAAAAGGATATCCTGTTTAAATCTCTCTCTACAACCTTTACAGATACCAACAATGTCAGTGTTCTAGAGAGCTCTTTGAATAACAGATATTAGGTAGGACTTTTAACTGATAAATCTTAATAAGGAAGCAAAGTTTCCATTTTAGATTGGTGCTTGTAAAACAGTTTAAAATGAACAGTGTATGTTCAACGTTGGGAAGGAAGGCCAGGAATAATGGTTACAAAAGAAAAAAAATATAAGAGTATCTTCTCAAAGTTGTTTGCATGGAGGAGACTCCAAGCAGCGAAGGTGAATTCAAGGTGCTGGTGATAAGATTTAAAGCCCTAAATGGCTTGGGACCTTGACACTTGAGGGAGAGCCTCTCACTATATATGCCTGCCTCAGAATTGGTGTTTGAGGCAACCTTTTCTGCATCCCACTAGTAGGAGCAATACATTGCAGGAGGACAGGGAAGAGAGCCTCCTCTGTTGTGGCACCAGAATTATGGAAAACCTTCCATAAAGGCCCAATCGGGGCCAACCCTGGTGTCATTCTGGTGCTACGTCAAATCATGGCTTTTTATTAAAGCCTTCAGAAACTAACTGATTTTATCCAATTTGCACATGTGCTATGGTTGGTATTATTTTAAATTATTAACATTGACTGGTTTAAAGTGATAAATGAATTAATATTCATATTTTAGTGTTTTACGCCACCCTGAGATCCTCAGATATATGGGTGGGATATAAATATTTTAATAAATTAATAAGAGGAAATGGGGCCACACTACAGTCATAAACCCTCTCCCAGCCACATATCCACATGTAGAATTCTGGTGAGGGGATATTTAAGTACATATATTTCATAGTGGCACTGGTGGCTCCCACATCAGTGGAACAGGGAATCTGCTCTAGGTTTTAGTCTAAACTATGCAAGATGCTAAGAAACAGCCGCAAAATCAATTCAGCATCTTGGATAGAGCCTTTAAAGTTTGCAATAAAGCCTGGAGTAGTTTCATTGTCTCCGCAGCCATGGAAGAAGCCCCCAGTTGCCATTACTACTTACTCTATGAAGGGGCAAAAATTATTTTAATCCTAACTAACCTTGCTGGGTTTTTTCTTTATTCTGGAATGAACCGAGTAAGAATTCATCCCCAGGTACATCCAAACACAACAAAAACATCTATCAACTAAGCACCCAGAAACGTGTCTCTGGTTTCTTCTACATCCAAACACAACGACTACAGCTCAGTGTTCTTTCTCACCACAAAACAGAATTTTATGGAGATTGTTGTTTGCTTGATCATGCACATGAACTAATAAGTATATCAACAGAAGGACTGGAACTACTGGAAGCACAAGTGGCAACAAAAAAAATGAGCACTTGCATTTGAGCTCATCAACAGAGTTACACAAAACAAGAAAGCAATGTAAATGCAGCTAATTTCAATTTAACATTATGTTAAATCTAAATTAAATGGTCACAGTTATGAAATACTGTTTGCTTTGAATTGTTCACTGTGATGCCATATAGCCTGAGTGCATGCTCAGCAAGTTGGAAGATTCTTGTCAGTTTTAACACCCTGGCGCTGTTAGACAGATGCTGGGATCCAGGGAGAATCCTAATGCTGATGGCCATAGTCCCCTTTCTCGGGTATTCTGCTATGGTCTGGTGGCTTACTTTGCATTCAAAACCTTTTCACTGTTGTCACTTCTTAGTCCTCTGAAAAGCCATACATCCAATGTCAGTTTATCAACAGATCAGGCAGTATTTAACAGACAAGCTCTTTGCCTAGAATGCTGTTCCCAATCACAGTAGATAATACTGGGCAAGACCAGAGGTGGGAATCATGAATCCGTACCAATGTTCTTGGACTGCAACTCCCAGCAGAACTTGCTGGCTAGGACTGTTGGGTTTTATAGTCCCACACCATCTGAAGAGGTACTGGATCAACTACCTGGATCAACTACCTTGTGTCTTAAGGCTGTTACTTATTTTAACACTCCACCTTTACAAAACATAAAGGCCTAAATCCTATTGAGGGTCCCAACCAGAGTAGGCCCACGGAATCAATAATTAAATGGTGAGTTGACACCTATGTAAATCCAATTGATTCAATAGGGTTTCTTTATTTGCAGCTGCCAATACGATTCAGGCCACAGAGTAACAGGTGTCCACCCATAGCTCAAACATGCAAAAATTCCTGAAGTATTCCTTAGTTTTCTGCAGAGGTGTTTTTTTTTTTTCTGGATTATAAGAGTTATAGCCCAATTTCCCTCCCAAACCATGCTTTCATGCATTTCTATATAACAGGTTCACCTTTTGTTAGTGAACTGCATATGAATTGTGCTGTTTTATTCCATTGTTATTTGCGCTCTGGTTCTTAAAGACTTGGCTAGAAATGAGACAGCTTTCCGTTTACACTTGTTTGCTTTATATTTACACTAGAAACAGCTTCCAATGTCATAATTTTATCTTGCTTGTATTGCTTTGGGGTTTTGTTGAGGATGCAATGTTTTGGAACAATATCAGGTATACACATGGCTTATCAAATGTGCTTCGCAGGACAAAACTACATTCGTAAATAAAACAGTGGCAAAGCTTGGATTTAGAATCTTTGCAATCTTGTACATTAATTGATATTTCAATTCATCTCAGGGATTATCTCATAAGTGTTGGGTTCATGCAACTAAATTGCATGGCTCTCTGGATCCTGATCATTATCTCTTTCACTGTCCAGATGAGTACAAAATTCAGTCAGTCAAGAATATTTTAGTCAACGACACCTACACAGTTTTCAAGAAAGCTTAAAATGTGTATTACATAAAAACATGGCACAAGGAGATACAGCTCTACTGTTACTGTCAGGCCATTTGCAGAAGTAACTTTTAAATTCATTTTTTGTCCTAATTCCTGCTTTTATTAATCCAGTAAAAAGAAAAGACCTTCATTCACTTTTGATCTCACAATAGCATACAGAAGTTGTACATCCTGCCCAGGAAAAGTCTATAATACGGGGGGGGGGGAGGAGTTTCCACCAACATATCTGAAGGAAGGGGAGTGCTCTGTTCCTGTGTGTGGAACTATAAAGGTATCCAACAGATGTCAAATAAAATATTAGGTACACTTGCATTTTAAGTTATGTGCAAAACAGTTCGTTATACATGAGTTATAAAGAGCCACTTAAAAAACTGCTTGGATAAGGTTTATGTGTCCTACCTCCTGGAGAGGTTAAAATTGTGGGTACATTAGACAGGATGGAGCCAGCATGGCGTAGTGGTTTGAGTGCTGGGCTACAACTCTAAAGACCAGGGTTCAAAACCCTGCTCAGCTATGAAAACCCACTGGGTGACCTTGGGCAAGTCACACACTCTCAGCCATCAGAAAACACCTGTGATGGGTTTATCTTAGGGTCGCCATAAGTCAGAAATGACTTGAAGGCACACAAGAAGGAGGAGGAGGAGGAAGAAGAAGAGGAGGGGGGGTTAACCAGGATTCCAAGACAACATTGTTTTGCCAAACTGTAAATAGTTAATTACTTTCTCTGGTTTTATTATTGGTTTTAAGGAAGCAAGCTGAGTTCTGGTTTACTTTCTGAGAAAATAAAGGCCTCTATTAAGCCTAAGCACCTGGATGGGCAAGAATGTAGGTAAATTGGAATCTGGGAGTGTTTTGAGTGAAATAAAATGAATTTTATTTCCTTTCCTTCTCCTTTGTCCTAATTTTGTTGTTGTTGTCTTTCTGCATATCCCATAGATCTACCAAGCATGTCAATGCTCTTGTGCAAGGATAGTGTCATGCTGGTTACACAAGGACCAGCTTTTGAAAAACACCTTTCCTATTAATGTATGGAGATAGAAACATGACCTACATACAAAGTCCTAATCTTGTGCCTCATTGTGCTGTGGAGGTGACCCTGGGCTCTTGAAGGCTATTGGCAGATTCTGCCAAGTTTGGATATCTGTGACCCAAGGACCAGCCTAGCTAAGTACAGACAGACTCATCACCAAAAGATTGGCTACAAGGTGACAAACTGGCTGCAGCAACTATGGACATAATGACAGTGTGAAACAGGTATACTTTTTAATCAGTTGATAGGCCACCACGGTAATGAACCTCTGGACCTTCAAGTTATTGAAGATATAGAAGTCTGTTTGTGTGTGTATATGTGCACATAAATGCATATACACGTATATAGATTCCAAAATATCTAAGAATTCTTTTGCCAGAGTGTACTGCATAGAGTCCAACTGAAAACTAAGACATATGTTTAGTTTCAACACTTTCCCTCAGTCCAAACACCTGCCAATATTTCATATCCCTTATTCTTAAAAATGCTGCCCAAGACAGTGCAGCTCATTACACAGGACAGATGGCCTCAATTCTGCTTTTGTCGATTTTGGCAAGAAAACCTTTTTGCTTCCTTCACACTTCTTGAGTTGCCTGTTTTTCTGAAAGAAGAAGCAGATCCTGCCAACTTCAGCCAGCTATCCTTTAAAAGCTAATCACAGAGGTGCGGCAACATCTCACACCAAAATCACAAGGTTTCAGGTTTGGTTAGCCTAAGAAGAGCAGAGATATTTCAGACAGCAACACACACACACACACACATTTTTAATTTTAAATGCTGGATTCCAAGCTACATTCCTG